>JARQOC010000006.1:156393059-156993059 GCA_033576535.1 Allobates femoralis
ACATAGTGATCATGGGGCCCACTCAGGGGCGTACATAGAGATCATCATGGGGCCCACACATAAGCGCACATAGAGATCATGGGCCCACTAGGGCGACATAGAGATCATCGGGGCCCACTCAGGCGCACATAGAGAATCATGGGGCCCACACATAGGCGCACATAGAGATCATGGGGCCCACTCAGGGGCGACATAGAGATCATCGGGGCCCACTCATAGAGCGCACATAGAGATCATGGGGCCCACTCAGGGGCGTACATAGAGATCACATGGGGCCCACACATAGGCGCACATAGAGATCATGGGGCCCACACATAGGCGCACATAGTGATCATGGGGCCCACTCAGGGGCGTACATAGAGATCTCATGGGGCCCACACATAGGGCACATAGAGATCATGGGGCCCACACATAGGCGCACATAGAGATCATGGGGCCCACACATAGGCGCACATAGAGATCATGGGGCCCACACATAGGCGCACATAGAGATCATGGGGCCCACTCAGATGCGTACATAGAGATCATCATGGGGCCCACACATAGGCGCACATAGAGATCATGGGGCCCACACATAGGCGCACATAGAGATCATGGGGCCCACTAGGGCGTACATAGAGATCACATGGGGCCCACACAGGCACATAGAGATCATGGGCCCACTCAGGGCGTACATAGAGATCATCATGGGGCCCACACATAGGCGCACATAGAGATCATGGGGCCCACACATAGGCGCACATAGTGATCATGGGGCCCACACTAGGGCGTACATAGAGATCATTGGGGCCCACACATAGCGCACATAGAGATCATGGGGCCCACTCAGATGCGTACATAGAGATCATCATGGGGCCCACACATAGGCGCACATAGAGATCATGGGGCCCACACATAGGCGCACATAGTGATCATGGGGCCCACTCAGGGGCGTACATAGAGATATCATCATAAAGCGCACATAGAGATCATGGAGCCCACTCAGGGCGTCAGGGCACATAGAGATCATCATGGGGCCCACACATAGGCGCACATAGAGATCATGGGGCCCACACATAGGCGCACATAGTGATCATGGGGCCCCACTCACGGGCGTACATAGAGATCATCATGGGGCCCACACATAAGCGCACATAGAGATCATGGGGCCCACTCAGGGGCGTACATAGAGATCATCATGGGGCCCACACATAGGCGCACATAGAGATCATGGGGCCCACACATAGGCGCACATAGAGATCATGGGGCCCACTCAGGGGCGTACATAGAGATCATCATGGGGCCCACACATAGAGCGCACATAGAGATCATGGGGCCCACACATAGGTGCACATAGTGATCATGGGGCCACTCAGGGCGTACATAGAGATCATCATGGGGCCACACATAGGCCACAGAGATCATGGGGCCCACTCAGGGGCGCACATAGAGATCATGGGGCCCACTCAGGGGCGCACATAGTGATCATGGGGCCCACTCAGGGGCGTACATAGAGATCACCCTGGGGCCCACACATAGCGCACATAGAGATCATGGGGCCACTCAGGGCGCACATAGTGATCATGGGGCCCACTCAGGGACGTACATAGAGATCATCATGGGGCCCACACATAGGCGCACATAGAGATCATGGGGCCCACTCAGGGATTGTAGATAGAGATCATGGGGCTCCGTGAGGTTAGGCTCTCACTGCACCCAGTATGGTGCCATCAGGGAGCTCCCACAGTGTTTGCTTCATACTAAGGCCTGTGATGCCCTGTGGGACCTCCCTGATGGCACCATGCTGGGGGCAGTAGTAGAAGCAGCAGCAGCAGTATCTCCTCACACTAAATGCTGCACAGCACTACAGGCCCCAGCAGGTGAGACTGGATGGTGGAGGCTGCAGCACGGTCTGGGACCCCCACACCCCAGGCTGATGGCTGAGGAGCCCATCTCTTATGGAATAATGGGCTCCTCAGTCACTCAGTTACCAGGACGACCTAGCACGCACACACACCCCGCACCCAAGCCTCCTTCCCCTGGCCACCCAAACCCCCCCCCCCCCTGCCTTTATAGTCACCCTGGGCCTGTCTGCAGGGGCCGATGACGGGTCCCTCTCCTCCTCAGCGACGCTGCCGGCACCTGCGCACACAGCCTGGATGGAGGCAGTCATCGCAGGCTGAGGCTGTCTCCATCTGCGCACGCGCCGGCAGTGTCGCGCTGCGCAGAGGAGGCTGGGCGGCACCGCAACAGCAGGCAAAGCACGGAGAGCTCTCTCCGTGCTTTGCTGCTGCAAGACCAGAACAATCACTCACTAATCATATCGGCAGTGCACCGATATGATTAGTGATAATACCGGAGGGGGGCCTCACACTGTCACTCTGCAGGGCCCAGGGGGGGTATGGGGGCGGGGCTAAGTGGGCGGCACTAAAAAGTGTCGGGGCCCCCCGGGGGATCTCCTGATCTCCCGCCGGGCCAGTCCGCCCCTGTAGATTACTACTGCTGCTCGAGAGTCTTCCTAGGGGTCAGTGTTTTGGATGCAGCATTGTTCTTAAGCCCTCTACAGGTAGGGCTGACCCCCAGGGCAGCTCGAGGTACCTGAGTGAGTTGGTAGTTGTGTTTCTGGTGCTTAAGGGTATGTGCCCACAGGACGTTTTTTAAGCAGTCCTGAACGCAGCAAAACCTGAGGATCCTAGAGTCCTTGACAGGAGATTAGCTATGATCTTGTCTGCGTTTTTTGTGCATTTTATGTGCGTTTTTACTGCATTTTTGATAGCTGCGTTTTTCCTGCGTTTTTTACATTGACTTTAGCAAAAACGCAGGAAAATAATTAACATGTCAATTCTTTCCCATCCACACCAAAAATCCAGGTATTAGATAGTTCTTGACACTTGCAAAACCAATGTGTGGGCACATTGTTTCAGTGGTAGTGGGAATCAAAACCGCAGGAACAAATTAGCTTACATTACCATAAAACCAATGGTTTTCTGCATGCAGAAACCGCAGGAAAAACGCAGCAAAAACATCCTGTGGGCACATACCCTTAGACACGTTAAGAAAGTTCACAGACACAGTGGGTTGCCGTCTTCATGTCTTTTACTCAAAGTCTTAGTGCAGCAGCCCACTGAGCACTGGGTTCTCGGAGGCAGGGATCCAGCTACTCATTGGTAGTAGGATGGTATGTAACTGGCACCCCTTCTCTGTCCTCTCCAGATCATCTCACACAGCGCTTGCCTCACCCATCCTGCCTTGTGCCTCACCAGACAGAGCTCTGAGCTAGTAACTGGGCTTTTCTTAGGGGTTAACCTGCAGTGTCTCCCCTTAGCCCTGTGGTTGCCACCTTTTCAGCAGATGTGTGTGGTTGTTGGCTGAGTCACCATGAAAGTGTCAAAGCCTCCGGGTTGCTACCTGAGCCTGGTCTTCTCCACTAGTCCTTTGGGTTCCTGGAGCCCCCTGCAGCCTAGTCCTTACACTTGCCTGTGCCTGACAATGGATACGAGACTCACGGGTGAATTGCTCACTTCCTGTGCCTCTGGGACCCCCTCTTCCTTTTGGAGCCACTTGGTTGATGTTCTGCTCTAGGGTTCGGCCTTATGACAAGCTCCCACTTGCTCCAGTCATTTGGACACTTCTCAGGCGTACGTTCTCAAGCTTCCCTCTAACTCGACATTGGTGTTCAATGGCCTTCCTCAGCTGTTCTACCACCTCTCCTCAGCTGGTCAACTCTCTTCTCAACTGTACAACTGTCTCTTCTCCTCCGTTCTAGATGTTTCTCACTTTTTTTTTACCCTCTGTCACGTGTTCCATGTCATCTACGTGTTTTCTTCCTGACTTCACTCCTCCCCAAGTGCTTCCTCAAACTACTTCCTTCACCACCCAACCCCACTAAAATCGTTCCTAGTGTGATCTGGGTGTCCCGGTAACAGTCTGTACCCCCTTTACCAGTGACTGGGATACTAAACCCTAACAAGGGTGCAGTACCTGTGTGGCGACTGGATCTGCAGGGTCACCACACCACACACGTCAAGCACATATGCTGCACACACATCCTTTACACATTAGAAACATGCCTCACACCCACATCATTCACACATAAGATACATACCACACACACCCACATCACTCACTCAGTACATACATGCCACACACATGTCAGTTACACACTTATTTATACAACACACACATCACTCACAAATTAGAATACATTGAATACATGCCTCACATTGAAATACATTGAATACATGCCACATGCACATCTCTCACATATAAGATACATTCTGCACACACATCACTCACATCAGTTACATACCACACCTATAGTAGATCACTCACACTTTACATTCACAACACACACATGCCACCCACACTTGATATATACATACATGTATATCTGTAACTAGAGCAGGAGGGGGGACATTAGTATAAGATAAGGCCATTACGAATTTTGCATTGGGGTCCATTGAACTATAGTTATGACACTGTGTTTGCTTGCACGGTGTGCAAGCAAATATTAAGTTGAGGGTGCCAACTATTTTATCTAGTGATTTTTAGGGGTTTTGTGTAAAATTATTTTTAATTTGCCTTTCTTTCTCAGTTTTTGTGTGTTGTTCCAATAAGTACAAAGTACCGTAAATAAACGTGTTTAAAAAAGACTTCTAATTGCACTACTTTTCTGGGAGAAATATTTTATTTTCTGGAACATTTTTAAAGGAAACATGTCAGCTCGTTTTACTCCTCTAGCCTACCCTTACCTGTCCCTGCACCTTGCTAGTTCATCCCTAACCATCCCTGTCTGATTTAAAAGTGCCCTATAAAGCTTCCAAAAAATTATTTATAAACTTACATGTAGTCTACATCCCCTCTCACAGGCTCATAGCATGCCCCGTTTTGGCATCATCAGTCCTTCTGCTGATCCTATTTTTTAAATTCCCGCCTCGTCTTGTAGTATGATGCAGAGCCGGAATGTCATATCCAGCCTAGTGCATGGTGGGGTCTTATGATATGTACGGTTCAGCTTCAATATGCGCACTGCACATGCACTGGATGAGCTACCAAGGTGCAGGGACAGGTAGTGATAGGATAGAGGGGTAAAACGAGCTGACAGGTTTCCTTTAATGGTACCGACACACTGGCATGAAAGTCAGATGACTTTGTCGCACCCCCAGGGGCCGGGGTACTCAGAGCCAGAACATTCTGTCTCTGGAGTGCCACGGTGGTGTGGCCCGGCTCCGTGGTCCCGGGTGCGGCAATGCAAAAAAAGGGGGAAAAATAATAAAATTTTTGGGGATATTCGTGATGCCACCCGTGGGTAGTGGCCATTATGCGCCACCGCTGCCAGTCAGACCACTAGGGAGGATGGTGGAGGTGGCAGCCGAGATGGTGAGCCCTCCATGAGTAGGGCTTGGTTCCCCAGGGCAGATGGAGAAGAGGTGGATTTAGTTGCAGTGTAGAAAACAAGTGTGCGGCTCCACAGGTGACCTGCTGCAGTCTCTGTACCAATAAGTCTCAGACACAGATCTTGAGTTCACCGGGTACTTTACTTTTCTCGTTACTCAACACACAGTTCACAGTGCTTCACAAGCACAGTTCTTTGTACACAAGCTGTGGACCGGGTCCACGCAACAGTCACCGACTGCGGCTCTTACTGCAGCCGGGACGGTTCCTCTGTGTCACTCCCCTCAGTGTACCTCTTGGGCCCTTCTGCTCTCTGCTCTCATGCGTGAAGGTTCGGTCCGGCCGTCACGGGCACTACAGTGAGTCATCCCACACACTTTGTCACTAGTCTTAGTCCGATGGCTTTGTCCTACTCCGTACCGGTTGTTAGGTCTCGGGGACTTGGACTTCCTGTACCCCGCCGATAGTCTCGTGGTTAGGGGCATAAAGTGTTCCCGGCCACATCTACAAAGCCGGGACTCTGGTTTTTCTGGCCCAGCCACTAGCGACCCAGGTTAGTCTGGCTCACTTGGCTCCTTCTACTATTCACGGTTCTCAGCTTTAGGCTCCCGGCCAGCCATTAGTGGTGCAGGCCGCCGGGTCACGTTGACCTCAGTCTCTGTTAGTCAGTACTCAGTTGAAGGGTGTCTCGGCTTGGGGATGCTTCCCTTCTCCTCCACCCTCCAGGGAATCTCTCCATCTACTCCTCTCCCATGGGAAGCTATCGATTGTCTCCCCCAACGTAGTGTTCCTAGGTCCTTTTAGGAGTCTAGCTCCTCCACCCCTTTGTCCAGGTTCTCTCTATTTCCCACCCACAAGGAGATACTCCTGCCACCTCTAGCCTGCTATAACGCAGCTTGGGCTCAGGGTCGGAGTGTTTGTGTGGGTGTTCTTGAGAGCTGACCGTCTTACCTGTCCCGCTGCAGTTCACCCTGTGGCCGCCAGGTCTCAGGGGCACCACAACTGCAATGCGAGTTTTTCTCGCATTGCAGTCGGACCAATGTTACTCAATGTGCGAGAACACATTTGCGAATATCGGGCATTTTTTTCTCGTTCGAGAGACGAACAAGAAAGCAATCGCAACATACTTGCGACATTATGCGATTCACGCGTGAGATTCGCCAATGCAAGTCTATGGGTCCGACAAAAATCATGGACCTCACACGGACCGCACACGGACCATCCGAGTCGGATGCGATTTTTCACTGATACATTATCATTCTGTAGCTCAGTCAACTGCAAAAAATGTTCATGTAAATTATTATACAATATATAGCTGCTGAGAAAAAAAATGGATTGCACACGGACAGCACATGGAAGCCACACTGACCAAAAATCGGACGACACTCGTCCAACTCTCAGATACATCAATCGGACCGTTTTTTGACACGCCAGTGTGTTGCCAGCCTAAGGATGCAAACACTTTTGGTCATGAGTGTTGGTAATTAAAAGTGCATATTTTGCACATTTGCATATATATATATATATATATATATATATATATATAAATCAAGGAAAACAGGCAGCACTCCAGTTCAGGTGAATAAAGGGTCTGTTTTTTATTCAGAGCCCATGTGGCACGACGTTTCGGTGCACTAGGCACCTTTCTCACTTGAGAAAGGTGCCTAGTGCACCGAAACGTCGTGCCACATGGGCTCTGAATAAAAAACAGACCCTTTATTCACCTGAACTGGAGTGCTGCCTGTTTTCCTTGATTTATTTGAATTGGTTTGGACACTAATACACAGGACTTGCACCGCGGATGAGTATATTATTGTGCTGTTCCATTTTCTCTTTTTATATATATATATATATATAGATATATATATATATATATATATATATATATATATATATATATATATATATATACACAGACAGGAGAAAATTCACTGCAGCACTCAGCTACTACCAATTATGTATATGCTAAAAAGCAGTCTATATTTGAGAAAAACTTTAAAAACTTACGTTTTTTCAAAAAACTCAATACTCACATATTTTTATTTGCTAAGGTTCTTAGTACACATATTGGCCAATATCCGCTTGCCCATCAACCGCTTACAAGGTGACCTTAGATCTGATGGCAACTCCATCCATTATACAAACAGAAAAAAAACTGCACAGCACTCGAGATACAATGTGAACTGGTGCAAGCAGTGATGCTGAACTTAAACAGACAAGAGAAAATTCACTGCAGCACTCAGCTACTACCAATTATTATAATTATAATATAATAATCTATTATAATAAAAGCCCTAAGCCAACTTCCCTCACTATGCAACGGTATCGCTACGTCACATCCGTGACAGAAGTTGGCTGTACACCCGACGACAGCCAACTTCTGTCACGGATGTGACGTAGCGATATCGTTACGTTGGGTGATCCAAGATGGCTGACCTTTGGCGGTAGCGGGGCTTTCAAAGCCCCACCTCCGCCATTGGAAGCCTCTGCTGCACCCCACACTCTGTCACACCCCCCCACTTTATCACACTCCTCATCACACACATTCCCCCCCGCTTCATTCAGCAACTTCACACGACCCCACTTCACATACAACTTCCCCTCTCTCGCCAGCAATCATACCCTCATCTACACTCATGCTGCCATCTATACTTACCACCCCGCCATCGGAGCCCCTCCTCTTCCATGCTGCCGCCCCCGCTGCCTCCATCAGATGGTGTTCGTCGCTGTCCATCCGTCCTCTCCGGAAACATCCAGCGTCCAAGATAGTGTCTGGGAAGTCTCGCGATATCCGCAACTCTCGCGAGACTTTCCGGACGCCATCTTGGTTCTCACCATAACCAATATGGCGTCTGGGAAGTCTCGCGATATCCACAACTTTCGCAAGACTTTCCGGACACCATCTTGGTTCTTGCCATAACCATTATGGCGTCCGGCAAATCTCACGATAGTTACCGGACGCCATTTTCTTTTTGCCATTTCTCAATTGCATCCTGAAACTCTCGCGAGATCCAGGACGCTATTTTGAATGGTGCGCTTTTTGAAATTTTACTTCTGGGGGGCAGAGACAGGGGCCAGAAAGAAAGCACTGGGGGGCAGAGAGAGTGGGGCCAGAGAAAGGACGAGGGGACCAGAAAAGAGAACACTGGGGACAGAGATAGGGGGAAAGAGAACACTGGGGGCAGAGAGAGGGTGGCCAGAGAAAGGATGGGGGGACCAGAAAGAGAACACTGAGGGGCAAAGACGGGGGCATAAAGAGAACACTGGGGGGCAGATAGAGGGGGGCCAGAGAAAGGACAGGGGGAGAGCAGAAAAGAAAACACTAGGGGGCACAGACAGGGGCAGAAAGAGAACACGGGGGGCGCAGAGACAGGGGCCGGAAAGAGAACACTGGGGGCAGAGACAGGGGACAGAAAGAGAGCACTGGGGGCAGAGACAGGGCGCAGAAAGAGATCACTGGGGGCAGACAGAGACAGGGGCCAGAAAGAGAGCACTGGTGGCAGAGACAGGGGGCAGAAAGAGAGCACTGGGGGCAGAGACAGAGCACAAAGAGAGCACTGGGGGGCAGAGACAGGGGCAGAAAGAGAACACTGGGGGGCAGAGACAGGGATCAGAAAGAGAGCACTGTGGGGCAGAAAGAGGGCACTGAGGGGGCAGAGACAAGGCATAAAGAAAGCACTGGGTGGCAGAGACGGGGCAGAAAGAGACCACTGGGGGGGCACCGCCGCACACCAACCCCGCCGCACACCGAAACCACCGCACACTGACACTGCCGCACACTGACACTGCCGCACACTGACACTGCTGAACACTTGCATTGCTGTAGGCATTTATTATAATAAAAGCCCTAAGTCAACTTCCGTCACTATGTAACGGTATTGCTACATCACATCCGTGACAGAAACTGCATGTACATCCGTCGCGGGTGATCCAAGATGGCCGGCCTTTGGCGGTAGCGGGGCTTTCAAAGCCCCACTACCGCCATCAGAGGCCTCTGCTGTGCCTCACAATCTCCACTGACACACCATCACACTCCTCACCACACCCCCCCTCTCTTTCTGCACCTCCCCACACACGCGATCCCCTGGCCACTTCACATACAACCCTCCCTCTCTGCACAGTCTCACACTCATACCCCCACACTCATACCCCCATGTACTCTCACACCGACATCTATACTCACCAACACCTGTCCGCTAACACGCCGCCGACATCCGATCGTCTCCTGCACGCCGCCGCCGACATCCCATATTTTTCTCCGTGACACCGACGCCATGTTGGATCTGCCCCGTCTGGCGACATCCATCCTTGACGATGATTTCTCGCGAGACTACCCGCCCACCATGTAGGATCTCACGAGATCCAAGATGGCGGCCGGGAAGTCTAGAGATACTTCCCGCCCGCCATGTTGGATCGCACCACATCCAAGATGGCGTTCTGGAAGTCTAGCGAGACTTTACGGATGCCATTTGGATGTGGCACAACCCAACCCTCCCGATGCGATAGCATCGGGCCTTAATCTAGTATAATTATAATATAATAATTATAATTTTTTTTTTTCTGTTTGTGTAATGGATGGAGTTGCTGGCTCCATAGCTACACATTGCACCACCATTAACCCCATAATTGGTAGTAGCTGAGTGCTGCAGTGAATTTTCTCTTGTCTGTTTAAGTTCAGCATCACTGCTTGCACCAGTTCACATTATATCTCGAGTGCTGTGCAGTTTTTTTTCTGTTTGTACAATGGATGGAGTTACTGGCTTCATAGCTACACATTGCACCACCATTAACCCCAGGTGGTCTGTGATTGAGATGTGTCCACCCACGCTGAAATAGAAATGGAGGTTCAGTTGAGCACAATACTTAGTGAAGATGTGGGACAGGGAGTGACAAGGAGGACAGGATGTCAGCGTCAGGACCCATCAGATCTAAGGTCACCTTGTAAGTGGTTGATGGGCAAGCAGATATTGCCCAATATGTGTACTAAGAACCTTAGCAAATAAAAATATGTGAATATTGAGTTTTTTGAAAAAACGTAAGTTTTTAAAATTTTTCTCAAATATAGACTGCTTTTTAGCATATACATAATTGGTAGTAGCTGAGTACTGCAGTGAATTTTCTCTTGGCTGTTTAAGTTCAGCATCACTGTTTGCACCAGTTCACATTGTATCTTGAGTGCTGTGCAGTTTTTTTTTTTTTCCAGTTTTTTTTCTGTATATATATATATATATATATATATATACACATATACACATATATATATATATATATATATATATATAATATATATAATATCCCCTAAAAGTGAGTAGACAAAGTTGTTGGCATCTCCAACTTAATATTTGCTTGCTCACCCTTTTCGAATAAATAACTGCAAGCAATCACTTCCTATAACCATCGACAAGCTTCTGACACCTTTCACTTGGAATTTTGGACCACTTTTCATTTACAAACTGCTCCAGGTCTCTGAAGAGCACCTTCTCCCATCAGCAATTTTAAAATCTCTCCACAGGTGTTCAATAGGATTTAAATCCGGACTCATTGTTAGTCACTTCAGAACCGTAAAGGTGCTATGTTTCCATGCATTTCTGGGTGTTTCTGGAAGTATGTTTATGGACATTCAGGCCCACCGTCTGGGCCACGGGGTAATTATTTAGCGCTTTATTAACCCGGCACCCTCCCCTTTTCAAAGGGGCCCCTCTCCTGTCAGTCACCACCATGGCCCACAGCCGCCAAAGCAGAGGGGGCTGGCCGAGACTGACATTTCCAGTGAGGTCAGGCTCAGCCAGGTTTATAGTGCACATGCACTGTGCAGTAAAAACAGAAAGTCACCGCATAGCGTGCCAGCAGGATTTGAACATTGGAGCTGCTACCCGTTTTTGGTGAGTTTGATGTCTGCATGTCTGTCTCCTGTTCCTGGCTCGTAAACAGCACCATACTGCATATACAAGTCCACTCTACATCCTGTATTATAGTGTGTCTGCATAGATTGTATGTATATAGTGTGAATATGTGTGTGCAATATAGTGCTGTGTATACACAGCCACCAGCAGTCTTTTCTGCATACAGACTGCAGCAGTCTATTCTGCATGCAGCCAGTATCCGTCTATTGTGTATAGAGCACGAAGCCATCTTTTGTGCATATAACTTGCAGCTGTCTATTGTGCATACACCCTGCAGCAGACTATTGTGCATACAACCCACAGCCATCTCCATTGTGTATGAAGCCCGAAGCTGTCTCCATTGTGCATACAGCCTGCAGACATCTCTGCCTGCAGCAGTCTCAATTGTGTATACAGCCAGCAGAAGTCTCTATTGTGTATTCTCCATTGTGTATACAGCCATACAGCCTTAAGCAGCCCTACTGTGTGCGTATATATATATATATATATATATATATATACTGCTCAAAAATATAAGGGGAGCACTTTACATTACATTGTGTTGTTAAATGCTCCCTTTATTTTTTTGAACAGAACATATATGTACAGTATATATATGTACAGTACAGACCAAAAGTTTGGACACACCTTCTCATTCAAAGATTTTTCTGTATTTTCATGACTATGAAAATTGTAGATTCACACTGAAGGCATCAAAACTATGAATAAACACATGTGGAATTATATACTTAACAAAAAAGTGTGAAACAACTGAAAATATGTCTTATATTCTAGGTTCTTCAAAGTAGTCACTTTTGCTTTGATTACTGCTTTTCATACTCATGAAAATACAGAAAAACCTTTGTATGAGAAGGTGTGTTCAAACTTTTGGTGTGTACTGTACTAAATATTCACACTATATATATATATATATATATATATATATATATATATATATATATATAATAGCTAAAATCCAATAGAATCGGATCTGACACAAATCACGGCCACGGATGCCAGAAATCACAATTTGAAAGCACCCTGAGTCTTAAATAGTGATTACAAGTGTGTAATCAATTAAAACAATCATTCTGTTTAACATATGTAAATAGCCATTACCATAGTAACAGCAATAGTGCTTCATAGGAAGTGATCCTGTGCAACAGACCAGATTACTGGATGTCATATATAAAGTGCTCATCAGTCCATAAGCGGTAAAAAAGTCTCTGTTTCATTTATAGATCGATCATGACTCAAAGCTTATGAGGGTACTTTTCATTATAAAGTCAAGAAAAATGGTATACTTTACTTGTTGTTCGTGCTGTGTGTATCTACGCCATCTTCCTGCTGCAGTCGGCGGTGTTTACTACCGCCCTCCAGCAACATGTGACGCTTCACCGCTCCAGCCAATCTCTGCAGAGCGCCTGAGCCTGCGCATTGGACAATCTGCTCATCGTCGTCATTTTCATCAAGGGCAAATCAGCCCTCAGCATACATGATGTGCATTGCACTATTAAGTGCCTGGGGCTACAGATTTATAATGAGGTTGGCCAAAAGGAGATACAAGATGCTCAGCATCTGAAGCAATGGATACTGGAAGCCTATCCTAGCATTTCTTCTGCGGTGTTGCTATCAGTGTATCAGAAGTGAGAGAAAAGGGTTGCATTGACAATCCAACACAATGGGCAGCACTTCGAACACATTTTATAAGTGGTCATAAACTTGTAAATAACTCATGAAAGAATAAAGTTACATTAAAACCAAGCACACCATTGTTTTTCTTATAAAATTGTCAATAGGTTTGATCCGTCACATGATCCTCTTCCCATTGAAGAAAATAAAGTTGGATCCAAAATGGTCAGCTTCAAAATGGCCACCATGGTCACCACCCATCTGGAAAAGTTTTCCCCCTCCCATATACTAATGTGATACAAAGTTAATATCACCAATCATTCCATTTTCTTTAGGTGCATCCATATAAATGGCCCACCCTGTATATGCTGTGGTGGAGTTGTAGCTGGTGTGGCGGCTGGGCGGAGTCTCAGAAGGGTCTCCACATTTTTCCAGTAAGGGGCCCTGAAGTTCCTAGTGGCAACCCTGTGGTCATTGTCCTGCTGGAGGAACCTTTAGGGTACCTTTACACGCGGCTACATTTCTAGGGTGGCTACAGTAACTTACTGGTTGCAGTGAAATCATGGAGACAAGGTTCTATCTTGTTGCTGTGTATAAATGGAATAATCTCTCCATGATTTCACTGCAACCAGTAAGTTACCTGTAGCCACCTAGAAATGTAGCCGCGTGTAAAGGTACCCTTACAGTGGGTACGGAAGTATTCAGACGCCTTTAACTTTTTCACTTTTTGTTTCATTGCAGACATTTGGTAAATTCTAAAAAGTTCATTTTTTTTCTCATTAATGTACACTCTGAACCCCATCTTGACTTAAAAAAAACAGAAATGTAGAATTTTTTGCAAATTTAGTAAGAAAGAAAAACTGATATTTCACATGGTCATAAGTATTCAGACCCTTTTCTCAGTATTGAGTAGAATCACCCTTTGAATAAGTACAGACATGAGTCTTCTTGGGAATAATGCAACAAGTGTTTCACACCTGGATTTGGGGATCCTTTGCCATTCTTTTTTGCAGATTCTGTCAGGTAGGATGGTGAACGTTGGTGAAAAGGCATTTTCAGGTCTCTCCAGAGATGCTCAATTGGGTTTAGGTCAGGGCTCTGGCTGGGCCAGTCAAGAATGGTTACAGTGTTGTTCTGAAGCCACTCCTTTATTATTTTAGCTTTGCTCTTAGGGTCATTGCTTTGTTGGAAGGTAAACCTTCGGCCAAGTCTGAGGTCCAGAGCACTCGGGAAGAGGTTTTCATCCAGGATATCTCTGTACTTGGCTGAATTCATGTTTCCTTCAAGTGCAACCAGTTGTCCTGTCCCTGCAGCTGAAAAACACCCCCCTTGCATGATGCTGCCACCACCATGTTTCACTGTTGGGATTGTATTGGGCAGTTGAGGAGCAGTGCCTGGTTTTCTCCAGAAATACTGCTTAGAATTATCACCAAAAAGTGCTATATTCATCTTCCCAACTGCACTAAAAACACATCAAATAAGGAAAAAAAAGACATAAAAAATACAGCAAAAATGCACTAACCGATGAAATTTGATATTGTGGAGCTTGGAGGGTAAATCTGCTGAAAACAAAAAGCACTGGATTTGTGCAACATGTGAGCATGACAGACACAAAAAAGCAACTGGTCATATAGTGAACCTACATTAAGATGTGAAAGTTCTGGTAGCTCCAACTATGAATTAACAGTCCTGCTGAACATTCCTCAAACCAAATAGGTGTGTCTTGAGGGGTGATTAGGGGGTGTTGTAAACATTTTTGTCTCTGTTTCTGTTCTTCAAAAGTTGTGAGATATGGTCCAGACCCTTAAAATAGTTAAAATTAGCCACTAACCGATTTACACCCTCAGGATCTGATAGAGGCGCGAAATAATTTCCGGAAGTCCTCTTGATGAGTATGTAACTGATGCTCAGATTACTCTAGTACAGGAGTGAGCAACTCCGGGCCTCGAGGGCCACACACACACTGCAGGTTTTCAAGATTCCCTTAGTATTTGACAGTTGGTCATTTAATCTTCTGCACAGTAGATGATTCTGTCAACTGCTACAGAAATCCTGAAAATTTGAACTGTTTGCAGCCCTTGAGGACTGGAGTTGCCCACCCCTGCTCTAGTAGTTTAGCAGAGAGATGCCTGCTGACTCTAGTTTCCCTGAAAGATGGTGGTTTGCTATCTTTACTAGTGGGATAGGGGATGTAAAAAAATGTCTGTTAGAAAATTCTCTGTTAGGGTATGCTCACATCTGCATATATACTCTCAAGAGCAAAAGAGAAATGTCTCAATTATGCAAGTGACACTCGACTCAAACTCTGATCCAAGTTTGAGCCAAGTGTCACTTACTATGATTTAATTCTTTCTCATGCAAAAATCACCATCTTCTCCATTGTCTGTTTGGGAGTATATTGAACTGCACACGAATGCCATACGATGTGTTGAACTCACTCATTGACTTGAGTGGGTGCGTGCAGTTCTATAAACTCTGCCAATTGCAGCATGCAGCCATTTTATTCTGCAGCGTGAGAAATAAAACGCTGGTCAGCACGGCACCATAGAATAACAGTGGGTCAATTGATATCAGACAAAACATTGGAAAGCATTTGTCTGTGTTATATACAGTGAGTGAGCCCTGATCAGGCACCTCTTCGGTAATTTGCCCTGTAGAGTTGCCTTCCAGTAAGATTTTAATAGAGAAGATATGTTCAATTGTTACAGTTGGCACTCCCAGTTAATATAGATTAAAAAACGCATGTTGCCATAATTTTAAAATATTGGTTGTTACTTGAAAAGGCCAAAATAATAAAAACATAAAAATCATGCTCACATGAGCATAAATACAATGCATTTCAGCTTTCTAAGAACTTAAAAAAAAGTGCAAAGAATATTTATATGTTTTCAATATCTTGGATTTTTCAAGCAATAAACCAACACTTTTTAAAATCTGGATTAATTGGGAGTGCCAACTGCGCAATTGAACATATCTTATCTGTTGGAATTTCACTGGAAGGCAACTCCATAGTCCACTGCATTGGCAGCATACCATTTCTTTGGAACAGAATTGTGTGGCGACAGCTATAAATTCTTGATCCAATGGTGAGTAATCATTCATCTTCACCTAACCATTAAATTTGTACTATGCTTGGATGGGCGCCGCATTCTTCTCCCTCTGAGGGCGGAGAGACATGTGAGATACTCACTCGAGTCTCGCATAACTCACCCGACACAGCCGCGATCTCGTGGAGCTGCAGAGAAACACAAGCAGCTGAGGCGCTCCTGTCCAGAGAACTGGCGGCCGTGCTGCATGTGTCTCGCATCGTGTGTCTCTGCCCTTACCCAACAGGAATACACATTCCAGATCATTTAAGTTAAATTAGTTTTAAAGACAATGTATGCTCTCTGCAATTTACAATTGTTGCCTGTTGTCTCACAAGACATTCAATACTCATGAAATTCATCTAATTCATGATTACCAAGTTATGATGTAGAACTGGATATTACAATCGAAATAAGTGCAACCAGTTCAGCATACAATAACAATCTAATTAATTTAATTGATTAGGATCATATGTAAGGCGATATTCTCATATCCAGTAATTATTTGCTAGAACAGATACAGCAGCAATATGTACTGTAGGCAAAATGTTTTTTTGTTCATTTTTAAATAACTGAGTTAAGCTGGATCCATTTTTTAACACTAAAGTCTGTGTAAAACATCTGTTAATTAGCCATCTGTTTTTCTTTCATTTGTTAAGGATTCCTTTTTTGCTTACTGGATCAATTTCAAATGGACGATAAATAGCAATCTGTTAACAGATCAATTTTCCATAGACTCCAATGTCAAAAAAACTGATCTAGTTGAAGTAAGTTTTTTAAAAACAGACAAAAAAGTTGTGTTTGCACAACTTTTTTGCCAACAGATTGTTGCTGGATCCATTTTAATGGATGGTGACTGGAGATGTGAACATTGTCTAAAGGTACCGTCACACGCTGCCATATGACTTCCATATCGCTGGCGTTTTGGGCACGTTTTTCACATCGCTGTGGAACTGTCACATGTAGCTATCTAGTGTGCGATCTTCGGCGATCCTGCATCCAGGAAATCACCTGCAGAAGACTGGAAGTGATCTTCCCTTCACACATCGCCGCGTCACACGCCACAATCGTAGCAGTAATGTGACCATACTGTTTCGATAGGGACGTGCTAGAGTGTGTTTCACCGTGCCCCTATCACTGCGATTGGTGGACGGAACTGGCGTTCCCATTTGTCAGCTTTGCATGAACGCACGGGTCATCAAATAAGGTGCCTCGGACACGGCCAACCAATCAGAACGCAGTATCACCCACCAATCGCCGGAGATGCGGCGCAAGAAAAAAACATCCAACCACGCCTACGGGATTGATTTCAGGATCACTGTGTATGTTGCTATCTCCCTGTCACACGCCACGATGCCCTGAAATAGCCTGATGGATATCACCTGATTTCCCTGCAGTGCAGGGCAATCAGGCGATGCTCCACCAGCGATTTCTCACCGTAGAATCGCCCAGACACACGCCACTACGCACATGCGATGTGGTTTCCACATCGCCGGATCCGGGAATTGCCAGCGTTCTCGCCGGCGTGTGACGGTATCTTTAGGCCTCACTCCCACTTGCCATTATAAACAGCGAGTGCAATCCGATCAAAAATAAAAATCATATTACACTTGCACCAATGTTATTCAATGAGGCAATGTTCACTTGTGAAAAACAAGGGGAGCCAGCACAGCGTTCATTTGTGGCTCTGTCTGGAATCGGGATGGGGGGAAAAAAAATTGCAACATGATGCATACGGCTACATATATTGCATGAGACTTGCCAATTCAAGTCAATGGATGTAAGAAAAAATAAAAATGAGTCATCACACGGACCATATTAATGCCGTCCAAATGATATGCACATATCTAAAAGAAGAAAGGATATAAAGCTATGGGTAGACATATCAGAAAGATATTAGATAGAATAGATAGATAACCTGCAGTTATATAATGTCCCAACCCCGCCACATATTATACACTTGCACCCTTTAGTGCTTTTTATGTGGCACTACTAAATGGTGTTTAGTCTTGTTTAGCCTAATAAATATTTTAAAAAATTATATGGGGTCCCCCTAGTTTTGAATAGCCAGCAAATGTAAACCTGACAGCTGGGGCTGACAATATAAAGCTGGGAAGGTCCATGGTTATTGGGCCCCCCCCAGCCTACAAATACCAGACTGCAGTCACCCCAGAAGTGACACATCACATTAGATGTGGCAATTTACCTTGGCTCTACCCAATCGCCCTGGTGAAGGATAATTGGAGTTGATGTCATCTGTGAAGTGTCATCAGGCACCAAACCCTGGGGTTGGTAATGGACAGATGTGTATCAGACACCCCCATTACTAGCCCAGTAAGTGGAAGAAAAAAAACAACAACACAGAAATAGTGAATTTTTGAAAAATAACACTTCCCCACATTTCCCTAGTTCACAAATTTATTTGGAAAAAAAAAGCATGCAGGTCCAACCTAGTCGAGGAAATATAATATAATCCACAAATGGAAGCCTGAAAGATATAAAAGGAGAGCAATATAAACAAGAGACTCTCTCATTCACCAGTTTATTATTAAGCAAAGTTTCCAGGTCCAACATAGTCCAGCACTTCCCACGACGTCATTTAATTATGTAGATCAAAGACAATAGAGCCTCCACCACCGAGGTGATTATTGCACTGACCTCGCATCACCTTGACACCTCCAAGCCCACAGCATCAACAAACCTGCCAATTTGGACCCTGCCTCTTGTTACCACATTCCCACACACCTCCTATGATAAGCATATATCTGGATTATAAGATCCTCCTCATTCCCCCTCAATTTGGGAGGAGTGGGTCTTATCATCCAGAAAATACGCTACATCAATGTCACATATGACAGGAAAAATGTCCACTGCACGGGGTGACACCAAAGGTCAGCAGGATGGTAAATGTGAAAGAGAGGCCTTAGCAGTAGGGACATAGGGACACCACCTGACACTGGCCTGTGTCTGTCCCTTACTGCCCTGACCACTCTAAGCAGGTTAGTCCTTCCCATACTGCCATCATGTGCTTAGTTTTTGTCTGTCACCTATGGCCACCTTGGCTAGTGCACTGGTCGGCAAGGGTGCTAGCCTCACCATTGCAGATAAAACACAGGGAGAAGGTAAGACAGAGAGGGGAAACAGAAATGATACTTGTAACAGGATTCAAACTTCAACGCAGAGAAAGATTTCACAGCAAGAACTTTAAGCAGCAGCTGAACATTACTTCCAGACAGCACAATGGTCATCCACAGAATGAACTCTATCAACTACATCAGGTAATAGGTCATACGACCATTTAAAGGGTGAAGGAGTGTAATCAACCATATCATCTGATTGAAGACATTAGTAGCAGCAAAGGAAAAAGCTGACATTAATTCTTAATTTCCCCAAGCAAATTAACCACATTTAAAATACACAGACTGCAGAGCAGTCAACTCATGACAATCCGATTCCAAGACTTTGTGGATTCCTTGGACTATGTCGGATTTTCATGTTCTTTTTTTATTGTTCTTTTATAAATATATAAATTGGTGAACCAGGAAAAGTGTTGGGGAGTATTTTTAAAATAAACTATTTTTGTAGTTTATTTTTCTTTTCACTTACTGGGTAAGTACTGGGGGTGTCTGATAGACACCTCTTCATTATTAACACCACGGCTTGATGCCAGCTGATACTACACCGCTGACAGCAAACCCAAAAGACATTAGTCCTGATTGCCGCCTCCAGGGCAATTGGAAAGAGGCATTGCAATGTACCAGAATTGGCACATCTAATGAGCGACTGTGTGCTGGAATATCTAAGACGGCAAGGGCTTAATAGCAATGGACCTTTCCAGGCTGATGATATCAGCCCGCAGCTATCTACTTTACCATTGCCGGTTATAAAAAAATAGGGGTGCCCCACATAATTTTTTACTTATTTATTCATTTATTAGGTTGAACACCATTTAGTTCAAAATGAAAGGCACTAAAGGGTGCTAGTTTATAACACGTAGGGGTTATGACATTATATAGCTGCAGGATATCTAGCTATTCTATCTATGTATATATGTTTTTATTTGATTGTTTTCTTATAACTGACAAATAGCAAGAATGTACTTAGAGTATTTTAGGACGTAAAAGATGATATTAAATATGCATTGCATGCTGTGTATATGGCATACACATGTCATACGGATTGTATGAGAGAAAAACGACACACACTTTTCTAGGACTCACATGACATATACAAAAAATATACGCATGTCAGTCACTCGTCCCACTCAGAGCAATTTATATATAAGTGTGATCGAGGCCTTTTTAACAGCCTAATATTATTTGACATGTGCCTTCCAAATAATGAAGACTTTTATTGAAAGTTTATTATAGAAACTGGCAGCAAATCACAAACAGAAAAACAAAAATAAATGCATCAAAGAGGATCAAGTAATAAATTGCTATCTAAAATGTTAATTAGATGACTTACTTGTGTAAGTGAAACATTAACATAATAAAAATTAATGTAATTTAAGGGCATTTTATATCTACATTACAGCCTCAGCACTCAGATCTGTAGTTCTTCTGAACCAGACTTGTACCACAATAAGCTTCTAGGTTAGGGCAGGGACACACTGAGTGAGACGCATGCGAGGCATTTGCATGAGTCTCACATGACTCACCTGGGTCAGCCGCCTACCCTCTGTACAGGAATGTGAAGCTGCATAGAAACACAAGCAGCTGACGTGTTTCCGTCCAGAGATGGCAGCTGTGCCAGTTGAGTTATGCGAAACTCATGCGAGTATGTTGCATGCGTCTCATTTAGGGTGTCCATGCATTTAGGCTCACTTCAACCATACTATTGACCAAATTTGAACTATGTGAAAGTCTGAAGTTGAGTTCACAAATATAGTTTCTATCCCTAATTAATAGATATATTAAAATATCCTGCTTATGGTGGGTTTACACACAATGATATCCTGAACGATATCCTTGAAACGTCACAGATATGTGATCGTTCCAAAGATATCGTTTGTGCATCCTTGCGTGTAAATGAATGATATAGGATGAAAAGATCGTTGGATCGTTCAGCCAAGATTTGAGATCCTGACCTCAAATCTATGATTCGTCGTCCAATTAACGTCCGAACGACGTGCCACATCGTTCAGTGTGAAGCCTTTTGAACGATATCGTTCAAAAGACTTCTATTTCTGCCGCTGTCATTTTATTAAAAACATGGAATAAATACATTTAGGTAGTGATTTTACATGTAGAGCCGCTCCTGCAGCTCTGTGCTACATGTCGGCACAGAGCTGCAGGAGCGGCTATGAACCGAGTGTTTAAGGGGTTAATGTTATTGAGCTACATGGCCCCAAAGAGTGCCCACACTCCCTGGAGCCATGTAGCCCAAAACATTGGCAGCTCAGGGGTTAAATCATGTATTTAGCAGAAGTTGCACTATGTCGGCTCTGCTATAATCCTGCATTAAAAGCCGGCGGCTACTGTCATTTGACAGTGCGCCGTGAAAATTTACTAAACAGCTTCCTGAATAGGGAGCTGGCCATGGTACTAACGTTAAATGCATTCAGCACCCGTCGCTCTCCGAGGTGCTGAGCGCTTTATCACTAATAGCTATGGCCAGTGCACCGGAGCTTCAATGTGTGCGGGCCATAGCTATTAGTGCTACAGCGCTCAGCACCTCGGAGAGCGACGGGTGCTCAATGCATTCAACGTTAGTACCCTGGACAGCTTCCTATTCAGGAAGCTGTTTAGTAAATTTTCACGGCACACTGTCAAATGACAGTAGCCGCTGGTTTTTAATGCAGGATTATTATGACACTAGATGGCGGCCCGATTCTAAAGAATCGGGTAATCTAGAATCCATATATAGTTTATTTACTAATAAGGGAGTGCGGTGAAATTAATTGTGTGTATACAGGTGGCTCAGTAGGTAGCAGAGTATACGGTGGCTCAGTGGGTAGCAGAGTATACGGTGGCTCAGTGGTTAGCACTGCGCGGTGACTCAGTGGTTAGCACTGCGCGGTGGCTCAGTGGTTAGCACTGCGCGGTGGCTCAGTGGTTAGCACTGCGCGGTGGCTCAGTCGTTAGCAGTGCGCGGTGGCTCAGTGGTTAGCACCGCGCAGTGCTAGCCACTGAGCCACCGCGCAGTGCTAACCACTGCGCGGTGGCTCAGTCATTAGCACTGAGTGCGGTGGCTTAGTGGTTAGCATTGAGTGCGGTGGCTCAGTGGTTAGCAGTGAGTGGCGGTGGCTCAGTGGTTAGCAGTGAGTGCACTGGCTCAGTGGTTAGCAGTGAGTGCGGTGAGATTGGTCAGCGGAGCGCCGTGGGCAGAGAGGTCAGCGCAGCGCTGTGGGCAGAGTGGTCAGCGCAGCGCCGTGGCAGAGTGGTCAGCGCAGCGCCGTGGGCAGAGTGGTCAGCGCAGCCCCGTGGGCAGAGTGGTCAGCGCAGCGCCGTGGGCAGAGTGGTCAGCGCAGCGCCATGGGCAGAGTGGTCAGCGCAGCGCCGTGGGCAGAGTGGTCAGCACACACATACACACACTCCGCTATACTTACCAACGACCCTGCGTCTTCTCCCGCCGCCTGGATCCTGAGTCGACATGTTGCCGCCCCCGGACGACTGGATGCAATATGTGGTCCGAGTAGTTTGGCGAGACATCTTGGACGCTATATTGGATCCAGTAGTTCGGGGGTGGCGACATGTCGACTGAGGATCCAGGCAGCGGACGCAGGGCCGGTGGTAAGTATAGCGGAGTGTGTGTGTGTGTGTATGTGTGTGTACAAAGTTGAGGGAAGTGCGGACAAAGTGACGGAAGTGCCTACATACACACATATACAGTGCCTACAAGTAGTATTCAACCCCCTGCAGATGTAGCTGGTTGACACATGCGGAATTAACTTGGCATTGTGACATTTGGACTGTAGATCAGCCTGGAAGTGGGAAATGCAGTGCAAAAAATTATTATTTTTTTTTTTTTAAAGCGTTAAAAGTGAATTCAGAGGGTCATTTATTATTCAACCCCTCAAACCACCAGAATTCTATTTGGTCCCCCTAAAGTATTAAGAAGTAGTTCAGGCACAAATAACAATGAGCTTCACATGTGTGGATTAATTATCTCTTTTGCCAGCCTTTTCTGACTATTTAAGACCCTCCCCAAACTTGTGAACAGCACTCATACATGGTCAACATGGGAAAGACAAAGGAGCATTCCAAGGCCATCAGAGACAAGATCGTGGAGGGTCACAAGGCTGGCAAGGGTACAAAACCCTTTCCAAGGAGTTGGGCCTACCTGTCTCCACTGTTGGGAGCATCATCCGGAAGTGGAAGGCTTATGGAACTACTGTTAGCCTTCCACGGCCTGGACAGCCTTTGAAAGTTTCCTCCTGTGCCGAGGCCAGGCTTGTCGAAGAGTCAAGGCTAACCCAAGGACAACAAGGAAGGAGCTCCGGGAAGATCTCATGGCAGTGGGGACATTGGTTTCAGTCAATACCATAAGTAACATACTCCACCGCAATGGTCTCCGTTCCAGACGAGCCCGTAAGGTACCTTTACTTTCAAAGCGTCATGTCAAGGCTCGTCTACAGTTTGCTCATGATCACTTGGAGGACTCTGAGACAGGCTGGTTCAAGGTTCTATGGTCTGATGAGACCAAGATCGAGATCTTTGGTGCCAACCACACACGTGACGTTTGGAGACTGGATGGCACTGCATACGACCCAAGAATACCATCCCTACAGTCAAGCATGGTGGTGGCAGCATCATGCTGTGGGGCTGTTTCTCAGCCAAGGGGCCTGGCCATCTGGTCCGCATCCATGGGAAGATGGATAGCATGGCCTACCTGGAGATTTTGGCCAAGAACCTCCGCTCCTCCATCAAGGATCTTAAGATGGGTCGTAATTTCATCTTCCAACAAGACAACGACCCAAAGCACACAGCCAAGAAAACCAAGGCCTGGTTCAAGAGGGAAAAAATCAAGGTGTTGGATTGGCCTAGTCAGTCTCCTGACCTTAACTCAATTGAAAACTTGTGGAAGGAGCTCAAGATTAAAGTCCACATGAGACACCCAAAGAACCTAGATAACTTGGAGAAGATCTGCATGGAGGAGTGGGCCAAGATAACTCCAGAGACATGTGCCGGTCTGATCAGGTCTTATAAAAGATGATTATTAGCTGTAATTGCAAACAAGGGTTATTCCACAAAATATTAAACATAGGGGTTGAATAATAATTGACCCACACTTTTATGTTTAAAATTTATAAAAATTCAACTGAGCAACATAACTTTTTGGTTTGTAAGATTTATGCTTCTGTTAATAAATCCTACTCTCGTTTGCAGTTTGAAGGCTCTAACTTATTGGCATCTTATCAAACCAGCTAAATCTGCAGGGGGTTGAATACTACTTGTAGGCACTGTATACACATACTGTACATTGTATATGGAGGGGTGAGGAAAGCGGAGGCTGGAGGGGTGAAGAAAGAGGAGGCTGGAGGGGTGAGGAAAGCGGACACAGGAGGGGTGAGGAAAGCGGAGGCTGGAGGGGTGAGGAAAGAGGAGGCTGGAGGGGTGAGGACGGGTGAGGCGGGCAGAGGACGGGCAGAGGACAGGCAGAGGATGGGCAGAGGACGGCAGAGGACGGCCAGAGGACGGGCAGAGGACGGGCAGAGCACGGGCAGAGCACGGGCAGAGGCGGGAGAGGACGG
Organism: Allobates femoralis; assembly: GCA_033576535.1. Taxonomy (NCBI): domain Eukaryota; kingdom Metazoa; phylum Chordata; class Amphibia; order Anura; family Aromobatidae; genus Allobates; species Allobates femoralis. Next base: position 156,417,728 of record JARQOC010000006.1, read on the forward strand.
GCAGAGGCGGGAGAGGATGGGCAGACGACGGCAGAGGACGGCCAGAGGACGGGCAAAGGACGGGCAAAGGACGGGCAGAGGACGGACAGAGGACAGGCAGAGGCGGCCAGAGGACGGGCAGAGGCGGGAGAGGACGGGCAGAGGACGGCAGAGGACGGCCAGAGGACGGGCAGAGGCGGGAGAGGACGGGCAGAAGATGGGCAGAGGCGGCCAGAGGACGGGCAGAGGCAGGAGAGGACGGGCAGAGATGGGAGAGCACGGGCAGAGGACGGACAGAGGACGGGCAGAGGACGGCCAGAGGACAGGCAGAGGACGGGCAGAGGACGGGCAGAGGCGAGAGAGGACGGGCAGAGGCGGGAGAGGATGGGCAGAGGCGGGAGAGGATGGGCAGAGGCGGGCAGAGGTGGGAGAGGACGGGCAGAGGACAGGCAGAGGACGGGCAGAGGCGAGAGAGGACAGGCAGAGGCGGGAGAGGATGGGCAGAGGCGGGAGAGGATGGGCAGAGGCGGGCAGAGGTGGGAGAGGACGGGCAGAGGCTGGAGAGGACGAGCAGAGGCTGGAGCGGCCGCGGGCAGAGGCTGGAGCGGCCGCGGGCAGAGGCTGGAGCGGGCAGAGGCTGGAGCGGCCGCGGGCAGAGGCTGGAGCGGAGGAGAGGAGGAGGTTCCTGGCCAGAACGTTCCTCCGCCGGTCCCTGTAGCCGGGCGCTGCTCGGCTACAGTGCACTGGTGACGTCACCACCATGGGTCTGGAGGCCATCACGGAAGTAACCTTCGGGTTTTCCGGAAGTGGCCTTCGGCTTTTTACATTATAAATAGTGTGGCTTCTGCAAAGTGGCTGCTTTAACTCCTGAGCTGCCAATGTTTTTGGCTACATGGCTCCAGGTGAGTGTGGCCAATCTCTGGAGCCATGTAGCTCAGTTTAATTAATCAATTAAACACAGGCTTCATACATGCCGATTTTAAATGATTGAATCTAGCAGACCCAAACATAGTGCGGCTTCTGTTAAATACATCATTTAACCCCTGCGCTGCCAATATTTTGGGCTACATGGCTCTAGGGGAATGTGGCCACTCTCTGGGCCATGTAGCTCCGTAACATTAACCCCCTTAAACACCAGGTTGATAGCCCGCTGCTGCAGCTCTGTGCCGACAGGTACCACAGAGCTGTAGGAGCGGCTTTACATGTAAACTAAATGATTGGATTTTTAAATGAAAGTTTATTAATAACTTTTGCATACAATAATGTGCCAGTGCTGCTGTCACATTATTGTACCGCCATTGCTCTGCTTTTTGGACATCGGACAGAACATTTTCTATCCGACTTTGGAGAGGTGCTGAAGTTAACATCGTTAACGATATCCTTGTGTGTGACAATGCACGAACGATATATACATATTGTTCGTACGATTTCAGACACATGACTTTTCTAAGGATATCGTTAACGATATCCTTGTGTGTAAACCCACTATTAGTGTATTTTAGGAGAGGCTTGAGTCATCTATTCACATAAAAGCTAATTTGTTAATTAAAAAATCATCTGAATCCTTCCATCATAGTGATCTTAGCCATTTTTCAAAATGGAGATGTCCATTCAAATCATTGTTAGTTGTAGTTACAACAATAAGACCATGTTCACACTGAGTTTATGAAGAATTAAAAAATTGTGTGTTTTCAAAAAGAAAACTCTTCAGGAAACTTTTTGAAGGAGCTCTCTTTATCTGGAGCGATTTTGAAGAGTTTAGGATTTGGGTTTTTTTCCTGAAGGATTACTTGCACACATTTGACAGTGCCTAGTTTGGTGACGATTCCTTCAGAATCCACTTGAAAGATATGACATACACTATTTTTTAACCACTAGGTATTTTTCAAAACCTCTTCAAAATTAAACAAAAAAAAGCTAAAAAAAAATTAATATTAACAGCACAATGGATTTCCCATACAAATGAGTTTCAAGAGTTTTTAAACAGTTTTTTGCGGAGGATTTTGTAAAGGATTCGCACAAGAAACCTCCTAAAAAAACCACAGTATGTTCACACTGAGTGTTTTGCTGAGTATTTGGAGGAGGTTTTTGAGTTTTTGAGGAAGATTTCTACTATATTCATATTGTGTCATTTAGATGAAGATTCAGTGAACAAATTTTACCAGGTGAAGTCACTTCTGGAAAATGCTTGCGGTTGTTTTCTGAAGTGGCTCTGCGTCTTCTTACGATAGTCCTCTACCGGAGTCTCTTACTACATAGTGTGAAGCATAGAGAGCATGTGATTTCCTACAGCAGGGGTGAAGAACTCAAGTCCTCAAGGGCCACCAACAGGTCATGTTGTCAGGATTCCTCATTTTTGCACAGGTGTTGGAATCATCACCAGTATAGGTCATAATATTATCACCTGTGCAATACTAAGGAAATCCTGAAAACATGACCTGTTGGCGGTCCTTGATAACTAGAGTTACCCACCCCTATCTTAGAGGAAGCTACCTGAAGAATGAACAGGTCTTTTCTTTTCACTGCTTCAGCATTTACAAACCCTGAAATAGTTAAAATAATTGACAAGATGAAATGTGCACAGCAATGTCCATTTATGTCTATTTTATCGGGCGCTTTTGCTGCACTTTTTCAGGTGGATTCATTGCCACCTGAAAATGTCACAGTGTGCAAATACTCTTTGGAGATTTTTTCGCTCCTAAAACTCTGCAAAATGACTCATGAATGCACCCTGAATATAGTCTAATGCTCAAATTTGATATATTATTATGGATTGGATTCAGTGGATCTAATGTCTTATCTATATACGTGTAGAAAATCAGCGACCTTTACATCCAGCATTGTCAATAGTCATTATAAATATCCAAATTATGATTTGTACATGGTTATTTGAAGAAAGTATGTAGTGTTTCCTATGTCAGAGATTTGCTCACCAGAGATAGGGGAGTGGGATGCTTGGAAAGATCCTCTCCACCGCTATGAGGCAATAATAGATCTCTGAGTCACAGTATCCTTGCATGGGAGGTATTTGGTTACATACCTTTTATGGGTCCTGCTCAGCTGGGATATCTGTATCTGCATTATACATCCCATCTATTCTTAGGTGACACTTCAGCCGAGTGAACAGGCAAGATTACAATTACCTTATAATTGCTAGAACTAAGAGTCTTTTGCTTTATTTCTTATCAGTTTGACCTTAGCGCAAAAAAGGTAATTTTTTTGTCTGATTTATTCCTCTCAGAGCCTTCAAGCGGCTGCACTAAAAGAAGTTGTCAAAAATGGCTTACAACGTATCCCTCGCAGGACCGGCCCGTGGGGATTCCGTCTGCAAGGAGGAAAGGACTTTAACATGCCCTTGACCATCTCTAGAGTAAGTGCAAAGAGTTGAGACTAACTTGTTACAGTGTGGAGAAAGCCCTGAGTGAGTTATGTGTGTCTAATGTAGGAACATAACATTTTATAGAGCAAGATGGGCTGTGAATTGATGTACGTTTCCTGAAAAGTCCGTATAGGGTAGACCATTAACTCTTTCCTGTTTGTACTGCATACACTTGAAGTCGTGTCAAATAATCACACGCTTATTAAGCTTTGTAACTTTAGTGATGCCTCATCTATCAGATCTGGCATAGACAGATTGGTAATTTGGCCTCATTTATTGGGGAAATATGTTCTCTGTAATATTACAGGACTTGGAAGTTAAAGAGCAAAATGAACTAGGCTACATTAGTAATAAGAAACAACTAATTTTCTTATTAAAATGTCCAATGCTTGTAAAGGACTGCAATTGTTAATTGTGTCTATCCCCCATAGTCTGATGACAGATTTGCAAAGAAAAGGTGGCAAGGAAAAGTAAATTACCTGTACTCATTTGCTTCCATGTGCTGGAGTCTAGTTAAGAAGAGTCTACTTGTAGTTAAAGCTTTATTTTTATGACAGTATGCCTGTTACTAAATCTAGTATATTGGATGCACCCAGCTTTCCCCAAACCTGAACAACAAATCTATATAAACTAGCTTAGAATGTAAATCAGGAGCAAATAATGCATATTCAGTATGGAATGATCAGGAGACTGAGAAAGATGAATCATTGGCTGTGGAATGGCAGCACACTGTCGAAATTAGAAGATATAGTAAAGATAGATAGATAGATAGATAGATAGATAGATAGATAGATAGATAGATAGATGTAACTTGTTGCCTGTATGGATCGTCAGGACAAGGAATTTACATCCCAATTATGTCCCAATGCCAATGACTACGCTCATTCCACCCCATAAGAATTATTGGAAAATTGGGCCTTCATTTTGTAATGGAAATCAAACTTCCCCATTGGAGATAAAAATTCCCTGTTCTGCCATCTGTTCAAGTTACAGAAGTGGGACACCCACCACTCAGCAAATTATCACCAAGCCAGGGGATAAGTGATAAAAGGGGTTGTCCAATAAAATTAACATTATCATTAAGCTTCACTTTCACTTGTGATAATGTATTATAATTCCCATACAAAGAATACTCTTTACTAACCTGAAAACTTTGAAAATCTAGAGTAAACGATACACATTTAATTGCAGAGAGATTGGTGATGGTTTGGTTCCACAATTTTGATTTATATTTTAGGTTAGTTTTAATTATTGTACATCAGCAGCAGTGATGTAACTTGAAGCTTATGGTCCTCAAAGCAAAATATCCAACAAGATTCTCATCTATCTCAGATCTTTATCTCTATCACAGCCCCCCTAGTAGGCCTGTCTAAGCCTACAGAACTGAACCCAGTTTTTAGAGGAAGAGAATAATAAAAAATGTGAAGCAAAAAATGTAGTCCTGACACAGTGTTATGGGGGGATTTGCTGATGATACACTTATGGGGCTAATGTCCCCCAATTCTGTACTAGTGTCACCCAACTTGGGTCCCTTCCAGATATATATTTCCCCCATCATGGTGTATATGCCCTCCAGCGTGGTATATATTTTCCCTATGCTTGAGCCATCCTGGTATATATGTCCCCATCCTGGTATATGTGGCCCTCATCCTGGACCCATCCTGGTATATATGTCCCCATCCTGGTATATGTGGCCCTCATCCTGGACCCATCCTGGTATATATGATCCCCATTCTGGTATGTATGTTCCTTATCCTATGTCCATCCTGGTATATATGGCCTTCATCCTAGTATATATGATCTCCATCCTAGTTTTTATGGCTCTTATTCTGGTATATATGTTGCCCATAATGGACCCATCCTACTATATATGTGTCGATCATGCTGTACACACACAAAAAATAAACAATTCTACTCATCATCTGTCCATTCACTCAGTGCACAGTGTCCTCTTCTGATGCCGGCAACTGACTGCTGTGTCTAAGAAGAGCAGCGCATGATGTCACTGCCATGCACATCCAACTGCACCAACGTCAGCTGCTGGGATATTTACTGCTCCCCAAGCCTGGGATTATGGGTATGGGGAGCAGTGAATATTCATTGTGTTTAATAGTGGATACACGTGATCACAAAGCAGCAGCTGTAAGTCAGCGGCTGGATGATCACATGTTTCCGCTATTAAAGAGAATGAACATTTACTGCTTCCCACGCCCATAATCCGACCCACCTCTTGATGCTGTCTTCAATACTAAGAGGTGGGCAGGATTATGAGTGTGGTGAGCAGTGAAAATTATGGGAACACTGGTATCCCCAGCGGCAGCTCCTGCCTCCTGTGACTCTGCTCATGCTTCCTGTCACCTGTTTCTATGCCGCCGTACCCCCGTTCAGCATCAGACAGGTATATCCAGACTGCATCTCAGTTTTCCTTCAATTTTTTTTTGGGGAACGTGTCCAAAAAAGTTACATCTTCAAAAGCAACAGACTACATCCATCTGCAAGTCACATCTATTTTTCAGGATTTGGCACATCTTAGGATATTACACTTTCATTTATAAGTGAATTTGTAGCTTTCTTATTACTTTTTTAAAAAATCAGAGTTCATAAGTCTCCTTAAAATTCATTTGCATAGCTAACTATGCTCACTTTTCAACTTTCTAAAAGGTGAGAGAGCAGTGTCATAAAATGGCAAATAGTGGCAAACATTTGCCTAAAAATACGGCACCTGAAAGCTTCCATTGGCAAATCAGTCACATTATATAATTTTGATAGAACATGTCTAGGCTGTGCTTGATCATGTAGTGAGATAACACCCACAAAAGCTACTTCCCTTGGAAACTGAGCTTTGAGTAGACCAACATTTCACACAGGTCAAGACAGAAGTACTCGTTGATTTCATGGCCACAAAAGATCAGGCTCTAAAGAGAGGGGCAACTACATTTTAGGGCAGAGACACACTATGTGAGATGCATGTGGTACTTGCATGAATCTAATCTATAATGACTCACCCGGAACGTCCCCTGCCTCTCTGGATGGGAACATTGAGCTGCATAGAAACATAAGCAGCTGATGCGCTCCCATTCGGAGAGGCTGGGGCCATTCCAGGTGAGTCATTATGCACTCATGCAAGGATCTCGCATGCATCTTGCATAGTGAGTCTCTGCACTGAATATAAGAAATTGGACATTTTTCCGGCTCACCTGTCTCTTTGTGCTTGTTAATTGAATCCAAACAGCCGTTCAGAGAATCATCAAATGCATCCAGCAGAAGAAGCTAGAAATTCTGAAGATGTTTATTCCAACATCGGTAAAAACATGTATAAACAAAGTAGTACAGGCATGGAGTGGTGTGGCATAACCCTGGGCACCGGTTTGCGCGATTGAAGGTGTCAGAGCCTCTTAATCATAACCCTGGTTATAATTAAGAGTCTCTGACGTCTCGAAATGCGTAAACCGGTGTAAAGAGTTATACCACACCACTCCATGCCTGTACTACTTTGTTTATACATGTTTTTATCGATCTTGGAATAAAAATCTTTGGAATTCCTACCTACTTAACTTGGATGCATTTGATGATTCTCTGCCCTGAATATACATATCTGTGCTTTTTATAAAGTGGATATTGTGAAATAGAAGATAAAGTGGCCAGTTCATCAGGAGTGGTGTTGCACATTCCAGTCTTAATAAAGGGCTCACTACAGTACAATGGGCCAAATACATTAAAGATACACGACCTTTAATGAATTCAGTGCAACTTCTCTATGACTTTTGATTTATGCCCTGTGCCACAAATGCTGCTCCACTAAATGCTCCTGAAACGTGACTACGAGGACTGAAGTTGCATTTCTGGCATAAGAAGCACTGGGATTTTTATTTAACTTGAAAACCACATATACCTATGATATTTAAAAGGCAGAATAACGGGGCACCGATCACTTAAGATCCAAAGTAGCGGTATCAGCAGTGTCAACTGCAGCAGAACCGGGGGTGCACAGTCTTGTAACAGCCTGAGAGGTAAAATCACATTGAAGAAAGAGGCACTCACCCGGTGATAGTTGTTCTTCAATGGACGACTTTAATCAGCATTTAGAGTACAGGGTGCTGGGAAGGGGGTGTCGGAGGTGCAGACAACGGCACTGTTTCCAAACAGTTCTAAATTCAAAGTGTCTATTTTCATATGAGTTATCTATGTTCAATATATTTCTCTCTCACTTTTCCTGTCAGCGACATTTTCCCTTTTTAGATACTTTAACATACTTAAATCCTTGCGACAGTTGAAATTAAATCCCATCAATAATTACTGGTAACACTGAGTGCAATCATGCAGCTAATAGGCCTAGGTATTGCATATTGTAATAATAACCGGCTATGTTAGACCAGATTTGAATGCAGATTGTGAAATTTCTTGAGCAGAACACATTCCTACATACAATTTACAGATGAAGAAACCCCTAGACCTCAGTATTGCGATGGAATTTTGATTCCACTGTCTCAAGTGGCATCACAACAACAAATATTACTTTTTATGAATAATATGTATCATAAAGTGATATTAGAATACCACAATAAGGTTACATCTATTATTATGATATTAAACTACTCACTGTTAACATTTGCCAATGAGGAACAATTACTACAATACAGAAATTGTTTCAAACTTTTGTCTATTTGTGTTCCAAAATCTGTATTACCGTATATACTCGTGCATAAGCCGACCCGTGTATAAGCCGACCCCCCTACTTTTGCCCCCAAAACCTGGAAAAACCTATTGACTCGTGTATAAGCCGAGGGTGGACCCCAGCACAGATATACAGCCCCCAGCAGTGTAATATACAGCAGCCTCCCCAGTGGTATATACAGCAGCAGCCCCAGTGGTAGTATACAGCAGCAGCCCCAGTGGTATATACAGCAGCAGCCCCAGTGGTAGTATACAGCAGCAGCCCCAGTGGTATATACAGCAGCAGCCCCAGTGGTAGTATACAGCAGCAGCCCCAGTGGTATATACAATAGCAGCCCCAGTGGTAGTATACAGCAGCAGCCCCAGTGGTATATACAGTAGCAGCCCCAGTGGTAGTATACAGCAGCCCCAGAGGTATACAGCAGCCCCAGTGGTAGTATACAGCAGCCCCAGTGGTAGTATACAGCAGCCCCAGAGGTATATAAGGCAGCCCCAGTGCAAGTATACAGCAGCCCCAGAGGTATATACAGCAGCCCCAGAGGTATATACAGCATCCCCAGTGGTAGTATACAGCAGCCCCAGAGGTATATACAGCAGCCCCAGTGGTAGTATACAGCAGCCCCAGAGGTATATACAGCATCCCCAGTGGTAGTATACAGCAGCCCCAGAGGTATATACAGTCCCCCCCCCCATCAGTATACAGGCCCCCCCCTTGCTGCCGCAATCCTGTAAAGCAAGAGATCATTATACTTATCCCTGCCGCTGTCCCGCCGCCGCCATCGCGCTCCTCCGGCTTCATCCTGCTTCTTCCTGCTTCCTCCTCTGGTCAGCGCAGGCAATGACGTCATTGTCTGCGCCCACCGGAGGAGGCCGGAAGACGCTGGATCAAGCCGGAAGAGCGCGATGGCGGGACAGCGGCAAGGATAAGTATAATGATCTCTTGCTTTACAGGATTGCGGCAGCAAGGGGGGGGCCTGTATACTGATGGGGGGGTGACTGTATACTGTATACAGTGTATACAGTATACAGTGACTCGCGTATAAGCCGAGGGGGGGGACTTTTCAGCCCAATTTTTGGGCTGAAAAACTCGGCTTATACGCGAGTATATACGGTACATTTTTTGCTGTGCATTTATTGTGTTTTTTAGCCATTTTTCCTAACACATTCAACAGGGCAACATAGCAGTAAGGGGAAATGGTTTGTTGTGAAAGGAGGAATGACCTATAGTACAACCCCAAATTTGTGTCAAATTTTGACTAAATTTATCGACCAAAGTAAAGTCTACTGTTAAAACGGAATTCTACTCCGGGGAGAGAAAAATATTGTGTACTGTCCCTGCCGTCATACATAATGAAGCTGAGCTATTCACTATAGTTCTAGGATGTTTGGATCTCTTTTAAATCATATCTGCTCCTCAGCACTTACCCCTTACCCCAGGCTGCTGCTGACAGCAGGGGTGTGTGGCAGGAGATGGGCTCCATGATCATCCTAAATTCCAGCACCCTCATACTTCTTGCTAGTGTACGAACAGGAGGTGTAATCGCTGGCTCCATGCTCATCCTACATTCCAGCCCTCTCATACTTCTAGCTAGTGTAATGAACAGAGGCCATGGTGGGGGCATGGCAATGAGGGCTCTGTACTCATTATACATTCCAGCCCTTTCATAATTCTTGCTAGTGTGTGAACAGGGGGTGACTCACCGTAAGCCGGGTTCTCAGGTCTCAGGTGCTGGGCTGTGGTCACGGTTCTGTGTCTGAGGCTGTGGAGGCCCGGTGGTCAATAAAGGGTAGATTCAGGTTACCGTATATACTCGTGTATAAGCTGACCCCCCTACTTTTGCCCCCAAAAACTGGGAAAACTTATTGACTCGCGCATAAGCCGAGGGTGGACCCCAGCACAGGTATACAGCCCCCAGCGGTGAGGTATACAGCCCCCAGCAAGGTGGTATACAGGCCCTCCCAGTGGTATACAGGCCCCAGTAGTATGGTATACAGCCACCAGGACAGGTATACAGCCCCCAGCAGTGAGGTATACAGGCCCCCCCAGTGGTATACAGGCCCCAGCAGCATGGTATACAGCAGGCCCCTAGGGGTATATACAGCAGGCCCCCAGGGGTATATACAGAAAGCCCTCAGGATACAGCAGGCCCCCAGGGGTATATACAGCAGGCCCCCAGGGGTATATACAGCAGGCCCCCAGGGGTATATACAGCAGGCCCCCGGGGGTATATACAGCAAGCCCCTAGGGGTATATACAGCAGGCCCCCAGGGGTATATACAGCAGGCCCCCAGGATACAGCAGGCCCCCAGGGGTATATACAGCAGGCCCCCAGGGGTATATACAGCAAGCCTCCAGGGGTATATACAGCAGGCCCCCAGGGGTATATACAGCAGGCCCCCAGGATACAGCAGGCCCCCAGGGGTATATACAGCAAGCCCCCAGGGGTATATACAGCAGCCCCCCAGGATACAGCAGGCCCCCAGGGGTATATACAGCAGGCCCCCAGGGGTATATACAGCAGGCCTCCAGGATACAGCAGGCCCCCAGGGGTATATACAGCAGGCCCCCAAGGGTATATACAGCAGGCCCCCAGGGGTATATGCAGCAGGCCCCCAGGGGTATATACAGCAGGCCCCCAGGATACAGCAGGCCCCCAGGGGTATATACAGCAGGCCCCCAGGATACAGCAGGCCCCCAGGGGTATATACAGCAGGCCCCCAGGGGTATATACAGCAAGCCCCCAGTGGTATATACAGCAGGCCCCCAGGATACAGCAGGCCCCCAGAGGTATATACAGCAGGCCCCCAGGGGTATATACAGCAGGCCCCCAGGGGTATATACAGAAGCCCCAGTGGCACTCGCCCCCCCATCATGAGAAGAGCCCCCCACACTTTGCAGACCCCCCCCCCGCTGCATTATCTTACCATCCAGGGTCTTCTTCACCGTGGATCCTGCAGTCCATCCTCGCGCGCTGTGTTCCCGGTCTCTTGTGACCCGGCGGTCGCAGTGGAATGACGTCATCGCGCCGGGTCACGTGAGACCGGAACGTGCGATGATGACTGCAGGACCTCCGGTGAAGAAGACCTTGGATGGTAAGATAATGCAGCGGGGGGCTCTGCAAACTGTGGGGGGCTCTTCAAATGATGGGGGGGCTAGTGCCACTGGGGGGCTGCTGTATACACTGGGGGGGCTTTATGCACGGCTCCCCCTGCCGCTGTGATGGTCGGGGGGGAGCCGTGCATATCTAATGAGCGGCCCCACGTGATGGGCCGCTCATTAAGCAGCCTCCCCCGCCTCCTCCAGCCTTGTTGCAGGAATGTTACCGTATTGACCTGTGTATAAGCCGAGGGGGTGACTTTTCAGCCCAATTTTTGGGCTGAAAAACTCGGCTTATACACGAGTATATACGGTATTTGGAATAAAGATACTGTTTCGTGACGCACACTGTAGGGGTCCGGTGATGGCACCGCTTGGACCTCCGGGGGATGGGCTGCAGCAAGATGGGTCCACTCCCTACAGGACGAGCGGGAGTCCCCGGGGTCAGTAGCCGTTCTGATGGAATACGGCAGCTCAGTTAATTCTGTGGGTGAATTGGTTAATAAAAGTTCTGGAATAAGGCTCGGACACGTTGCTCCTCTGCACGGGTCTTTACTCAGTTCACACACGGTACACTGGATAACGGTTTGACTTTCAGGCAACGGACCGGGTGGTCCCTGTGATGAACAGTGTCCCTCCAAGGCTCCACAATGTCTCTCTTAAACTCACTGTCCCTTTTACTCTTCGCTGCCTTCACGTACCAGGTCAGGATACAGAGGAACTTCTATAGGGCATCCAAGCCGTTGGCCGGACGACTCCTGCTGGGTCCCTGAACCTCAATGGTGGGTACCCCTCCCGATACAGCTGCGGTGATGGTGGTTTTTGTGATGTGCTCCTATGAAGCCGTCCTTCACCTCGGTTCTGTAACACAGCGATAGAGCGTCTGTGCTACCTCGGAGCCGGTACTCGGGTTGGACTGGGCTCGGGTCATTTCTCCACCCGTTACTTGTTTACTTGGCCCCCTTCACTTCTGGGTCACCGCTTCTCGGTGCCCTCTCTGTTAGCTGTTCTGTCACGACATCTATTCTTGCTCTTGTCTCTCCCACTTTCACTTTACCTCTCTGAGCTGCACGGCACTGTGCAGCTCCTGTTCTCTTGCTTACTTCCTGAGCTAACTCTTTTCTTCTCTTCCCCACTGCTATACACCTAACTCTCCTCCCACCAGGACCTAATTGGTCCTCTTCTTCTAGATGTTGCATGTGGTACATGGATCCTTGGGATTAACCTGTTCATCACTGAGACGGAGGATACTGCACCTTCAGTCAGGGGTGCAGTACCCTCCTGTGAAGCACTCGTTGCGGGGCGCCACAGGGGCATAGACTTCGGCGCCATGCTTTCACTGCATGCCAAAAAGAACGCAAGAGTCTATAGTACTTCAGATAAGTCGCACTTTTATTGGAGGAGCAATTGAACAATAGTAGTGTTGCAAATTAAACCGTTTCAACCATACGATCTTCAGTTATTACAACTACAAAAGAGAAACAAACGTATCATGATACATGTCAATACAATGATTTACATAAACACAGTGTTTTACAATCCAAACCTCCCCATATACATAAAAGTTTGACCCCCTCTAAACAGTGTAAATAATGTATCAGCAATATTGTACAAGACCGTATGGTCGAAACGTTTTATTTTGCAACACTACTATTGTTCAATTGCTCCTCCAAAAAAAGTGTGACTTATCTGAAGCACTATAGACTCTTGAGTTATTTTTGGTGTGCCAGAACCATATATTGAAAGTGTTCTACAATTTTTTCTGAGCACCCACTCATCCGTTGAGCCTTCCTTCTCTAAATAATTCACTGCATGCCAGTCCCCACTCTATATGCCTGCTGTATGTATCACACAAATCTCCTGAGCTGAGTAACAGTGTCTATGTTTATTCAGCTTGCACTTTCAGCTCAAGACAGTACAGCTATACATACAGTAGGTAAATAGAGTGTGGGTGGCATAGAGTGGGAGCTAGCATGTAGTGAGAGCTTGGGGCCAGTGGCCGTACCCTGATGAATCTGACCTATTGTCCCAAATTGGAGGGGTAAGGGCTGAGAGCAGATATTATTTTATTGATATATAAGTGATGTAAACATTCTAGAACTTTAGGGGGCAGCCCAGCTTCACCATTTAGTAGGGCAGGGACAGTTCAATTATTTTTATCTCCCCGCAGATCCCCTTTAATCATTTCCCACTTTAATTCTTGTGTTCCAAATTATAGCTCTGCAACAATGTGTAGTACACAAAGGAGCTTCCCCAAAAAAGGCTGTGGCTGTGTGCCTCTACTCATAATTTCAGAGGTTTCTATGGTTGCTAGCTTCATTAACACAAAGAATGTATGGAGTCAACTGGACCCAGTGCACGGTGACATCTACTAAAAAACCAAATGTATGTTTATTGATCATGAACAAGTTGTCATAAAATTGTGCAAATAACATTTTTAAATATTAGAACATATTGCCTGTGTCTGACCAACGTATCGACTTGATGTGGCTTTGTCTTGGGCTTGCCTTAATTGCTTTTGGACTTTCATAAACCTAGTCTGTTTAAGGAGTACCTAGTCTACATTTGCACTAAAATGTACAGCTTTAGTAAATCAGTGTGGTGTTTCAATGGTTATCACTGTTACTTTGCAGCCCTTAGATCTTGGGTTCAAATCGCATCAAGAATAACATCTGCAAGGAGTTTGTATGTTCTCACCATGTTGGTGGGAAAAATATTAGAAACTGAGAGTCCTCAGTAGTTTATAGCTTTTATTGTCTAACTGAAAAGATGGTAAATAATAGCAAGCTTTCAAGCAAGGTCTCTTCGTCAGGCTAATAATGACACAAATTTTGAATATACACACCTACAGGGGTTGGATAATGCAGTAAATAAACCAGGTGAGGTGAAGCATAACACAGAACAGTCAGAGTCGGGAGGGAATTTGTGTCATTATCTGCCTGATTAAGAGACCCTAGAGTCTCGAAAGCTTGCGATTATTTACCATCTTTTCAGTTAGCCATTGAAAGGTATCAACCACTGAGGACTCTCAGATTCTAATATTTTTCTATCTATTGGCTAACACAGTACAAACATATTTTACCTTTTCATGTTGATGTGGGCTTCCTCAGGTTGCTCCATTTTCAATCTTCACTCCAAGGACATACTGACATGCAATTTAGGTTCTGATCTCCAGTGGGAACAGTGATGATGTTATCTGTAAAGTGCTGCAGAATATGTTGGTGCTATATAAGCAATGCCTTATAAATAATAATAATAATAATAATAACAATAATCTGGTGCACTAAATCATGTTATGCATCACTTTCATAAGTAATTAGTCATATACCTTTCATAGGGCAAGCCATGTCACTACTGTCGATACAATAGGAGCTGGTTAGTTCTCAACTATTGTTACCCCAAATGTAATTTCCAAATTCAAAAATCAGCTCTATGCATTTTCACACAGCATAATTTGGGCACCAATTCTACTGCATGAGATCTTTACCAAAGGCCGATTTTTCTACCCAATCAATGCATGGCTGATGGTCATGGAAGGCAGCTTATTTCTTTTGTAAGGTTATGTTTTTTAGTACATGCCTGCATAAAACAATCATTACACACTACTACTAAAACACAGATACATCTTGCGCTTGTAGCTTAATTTTCACTGTTTGTACATATCTATAGATATATAATAGAATATAACTGTGGACCAAAAATGTAGACCATTGAGAAAATACGTGCTTGTTTGTGTGTTTTGTATTTTTTTTTGTATGTGTGCATGTGCCTGTCTGCATGCATGTACATGTGTGTCTGTGTATCTATGTATGTGTGTCTGTGCAAGTCTACATATCTGTGCTTTTCTGTGCTTGTCTGCATGTCTGTGCATGCCTGCGTATGTGCATGTGTATGCATGTCTGCACATGCGTGAATAACACTTGTGAACATTGGTGGTTGTCTGCTTGTCTAAGTGTGCATGTCTGTCTACAAGTGTGTGCACATCTGTGCATGTCTGTGTTTGCATGTGTGAATATGTTTGTGAGTCTGTTTGTGAATTTGTGCTTTTCTGTGTACATCTGAGTCTTTATGTGTGCAGGTCTCCGAGCATGGGCAGTATAGGGGGGACACAATGTGAGAGGACATTGCAAAGAGGGGGCCCAGTATGGAAGGAGAAGGCAGTGTGGAGGGCATGTACCACAAGAGGAAGAGTGTGCTGGTCATTTTTTCTGCAGAGAACACAGTGAGGGACAATGATTTTTTCAGGGGCACAGCATGGGACAGATATTTTTTAATCAAGAGCAGAAAACTAGAGAAGATAGAAGTTTTCAGATATAATCTGTAGATATAAAAAAACATCATGGTGTCTGAACTAGATGAAGAAGAAAAGAAAGAGAACGAGCCCAATCAGAGACTATGTCATCGATAAGGTACCTGGATGTAAATGATTATTTGTGATTCTGACTACATCTCATCAATACTGTGGATCCTGTAAAGTCCGCAATCTGATGATGACTAATAACAAAAATTCCCATTGTTAAGATGATACTAGGAGTTATAAATTCATGCGATACGAATATATATATGCAGCCTAAAATTGCAATTGTTGTACGTGTACTGATGGTGGATCTAGTGTGGAATTCATGTATGAATGGTTGTGCTAGTGTTGTATTCATGTACTGATAGTGTTCCTGGTGATATATTCATGTACTAAGAGTGGTTCAGTAGATGTATTTATGTACTGATTGAGGTACTAGTAATGCATTCATGTGATGATGGTGGTTCTGGTGTTGTACTCATGTCCACATAGTTGTCCTGGTGGCATATCTGTGTGCGTGCAGGTCTGTGTATTTGTAATTACATGTATTTTTGTAATATGTATGTATGTAATAGTGTATTGTGGTGTGTAAAAACTTTCATATGTTTGGAGCACATTTACTAAATCTATAAGTGCTTGTTCAAATCTGTGTTACAGGTTTCCATTTCCATTTCTAGGTTTAGGAACAAACAATTGAAATGTAACCCCTTTGTGTACCTTGATGTACTTGTGTCACCATAGAGATCTGCTTGTATGGAGAGGTTCAGAGACTGAGCCTGTGACTTTACAAGGAAGATATCAATTATAATATATAGCCAGCATCTGCCTGTAACAAGAGTGATTAGAGCTTGCCTTGGTTGCTGCTGATTTAAATATCCTTTTCAATCACTTGCAGTGACATTTAGAAAGCACAATGGCCACAGCATGAACTCAGCAGGTCCCATCAGTCCACCTGTTACACAGTGGCGTATTTTTGATGGGTTGCCATGTGTTGCTGCTATGTTGGTTAGTCTATAAACCTGCAGATATGGTGGCTAACCAATGGGCCAATAGAATAAAACAATAAATATTGATAGGGTAAATCCAATTGGTCAAAACAATACAGCTTAAACTACAAACCTATAAATATGACAAGACCCAGTTAAAATTTAAAACCTTATTAGATGCAGAGATAAATAAAATCAAGATGTTAAAAATGGACACAAAAAATTAGAAGGGATTAGGGCAAAAAGAATATATACATATAAAAAAACAAGGGGACACTACACTGCAACACCACATCGCAGATCTCAATGCACGAAGTGTTCCAGTTTCAAGTCTTTATTCATTCCATAATGAATTGCATTGTCAACTATAAACATTAACAATGTAAATCATAAGTAATATCCCATGGAGGTCTGAATTTGCAATAAAATTCAAAATCAAAGTGGAAAATCAAATTTCAGGGTGATCCATCTTCAGTGGAAATGCCTCGACACGGAAATCAGATTCAGTAATGTGTGTGGCCTCCACATGCCTGTACGACCACCATACAACATCTGGGCATGCTACTGGTGAGGTGGCGGATGTTCTCCTGAGGGATCTCCCCCCAGACCTGGATTAAAGCATCAGTAAACTCCTGAACAGTCTGGGGTGCAACGTGACAGTGGTGGATGGAACGAAACATAATGTTCCAGATATGAATGCAGTACATGTAGTACATAATGATGGGCGAATCCTAAACTACTTGGAATCGCTAGACTCCGACAAGTCTGAGTCCAGGACTCGCTACTCGTTGCGAGTCTAGCAATTCCAATGTTATTAATGGGAGGGCGAGTATTGCAGCGATTCCTCTGCTGCCAGACCCTATAAGGGGTCTGGCAGCAGAGGAAAAACCTGCAAATCCCCATGTTATTCTTTTAAAGCCAGTGGCAAAAAGCTGGAGAGGGTGGAGAGGGTGGGGGGGCACCGGACCGGCCGGCTACTTACCACTGCCACCGCCGGCGCCGGCTGCAGACTCGCTCCCCGAGTCTCTGCTGCTCTTTCCGGAGATTCCCGAACGCTGACAGAAGCAGTGAATAAATTAACTCCCGTCACTGCTCGGGAATCTCCGGAGGAGAGCGAGTCTGGCTGACAGCAGAGTTTAGCTCAGGTCATAATGACCTGAGCTGAACCCTGACTGTTTAGTCAGTTCTCAGCTCTGCTACATCCCTGTCTGTCTAAGCACAGACAGGGATGTAGCAGAGCTTAGATTGTGATTTGGACTACGTCGGACGGAAGAGGATTTTTTTAATTAAAGTTGGAGTCCCTAATGTCTTTTTTTTAAATTTCTAATAAAAAAAATTTTCTCTGTATTGTGTTTTTTTTAAAACAATTTAATAGAAATTCATGGTGGTCGTGTCTAATATTGGCGTGACCACCATAAATTTCGGGCTTAGTGCCAGCTGATAATACAAAGCTGGCCCTAACCTCTTTATTACCCAGTGAGCCACCGCACCAGGGCCACTGGAAGAGCGGGGTTCAGCGCCAGAGGATGGCGCTTCAATGAACGCGCCATCTTCTGGGGCGGCTGCGGGCTGCAATTTGCAGCGGGGGGTGCCCAGAAAGCTTGGGCCTCCCTGCGCTGCGGATTCCAGCCCCCAGCTGCTTAGCTGTACCTGGCTAGACATAGAAATTGCGCGGAGCCCCACGCATTTTTTTTTTATTATTTCATGAAATTCATGAAATAATAAAAAAAAAAAGGGCTCCCCTATATTCTTGTGTCTGGCCAGGTACAAATAGGCACCTGGGGATTGGGGGCAGCCCGTCGCTGCCTGCTGGATTCGGCTGGTTACAGAAATATGGCGAAGCCCACGTCAAATTTTTTTCTGACAAATCCATAAAACAATATAAATAAAAGGGACTGCATTTTTATTAACCCCTGGACCATGGGCGAGGGGTTAATAAAGATGCAGTCCCTTTTTTAGGATTGTTTTATTGATTTTTCAGAAAAAAAATGACGTGGGCTTCGCCATATTTCTGGAACCAGCCGGATCCAGCAGGCAGCGATGGGCTGCCCCCAACCCCCAGGTGCCTATTTGTACCTGGCCAGACACAAGAATATAGGGGAACCTATTTTTTTATTATTTCATGAATTTCATGAAATAATAAAAAAAAAAATGTGTGGGGCTCCGCGCAATTTCTATGTCTAGCCAGGTACAGCTAAGCAGCTGGGGGCTAGAATCCGCAGCGCAGGGAGGCCCAAGCTTTCTGGGCACCCCCCGCTGCAAATTGCAGCCCGCAGCCACCCCAGAAGATGGCGCATTCATTGAAGCGCCATCCTCTGGCGCTGAACCCCGCTCTTCCAGTGGCCCTGGTGCGGTGGCTCACTGGGTAATAAAGGAGATAGGGCCAGCTTTGTATTATCAGCTGGCCCTAAGACCGAAATTTATGGCGGTCACGCCAATATTAGACATGACCGCCATCAATTTCTATTAAATTGTTTTAAAAAAAAACACAACACAGAGAAAATTTTTTTTATTAGAAATAAAAAAAAAAAAGCCATTAGGGACTCCATCTTTATTTAAAAAAATCCTCTTCCATCCGACGTATTCCAAAACGCGATGTCCTCTCTGCTACATCCCTGTGCATAGATATAGATGTCTATGCACAGGGAGTGAGCAGACTGAGAACAATCTCAGCACTGCTACATCTCTGTGTACAGACATAGATGTCTGTACACAGGGAGAGCAGGCGGGCTCTAGGACCCCGGAGCCCAGCAGAGAGCAGACAGCCGGAAGAGAGGTAAGGAGAATTTCTCCCCCCTCCCTTCCTTCGCTCCCTGCTCGCTCCCCCAGCCCAGTCCTAACTTAGGACGGGGGGGGCAGGGGGGACCGGACTCGTTACTGTGCGAGTAATCCCTGCGATTACTCGCACAGTAACGAGTCGGGCGAATCCCTTACTACTCGGCGAGAGCCGAGTAGTAACGAGTAGATTCGCCCATCCCTAGTAGTACATAGAAAAAGTGGACAAATGATATTCTTGTATGTAGTCAGTAATGTTGAGGCACATAGAGCAATAGACACATGCATGTTTGCTTAACAATTTATGTATAAGCATATATAATAAATGTAAGACTTTGCAGAAAAAGCTGTGTTTAGAATAAACATGTTATTAAGCCTGACATGCGTTTCACCAGAGATTCTTCCCATATATATTTTTGAGAGTAAAAATGAAGTTTCCAAAAAATGTTACAATACATACAGTATTTTCTATAGTGTTCAACTGTTGCCAAAACAACTTGCTGCGTGATGAAATTGGCAAAACTATGAGACTGACATGTAATTTCCAATTCACAGTCCTTTTACTCTAATATTGTGTTCTGTTCCCAAATCTCTGTAGTAAGTTTGGTTTTGCTCTTGTTGTACCTATGCAGTAATCTCAGTTCTGGTACTGTATTTATGGGGTAAGATCAGTCCTGGTTCCATATTTATTCAGTAGGTTTTGCTCTGTTCCCAAATATATGTAGTAAGCTTGGTTCTGTTGCTCTATTTATGTAGTGTGATCATTTTCACATATTGGTGTAGTAACTCAGTTCTCTTCTTGTATCTATGTAGTGCATTTGTTTATTTTCTCGCCTCTATGTAGTAAACTCGTTTTTTCTCCATTATCTATGCATTAAAGAGTTTTTCCCCTTCTAATGTGATCCCCATTGTTTTGTCCCAATTCTTCCAAACTAACAATTTCCCAAAATAGTTCTGTTATCTACCATGCTCATGTAAGTTGATCTCTAAGAGAATCGTAAATACCTTTATTGTTGTTGTAGCTTCGATCTTCCAGTCTTTAGACTGGATTCGGACCAATTGAACAATGCACGTCACTGATGGAGGCAGGGCTGCCTGTTTGTGAGTGACAACAGTTTGGGCACGCATCCGCAGATCAGACTTTGCTCTCCTTTCAGCTCCCACCAGTAACGGGCACTGGTCAGTTGGTCCGAATCCAGTCTACAGACTGAAAGATCAAAACTATAATGACAACAAACATATTTACAAGCTTCTTAGAGGTAAGCTTTCAGGAGTAGTATAGATGGCAGAAGTATATTGGGAAAGTGTTAGGATGAATTAGGCCAAAAGAAAGGGGACCACATTAATAGTGTAAAACATTTGTAAACTCATTTCTGTTCCTGTATTTATGTAGAAATGTCTGTTCTGGTACCATACTTATGTAGGAAGTTTGATTTTGTTCCCATATCTATGAGGGGTGATTCAAAAGTAATGATAATCAATAATAAACACAATGAATATAGTAAAAAAAATTATTTTTCTATATAGTCTCCTAACAAGTCTATACATTTAGTCCATCTCTTTTCTAAACTTAGAATTCCCTTCGAAAAAACTCTTGATCTTGACCCTCAAAAAAATCCCCAACAACGGTTATCACACCGCTATTGTCGTCAAATTTCTTGCCCGGAGGTGTTCCTTGAGCCGAGGAAAGAGAAAGAAGTCACTGGGGGGCTAGATCTGGCGAATAGGGGGGTGTTCTACCAGTTCAAAGACCACTTCTTGAATGGTAGCCATGGCAAATGCAGCTTTGTGAGCTGGTGCGTTATCTTGGTGAAACAGCACTCCAGCCCGCAGTTTGCCGCGCCTTTTCTCCTTGATAGCCTCTCGCAATCTTCTTATTTGTTCTGCGTAGTAGGAGCCCATAATAGTGGCTCCTTCTCCAAATAGTCCACCATAATAATTCCTCGTTTATAGTAGACTTGATTCTGTTGCTGCATCTATGTAACAAGAACGGTTTTGTTCCCATATTGATGTAGTAAGCTTGGTTCTGTTTCCGTCCTTGTGCTGTAGTTCCTTTCTGTTCCTGTATCCATGTAGTAAGCTCCGTTCAGTTCCCATATGTACCAACTAAAATTATGTTTAAAGCTTGTTAACTCTTCTGCTTTACTGTAAGGTTAGGGTCACATTTGGGAGCTTGCATCCGTTGGAAGGATGCATTTAAGGATCCTTTTTTCCCCTTGCAATTTTATGACGTTTTTTCATGTGTAGCACATGCGTTAACACATGTGTTGACGCATGGTACATATATGTACCATGCGTTAACGCATGCATTTCCCATAGATTCCCATGTTAAAAAAAGCATGCGTTTTTTTCAAAAGCACCAAAAAACATTGCATACCGCTTTTTTTGGCGCACTTGCAAAAACGCATAGTGTCAATCGCATTGCACTTATGCAATGCATTTTTTGCATTGGAGTCTATGGGTGTGTTAAACGCATGTGTTTTTCAATATTTGCAAATAAAAATAGCGCATGTATTTAGCAAATGCATGACGCAAGTCTGACCCTAGCCTCACAGAAATAATCAGGCTAAAGATGGGTTGCTGCAACTCAAAGGCCACTGCTGTGTGATTGCCCCCAGGCCAAAATTTGCCAGCCAGCCCCTGTTGGTGCAGGAGGTCAGAGTCAATCAAACAGTGACAGGTGAAGACACAGTTGTGTGCTCCTATCAGACTGAGCGTGGTTCATGCTTTCTTCCTCCTAAATATAATCTTGGGGCAAGTGGGAACATTCATGAAAGATACTTGAAGTGTGATCTTGCTGTTAAGTTATCTGATAATCTCATTCTATAGAGTAACCTGAAAGTTTTGAAGTGATGTGTCAAATGGTTTCCCAAGGGCGACATTAAAATACTTAGAGACACCACTTAACATTGTGTTACTTTACTAAAAAGTGCATCTTATTTAGTGATTTTTTTTAAACTATTTTATTTAGATTTATTTTAAAAAGGATTTTACAATTTAATGCAAAACATAAACATTAGTAAAAAAAAGTTCTACTAACCCCATCTTTAATCAAAATCTACTTTTTCGAAACACCAAAATGCTGCCCAATTTTGCATATAGATATAGATATTGGGACATTTCATTAAGTAAATATGTTAAATGATAGATTCATAGTTAAAGAGTGCAAATATTTAAATGGTATGTTATTTTGTGTATCGTCCTTGACTAAAATATTTTATTTTTGGATATTATTTATTTAATTGCAATTTTACATATTTCAAGATAATGTTTAGTGTAAAGTTCATATAGACTACTTTCACAATAAAAAAGCCAAGTTGTAATCTTGTATTGCAGACACATTCAACACTTAAAGCACCACTCCAGTGTTTATTCTTTATTCCAATGTGCTTGAAATGTAAGTTCCCTCCCCGTTGTCTTATACTCACCCTCTGGCGGCTTCATCTACTATTGTCGCCACTCCCATTCTTCTTTGGGGATTTGTGACATTCCGGCAGCTCCAGTTTTTCATGGACCCTCATTCTGGCCTCATAGAGATGTCTTGAGAGCTTGTGATATAACTTCTGACTTCCGTTCATTCAGAAGTTACAGTCACAAATAGAGCCATGGGACATGAGCGTTGTCAGTGAAAAGTAAAGCTGCCGAAAAGTGAGTTTATAACAGGGGCTTATATTATAATTGCCACTCCAGTGCTAAAAAAATACAATGTAGTGTTGCTTGAAATTCCATATGTAACCTAAATCTATAGCACTGTATTGTTGATGTAATTAAAACTACTAGGGAGAATGAGGTGTATATAGGCTACTGCTGATTTGTCAATTCTAAAATGAAAAATTTAGGATCCGATTCTTTAAAGTATTTATGTCAGTTTTTTGGTGTAAAAAACTTGGAAAAGAAGAGAAATGTGACAGTAATGCAACTTTCCGCCAGCTCCAGCAATATTAATGTAACAAGAGCATGGCATCCATCCAATTCAAATTCAGATGTGGCATACCTTATTACACAATTCTCATTATAGTCCCGTTACTGGAGTAGCTTTTCTGTCGATGTGAACAGCACTTGTAGGATGTTCCTAATTCATTAATTGCTGTGTTCCTCTTGATAAATCAGACTCTTCTTACTCTGCCACAAATACCTTCGTTAAGCCAAGCATAAGAGTACACCAGATCACAAAAACAGTATAACAAACGTGTAGAAATACACTGCTGTAATAGGTAATAATAAAGAGGTAGTGCTGATGGAAAACAGTGTTAATAACAGGGTATTTAGTGAATACATTTTTTGCAAAAATGTACAAAGCCGTTCTACCAACGTCAAGATAACCCATATCAGAACGGTCTCTATCTTATTTAAAACCTGATCCTATATACAATACCTATGGATGCAGGATACAGAAGGACCAGAGTCCAATATGGACATGCTGCAGATGACGGCGTTTTATGTGCCTGGCTCACTAAGGAAGGGGTGGGGCACTGCAAGGTAGGGAGTGCCCCCACCCCTTCCTTAGTGAGCCAGGCACATAAAATACCATTTTCTGCAGCATGTCCATATTAGACTCTGGCTAGAGATGGGCGAATCTACTCGCTAGGACTCGTTACTCGGCGAGTAGTAACGGACTCGCAGGACTCGGTACTCTGTGAGTTTCCCAGCGTTTACTCGCACGAGTCCAATGCAAATCAATGGCAAACGCTGACAAAACTAGGATTGCCATTGTCTTGCATTAGACTCGGCTACTGTGCCAGTGATAGCAGGGAAACTCGCAAATAACTGCTGTTACATTGCGAGCCGAGTCCAGCTGTCTTCTCTGTGCAGCTCCAGGGTCCTAGAGCCCGCCTGCTCACAGAGATGATGTAGCAGTGCTGAGATTGTTCTCAGTCTGCTCATTCCCTGTGCATAGACATCTATATCTATGCACAGGGGATGTAGCAGAAAGGACATCGCGTTTTGGACTGCGTAGGACAGAAGAGGATTTTTTTAATTAAAGATGGAGTCCCTAATGGCTTTTTTTTTATTTCAAATAAAAAATTTTCTCTGTGTTGTGTTTTTTTAACCCTTTATTGGAGATTCTTAGTGGCTGGGTCAAACGTGGCCTGACATTAAGACTCTCGAGCTTAATACCAGCTTGTATAACAAAGCTGGTATTAACCCCTTTATTACCCAGCGTGCCACCGCCACCAGGGCTGCTGGAAGAGCGGGGTTCAGCGCCAGAGGATGGCGCTTCAATGAACGCGCCATCTTCTGGGGCGGCTGCGGGCTGCAATTTGCAGCGGGGTGTGCCCAGAAAGCTTGGGCATCCCTGCGCTGCGGATTCCAACCCCCAGCTGCTTAGCTGTACCTGGCTAGACATAGAAATTGCGCGGAGCCCCACGCATTTTTTTTTTATTATTTCATGAAATTCATGAAATAATTAAAAAAAGGGCTCCCCTATATTCTTGTGTCCAGCCAGGTACAAATAGGCAACTGGGGGTTGGGGGCAGCCCGTCCCTGCCTGCTGGATCCGGCTGGTTCCAGAAATACGGCGAAGCCCACGTGAAATGTTTTTCTGACAAATCCATAAAACAATGTAAATAAAAGGGACTGCATCTTTATTAACCCCTGGACCATGGGCGAGGGGTTAATAAAGATGCAGTCCCTTTTTTAGGATTGTTTTATTGATTTTTCAGAAAAAAAATTACATGGGCTTCGCCGTATTTCTGGAACCAGCCGGATCCAGCAGGCAGCGACGGGCTGCCCCCAACCCCCAGGTGCCTATTTGTACCTGGCCAGACACAAGAATATAGGGGAGCCCTTTTTTTTTATTATTTCATGAATTTCATGAAATAATTTTAAAAAAATGCGTGGGGCTCCGCGCAATTTCTATGTCTAGCCAGGTACAGCTAAGCAGCTGGGGGCTGGAATCCGCCGCGCAGGGATGCCCAAGCTTTCTGGGCACCCCCCGCTGCAAATTGCAGCCCGCAGCCGCCCCAGAAGATGGCGCGTTCATTGAAGCGCCGTCCTCTGGCGCTGAACCCCGCTCTTCCAGCGGCCCTGGTGGCAGTGGCACGCTGGGTAATAAAGAGGTTAGGGCCAGCTTTGTATTATCAGCTGGCCCTAAGCACGAAATTTATGGCGGCCACGCCAATATTAGACATGACAGCCATGAATTTCTATTAAAAAAATACTCTTCCGTCCGACGTAGTCCAAAACGCGATGTCCTCTCTGCTACATCCCCTGTGCATAGATATAGATCTCTATGCACAGGGAACGAGCAGACGGAGAACAATCTCAGCTCTGCTACATCAGGCAGCAGGCGGGCTCTAGGACACTGGAGCTGCGGCAGCCAGCACACAGAGCAGACAGGACTCTTATCTGTGCGAGTTTCCCAGCGATTACTTGAAAAGTAAACGATTCCAATGCAAATCAATGGCAAAACTAGGATTGCTTCAGGCTGAAGCTTCCGAGACACATCTGTGATTTGTAAATCGCACACTACTCGCTATTACTCGCTTCCCCATTCATTAACATTGGACTCGCTAGACTCGCAACGAGTAGCGAGTCCTGGGCTCGGACTCGCTAGAGTCAAGCGATTCCGAGTAATTTAGGATTCGCCCATCACTAACTCTGGCCCTTCTGTATCCTGCATCCATAGGTATTGTACATAGGATCAGGTTTTAAATAAGATAGATAAGGACCTTTCTGATTTGGGTTATCTTGACGTTGGTAGAATGGCTTTGTACATTTTTTGCAAAAAAAGTAACATGTTATTAACACTGTTTCCCATCAGCACCAGCTGTTTATTATTACCTATTACAGCAGAGTATTTCTACACGTTTGTTATACTGTTTTTTGTATATCTAGTTTTCCGGTGGTGTGAACACAGTCCTACAGACTTGTTCACTTTGTGCATTGGCTCACCTGTAAGTGTCTAATAAGAGAATACCAGTCTCAATGAACCGTAAACAAAGTTTTTATATTATTTATTACAATCACTTGTGTAGTGCCATGATATTCCACATCACTTTACAGACATTATCATCATTGTTCTTGATGCTTATAACCTAAATCTCTTGTCTTTGGTGTGTGGGGAAAAACCAAGGAGAACCTTCAAACTCATTACAGATGTTGCCCTTGACAAGCTTTATGTCCAGGACCCCGATGCTGTAAAGTAAAAAATGATAACCACTAAGCCATCATGCTTCCCCATAGTTGTACTTTAAATTTTCTTCTCTATGGTGGGGTGTGAATATTAATATTTAGAATGTAAGTAGAATCTGATTTGATAGATGCATCATAAAACTTCCAGACACCAGCAAACAAGTCATATTTCTACAGGCCTCTATACACATTACATTAAAATTAGCTGAACCCAGGACAGGCCAACCATCTAACGTGTAAGAGACCGTACTGACTCTACCCCAACTGATGGTTGGGGGTAAAAAGGATTTATTAGGGCAATTTTAATTCAAACTCTCAATCCTTTCTTTCTCTAAGCCATCAGCAGAGTCAAGTGTTCATGTGAATGTAGGAACTGTCAGCCATCTTAGGTTTATGGTCACCTTACTACAGCAAGTCATTGATGCATATTTAGTCAAATATTTAGTTCCATTAAATTCTTGTAGTTGGTAAAGTATGGTGCATTTTAAGATACTTTTTTACAGCAAGCACAATGAGAGGGTGCAAAAAAAACAGAAGTCTTTTTGTTATGAAAATTTGTGGATTTATAGCAAAAATTAAAACTCAGTTTGTGCGGCATGTACATGGACTTCTCTAAGTTCTAAGCAAACATTTCTTAAACATATCTCTCACTTGTTAGATCAATTGTTATCATGTCTTTACAATTCACAAATGATTAAAAAAATGCAATAATATTGATAATTAGCATTTGCTAATTATCCAACTAGATTGTTTTATAGCTAAATACTATACATATAATGTATGTCTGGTTCAGCCTCCACTGAGCTGGGGTGTAATGGCAGCCAACTGTCATGATGGTCTCTCTGGCTGGAGAGCCATTCTCAGGAGAATAAGAAGGGGTGAAAGTTGTGGATGGGGGTGCAGGATCAGCCACTCTCAATAAATGATATCAAAGCCTCAGGTGCAACATAATAACTCACTTTTACTGGAGCAGTTGATAATGGTGATTATTACAGCTCTCTACAGTTATTAAGTACACAGAGTTAACAGCCCCTGATGGTGTTATGAACTCAGCTCTTTTCTGGCAATGTGTAGCAGCACTCCTCATTTCCTCTGGTTATAGCACTGTACATGCATTAAAACATCTCTCAGCCTAGACTTGGGCATCCACAGTACCTCAGGCTTGCAGGAAAATACCTCAGCGCTCCTTCCACTGCTGACAACTCCGGATTGCATCATGGCATCCCTCTGTCTTATTCCTATCTGATGTTGTCTGGCAGGTGGGCTCTACTTGGACTGTGCAGGACACAATGTCCCATGTGGCTGCACAGATTTTGATGGGGTCCAACAGCGACCACATAAAAGGCTCTGCTGGCCTCCTTTATCTACAGCACCACTCAGTCCCAGGGGAGCACTGTTGCTCTTCCCTTGCCCGGCAGTTCTCAGGTAGGAGATGATAAGCACCAAGCTTTACAATTGCCTAGCCTTAATCACATCTCTGCATGTAAAAATTGCTGAAGAGCTGGTTTCTCCCAACATCAGAGTTTACAACGTTTGTGATGCCTGACTATGTAGGGAGCCACATTTAACAATACATTGTCAGTTCGTTCACATTCCTCCCAATATACAGAGCTGTGGTTATAAAAATTAGCTAGTCATTTTTTTGGGGGGAGGAAGTATGATCTGGAAGTTGTATATTGACACTTTTGATGAATTCTATGGGTTAGAATCAGACAGCGGTATAACGCAGACGATGATCACAATACAATGATGGTAATGGCCTACGGCTCTTCTGATCCGAGTGTGATAGCTGTATAAAATACATGAAGCTGTCACATTCGGTCAGGAGAGCCACAGGACAGTCCAGGCACAGCGATGCAATCTTTGTCCACGTTATACAGGGTGCCTGATCCAGGCCTAAGTGTAATTGTAAGTGTAATTGTCATTGTTCTGTGGTTTGCTGCATGCATCTTAAGTTCCAACCACCATAATCCTCAAGGGTCGCACATTTTTATTTCAAAATCTTGCATTTATTTGGCAACATTATGGATGACAGCTGCTTGTGTGATCCTCCTAATTTATGAGTTGAGGTGGTTATTCCATCTGAATAAAATCATGTTTATTTTTTTTCAGTATTTTGTGTTTTAGTGTCCTTTAACTGCGCAAATCATTCATAATAACATGCTGCTATGCATGATTCTTGTCCATAATTTAAAGCGTAACTGCCATTTAAGTTTTTATTTAATAATAATGTAGAGCAAGTTATTTTAATAAACTTTGAATTATACTTTATTAGAGAATTCTGGTTGAAAACCTTTCATAAACCTTCCACAAGGTGTCCCCACTACACTGTGTGTGAAGCAGACATATGTTCATTATCAGTCAGATCAATCTTCACAGTGAATACGGCCATATAACCATATAAGGGAGGGGGCATGTCCTACACTATGTGTGAGCTCCTGACTACAGTTGGTGAGGAAACAATGTATCAGATTAGCTTAGGCTGCAGCACAGTTGCTAAGCAATGCCAGAATGTCAGGATCAGTGCAAACTCCTCTTTGCTTAGCATAAGCTTCTGATCTGTCATCTTGCTCCACGCAGATCAGTCACAACCTCTGTTAAACCCTTCTCTGCTTGCACATCACACTGCTCCCTATCAGTTTGCTCTCAAAAGCTGTGGAAATACACACACAGTGCTGGCAGATGACGGCCATGCCCACACAGCCATAAAGTTCAGTTTTTAAAAGAGCACAGAAAAATGTTACAAAATAAAGTCATATGGCACAAATAGCTGCTATGTGAGCCATCATTAACAACCAGTGCAGATTGTTTTTTTTGTTTTTTTTAATGAAATGACATTTACAATTTACAGTACCATTCCTGTGATTTTTTTTAATTTTTCTCTTTGTTAGAGACCATGTTTGTAAGTGTCAAGAAGGTAGTACCATACTCATTGGATGCTACCTTCTCAGGTCCATTTTTGCACCACATAGCTGTATTTGTGACCTGTCAATTCACACAATACATGCTGTATGAAGTAGAGGTCACTTTTTGAACCTTCTCAATGCAGGTCTATGAGACTCAGAATGAGACTAAAGAGCCTCATATTCATAGACTTACACTGAGAAAGTGAACACCACTCTTTGTTGGTCATATGGTGCCAGAGTGGACTGACATGGAGAACACTGAAACCAGTCAATATGTTACTACCTTCATGACACTTACATACATTATCCCTAATAAGTGGGCAAATAAAAAAAGTACCACTGAAGTGTAAATTTATGTAAACTGAGGAAATATAATCTTACAATATGTCTGTAAATAAATGTTTATAATCCATATTTTTGGAGGCTTACAATATATCGAGTGAAAAAAAAAATTTAACATATACCATAATGTGCACCAACTTTATAGCTTTTTAACTAAAATATTTATAGGGCTTTTCCCTTTTAAAACTCAGCAAACATTAAATGAAACTCTAATAGGCCAATACCACTTAAAGGGAACCTGTCACGTCAAAAATGCTTTTAACCTATAGATATGGTGTTAATCTGTTGGTTAATAATGTCCCAAAGCCATGCAGCCACTTCACTGAAAGTTCAGCTACAGGGAGGAAACTAACTTTATTTCCTCCTGGTAGCCTCAGGCATTCAGTAATAGAGGCATGGCTGAATCCGCTTCAGTCATCAGTACACAGTGAGTGGCATCTGTAACCGTGCCATGGCACTGACTGACAGCTGGCTCCTCATCAGTACAGAGTCGGGTGTCAGTCAGTGCTGTGGTTATAGACACTACTTAGTGTGTACTGAGCGGTGACTAAAGCAGCACTAGTGACTCCTTTATGACGAAAAGCTGGAGGTTGTCATGATGTATAAAGTTAATTTCCTTCTGATAGCCAGGCTATGGGTGTAATAGCCAGATGGCTTTAGAACCCAATTAATCTTCAGATTATCTGATATCTGCAGGTTATCTGACATGACAGGTTCTTTTTAAGAAAGTATCAATTATGCTTCAGTTACTGTACTCGAAAAGAACAAATCGGTTGGTAGAAAAATATTACTGTAACATTTGTATTAGGAACCACCTTCAAAAATGACTGATTATACATGTAATAGTACATGCTTGCCATGCAAATGGCTGTATTAGTATGTAATATAGTTCCCTGACTCCAGTCCTCATGAGCCACCAACAGTGTATGTTTTCAGGATTTCCTAAGCATTGCTTAGAGGTTGGAATCATCACCTTCACATGTGACTAAATTTTTACCTGTGCAATACTAAGAAAATCCTGAAAATCCAATTATTGGTGGCTCATGAGGACTGGAGTTGGGGAGCATTGATGTAATATATAACATTAATAAGCTAGAAATGCCGGAGTGTGAATCTGCCGATGGCCCTCCACTAAGGCTAATAGATGAGGTCCCAAATGGAGGTACCCATTTTTAAAAATGACCATAGTCCCTATTAGGGTAGATTGCATGGAGTTGTCCCAGCGGAAATGAACCTGCATGCTACCAATATTTTTCCACAAACCCAAATCACCTTACAAGGTAAGGGACATTACCCCACTACTTATGTATCTATAAAGGGCCAACATAATTCAATAATTTTACGCTACTATTGCTTACTACTTTCATAAGGAAATTTAGGAAACCACCATTGATGATCAGGCAATTCCTGACCACACTACGTAACGCTGTCCATATCATCAATCGAGGATATTTTCCTCATATTCAAGTGAAGTGATGTAATCAATTACTGCCCTAACATTAAGCTCAACAGTAACAGATCTGTGACAGCATTCAGGTTTAGGAACGCATGTGGAACTAAACTAGAACAAGCGACATAGTGGAAAGCATGGCACTATTTATAATACTCACTGATACACATCAGTCTATTTTAGATGTTGAAGTCATTACCATAACCTTGTTGGAATGCATGCAGAGGACAGAACAATCCAAACCCAATACATGTGCTGCTAAGATTAATCCAGAAACACAGACAGACGTGTATTATCGAGCAGTATGAGTGTTAGAGCGCATGCTGCCAACATTAAACCCCATATAACTGATGCATAGTCATAAATGTTACAAATGTAATATCATCTATTATCCTCATTAAGTCTACAATTTCAAAGTTGTCTTTCACTGCAATTGTGGAAATAATATACAGGAAAATTCCATTTCAGAGAATGTGTTACAGGCTTCTTTAATATCTAAGATAGGGTTAGTTTATTTCTACTTCCAGTGGAAAATATCTTTGCCTTACATATTACAGTGGAAGTGCAGTCTAGTCACCAGACACTGTTTTTACAAACCTGACAGCACTTACTACCGTCCCTAATCCTTAGCTTTTAATATATTTCTGTTGATAATTTAACTTCAATACAGAGAAAAAGAAGAAAATCATCGTGTACCTTTGGTGGTGACTTAAAACCCACAGCTTGAGCTACTGAGAAAAACTGTTAAGAAACTTCTCATATCCTACTCAAGAATGACCAGTTAATAATAATATTCAAAGACACTCACTTTGCTATACTACAGGCAACCTCCTAATTTAAGAGACATCAAGATCCAAAGTTCAATGCCCTTAATTACACCAAGAGGAACCTACAATTGGAAGAGCTGCAGAACCTGCAACATGTAGTGACCAAAGACAAGCAGGGCCGGCGTTAGGGGGGGGCAGACTGGGAAGTTGCCTATTGCCCCCACTCTCTTAGGGGCCCCCAAAGGAGCTGAACTGAAAATAGCAATAAAACAGTGAAAAAAATGTAAAAATACACATATTTGGTATCGCTGCGTTCGTAAGAATCTAAGCTATCAATATATGAAGTAAATTAATCCAATTGGTAAATGGCGTAATGGGAAAAAAATAAAAACGCCAGAATTATGTTTTTTAGGCCACCACGTTGTTACAATAAAATGCAATAAAAGGCGATCAAAATGTTGTATCTGACTCAAAATGGTATCAGTAAAAATGTCAGCTCAGGGCACATAAAGTAAGCCCTCACATATCTATGTATCTTCAAAAATTAAAACATCATGGGTCTCGGAAAAAAAAAAAAATATATTTTTTTTTTTTTTACAAATTTCTGGTTTTTTTTTTTATGATTGAAATAAAAATTATGTTCAGTATGTTCTTATTCTGACCTAGATAATCAACTTATGAAGTCACTCTTACCATATAACTACGGCCTGTTCCACATCTAAGGTTGGTGTGCGTTTGCTAAATTTGCCTATCTAGCCGTTTTTACCGCTAAAAACGCATTAAAAACGCTAGCGTTTTTTCCCCCATTGATTTCAATGGGAACGCATGTAAAAACGCATGCAAAACGCATGTGCGTTTTCAAAAACGCAAAACGCATACATTTTTGCGAATGCAGCACAAAACGTCTTCCCCGATGTTTTGGGCAGCGTTGGCAAAAACGCATGCGTTTTCTGTTTTTGAAACCGCACATGCGTTTTTACATGCGTTTTTGCATGTGTTTCCATTAAAATCAATGGGAACAAAAACGCATGCGTTTTGATGCGTTTTTGCAGTAAAAACGCATGGAAATGCAAATTGAGCAAAATGCAGCAAAGCGTTAGATGTGAAAGTGGCCTGAGCATTTAGGGCCCACTTTAACCTTTTGCTTTGGGCCCCACTTTGCCTAAAACCGGCCCTGAAGACAAGACACAGATCCCCAACACACATCAAGACTATAAGATTTCCGGGACATTCACATGTTCCTTTTCCAATGTGGTGTACTCAATTCTGTGCATTATATGTGCTGTTGGGGGTTTCTATGGTGGAGAAGCAGGACGGAGACTGAGAGCAAGGATGAGGTCTCGTTGTCACACATTTACAGAGAAAAAAACTATTATCTGTGGCCAAAGATTTCTGTGGTCCAGGATACAGCAGACATGCTATGAAAGTTTCTCCCATGGGAGAAGTGCTAAAAGATGACAAACTCGTGAAATGTCACCAGTATGAAGGACTGGTTGAGCATGCTATGAAAGTTGTCATATTTAAAGGCAACTTCAAATCACAAAACCATTAAAGGGTCTGGGAATACAAATTCATTACAATATTTGATTCTGTCCACACAGGACTAAATCTGTCAAGGTACCGTCACACACGGCAATTTTGCAAGCAATTTCACTGGCAATTTGCTGGTTGCAGTGAAATCATGGATACATGGTTCTGTTTTGTTGCCGTGTAGAAATGGAACAATGTGTCCATAATTTCACTGCAACCAGCAAATTGCCAGTGAAATTGCTTGCAAAATTGCCGCGTGTGACGGTACCTATAGGAGGATTTATGACTTACTACATTTGAGCAATCTAGTCCAGAGACAGTGAGGGGCACCATGCCTCTGATTGATGTTACATGGATATTGGGACTAAAAAACTTTCAAACCACTAATATAAGCTAATTAAGGATTCACTCACTTAGCCAAGTGTTTATTTAAATGTCCATTTAATATACCATGCTTCTGCTCTGCTTGTGTATGTATTTGTGTTTCTTCAGATACTTTGTTACACAATGCCTGATGAAAAGATATAAGGCCCCCTTCACACCATGTATTTTGCCTGTCCATGTGGATCCTTAGTTTGATAGACCAGACAGACAGGCACGGATCTGTGCAATCGTATGGCACTCATGTTCCCAGATCCTTGCTTTTGACGAATCCGTTTTTACTATATAAAGGCATCAGCAATTGCTACAGCCATAGGGAGAGAGAGCAAGAGAGAGAGCGAGAGAGAGAAAGAGAGAGACTTGAACAAAAATACATCTTAGATGACCTCTACCTTACTCCTGAACATGCTCCGTACTGCAAAATGGATTCGGGAAATGGTCCTTTTTTCCTGGATCCATCTCCATAGACCCCCACATTATGTGCCGCTTACAGCGACAGATTCATTTCTGTCTGTATTTGTTTGCTACGCCAAAAATCGGAGCAGTCTCCGATTCTGGGTGCAGGAAAAAGCATGACACAGACGGATGGCCATATAGGAGACCAATCCATGCCTATAGGAATACATTGGAGTCAAAAACAGATCTCTGCCTATCCATTTCAAAAGGGATACACACAGATCCCCAAAACGTGCAGTGAAGCCAGCCTTAGCAGTCTCAAATTTGCTTTGTAACATCATTTATTTTATTTTTGCTAGCCATGAAAAGGTGTAAAAACTACAAGAGCATTATTTAGTTTTTCCCACTGAGAGCGTTCAATCTTTTTTCAACTAGCTAACAAGGAACCAAACCTTTTTTCTTATACTTCTGTTGTCACACCACTCCATACGGCACAAAGATTGTCTGGTTTCCTCATGTGTAAAGAAGATTTATAGTATACCTATGAGTAGCAATCTTTTCTTTACTCTTGTTTACCTCCATCTGCATCAAACATTTTGTGCATCAAGATGTCGGACTAAAGTGTAAGTGGGCCACCACAAATTTATGTGCAAATATTACCATTGCTTTTAAGCCATGAGGAGAAAGTTTTTTCTTCTATTATAGTATTCTGACAACCATACTTCTTTTATTTACTCAGTGACATAGTCATATGAGGTCTTAGCAACATTATGGGCTTGCTTCATTTCTTTAAGGGTAATAGGAAAAGTAGTGAGTCACCTCACTCTCTTTCTCTCTCTCTCTTTATATATATATATATATATATATATATAAAAAGTAGAAAAAACAGAGTCAGCACAATATTATAAGTACGTATCGGTGTAAAGTCCTGTATACGGTGCTCAGCCGTCCAAACAGAAGATCCAAAAAAACAGGCAGCACTCCTTCATTTAGTGATTAATTAACCACCCCGTGGGATGCCTTCACATGGGGTGGTGAATTAAAAACGTCCACTTCACTAAATGAAGGAGTGCTGCCTGTTTTTTTGGATCATATATATATATATATTGTTCTGCCTTCTTTCACTTTCTATACTGTCTAAATTTCAGCATACAGCTTAGCCTTCTCTGTGTCCCAAGTAAACAGGCTGTTCGTTCTGTAGTCTAATGTTTATTGTTTGACAGTGAGTGAACGATAATGATTCAATGTATGGTAAGACAATAATAATACAAATTAAGCAAATCAGTGCTATGCATATCACAGAAAACAACAGAAGTGATGATACAGCCGAGAGATGACAAATGAACACTGGGTGGATACATATGATATAAGCAATAGTGACAATACACAGCCCAGGAAACATAAATCAACACTGGGTACACATATCAAACAAACAGCCCTGATAGAGTACAGTACCGAGGATAATTACACTAAAATGGAAATTTGAGAATAAACACATATCTCTACAGACATAACCCCTATTTAAAATGATTGCTGTACTATCCAAACACTAATGTAACAAACATACAGACAGGAGTATAACTCCCACCATATTAATTTGACAAAGATGATAGGAGTTCACAAAAGGGGAGCAGGATGCAAGAAAACACACTTCCCTGAGTGGGATATGTCTGAGATTTATCTAGAATGGCTGTCCATCTTCCAGAAAGCCAAGGGCTGACCCACAATGCACATGATCTTAACGGAGAGAGACCTATATATGCGAATGATGCCAGATTGTGCTAAACATATTTAAAACCTCATAAACATATTAACATGTTACTAGCATTGCTCTCTCCTACTGACCTAAAATGGGGAGAACATAATATATATATATATATATATATATATATATATATGAAAAAAACGGAACAGAACCAGATATTACTAGACTTGTGCAGCGCTTTCTCAACACCGGTCAAGTGTCCATGTAAACAATCCAAAAAAGGAAAAAGCAGCACCAAATAGATGTCAAGTGAACCTTTAATGCCAATGGTGTGGCGATGTTTCAGACCGCAGGTCCTTTCTCAAGCTTGAGAAAGGACCTCCGGTCCGAAACGTCGCCACTCCATTGGCAATAAAGGTTCACTTGACATCTATTTGGTGCTGCTTTTACCTTTTTTGGATTATATATTATATATATATATATATATATATATATATATATATATTATATATTATATATATATATCTATTATATAATCACGAATGGGTTTTTTGCCCCTTCTGAGTCCGCTCACGCTGCGAGTCAGTGTGGTCATGTGGATATGCCCGAAGCATTGGCCGCGTAGCGGCCATTGCGAGCAGTTCTAAGGCGACTCGCTATGCCCGCGCAGCGGGCATGGCGAGTCGCCTTAGCAGCGCGAAGCATTGGCCGCGAAGCGGCCATTGCGAGTCAGAGACTCGCTCTTCTAGAATCCCGATGCATGTGCATTGGGCACCCAGCTAGTATATATATATATATATATATATATATATGCTTTCAATTATTATTATTTTGCCTATAGAGCATTTTTTGGCCAGCAATACACAGCATGTAAAGTTTGTGTCATGCTTTGTTGCTCTTGCCATGTTTTTGTAAAAAGCATTTTTATTGTTTTAGTACATAAATGTATGCTTGGTTTTTAGTAAAATGAGTTCTAATATTGCAGTTTTTATTTGCACTATTTTGCAGCATACATAGTCTACATTTTCTTTAGCGTTAAGGGACTGGAAAAAATACATATTTTTTTAAGCCTGCCTTTAAAATCATAAATGCTACATAACATTTGTGGTATTAGTGATTACAATTGTAGCTGTGCCCAATGTGTATAGTTTTATTGTTTATGGCCCCTTTCACATCTAAGCCTGGGCTGCGTTTTGCTTCATTTGCGTTTCTATGCGTTTTTACTGCTAAAAATGCATCAAAATGCATGCATTTTTGCCCCATTGAATTCAATGGAAACACATGTAAAAACGCATGTGCATTTTCAAAAACGCAAAACGCATACGTTTTTGCAAACGCAGATAAAAACGTCACAAGCAACGTTTTGGTCTGCTTTTGCAAAAACGCATGCGTTTTGCGTTTTTGAAAATGCACATTCGTATTTGCATGCGTTTTTTGCATGCGTTTCCATTAAAATCAATGGGGGCAAAAATGAATGCATTTTGATGCATTTTTAGTGGCAAATGAAGCAAAACACAGACCTGCATTAGCTGTGAAAGGGGCCTATATGTATTTTTTTTATAGTTTACTTCTTTGACGAAAAACTGACGCATAATTACTGCTCAGTTCCACACTATTATTATTGGACAGCCTAAGGCTGGGTTCACATTTGCGTTCGGCACTGCAGCGTATGTGCCGAACGCAAACACTTTCATGTGAAGGAAGTGGAGATTATCCACATGCATTCACATGAAGAGGCAGACGCCGCCACTGATCTCTTCCTCCCTGCCGCTGCCGCTGGTTTAAAATAGCCAGCAGGAAAGCCAGCGGTGAAAATACTTCACCGCAGGCTTTGCCACCTCGCAAATTCAAATGAACAGCTGATGCTGATCATTTGAATTAGCGGGGCAGGAAAGCCAGCAGTGAAGTTTTCACCGCTGGCTTTCCCGCTGGCTATTTTAAACCAGCAGCGGCGGCGGCAGGGAGGAAGAAAGAAGATGACAGAAGAAGAAGAAAGAAATAGAAGAAGAAAGAAGAGGAAAGAAGAAGAAGAAAGAAGAGGAAAGAAGAGAGAAGAAGAAGAAAGAAGAGAGAAGAAGAAGAAAGAAAAGGAAAGAAGAAGAAGAGAACCTAGATCACCTGTAGATAACCTCGGAGGTCATCTTCCACTGCGTCTGTGCACTTGCCAGCAGATGGCAATGTGCACAGATGCACTTTCATTCATTTTTTGTGTGCAGCTGTCTGCTTGCGCATAAAGCAAGCACACAGCTACGCACAAAAAATGCAACATTTTGTGTTCAGCATGTGCAGAAATTATGCACAGCCGAACGCAAACGCAGCTGAGCGCAGATAGTTCCTATGTTAAACATAGGAACGCATAGTGCCTGCGTCTTGCTGCGCTCAGGTATGCTGCGTTCACAGCGCCCATCGTGCGCAAATGTGAACCCAGCCTAAGTGCTCAATACCAGCAGCATATTGACAGCTTGTTTCCAAACAGTGTCACTCAATTAGATGAAGAATTCAATTGCAGCAATGCTCCTCAGTCATTGAATGGATCTTGTGTTTCAATTTCTTACGATGGCATAATTTTTTATTGTTATCCATACAACGCATTTCCGCTCTATCAAACTAGCTTTTTTCAGGCATGTAATATACAGGGTGGGCCATCTATATGGATACACCTAAATAAAATGGGAATGGTTGCTGACATCAACTTCCTGTTTGTGGCACATTAGTATATGGGAGTGGGAAAACTTTTCCAGATGGGTGGTGACCATGGCGGCCATTTTGAAGTCAGTCATTTTGGATCCAACTTTATTTTTTTATTGGGAAGAGGGTCATGTGACACATTAAACTTATTGAGACTTTCATAAGAAAAACAATGTGTGCTTGGTTTTAATGTAACTTTATTCTTTCATGGGCTATTTCAAGTTGATATCACCATTCATTACCATTTTACTTTGGTGTATCTATATAAATGATCGAATTGCCTGGGTGGGCCATTTATATGGATACACCTAAATAAAATGGAAATAATGGTGATATCAACTT
Organism: Allobates femoralis; assembly: GCA_033576535.1. Lineage (NCBI taxonomy): Eukaryota > Metazoa > Chordata > Amphibia > Anura > Aromobatidae > Allobates > Allobates femoralis. The sequence continues at coordinate 156,456,556 of JARQOC010000006.1, forward strand.
GAAATAACTATTTTTATTACAGAGATGTTATAATTATTTTGCTTGTATTTCTGTCAGATAATGTGCAAATTACAATGAGTTCAGAATTTATGTATGTGGAGAGATGTTATGGAAAAAAAATTTTTGTATCCTGTGAAGCTGATATACTGTTTTTTTGTCTTCTTTTGTTAGCTGTAATATTTGAAGAAGACCTATTGGTCGAAACATCATATGTGACACTCCTTATTTATGCTTTATCTGCTCCACTAAGAAAAAGTGAAACTCAACTGGACTCTTGATTGATCAATTTTTCATTAGGAGTGCCAGAATTCTTATTGAGCAGGACATAACGGAGACAAAACTTGAATGTAGAGACCTGACTAGTGAAGGGAGTGCTGAAAGTGGTGGCTGGTGATGGGGGGACACGAGGACAATGTTTCTGTAGGATTGTGCACATGACACTTCTGTTCTGGTCATTTATTCCTTGAACAGCTCCTGAGGAGCACCAGGATGATCAGGATGAACATTGTATGCAGGAGGTCTAAAGGTACCGTCACACGCCACAATGTCGCCTGGGATCATAAAAGCGATATGTGCCAGCGCAATACGTGAAATTGCCTCACGGTTGCGGCGTGTTGATTGGGGGATTTGCGCGGCAATAAATCGCCCATCTCCCGTCGCCTGATTCCTGAACAGTGCTCAGTAATCAGGGGCAATCAGTAAGGCAGTATTTTCGGGTTTTGGCGTGTGACAGGGCAATACTGATGGAAAGAACGTTTCCTGTGATTTCCCGTCGGCGTGCTGTAGTCCGCGCCCCATCTGAGATGATTGGTGTGGGCATACTGTGTTCCCATTGGCTGTCAGTTGACACCGTGCCACATGTGAAGAGCTGTCCGTTCAGCACCACACACATAGGAGAATGCAATGGTGTTTGTGGGGGATGTAGGTACACTTCAGTACACACACATAGTTCAGCCTTGGCAGCTCTGCCATGGCGTCGACCAATGCAGGTGACATATGTCCATAGTGTTGTTTGTATGTTACCGCCATCACCTACAGATGCACACATAGCCATTCTTTTAGTGTAATCCACTGTACTGCACAAGACCACTCCTGTGTAACACTTTGGCGCCTCGATAAAGTGTTTGCAGGAGCCACAATAGATTAAACGAGGTGTATTGTGACAAACTCGATAGACATTGCATCATGTATTACCAGCTTCCAGAGCTAGCTAACCATATCGTAACGCAGTTGTGTTGCCCAATGAGCGTATATGGGTGCGGTGTAAACCATGTAGAACGCTACTCTCGCTGTGCTGAACATGTAGCAACATTGCTTTCGATTGTGGCGTGTGAATGCAGCATGATAGGCAAGAGGTTCGACAGCAATTTAGTCGACCTTCATTAGGCATGAGTTCCAAGTATATGAGCAACACATAAACCTCCTACGCTACACTTTACGCAATTGCGCAGATGTGAAGGCTCATCAGAAGACTTTTGGGAGTTACAGACATGAGGTTCCATCTTATGACAGAGTTATGCCAGAGACAAGGAAATGTTCGTTCAGTGGTTATGGGTAACCAATTGTTAAGATAAATAAAGCTGACCCCGTAATAAATGTTCCAAGGAGGTATGGCACTGATCCGGGCATCTGAGAAAAGGTATACTGTAATAGATTTACTTTAGTAGAGAATATATATCAAGCCGAGATCCTACATAAATCTGGCAGATAATAAATGAGCATAAAAGGAATGGACTCTCAACATCATGCATCTCTCTATGAAGTTAATCTTGAACAAGAAAGAATAGGCAGGGACTGAAATGCGTGAGAACCCAGGGATGTGCGGTTTACGCTCCGAACTAGGGCTAACGTATGCTGAAATGTGAGATCCACCGGGCTGGGTCGACGGACACCGCTGAGTCACGTGGACCCTGGCGGCGTGTTAATAAAAGTTTGGGGATTATGGTTTTGGGGGTTGAAGTCGTGACGCCACCCACAGTACTCGGCTGGGGATGGGCGACGCTGCAATCCAGACCTCCAGGACAGATGATGATGCAGCGGGTGTTGTCGCTCCTCGTAGGTGGAGCGGTACCACTGGGCAGGTGTAAAATTCAATATGTAGATGGTGAGGAAGTTATAGTGCAGGGAAGGGGATGCTGGAATAATTTGAGGACACAGCTGGTGCAGTTTCACACGTTCACTCACATTTCTTTGGTAGTAGTGTCCAGCCGGGTGCTGTGTCCTATGAACAATGGGTCTAGGCACTCCCAGGTAAATTGGAAAACACTTAGCTGGCACTCCGTTCTGTGTACCTTTACCGGGTGGTCTCTCTTTCATGCTGGCTCTCTCCCTCCTGCCCTGCACTTCACACTCAGTGTCCTGCACCAGTGGCCACGGACCCTCCCGGGCAACGTACTGTTTGTCCCCTCTGGCCCTATCCGACCACCTTTGCAGCGAATGGTGTGGATTTGACTGCTGCTCCTGGAGATGCAGCAGTCTCCGTTTGGCTAGCTGAGGCCTCAAGTCTCTTCTACTAGTCAGCCCGGTGACCCTCTGTGGCCCTGGTCCCTCCACTTGCCTGCGACCGGCAATGGATGCGAGCCCCATGGGTGGATTTCTCACTTCCTGTGCCTCTGGGACCTCTTCCCTCTCTGGAGTTATCACATCTTCCCTGTCCTGGGATGAGCCTCTCTGCTCCAATTCCCAGGACACCTTTCCTCACATCTCTCCTGTGTTCTCTCTCACTTTCTGTCTGGCTGACTGAACTGACCTCCTCCCACTTCCTGGTGTCTCCTTTTATCTACTTTCTAGTGTGCTCCCCTAAACTACTTCTTCCACCCACACCCTCTACCTAGTTCCCCCTCCAGTCTGGGATGGGGCCCTCCCTCAACAGGGTTCGCCCAAACCCCAGGACCTGGCTAGTGTGGTGTTGGATGCGGGTGTGTGGGTACCGGGTAGTGTCCCTTCCTTACCTGGGGTCGGGGGTACTGCACCTCTGGTTAACGTGCAGAACCTCTGTGGCGACTGGACCCTCAGAGGCGCGACAGAGACATTTTGGACTTTTTCTGACCAATGATCTGGCCGTGCCTGTCTTTTTAAGCTTACATAGAAGTGCGGTCGACCACCTCTTTTGTTCAAATTTGAAATGCCGAACAGAAGTCACACAGAGTCTAGAGCAGTGTTTCTCAACTCCAGTTGTCAAGATCCACCAACAGTGCATGTTTTCAGGATTTCCTTAGTGTTGCAGAGGTGATAATTTTATCACCAGCAGAGGAGAAGATTCCAACTCTTGTGCAAAGGAAATCCTGAAAACATGATCTGTTGATGGCTCTTGAGGACTGGAGTTGAGAAACACTGCCCTAGAGAGTATCTCTGCTGCCTCATTAGTGAATGAATAATCTGAATCATCTATTTTTTAGATTTAAATGGAAACCCTGATACGTGTTCAATGCAGAGCACAGGATAAATGTGAACTGATCCAAAATGTTATGTTCGCCAATTTGCCACAAATAAAAGCTACTACTCAAGCCACAAAATACAAGTCACCACTCAGGTTTTTAATCTGTTAACAGAAATATAGGGTTTTCCACATGACTAGTAGCACAAAGGCTCTGCAAAAGCGCTTTGGCGCCTTAATCCTTTAAAAAAATCCAGCTAAATCTATACTCCCAAATCCAAATTCCCCTCTCCTTGCTGAGCTCCATAGTGTGAATAAACCGCAGTTGCGTCCACATGTTTGGCATTAGGTGCAGGTCTCCAGAAGTTCAAGCTAGACACAATGTAGGGCATTACAATGTACTGGGCACTACAATAGTAGATTGTCATTTCCCCTCTGCAACATCCATTTCTGCTTATTTCTGAAAAACACCCATAGATTCAAAATCACAACTACACTCATAGGTAAATTCCCAGATAGAAGTAAGTTCTAAATTGGAGTCACTTGAGGGAGGTCTCTGCCCTTCTGGCAATTAGAGGCTCTGAATATGGAATTAAGGGTGGAGGCACACTGGCATGAGACTCGCGCGAGTGCAATGCGTGAAAAAAACGCATTGCACTCGGGCCAGTGTTGCCCTATCAGGCAGGGCACACTGGTGCGAGTCCCCCGCACCTAACTCGCACTGCGAGTCAGAAGCGAGTGCAATCGCAGCATGCTGCGATTGCACGCGATTCTGACGCGCGTGAGGGCAATGCAAGTGTATGAGGGCGAGAAAATCTCGCCCCCCTACAGCACACTGTGTGAGTGTGCAGCCAAAAACGCTTTAAACTCGCCGGCTGTCAAAGCCGGCAAGTTTAAATTTCCCGCTGTGCTGTACAGTAAGCTATCATCTTGTACCAGTGACAGCAGCGGTCCAAGATGTTTAGCTAAGACAATGCTGATTGTAGTAAAATAATGTAGTCTGGGGTTATTTTACTGATTAACCCCTTCAGCATCCTCTGGACCGCATGTGTGCGCAGAGGATGCTGAGAGGCTCTAAACCCAGTGCTGAAGGGGTTAATATGCAGCTGGTGTAGTGACACCATGTATGTGGAGAGTGTCCTCACTCTCTGCAGACATGGTGTCATTACACCATGTGTGTGAAGGGGTTAATTTTTATGTATAATGAGTTTACAGAAGTGTCGGGAAAGCCGGCTTATGTTACTGTCTATGTGGAGCTGTCCCCTCTCATGGTGCTGAAGCCACAGCTCCCCATAGACAGTTACATGTTTTTGTAAATTCTTTGAGGGATGTACTTTCCAAAATGCGATCACTTGTGGTCAGGGTCGGACTGGGGTGTCTGAGGCCCACCAGGGAAATTGACTCCAGGGGCCCACCCTTCAGCAACATGCAAATACCTGTTAGCCATTATATCGGCGGCTCCTGCACATCACTGTTCATTCACCATAATTGCAATATATAATTACTGTAGTTTGCATTAAAGGGATTCTTTGGTGAAAATAAGCTATCAGTAATCCACAGGTTCGGTAGGTGATCACTCATTTATTGATAGAATTCGACCAGTGGAAACCGCACCGTCGGAAGAATGTGGCACTTTTATCCTCAATATAAAACGCAGCGGGTGGTAATGATGTGACCACGGCTCCATTCATCATCATTGGGGCTTCCAGAACAAGCCAAGCCCAGCACTCACAGCCACTGAGGAAATGAGCAGATTGTGGTCAATCTGTACATCAGCTCCAGTCTGATGGGGAGAAAACAAACCACTGACTATGGACCGTCTTTAAGGATGATGATTTTTATGTATGTTTTAATATTTTTTTTTAATAAAATGAATTTTTAATGTTCTATATCTCAGGACTCTGAGCTGGGTATTTTTCTATTTTTTGGACATGTAATGTGGATAAATGTTGTACATTCAGCAGTCGGACCCCCCACCAATAGATAACTTATCACTTATCCTTAGGCCATGTGCACACATTGAATATTTGGTGAGATTTTTATCTCAGTATTTGTAAGACAAAACCAGGAGTGGAACAATCAGAGGTATTCTTTCTGTATTTATCACTCATTCCTGGTTTTGCCTTAAAAATATTGAGGTAAAAATCTCACCAAATACTCAATGTGTGCACATGGCTTTAGAAGAGATGATTACTTGCTTTTGCTGGAGAACCTCTGTAAGTACATCTCCGCTACTGTGTAATAGTCATAGCAAAGAAGGGGGTTAAACATCCCAAAAAATTATATCTATTGAAAATAAAGAATTTTCCACTTATTGAGATCAGAAAAAAACCAACTGATAATCCACTATACCAAGACTAATAATATCACATAAAAGGGAGAAATACTGCCACACAGTGACCAGAGGACATACTACCATCACATAGTGACCAAATAATGCTACATACAGGGGACAAATATTGCCACACCATGACCAGGGCAGATAATACCACCACATAGTGATAAAATACTACCACATACAATGTATAAATACCTCCACACCATGACAAGATGACATATTAGCACCACAGCACTAAATAATACCACATAAAAGGGACAAATACTGCCACATTATGACCAGAGCACATAATGCCAGTACATAGTGACCAATAATACTACAATAATGAAGATTAAAATAAAGCTGTGTATATTGGGTCAGTGAACAGGTAATACAGTGATCACTGGTGCCATTATACACAGGAGCTCTATATATAGTGTCAGTGTACAGGAAGTACAGTGATAAACATTGACAATATACATAGGAGCTCAGTATATAGTGTCAGTGCACAGGTAATGCAGTGATCACTGGTGACATTATACACATGAACTCTGCATACACAGTATTGTCAGTGTACAGGTAATACAGAGATCAACAGTGACATTATACACAGGAACTCTGTATATAGTGTCAGTTTACAGGTAATATAATGATCACCTTTGATATTATACACAGGAGCTGTGTATATAGTGTCAGTGTACATTTAATATAGTTCACCAGTGACATTACACATAGGAGCTCTGTATCTCTAGTGTCAGTGTACAGGTAATGTAGAGATCACCTTTAACATTATACACAGAAGCTGTGTATAAAGTGTCAGAGTAAAGGTAATATAGTGATCACCAGTGACATTGTACACAGGAGCTCTGTATATAGTGTCAGTGTACAGGTGATGCAGAGAACACCAGTGACATTATACACAGGAGTTCTGTATATAGTGTCAGTGTACATGTAATGCAGAGATCACCAGTGACATCATACAAAGGAGCTCTGTGCGCGTATAGGTAATACACATACTCACCAGTGATGTCTCTAGGTGAAGTCATTCATCTTCAGGTTTCTTCTCCATCTGTTTCAGACTGATAATTACATCTTCTAGCCAGGACTCATCCCTGCAGAATTAACAGTTTTCTATAACTGATCACTTCCAGAGCACATTCCCCACTTTTGCCAAGATTTCTACACTACATCAGATGACAAAAATTGCGACATAGTGCCGCCCTACACAGTAACAAGACCTCCCTTTTGCTCCCCTCATGGAAAACAGTATTCTCAAAAGTAAATTATATTACAGTAATAATAATGTCCCATAATTGGTCCCCACACTAAATATGTCCCCACTTTACCACCATAAACCAATAATGTACGTTCCTCACTCTAGCCTCCAATGTAGTAATAATGTCTCTCATCCCATCCTGGGCCCATGATATATGTCCCCCATCCTGGGCTCCTTGTATATGGCCCAATCCTGGGCCCCTGGTACATGTCCACTGTCCTGGGCCCCCAGTTCTGAGCCCCTTGTATATATGTCCACCGGTCCTTGGCCCCTGATATATGTCCTGGGCCCCTAGCATATGTCCATGTCTCCAGGTCCTGGGTTCCTGGCATATGTCCATGTCCCCAGGTCCTGGGCCCCTGGCATATATCCATGTCCCCAGGTCCTGGGCTCCTGGCAAATTTCCATGTTCCCAGGCCCTGGGGCCCTGTCATATGTCCATGTTCCCAGGTCATACTACTGCGGCGCAGAGACTAATCATATTGGCGTACTGTGCACACTGGATATGATTAGTAGCGCTACATCCAGGGGGGATCCGGGCCTTCTCTTCAGAATGGGGGGAGAGGTGGGGTGAGGGGACAGGGCTATGGAGACCTGGGACCCTCGGGGGGATTACCCTGTTCTCTGGCAGGCCAGACTGACCCTGCTTGTTGTGGTTTTACAACGTTTAGGCACATCAGAGGCTCTGCAAACAAGACATGGCCTTTGCAATCTTTTCCAGCCAATTTGTTGCTCCAAAAGTAAAATGTTGCTCCTTTCTAGTTTTTCTCCAAATATGAGGTATCAATGTACTCAGCAGATATAGCACAACAAATTGCTCAGTCCATATTCTCCTTTAATGCTTGTGCAAATGAAAAAGCAACATTTTTGTGGGAAAATGTAAAATGTTATTTTTTTTTTTTTACTTCCACGTTGTACTAATTCCTGTGAAGCACCCAAAGAGTTAATACATTCTTAAATGTGGTTTTGAGTAGTTTGATTGGTGCAATTTTTAAAATGTTGTCACATTGAGGTATTTTCTATCATGTAGGCCCCTCAAAGTCACTTCAAATGTGATGTTGGTCCTAAAAAATGGTTTTGTAAGTTTTGTTGGAAAAGTTAGATATTGCTGATAAACTTTCTACCCTTCTGACTGCCTAACAAAAATAATTATGTTTCAAAAATGGTGCTGATGCATTATAGTCATATAGCAAATGTTATTTATTGACTATTTTGTGTGTTATAACTATCTGGTTTAAGGGCATAAAAATTAAGTTTGAAAATAATGAAATTTTCACTTTTTTTAACAATTTGTTATAATTTCATAAATAATATGAACAAACATTTAGGGCCACTTTACACACACCAACTTATCTGTCCAACTTCTGAACAACTTACTGGTTGCAGTGAAATCATGGACACATAGTTCCATTTGTACACAGCCACAAAATGGAGTAATGTGTCCATGATTTCACTGCAACCAGTAAGTTGTTCAGAAGTTGGACAGATAAGTTAGTGTGTGTAAAGTGGCCTTTAGACTACCATGAAGTACAACATATCATGAAAAAAAAAAACAATCTCAGTTATTACCTAATAAAAGGACACTAGTCAGAATTGAAAAATTAGATTAACCTTCAAAGTGGCTTGATCCTTAGGGGTTAAACTTACTGTCCAATAATTTTCAGGCTCAGGTTTTGTCCCCTTTTTGAATATTAGTGCCACATTTACTATGTGCCAGTCCTGTGGTACAGACCATATAATTATGGAATCCCTGAATATTAGAAATCATGGTCTGTCTATTACAGCACTGTATGTAAAGTGCTATGGAATTACTAGCGCTATATAAATGAATAAATTATTATTATTATTATTATTATTCTTTTTGCAGTACTCGTAAGTATATGCCATTTAGGCTTGGTGATTTGTCTACTTTGCCATTTTTGAGGCTGTAGCGTACTTCCTCTTGGGCTAAGTAGGTGACATTTAATGGAAAATTCCTAAATTATGTCATGTGATTGTTGTTATACATATTGTAGAAAAAAGATGCTGATTTGCGGCAACCTCATTCATTTTCTATGGGACTTGCAGTCAGGTACGGCAAGTGTGGTTTTAACAGATCTGGCAAATCCGGCACTTGAGGCAGAGCAAAAAAAAACGCTGCTAGCAGAATTTTTTTTTACTTGCCACAAGTGCCGGGATCCAGTAAAATCGCACTCGCCGCAACTGACCGCAAGTCCCATAGAGAATGAATGGGGCTTACTGTAAGGCTGAAGGCACATCATCCGACATGATCCCAGTGCCTCGCATGAGTGCAATGCGAGATAAACTCGCATTGCACTAGGACAAGTGATTTTCCATAATGTCGGGCACACTGGTGCGCATTTTAAGCACTGAACTCGCAAAGCGAGTTTCAGTCGCGGCATGCTGCGACTGCATGCGAGTTGTACGCATGAGCCATCAATAGAAATCAATGGGTGCGTTTTAAAAACGCACCGTGCAATGAATAGTGCGAGTCTCGCACATGAAAAACCACACTTCCGGCACACACGGCAGACCACCGGGAGCCAAAGCCCGCAAGCTGCGCAGAGCCTCCCGTCGGTACTGAGGCTGTGAACCCGGCTGTGATCTCTGCGACAGCCGGGACCTGTGTGCGGCTTCACCCGCCGCGCTGATGGTGGTGGAGGCCTCCCCCTTCTCTAGATGGCCCCCACCTGTCACTGCCCCCCACCCCCGATGCCGGGTCTGTTCACCCGCCGTGCTGCTGGCAGCGGGGGCGGATGCCCTCCCCCTCCTTAGACCTCCTTCTTCTCCAAACGGCCCCCACCTGTCACTGCCCCCCACCCCCGATGCCGGGTCTGTTCACCCGCGGCGCTGCTGGCGGCGGGGGCGGATGCCCTCCCCCTCCTTAGACCTCCTTCTTCTCCAAACGGCCCCCACCTGTCACTGCCCCCCACCCCCGTTGCCGGGTGTGTTTGCGGCTTCACTCGCCGCGCTGCTGGCGGCGGGGGCGGGGGCGGACGCTCTCCCCATCCCCTGGATGGCCCCCACCTGTCCCTGCCGTTCACCCCCCCCCGATCCCCGTGTCCGATCTTACCGCTCCTTGGGGGTCTAGTTTCCAAAATGGGGTCACTTGTGGGGGAGCTCGAATGTTGAGGCACACATGGTGATGCGACATTGTGTCAGCTAACAATTTGAGCTGATTTCCATTCAAATTGTTAGCGGACACCATGTCGCGTATGGAGTGCCCCTGTGTGCCTCAGCACTGGAGCTCCCACACAAGTGACCCCATTTTGGAAACTAGACCCCCAAGGAACAAATCTAGATGCATAATGAGCACTTTGAAGCCCCAGGTGCTTCACAATTTGATCCGTAAAAATAAAAAAATAAGATTTTTGTGGAAGAAAAATATTTTTTTCATTTTTACGGATCAATTTGTGAAGCACCTGGGGCTTCAAAGTGCTCATTATGCATCTAGATTTGTTCCTTGGGGGGTCTAGTTTCCAAAATGGGGTCACTTGTGGGGGAGCTCCAATGCTGAGGCACACAGGGGTTCTCCAAACGCGACATGGTGTCCGCTAACAATTTGAATGGAAATCAGCTCAAATTGTTAGCTGACACAATGTCGCATTTGGTGAGCCCCTGTGTGCCTAAACATTGGAGCTCCCCCACAAGTGACCCCATTGATTGACAAATAAGTGGCAGCAAATCAGTGCAGTCTTGACACCAGGAGAAGGTGCTAGTCTGTCGGATCGCAGTAGGAATTAAAAAATCTCACTAGCACCGCACTAGCACCGCACTAGCACCCCACTAGCACCCCACTAGCACCGCACTAGCACCGCACTAGCACTATTACACGCATCAAACTCGCATCAATATCGCGCTTCAAAAACGCGCCGTTTTTGAGGGATCAGTGTGCCTTCAGCCTAAGTCAGCCGTTACGGGGGAGACGCAGCAGATGTGGCAAAATCTGCCAGATGTGCCGCGACTTACAAAAAACGCTGATGTAAAAGTACCCTAAGGGTTGCAATTAAGTACAAGAAAGAATCTTAAAGATGTAAAGCAGGAGAATAGGGATAAGGCGATGTAGAATTATAAAGAAAAAAATAAACTGTGTAAAAAAAATCAAAACAACAAATGTTGAGACAGACTCATTGCCAAAGAAATTAAAAATACTACATCAACAAAAGGAGACCAAAAAATTCTTGTGTTGGCCTCTTAAAGATAATCAGGGTGAAATAGTGAAAGATGAGCATCTTTTTTCTACAATATTTATTAAAAAAAAATCTCATGACAGGTAACATAATTTAGGAATTCTCCATTAAATGTCACCTACTTAGCCCAAGGGGAAGTACGCTACAGCCTCAAAAATGGCAAAGTAGACAAATCACCAAGCCTAAATGGCATATACTCCCAAGTACTGCAAAAATAAAGTGCTGTAATAGACAGACCATGATTTGTAATATTTAGGGATTCCATAATTATACGGTCTGTACCACAGGACTGGCACATAGTAAATGTGGTACCAATATTCAAAAAGGGGCAAAACCTGAGCCTGAAAATTATTGGACAGTAAGTTTAACCCCTAAGGTTCAAGCCACTTTGAAGGTAATGACAGAATCTCATTTTTCAATTCTGACTAGTGTCCTTTTATTAGGTAATAACTGAGATTGTTTTTTTTCATGACATGTTGTTCTTCACGGTAGTGTAAAATTTTGTTCATATTATTTTTGAAAATATAACAAATTGGCAAAATTGAAAATTTCACAATTTTCCAACTTAATTTTTAAGCCCTTAAACCAGATAGTTATAACACACAAAGTAGCAGCTTTTTTTTTTACTTGCCGCAAGTGCCGCTTCCAGCAAAATCGCACTTGCGGCACCTCACCACAAGTCCCATAGAGAATGAACGGGGCTTGCCGCAAGTCAGCAGTTATGCGGGAGATGTGACAGATGCGGCAAAATCTGCCACATCTGCCGCAAATTAAAAAAAAAAAAACACTGATGTGAAAGCAGCCTTACAGTTATATCTAGCCATAGTGGTTTTCTCCTATATCTGCTAGTGCATGTCAATAAATTAGAATATAATAAAAAATCAATGTAATATTGCCATGTTTAAGGGAATTTCTAGGAGCCCTAAAACACATTGACTAATAAATCACTATTATATTCCCCTCTGGTGTCTCATGGAATATGGCAGCAATTGTTTTAACCCTTCATCCTCCCTGGTTTCATTTTCTGAGATAATGACCTTTGGGTTTTCATTGACTGTAAGTCATAATCCTCAACATTAACAGAAAAAACACATGACATAAATCATTCTGTTTGTAATGACTCTATATAATACAACCCCTGGCAAAAATTATGGAATTAACTGGCTTAAAGAATGTTCATTAAGTTGTTTAATGTTATTGAAAAAAAAGGAGATCACAGACATGGCACAAAACTAAAGTAATTTCAAATGCCAACTTTCTGGCTTTAAGAAACACTAAAAGAAATCAAGAAAAAAAATGTGGTAGTCAGTAAGGGTGCCTTTTTTCTGACCAAGCAGAGGGAAAAAAATTATGGAATCACTCAATTCTGAGGAAAAAAATATGGAATCATGACAAACAAGCACACAAAGGAACACTCCAATACATCACTAGCATCTTGTTGCACCACCTCTGGCTTTAATAACAGCTTGCAGTCTCTGCGGCATGGTCTTATTGAGTGAAAACAGTACTCTTCATCAATCTGGCTCCAACTTTCTCTGATTGCTGTTGCCAGATCAGCTTTGCAGGTTGGAGCCTTGTCATGGACCATTTTCTTCAACTTCCACCAAAGATTTTCAATTGGATTGAGATCCCAACTACTTGCAGGCCATGATATTGACCTTATGTGTCTTCTTTCAAGTAATGTTTTCACAGTTTTTGCTCTATGGCAGGATGTATTATTATCTTGAAAAATGATTTCATCATCCCCAAACATCCTTTCAATTGATTGGATAAGAAAAGTGTCCAAAATATCAATGTAAACTTGGACAGTTATTGAAGATGTAATGACAGCCATCTCCCCAGTGCCTTTACCTGACATGCAGCCCCATATCATCAATGACTGTGGAAATTTGCATGTTCTCATCAGGCAGTCACTTTATAAATCTCATTGGAACAGTACCAAACAAAAGTTCCAGCATCATCACCTCTTCCAATGCAGATTTGCGATTCATCCCTGAATATGACTTTCATACAGTCATCCACAGTCCATGACTGCTTTTCCTTAGCCAATTGTAACCTTGTTTTTTTTTTCTGTTTAGGTGTCAATGATGGCTTATGTTTAGCTTTTCTGTAAGTAAATTTAATTTCCTTTAGGCGGTTTCTTACAGTCCGGTCACGGGCATTGACTCCAGTTTCTTCCCATTCGTTACTCATTTGTTTTGTTGTGCATTTCCTGTTTTGGAGACGTTTTGCTTTAAGTTTCCGGTCTTGACGCTTTGATGCCCATGTTGTTTGTATTTTGTCCAGATTTTACACACAGCTGACTGAGAACAACCTACATCTTTTGCAACATTGCGTGTTGATTTACCCTCTTTTAAGAGTTTGATAATCCTCTCCTTTGTTTCAATCGACATCTCTCGTGTTGGAGCCATAATTCATATCAGTCCCACTTGGTGCAACAGCTCTCCAAGGTGTGATCACTCCATTTTAGATGCAGACTAGCAAGCAGATCTTATTTGATGCAGGTATGAATTTTGGGAATGAAAATTTACAGGGTGATTCCATAATTTTTTCCTCAGAATTGAGTGATTCCATCATTTTTCCCCCAGCTTGGTCTACAAAAGTAACCGTTACTGGCTAGCACATTTTTTTTTCAAGATTTCTTTTAGTGTTTCCTCAAGGCAGAGAGTTACCATTTGAAATTACTTTAGTTTTGTGCTATGTCTGTGATCTATTTTTCTACAACATTAAACACCTGAATGAACATCCTCCGAGCCAGGTGATTCCATAATTTTTGCCAGGGGTTGTATATGCATTTCACTTTTTGTATTGAATTACTGAAATAAATGAACTTTTTGATGATATTCTAATTCATTGAGATGCACTAGTAACTTATTTATTCCCATATGATAAATAATGTGCACAGGTCCTTTCAGTATGCTCACAAAAGTGTCTCATGAAGATAATCTCTTAGCCATTAAAAAATCTCTACTATACGTCTTTTTAAAGGATGCGTGAAAACTTTCTATTATATGATCACTGCCTCCTCTCCCACCCTGGTAGGGTCCAGCATAGTTGTAAGAGATAATTGTCTTTTATTGTTGACAAAAACCTGTTCCCTTTGTGGGACCTACAGGCCTCTCTTCCCCAATTTATATTAAGGTTGTTGAGGTTTCCCATAACAATTAATGCTCCCTGATTTGCTGTCTTATCTATTTGCTTTATGATGATATTTTCTGTTGCCTCCCTCTCAGTATGTTATTATTTCTTCTTCCGGCACTTCAATCCTTAAGCAGGGGCACATCTATTGCAGTTGCAGATGGTACGGCCATAACCAGGCCTGTATTGTAGGGAGACCAACGACCACAATGCATATTTTAGCTGGACATGCTATCGAGGACCCTTTGGGTCTCTGCACTCAAATACATTAATTTGGCCAATCAGAGGCCAGTTATTAGTCCCATATAGTACCGTATTTTTCGCTTTTTAAGACGCACTTTTGTTCCCCCAAACTGGGGGGGATATGGGGGTGCGTCTTAAAAAGCGAATGTAAAAAAAAAAAAATTAAATATTACCGGTGGAGGGGTGGTGAGGGGTGCGGCGGCTTAGCGGCAGGTTCCGGTGGGTGGGGGGCACAGCTGCAGGACCGGAGCAACGGAGATCTACCGGCTGCAGCGTTTGGTGGGCGCCGCCATGTTTTTTGTGCAGTCACTGTGCAGCAGCTGGCCGGTAGAGGTAGAAACCTCAGTTGGCCGCCTGTCTCAAATATGGCGGCGGCCATTTTGTTGAAGCCTCTACAGTTACTGAATGCAGCCGGCCACAAAAAACATGGCGGCTCCCACTGCTCGCTCCGGTCCTGCAGCAACAAGGTGGGAGACACCAGGAAGACAACATGTGCCAATTGTGCAGGGGATGTGTGCCTGCTGCAGGGGATGTGTTAAACATACTGATTTGGTTTTTGGAGAGTTTCTATACCAATGATTCAGAGGCACGATTCTAACTGCTTTTCATAAAGATGCTTTTATTAATTCATCAAGGAGATTAAAATTTGCAAGTACAAAGTGCTCAAAAATTGTAAAAGATAGAATTATACATGGATCTGGATTAAGAGGACACTAAGGGGTTAAGGTCTTTTTGTCTCCCACTTCAGGACATATTCATGGTAGCTAAATCAAACAAAAACCATTGTGCAGTTCTAGTATACATATGGTTGAGGGCTACAGCTTATAGTGTACAGAGGGTTCAGTAATATTCCCCCCTCCTAATACAACAACACACTGATTATTATCTCAAATCCATTGTACATCAAACTTAGCAGCATAGAGATTGTGCCCAAGCTTACCCATGTCAGATGCCAAGGTGTGGAGATGACCACTGGGGGATGTGTGCCTGCTGCAGGGGATGTGTGCCTGCTGCAGGGGATGTGTGCCTGCTGCAGGGGATGTGTGCCAGCTGCAGGGGATGTGTGCCAGCTGCACGGGATGTGTGCCATCAATGGGGGGCGTGTGCCAGCTGCAGGGGACATGTGCCATCAATAGGGGACATGTGCCAGCTGCAGGGGACGTGTGCCTTCAATAGGGGACGTGTGCCAGCTGCAGGGGACGTGTGCCTTTAATAGGGGACGTGTGCCAGCTGCAGGGGACGTGTGCCATCAATAGGGGACGTGTGCCAGCTGTAGGAGACATATGCCAGGTGTAGGGGACGTGTGCCATCAATATGGAACGTGTGCCAGCTGTAGGGGACGTGTGCCATCAATATGGGACACGTGCCAGCTGTAGGAGACGTGAGCCACAAAATAGACGTGCCAGCTGTAGGCGATGTGTGCCAGCTGTACTGAACGTGTGCCATCAATAGGGGACGTGTGCCATCAATAGGGGACGTGTGCCATCAATAGGGGACGTGTGCCATCAATAGGGGTGTGTGCCATCAATAGGGGACGTGTGCCATCAATATCGGACGTGTGTCATCAATAGGGGACGTGTGTCATCAATAGGGGACGTGTGCCAGCACTGGGGGACATATGCCAGCACAAGGGGGCTATATCCAATATAAGGGGGCCATATCCAGATTAAGGGGCTAATTATAGGCTGAGGGGGCTATATCCCAGGATGAGGGACCATGTACCAGGGTGAGGGGGGCTATGAGGGACATATACCTGATATGATTTGTAAGACGGACACTGGCATTGTAAGATGGACCCCATTTAACATTAAAAATTATTTTTTTCTCTTTTCCTTCACCAAATTTGGGGGTGCGTCTTATAATCAGGTGCGTCTTATAAAGCGAAAAATACGGTAATTATCTTACGTGCTACCCACTGCTTGCATGCAGTAGCTGCCAGCTTCACCAGCTACAGAAGAGGGCTTTGTTTGAGTGCATACATTTCAATTAAAATTGTTTATTTATGTTTTGAAGACCAGCAGCCAAATGGGGGACATATATAAAGGATGGAGGGACATATATAGCAGATAAGCACTTAGGATGGGGTACATATATATCAAGAAGGGACCAAGTATGGAGGACATACATACCTGGAAGGGGCCCATCAAACTTTAGTTAAACCACTGTCCATAAAGACTCTGCATTTTCCTTGGCCTCATGTATTTTATCTCAATAAATGTTTTGTTGGGGTGACATTATTAATCTTGAAGCTTATTTTACTAAAGGGGTTGGCACAGATAACAATGATATACCTATACAAACAAATACAATCAGTGCATTAACACAAGTCACTCTTTTCTAAACTCCCTGTAGCCAAAGTCACTGAAATGCAGCGTCTGTAGTTTGGGGTTCTGATCTGGCACAAATTCCTAGTCATATTAAAAGGCTTGTCAGAAAGTCGACTATGACAATGAGGAGCTACCTAAAGGTGGCGCTGGAGTTTATCCACTTCCTCACTGAAGTGCAAATTTGCATATTTCCTAGCGGAGGGATGCGGCTTTAAATCACATTACCTACTTAATTGTCTTCTTATGGTTGCAGGCAAACTCCTCTCCATAATGTAGATAGCAAGTTTCCCAGACCTGAATCTCAAGTCACACTTTTAAAGGCACATTGGCTTCATGATGCAACCTCTGGCATCCACATCTTAAATTGCTGACAAATGCATTCAGGTGGAAAATGGGAAAATATTTGACTGCACATATACATGGGTTTCTATAGATCCATGGGAAATATGGAAACAGACAAGAAAGGTTTGTAGTCATAAAAGTGGGACTCACATCTATCAATGTAATATAAAATGTCATTTGTCTTGCAAAACCACTCATATGTAAAAGTGCACATTTGTCATGAATTTATGTATCTGATATGTCTTCCAAGAAAGCAGCTTAGACTGTTGATGATATGTAGAAGCTTTCACTGTGGCATTATACTTTGTGGGCACAATGCCTGTTTTTTTTCTGTGACTTCTGTTTGTCTCTGCATATAGCAGTTAAGGTTATAAAGGAATAAATACTCAAAAACGTTAAATGTCTAACTATTAATACAACTGGTAATATTTTTTACTTGAAATTGTGTCATTTTTGTCTAAATATTATATAAAAACTAACAAAAAATATCCATCTTGAATACAATTTTATATTTTTATCAGTGAAAAATTGTTTTACATTTTATAAATTTATTTTTATAATTTTTATGGCTCTGTTTTTGTAAAACAGAGCTCCAATTGTCCTGAGTTAAATGGTAACATTCTGACTCCTAGCAACCAACTCTAGGGAACACTTAAGTACCGTTACACGCTGCAATGTTGAAACAAGATCGCCAACGATATCATGGGCGGGGCGGTCGTTAGGACATTGTTTAAAGATCGTTGGTGAGATGTCACATGGCTAGATATTGTGCACGATGCACCAACTATGCGGCGAGCAGGTATCGCTCGCACAACGATACTACTTCATTGCTCAAAAAAGGGGAAATCATTAACGACATCGTTAACGCGGTGTCAGACAGAACGATGCAGCAGGTTGGCTGATCGTTGATCCTCTGATTTGAGAACATGTTCAGTGTCACACGCAACAAGGTAGTAATGATATCGTTTGAACGACTCCAAACCAGTGACGTTTCAGCAATATCGTTCACGATATTGTACCGTCTAACGGTACCTTAAGGCTGGTTTCAAACTGCAGTTTTTTCCCTGATCAGGTTCCAACGTGTTTGTGTGCCAAAATCAGGAGAGGAACTTGCAGAATTAAACTATAATTGAAAGATTGACACCTGTTCTAAGGCTGGCTTCAGACTGCGTGTCTGATCCGATCCGTAGCTGTCCGCTTGAGGCAGACAGCCGCGGACCGGATCAGCACACAGGACGGGGGGCTATTATGCCCTCCGATCCTGTGTGCAGCCGCATGCAGCTGAACCAGCTGACAGGTCAGGACCGCGGCGCCCGCGGTCCTCACCTATTAGCAGCAGGAACTGCGTGCGGCTGCACACAGGATCGGAGGGCATAATAGCCCCCCGTCCTGTGTGCTGATCCGGTCCGCGGCTGTCTGCCTCAAGCGGACAGCTACGGATCGGATCAGACACGCAGTCTGAAGCCGGCCTAAGATTTGAGTCAAAAGTAGAAAATGAGCAGCACCACTAATGATAGAAAAATATATTAACGGGGTGCTCACCATGCCAACAAAAACAGTATGTAAGGAGAGAAAAGATATTGGCATATGTAGGGAGCACACCACAATATAATTGAATGTAAAAGAACAACGAAGTTTATTAAACAACTGTGAGACACACAATATAAAATCACTTAAAATAAACATACAAAAGACATGGGGCCCATCATTCCTCAAAACAGAATATACGAGGAAAATAATTTATGATAACAGAGGGGAATTACCACAATCACCAGTACAGATAACAAGATAATAGTAAATGGATTATACAGTGTGCAAATTCTATCTTGTGCAAAAAATATATATTCATTTATAAGGTGCAATGAGATTGGCAGAATACTGTAATAATATAGCAACCACTATACAGGTAAATTATATATATATTGCACTATTCCCAAGTATGGTTGAGAAATAACAATAGGTGTAATTGTTGTATGACCGTAATCAAGGGAATCAAAACCAAGCAAGGGGGGGTAGCTGAACAAAATAACTAAAGTGACAGCCAGGTGTGTAGAAGGACCTGTCAGTGATTAATATATGCACATAATTGCTCAATTATGCACAGTTTACAAAGGAGATTAGTAGATGCACACAATATTATGCACAAGATAAATAAACCAACAGTTAGGTCTGTGGCACCATCCAAGGTAACACATTAGTATCAGTAGTCTATGAAAATGTGTATGCAATTACAGGGGAAGATTTACACTGATCCACATAGGTGTCAGACAATCTAGAGGTTGATCTGATCATATAAATCCACAGGACCATATGTGGAAGTAACTCAAATAGCTTGTGCAGCAAGAGTAATGAGCGGCACAAGAAGCACATTTCATAGAGCAAATATTGCAAAGTGGCACATCACCTAACCCAGTGAAGTGTGGAATCCCATCAGTCAAGGTCAGAGTCAAGTGGGGGCCCCCACGTCGCCCTCCCCACGCGTATCGCTGCTAAAGGGGTGCAGCTTCGTCAGGGGTAGGTATCACAGTGTGTAATAATACCTTTTATAGTTCCTCTGAATCTATTGTGAGGCTAATGAGTGAAAAAAACGCCAGACCGGAAGTGCTATGACTTTCTGGTATAGTAAGAGTCTCAAGCTACTTGATTGACAGTAGTAACAGCCAATCAGAAGTGTTTTACCAGTAAAACAGGAATTACATCATTTTGTAGTCCTCAGACAGTAACAGCATCATGATTGACAGCGATGGAAGCCAATCAGAGGCTCTATACCAGTACTGAGGATATGACTCATCGGAATTGCATCATTCTGTAGTCCAGAAACCAGTGATGGACATATAGTCCGTCCAATAGTGGCAAGAGAGGTAGCAAGACTAGAAGTAGATATAAAAGAGTATACCCAGCAATCAATAGAAGTTATATGTTGATTCTAATTCATAGTGCTACACAAACAAAGTACCCGATGTTTTACTATGCCACTATATGGTTTACTAAGAACCAGAATATAGTTCATAGGACACACAAAATGACACGATGGTTAGTATTATATTCTACGAATTACTGGTAAGAATGTTAGCAGGATTCCCAAATGAGGTCCAGCACTAATAGATGAGATTGTTGAGAGGATGCACAAGGTGCATTAAAGAGTATGGTTCGCACGAAAACAATTGTAACTAACCCTCTATATACAATATGTACAAGACCCCACATGATCCCATAGGGGTTATAAATTTACAGAATACAAGGTCATAAATAAGGACAACCGGACTATGAGTATGATATCGTCCATACCCATGCCATTGGTAGATTGCACCAGAAAGTCTATATGTCCAAACACCCAGATCAACAATGAATCCCACAGCAAATCCCCATGTGTATTCCCACATAAACACGTAGCTCCAAGGAAGGAGCTCTGCGAGAACACATTTTATAAAGAGGCACAACTACGAATGCCTGTTCTAAGATTTGGAGACACTCCTGGTTTTGGCGCACAAACCGGATGGAACGTGATAAAGAAAAAACTGCTATGTGAAACCATCCTTACCTTGAGCGTGTGCATTTGTAGAGAAGCCTGTGCCTTTAGGCCAGTTCTGCAGGGCTGGCAAGGGGGCACTGATCCCTGCACATGGAATATGCCACCTGAAACCACTGGATATGCAGTTTCCGTTGGGGAAGAGTTTGATGAGAGGACAGAAGGGAGCTGTTGAGCAGCTAGGATCAGCAATACTGTCCCCATTTGAGCAAACAATCTAAACAGCCTATCAGTATGTCTTTGGAGATCTAGGATGTTGGGAACCATGAATAAAAGCATATTAGCCAATTCTTCGTAATCGGAATATTTTTGGAATTGCAAAACCCTTTCAGTAATCGAACAATATGCAGTAAACTTCAAAGCTGCCTCCAGATCAGCGAGTTGTGAGGAAAACGTGTAATGTACTTTCCTAACAAAGAAGGTCACTACACAAATTTTTGATTGAAACTCATATTGTTATTCTGAAACAAGGCACTAATCTGGGTGGCAGAGTCTCAGAAGTGAAAGCTTGTCTGTTACTCATAAGCAGTGACATAAGAGAACCAGTCAGGATATTTGTACCTATGAAACTAGCGGTATGGCTGTAGTGCATCAGTGTGTACCTACATGCACCCAACACACCTCCAAGCTTCACTCCTTCCTTCCTGCCTTTGCTGCACTGCATCGCGCTGTGTACATTTCTGGTCTAGCCGGCAACTACTCAAGTTGGTTTCCTGTGGCCTACAAGTTGTTATCCGGATAAGGCTAGGGTCACATCTGTGTTATGACCCTAGCACGACGCAAGTGTTAAATACATAGACATTTTCCCCACACCGCATAGCGTTAACGCTATGCGCTGCCAGGCAACAGAGCCCCATAGTAACCAAGTGTTTACCTTAGCAGCCACACACAAGGCCCCAGGATGTACGCTTTTGGACAGCGCACAGGAAAACGCTGAAGACAGCATTTCCTGTGCACTCAGCTAAAGCGCATATCCTGGGGCTTTGTGTGTGGTCAGCTGCTAAGGTAAAACACCGGATTACTATGGGGCTCCGTTGCCTGGCAGCGCATAGCGTTAACGCTATATGCTGCTGAGGATATTTCTAAGTATTTAACGTCATGCTAGGGTCATAACGCAAATGTGACCCTAGCCTAACACAGACTCCCCAAGCATTCTACCACCCTACATAGTCTTAATTACATGAAGTGACGCACTTCCAATTTCACTAAACATTTTAAAGTCTATGACCCTACAGTTGATGTAAAATTAATATATTGGAGTACATTCAGCATGTACCAATCATTAGTTATAGCCAAAATGAGCCGGAAGTGTCGATTTAACAGTCAGCAGGCTATAAAACTTAGCTAGTCATCACCTCACTCCTCACCCCTACAACTGTTCTTGTTTTTGACCCATACATTCTTAAAGGAAATGTATCACCCATATTTTTCATTTAATTCCTTGTTTGTAATAATCTGTTTTTATTTTAAAGTTTTGTTTTTTTTTTATTCTAATTTTATATATAGATATGGGGTCTCTTGGGATACCCTGGGTTGAGTTTGTGCGGTAGCTACTGACTGGAATAGCAATCTAGTAGCAGAATTAGAAGGTAAAAACATAATCAAAGAAATAGCTGGGATTTGATGTCAGTAGGTCAATCATAATGTGGTCAGACAGTTTAAAGTCTAAATGAGGAAGTAGTCAGGGTCACAAGCCAGATCAAGATCAGAGTTCACACGACAAGTAACAGAACTATAGTCCATGTAGCCATACAGGCACAATATCTGATATATCCTATGCTGGGAGTTTCAGCAGGTAGCTGTTTGCACCTGTTGGGCTGCTAAACAGCATACATAATAGTTAGCCTGGCATTACAGGTCTCAGGGTACACTAATCCCTGACTTGACAGCATCTTTGCTACATGGCTACATGCCATGCCTATACCTTCATCAGTAGCCCCACCATCAGAGTCAATTTAGTAGCAACAGGTGACTAAAACAGATGTTGCTGGAGAAGGCCCAGGTAAAGATGTGACAATAATATTAATAATATTTAATAAAATAAATATTAAAATTGATGTATTAATATCAATTTTGAGCAGAATAAAGTTAAGCCTATTGGTTCCATGCTCCACAATATCACAGTTTCTCATGTGGCCCTTTATGAAAATAATAACCCACTTCTGATCCAGCAGATAAACCTGTGAGTACTTCTTTAATGCACAGCTCCTCCTGGAATTCCTCCACAGCAGGGTCTGCAATGTGAAGTCTCACTTGAATGTGATGACAGTCTTGCTCTGTTTTTAGCATAGCTGAAGGTCAGGAGAACATTCCTAAGTACAGAAAGCTTCTGAGGTTTTGTGTGGAGACAAAATGTTTAGTTTTTTCTACAGTGAATTGATTTTTTTGGAATTTAAACACTTAATTTTATACATGGATACCTTTAGTATCCAGTCCTTCCTGACCAATAGAATTAAAGTTAATTTTGTGGATTATATGTATTCCCTCAATATTATCACTCAAACTGCTGAAAAAGGGAATCAATAACTCAGGTTTTTGAAGACTAGAACTGACTATTAACATTACATTAAGTTGTTACTACTATCTTAACCATTTTTGAAAAATCCATAAAATATGCTACAAATGCTTAAAGGGGTTATCCACAAATAGTTAATAAATAAATGAAGGAAATGTCATTATATATGAATCTATAAATACATTTAATTAGCAAATCACAATAATTTTGTTTAGAAAGGAAATGAATATCGACTTAAAGTGGCCCCCGCCTTGTTACACTGACAGGGACCTGCCCTGGAATGGCAGGACAGATGAATGTGAGCATGTTCAGTAGGTCGCTCCTCTGCTGCAACCTGCAGAGACTCTGATTGTTATTCAGAAAGATAGGCTAGGGTCACATTTGCGTTTTTTTTTTACATCCTGATCAGGTTTTGAGTATTAAATATGCACAAAACCAGATCCGAATCCGCAGCCCATAGGCTGCAATACAAAAACTGGATTGCCCAAATGGCAATCCGGTTATCAGATTCGGTTTTGTAGACTGCTTCTATCGCAGCGGTTGCAAAACCGGATCTGGCTTTTTTAACATGGGCGCCTATGGGAACTGGATCCGGTACCGCAAGGTACACAAATGTACCTTGGGGTACCGGATCCGTTTCTAGATCCGGTTTTGAAAATTGCAAACGTCCTCATTCCAAAACCGGATGCATTCATGCATCCAGATCCAGAATGAGGATTACATTTTCACACATGTTAAGAAGTATGAAGGCACAGTCCAAAACCGCATCTGGTAATGGATGCGGTTACCTGATTGTGCCTAGTAAGCAGTGGCGTAACTTCAGGCCCAGGGGACCCGATGCGAAAGCTCCAACGGGGCCCCCAATTATTGGAAATCTTTAATAGTATTAGCCTTTTTCTGTAGGCCAAATGAACTTTTGGGGCCCCCCTAGGCTGCAGGGCCTGGGTGCGACTGCAACCCCTGCACCTATTGTAGTTACGCCCCTGCTTCTAAGTGTGACCCTAGCCATAGTCAAAACAGAAACTTGAGTGACCTCTTGTTGCTTTAGCACCTTTCATAGTATTATGGAATGTTCACACAGTGAGTTTTTATTGCATTACTACTGCATTTTTTGTGGTCAGATTTTGCCTTGGTTTTATGCTAATGTATGCGCCGCAACCTCCATAAGGATTGCAGAACCTGGGAAATCAGAGCTGAATGCTGTCATGTGTCTCCGATGGCTCTGGCAATCCACAGGTTGGGAAGCAAAAGTAAAAAAAGGTGGATTGCAGGGGCAAGTTTCTTAGTCCAGGGTATGGAGTAATAGCAGAGGTGGTTGTAGTCCCATAGGAAACACGGACACCATAGGTTTCTTCAACAAGAAAGAACTTTTACTCCATATTAAATGCAAAGTCAACAGTGAATATTTAATTTACTACTCCTCTTCTTTAGCTCTGGGAGTTTCTTAGCAGCGATGACAGGGGCGGACCTACCGTGGTGCAGCTGGTTCAGCTGCATCAGTGCCCCAACCGGCTAGGGGGCCCTTCAAGCACCTGTAGGGGGGCCCCCTAGCCGACCCCCCCGCGACCGCGATCATGTGTCAGAGAAGAGGAGGTGAAGTGAGGGAAGCTTCCCGCGGCTCATCCCGCCACTCCTCTCCTTTCATCTGCTGCCCCGTCACCCTGGCCTGCAATGTGCGGCTCAACAGACTCAGGTAGCAGCAGCTAGAACCCCCCTCCATCTAGGACAGCAGCTCGCACCCCCCTGCTTCTCACCTAGGATAGCAGTTCGCACAACCCCCCCACCCCTGCTCCTCACCCAGGAAAGCAGCTCGCACCCCCCCCGCTCCTCTCTGTCCAAATGCCGCACCAGGGCCCACCAGGCTCAAGGTCCGCCACTGAGCGGGGATCTTTAGTTTGGGTTTAGGTTTTGTACAGTCCTACTTTGGCTTGGGAAGCACCCAGTAGCATGAACTCTGCCTTTTTCAGGAAGGTTCTCTGTGTAAAGGGTGGCCTTTCTATTCTTTACCACTAGTACTCGCCAGAGGACAGGAGCGAACAGGTGATGTTTTTTTCCGAAACACATAATGCTCGCATCGCCACAATTGTGTCCTCACACCTGTTTTTCCAGCAGCTACACTCAACTGCCAGAAAACTCCCAACTATTGCTAAGTAATATATAAGGAAATTATTGTTTTCAGAAAGGCCAGCAGAGGGCAGGATGGGACTAAACATGCTACAACTCCCAGAGCTGAAGTGTAGGAGTTACAGTACACTACATTATAAAACATCATATGGCATACGCTTGGTCACTGCATAGGCCAATCTAAACCTGCTTTTTTGGTTTCAAGCAAACCTCTGTGATTCAGGGAAAAGCTGTGCACACACATTGATTTTTGTTCTCTGCATAAAGTGTAAACACCTCAGGTTTTGCTGTGTTTTTGATAGTGAGCATGTCAATTATTTTCTGCATTTTTGGCATAGTTTTAAAGCCAAAACACAGAAAAAATGCAGCAACCAAAAACACAGTAAAACCGTGCAAAAAACGTGCAAAAAAACATGAAAATATGCAGGAAACCCATAGCCAAAGATACAAGTTTCTTCCTGACAAGAAATCTGGAGTGAGGAGAAACCTTGAGAGACCCCTAAGGTTTTGTAGCAGCAAAACCTTACGAGCGGGAACATATCTTTAGTGGAGCACATCTTCCTACATATGAAGGGGGCAGAGCTTCCTACTGCACATGCTCACAGGTTTCTATCATAACAATTTAGGATAGGTTTATCCAGTGGCGTAACAACCACGGTCGCAGGAGTTGCAAGTTATGACTGGGCCTGGAGGTACAGGGGCCCGGCGCCCGCCAACCCCTGTGACCCCTGCGCCTGCTTTACATGGATGTGCATCCCTAAGGATGCACATGCATGTCACTGTCTGGCGGTCTGCCCGACCGGTCCCGAGGCGGCTGATCATGGCCACAGGAGGACTGGCAGGCACTGTAACTTTAAAATTCCAGCAGCTGCTGCATGCTGCACTGTGATGAGGTCATGTGAAGGGCTGCCGGTGCGAGCAATGACTGTGAGCTCCATTCAGGAGCCAGAAGAGCCTTGCAGCTTCTAGAGCAGCAGAGAGGAGAGGGGGGAGTGTGTGTGTATGTGTGAGGGGGGAGGGCTGTACAGGGGGCAGTGTGACTGGGTGTGGGGGAGCTGTACTGTGGGCAGTGTGTCTGTGTGTGTGGGGGGCTGTACAGTGGGCAGTGTGTCTGTGTCTGTGTGTGAGGGGGGGCTGTACAGGGGGCAGTGCGTCTGTGTGTGGGGGTCTGTAAAGTGAGCAGTGAGTCTGTGTGTGTGGGGGAGAGGGCTGTACAGAGGCAGTGTGACTGGGTGAGTGGGGCAGGTTGTACAGGGGGCAGTGTGTCTGTGTGTGGAGGACGTACGCTCTATGGAGGGTTATGAGGCTGCATTACTGCGTTATACTATATTTATACTATGCGAAGGGCTGGGACACTGCATTATATGATATGAAGGGCTGTGATGCTGCATTATATTATCTGGAGGGCTGTGACGCCGCATTATGTTATCCTGGAGTGCTTTGACTCTGCATTATATTATCTGGAGGGCTGTGATGCTGCATTATATTTTCTGGAGGGCTGTGACGCTGCATTATATTATATGAAGGGCTGTGACACTGCATTATATTATTTGGTTGGCTGTGATGCTGCATTATATTATTTGGTGGGCTGTGATGCTGCATTATATTATCTGAAGGGCTATGAGTCTGCATTATATTATATGACGAGTTATGAGGCTGCATTATGTTATAAGGATGGCTATGAGGTTGCATCATTCTATGTGGAAGGATATGAGGCTGCATTTTACTATATGTAGGGCTATGAGGCTGCATTTCACTATATGGAGGGAAGGCTGTGAGTCTGCATTATACTATCTGCAGGGCTATAAGTCTGCATTATATTATATGATGGGTTATGAGGCTGTGTTATATTATATGGATCGCTATGAGGCTGCATAATATTATACGGATGGCTATGAGGCTGCATTATTCTATGTGGAAAGATATCAGGCTGCATTTTACTATATGGAGGGCTATGAGGCTGCATTTCACCATATGGAGGGCTATGAGGCTGCATTATACTATATGGAGGGCTGTGAGGCTGCATTATACTATATGGAGGGCTGTGAGGCAGCATTATACTATATGGAGGGATGTGAGGCTGCATTATACTATGTGGAGGGCTGTGAAGCTGAATTTTACTATAATGGAGGATCATGTATACCAGGATAAGGGCATATTCCAGAAGGAGGACCATATATAGCAGGATGAGGGACATTAATACACAATGAAGGGGAGAGGGGTCAATTTGTGAGTCTTTATAGGATTTAGA
The DNA here is from genome assembly GCA_033576535.1 of Allobates femoralis. Lineage (NCBI taxonomy): Eukaryota > Metazoa > Chordata > Amphibia > Anura > Aromobatidae > Allobates > Allobates femoralis. Next base: position 156,484,184 of record JARQOC010000006.1, read on the forward strand.
ATGTTACATGTGGCCCATACATCTGAGCAACGTGGAGACACAGGTCCAAATTTTGCATCGGGGCCCTTCGGACTATAGTTACTCCACTGGGTTTATCTCAGTGCAATAAGGTGGCAGCTATTTCAATTATTCTATAGTGATTATTTGCTTAAATAATACAATTGTAGTTTGCTAATTAAATTTATTTATAAATGTATTTACTTTAGTTATTTAGTTTTATTCTATTTATGGTGGATTAGTGGGCAGCTGCTGACAAATGGCAAATTAGGTACATGAGATCCATGCTTTTCTTATAGGTAAGGAAACCCAGAGGAGTGACCCACATTTATCATGCACATATATCACAAACCTTGTAAATATGCCATCATTGTTTAAGTTGAGAATACCCTATAAAAGAGAATCTATCACCAGGTGTAGATGTAGAGTCCTTGATTCCAGCAATGTATCACGTACTGGGCTAATGTAGACTATGTCTGCCTGCTGTTCTGCCATACAGCTTTCTGCTCTGAGTGACAGGACCTAGTGAAGATAGGTAGATGGATGGTAGAACAGGTAGATCACAATTACCAGACCTCAGCTGCTGCTTCCGGGTCAGCTCACTCTCCTGCTGATTCACTTTCAGGGCCGCCCATTAAGCTACTTATGTATTCACTGCATTGACTGGCAAGCAGCCAATCACAGACGCTCACACTCTGTAAGCACCTCAGTGATTGACTGTTGCAGTCAGACTGCATTTCCACAACCTGGATGGTGATTGTGTTTGGTAGCCATACACATGGCAACCAACCTGTAGTCAAGGGTGAAAAATAAATAAATAAATAAAAACACATGGGGCTTCCCAGTGTTTGTAAGTTTAGCTCAGTGAAAGTGGACAATTGAAAGCTGCCACCCTCAGCTGCCTAATTTTATCTTGGCTGGACAAAAAAATGCATGGGCTCTTCCCTATTTTTAATTGCCAGGCAAGTTAAAACTAGGCAGCTGAGGACTGGTACTCTCAGTGGGTTGAGAGTCCACTGTTTTACGGCCCGACTATGCTTAAGAATAACAGCCGGCAGCCGCCCCTGAAAATGGTGCATTCATCATAGTGCCTTTTCCAGGGACTTTACCAGGCTTTCCAGTGGCGCTGGTGGCGGTGGCACGCTGAATAATAAGGGGTTAAAACCAGCTTTGTATTGCCAGCCCTGAGATTCTTAATGTCAGGCCAAGTTAGACCTAGCTATTAAGAATCTCAAATAAATAGTAAAAAAGACACAACACAGAGAAAAATTATTTTATTTAAAAAAATTAAAAAAAAACACATTTAGTGACTCCACCTTTATTACCTCCCACCCTCGTACCCCTCCACGGTCCTCGTCCGTCTGTCTTCCTGGACAGACTCAGCTCTGCTACATCAGAGACCACAGGAAAAACACATCTGCTCCCCGTGGTCTCTGATCTCTGAATGACAGTGCTGAGACCTGCGGTATAGTGAGTTATGAGGTTACTGTGCCATAGCAACAGCGGTTACTATGGCAATGATAACCACACCGCTTACTATATGACAACGCTGAGACCTGCACTTTACTACTTTACTATAGCTAAGACAATTTCCCAAAGAGGAAAAAAAACGATCATACGGTCAATTATATGAAAGTGTAAATTTTTATTAACTAGACAATGTGTGGTACAAGGGGTGGGAGCAAGGTAGAAACAACAGTATACATGTACCAATTTTTAGGTAATGAACAAGAGTACTAGGGATATATCACTAGTACTCTTGCAGTGGGTCTGTGCAATATATAATATATGACTATACATAGATATTGGAGTAATTAATTTATACTATGGCTGTTCATTACCTAAAAATTGGTACATGTATACTGTTGTCAATAGATGATAATGAATTATAGTGATATTCTAATTATGCAAGTGTATACATGTATGATTAATTTGAGTAATAATCTTGTATCATTGCTGGTTTTCTACCTTGCTCCCACCCCTTGTACCGCACATTGTCTAGTTAATAAAATTTACACTTTCATATAATTGACCGTATGATCGTTTTTTTTCCTCTTTGGGAAAATGTCTTAACTATTTAATTAGCGATCGGTCATATTTCATGTCTATATTTATTCCAGTCCTATTTTTGTATTTTTATATACACTGGAAAATAGTATGGATAGATAACTAAAATGTACTGGAGACAAAAACTGTGGTGTTTTCTACTTTACTATAGCGCAGGTCTCCACGCTGTCATATAGTAAGCAGTGAGGTCACCGTTGCCGTAGTAACCACTCTAGCTATGGACCGCACTGAGATCTGTGCTATAATAAAGCAGTAAAGCGCAGGTCTCAGCACTGTCATAGTAAGCAGTGAGGTCACCATTGCCATAGCTATTAGCAGTTGATATGGCAACTGTGACCTCATGGCTTACTATATGACAGAGCGGGCACCTGCGCTATAGTAAAGTGGTAAGGCGTAGGTCTTTACCGCCTTACCATAGCACAAGTCTCAGCGCTGTCCATAGCAACAGTGGTTACTATGACAATGGTTACTATATGACAGTGCTGAGACCTGCACTTTATTGCTTTACTATAGAACAGGTCTCAGCACTGTCATATAGTAAGCAGTGAGGTCACCATTGCCATAGCTATTAGCAGTTATTATGGCAATGGTGACCTCATGGCTTACTGTATGACACAGCTGAGACCTGTGCTTTAACACTTTACTATAGTGCTGGTCTCAGCGCTGTCCATAGCAACAGTGGTTACTATGGCTATGATTACTATATGACAGTACTGAGACTTGTGCTTTACCACTTTACTATAGTGTAGGTCTCAGCACTGTCGTATAGCAAGCGGTGAGGTCACTCTTGCCACAGCAACAGCAGTTAGTATGGCAATGGTGACCTCACCGCTTACTATATGGCTACATTCACACACAGCATTTTGGCTGCGTTTCATGAGGATCCGCTTTTGGTGCAGAAATTGCACCAAGAATGGATCCTCACAAAACACAGCTGCGTGTGAATGCTGCTGCGCTATTTACTCACCTTCCTGCGTTCCCACAGTTCTAATCCCAGAGGCCGCAGTGTCGCTGTCTCTAGGACCCTGCGCATGTGACCAAAACAGATCCTCACAAAACACAGCTAAAACACTGTGTGTGAATGTAGCCATATAGTAAACGGTGAGGTCACCATTGGCATAGTAACCACTATGGCTACAGTGACCTCACCACTTACTATATGACAGCACTGAGACCTGCGCTATAACAAAGCAGTAAAGCACAGGTCTCAGTGCTGTCCACAGTAACAGCGGTTACTATGGCAATGGTGACCTCACCGCTTACTATATGACAGTGCTGAGACGTGCGCTATAGTAAAAATGCAGATCTCAGCGCTGTCATATAGTAAGCCATGAGGTCACTGTTGCCACAGTAACCTCTAATAGCTATAGCAATGGTGACCTCACCTTTTTCTATATGACAGCGCTGAGACCTGCGCTTTACCGCTTTACTATAGCACAGGTCTCAGCTCTGTCCATAGCAACAGTGGTTACTATGGCAATGGTGACCTCACTGCTTACTATATGACAGTGCTGAGACCTGCAGTTTACCTCTTTACTATAGCACAGATTTCAGCGCTGTCATATAGTAAGCGATGAGGTCACCGTTGCCAGGTCTTAGCGCTGTCATTCAGTGATCAAAGACCACAGGGAGTGGATGTGTTTTTCTTCCCCGTGGTCTCTGATGTAGCAGAGGTGAGTCTGTCTAGGAAAAGAGAAAATGCCGAACGTGGAGAGGTACGAGGGTGGCGAGGGGGTAATAAAAATGGAGTCCCTAAGTGTTTCTGTGGGGTTTTTTTTTTTAATACTTTTTTTTCAGTGTTGTGTCTTTTTTATTACTATTTATTTGAGATTCTTAATGGCCGGGTCTAACTTGGCCTGACATTAAGAATCTTAGGACTTAATACCAGATGTCAATACAAGGCTGGTGTTAACCCCTTATTATTCAGTGTGCCAATACCACCAGGGCTGTTGGAAAAGCCTGATAAAGTGCCTGGAAATGGTGCTACAATGATTCTGCCATTTTGAGGGGCAGCTGTGGGCTGCTATTCTTTAGCTTGGGGGGCCCTAAAACAAATGGCCCTCACCTCGCTGAAAATTCCAGCAATTAAAAATAGGGCGGAGCCCACACATTTTTTTTTGGCAGCCAAGCTAAAATTATTATATTAGTATTTGAGGGTGGCAGCTCGCCATTGTCCACTTCCACTGGGCTAGACTTAGTGAATATGCAAGTAGCTTAATGGGTGGCCCCAGAAGTGATTCAGTGGGAGACTGAGCTGACCTGGAAGCAGCTGCTGGAGTCTAGCAAGCTCAATCTATCTGTTCTACATCTATCTATCTATCTTTACTAGGTCTTGTCACTCAGAGCAGACAGCTGTATGGCAGAACAGTATGCAGGTTCTACATTATGTCCGCAAACTGTTTAAATGCAGTTTGAGCATGCTATCAGCCATCTCTAACTTTTACAGCCATCCTTTTACCATTGACTTAAATTGTATTCGCTATTCGGAACGAATATGCAAGTATTACAATATACTCCTTTCAAATATATTGATTATAAATATTTTGATACGCGCTCATCCCTAATTATCACTAGAAGACAAGTAGTTTTGTGCCATGTAGTCCTCCTGCTCTGTGTAACACCTCCCCCACCATGAGTACACTGTGTACAAAGAAAGCTACCAATCAATGTTGTGTCCAGGGTCACACATAGCTGCAAGATTTGTAGAGGAAAAAACAGGAATTTTAAGAAATTTGCAGTAAGCAGCCCAGTAAGAGACACATTGCTGGAATCTGATCTCTGCCCCACATTATGCTGCTCTTAGGCCAAGGTCACACATCGCCATCAGTTTTTTCCCTTGTTTTCAATAACTGATCCATTTTTTTAAGGTGCTTTTTGACCCTCCTGTACAGCTCTGCACTTTTGGAACTTTGCCATTTTTCCATAAACAATGCTCTAAAAAACGGATCCGTTTTGGGTAAAAAATGTTCCTATCAACGTTTTTGGGTGCAGAAAAAAAACGGATAGTTTTTTTTACATATAATCCGTTTTTTGCATCAGTTTTTGGACTTAGAACACAAAAGTGGAAAAACTGATGCCAAAAACGGATCCAGGGCTTATGTGTGACCTCAATCTATGATGCGTGGCAAAAACCTGATGACAGACTCCCTTTAAGATAATTTAGGGTCATATTAGCATTTTTTTTTCATCTGGATCCAGTTTTGAGCCTTAAAAATGCTCAAAACTGGATCCGGATCCACAGCCCATAGGCTTCAATACAAAAACCGGATTGCACTATTTGCAATCCAGTTACCGCATTCCAGTTTCGCTGCCTGCGTGAAAAATCATGCAGGCAACGTTTTTCAGAGCGGCTTGTAAAACACAGCAGGGCTGCTATAATGGGCTCCTATGGGAGCCCATCCAGTAACCCGATTGCTCAGAATATGCAATCCGGTTGCCGGATTCTTTGTTCATCCTTGCTGCTGCAGGGATGAACAAAGGGTTAATGTTAATAATAAATGTGAGCAACATGTCTGTAGGGAGTGCCCACCCTCCCTAGAGACATGCTGTCCACATAGTTAGGCATGTGAAGGGTTAATATGTGCAATTACAGTATTGCCGGCTATTGTCGGCAGTTACTATTTTCTGAATGAAACCCGGCAGCTCCTTGCAGTGGAGGAGATACAGTACGTAATCTGCGTACTGTATCTGCCACTATCCAGGGTCCTGAAAGCATTAACATTAGGTCTATGAGCAGCGCTCTACCATATACCTAAAGTAAATGCTTTCAGGACCCTGGATAGTGGCAGATACAGATTACATACTGTATCTCCTCCACTGCGAGGAGCGCCTGGTTTCATTGAGAAAATAGTAACTGCCGACAATAGCCGACAATACAGAAATTGCACATATTAACCCTTCACATGCCTAACTATGTGGACAGCATGTCTCTAGGGAGGGTGGGCACTCCCTACAGACATGTTGCCCACATCTATTATCAACATTAACCCTTTGTTCATCCCTGTGGCAGCAGGGATGAACAAAGCATCCGGCAACTGGATTGCACATTCTGAGCAATCCGGTTACCGGATCCGGGTTTCCAGACACATTTTGAACACAAAATGTGTCTGAAGGCTCATGCGATTACCACATCCGGATTTGGATGCGGTAATCGCATTGAGCCTTACAAATGTGGCCCTAGCCTTATTCAGATAGACAAGATTAAATGCAGGATAATTTTAATTTACTTTCTTGGCTTCTGGTTAGTATGTACTCTAAAATAATCCTTATTAGCTGCATAGAAAGTAAATATCAGAGATGAAGAGCATAGCTGATAATGAGATATCGCATCAGTGTCCTTTGGGAGATCCTCAAGTTCCCGTTATTGTGTGTGACCTTTGTAGAGAATGTGCAATGTGATCTGATCTGGGAAAACGATCAGTTAGCAGAACGTCTTTTTCTGGCAAGAAGTAAGAAATGATAGAGTCATGCCTGTTTTATATAGCTGCTGATAAGTGTAGTGGATCTGTGCTACTACATGAATACTAGAGGAACAATTTGTCTGCACGTGACAGTGAAAATAAACACACAGTACATACAAGAGGAGAGGACTGGTGCTGCACTTGCTGGTGACATTAACATTTATGATAAAGGATGATTACTATTCCTCGTTAAAAGAGACCATTGATAAAGAATATCAAACTTAGGTTGAGGCTATATGGTGACAAGTATCACGAGACAATGAGATTGCAGTGTCACATTGCAACATTGCACCTAATGCCTGACTATGTTGTCGAAGTGCGACCTGTGACCTGCCTTAACTGCAACACAGTTGCAAATGTCCAAATGGGTTGGATTTTCTGTCCCTGGTCACACTATGCTATAGCAGGGCTGTCTGCCAGATAGATGCATTTTAATTGCATGTGAATTCCTTGCTAAATAAAGCAAGAATTTGTTCAAAAAGGAATTGGTGCTGGCTGTCTCTCATATGATTCCAATCAAAAATAGGGCAGATCCCATATTTTTTTCAAACATTTATTTACATTTAAAAAGAAATGGCCTTCACTGCATATGTGATTGCCAAAGGACAACCGGGCAGTTGGGGGTAGCAGCCGGTCGCTGGCTGCTTTATCTACCCTTAGAATCAAAAACATGGGGGACACCTACACAATTTTTTTTTAATTATTTGTTTATTTTCACACACCTTTGATGGCAGGTTCATTGCCAATACTGTAATGTATATGGCAACCAATCACAGAAGTTGGCACAATGGGTGAGGGAGCAACAGCTAATCACAGATGCTGTCACAGAGAGTGGGCAACAGTGATTGGCTGTTGGAGTCAGTGCAGTGAATATTCATGAGGTAATGAGCAGACCTGGAACCAAATGTGACCGCAGCAGGAGACTGGTAAGTATAATTATCCTGCTTTATTAATCATTTTGCTTATTTGTACAGCCCCCAGCTGAACCCAAACAGTATCACAGGGAAGTCTGTGCCTGAACACTAGGTGTTCGGTGTGGACCCCGAACTTTACAGTTCAGGTTCGCCCATCACTATTCAGCAGTATTGTTCCACAGATATTATGTTGATATGAGCACATAACCTAATAGTTGTAATAGGGTGTATTTCCTGACGAAGAAGCAAAGAGACGCTTTGAATCGTATAAAATAAACCATATGATGTGGTGATTATCTTGGATTATATTATTTGGTAGCAGCGTGGTCCCAATACCACATTTTCTCTGATACCCTGCATAACCTAATAGTAGCATAGGGGTTAAATCTTCTGAAATGCCATGGCACCAACTTAAACATAACAAAAACAAAGAGTAGCAGTGTCCTTTATTGAATGATAATATGATTGCTCCTCATGAAAGTACTAGTCAGTAATCATTTATTCCTTTTATTAGGAACCTATCATCATATTCATGCTGCTAGAAAAATTGACTCTGAAATGCTTTGATAATTCAGAGAAAACATACTTTAAAAAGCTCTCCAGAAAATTTGTGAACACAGAGAAGATACCTATTGGTCAATAGAATTGGGGAGGGAAAATGCCACCAGGGCATCTGACTTTGACTAGCTTGAAAAGACATATAGGCTAGGGTCACACTTTAATACAGAATTGCGTTCACCACATCCAGATCCGGATGCGGTGAATACAATTGTCTTCTGACATTCAGCAATCCGGAAACTGGATTGCTGAAGCCGCAAGAGATTGCTCAGGATGTGTAATCCTGAGCAATCCGGTTACTGGATAGTTTGCTTATCCCTGCTGCCGCAGAGATGAGCAAACTGTTCTGTGTTTAGTTAAACTATTTATTTGATTAATAAATGTTTGTTTAATGTCTCTAGTGGGTGCCCAGTCCCTGTAGAGACCTTCCACCCACTCAGGTGGGCATATAATGGTCTAATCACCTCTGTACAGCAGTTGCCTTCTGACAGCTGCTGTACAGTTTTATGAATGAAAGCGCCGGGCTCGTCAGAGCAGCGCGCATACTATAGCTATTGGTATAGTATGTGCGCCGCTGTCTGAGGTCCTGAAGCCTCATACAGTAGATCTATGGGCAGCGCTGCCCATAGATCTTACTGTAAGTGGCTTCAGGACCTCAGACAGCGGAGCACATTCTATAGCAATAGCTATAGTATGCGCGCTGCTCTGAGGAGCCTGGCGCTTTCATTCATAAAACTGTACAGCAGCTGTCAGGAGGCAGCTGCTGTACAGAGGTGATTACACCATTATATGCCCACCTGAGTGGGTGGAAGGTCTCTAGGGGGACTGGGCACCCCCTAGAGACATTAAGCAAACATTTATTAATCAAATTTACAGTTTAGCAAACCACAGAGTACTTTGCTCATCATAAGCAAAGTATATGCGGGAACCACATTGCTCAGGATTACACATCCTGAGCAATCCGGTTGCCACATTGCAGATAACAGAACCGCTCCGAAAACTGCAGCTTGCATGATTTTTCACGCAGGCTGCAGAGCCAGAGACGGAAACCGGTTTGCTTGTGAAGCAATCCGTTTTTTATCATAGGCTCCTATGAGGAGCGTTTCCTGATCCGGTTTTGAGCTTTTTAAAAGCTCAAAACCGGATCAGGTTTTGTAAAAATAACCTGAAGTGTGACCCTAGCCATAGTCCCCAACTTTTACAACTATGTTTACTCTGAAAACAGCTAGTGTCTTATCCAGTCAGTATGAAACTGATGACAGACTCCCTTAAGTACATCTAGCTGCACATACCTCCAGCTTTTTCTCTCTGAGCATACACCAGTGGGCGTCAGGTCTGATGAAAGAAAGTAAAATTATTTTTTGTAATTTTCATATGAATTTAAAGCAATGGGAAACTGAAGTGTCACCATGTTCTGGCAGAAGAGAAAAAAAGAAGAATTTGACACCTTCAATTCAAGTTGTGCTTGCTTTGGCTGAATCCTTAGCTGCCCTGCACACATTGACACTCCATAGAGGCCAAAAGAACACAGTATGAATGTGTGCAGGTGTGTTCTCATCTCCCTCTCCTGTCTCCAGCGGCCACTAGCAGTGTCGCAAAGTACGGTAGTAGGCAGCCAATAAAAGAGAGGGATAAGAACACTCATGCTGATGTTTCAGGAACGCAGCGAGTGTAGCACTTAGTGCTGACATCCTACTCACCTGTTAGGCCACATGCACACGTTGAGTATTTGATGAGTTTTTTACCTCAGGATTTGTAGCCAAAACCATTAGTGGATAATTAAATACAGAAGTGGTGCAGGTGTTTCAATTAGACTTTTCCTCTGATTATTCCACTCCTGGTTTTGTCTACAAATCCTGAGGTAAAGAACTCATCAAATACTCAACGTGTGCACGTGGCCTTAACATACTGTTGTGATTCTGTGTGCATCTTGTAGCTGTTAACAAATAGCATTGAGGTAGGAATTCACGTGCACACACTAAGGCCTCGTGCACACGCTGAGTAATTGATGAGTTTTTTACCTCAGGATTTGTAGACTAAACCAGGAGTGGAGCAATCAGAGGAAAAGTCCAATAGAAACACCTGCACCACTTCTGTATTTAATCATCCACTCCTGGTTTTAGCTACAAATCCTGAGGTAAAAAACTCACCAAATACTCAGCGTGTGCACGAGGCCTAATGGTGGGTTTACACACACCAACTTTCCTGTCCAACTTCTGACCAACTTGCTGGTTGCAGTGAAATCATGGACACATTGCTCCATTGTTCACAGCCACAAACCCACCATAAGAGTGTGTGCTCTCAGCCTCTGCAGTGTCAGTATGTGCACAGCTGAGAATTCAATTCAATTAGCGCTCCAAATCAAGCACTGAGAGGAAGTGCAGAGGGCCAGTGCACTGTGCTCATGGCCACACCAAGGGTGCACCAAAGCCAGAGTTCACTGCAGACACCATGCTTACATCACACTGTTTATTGGCTGCTCTCTGATACTGCACATAAATAGAAGCTAATATGCAGTCACCATGAGTAGTCACTAAACAGTGTATGGAGCTGTAGTAATTCTAACCATATACTGTTTACATGCTGTGTTACCCCAGTACCCGTTCTACTGCTGCTGAGTGACACAGTTGTCGTGTGGCAGTAGATTCGTTCCAGTGTGCCAGAATTACTTTGGGCACTGTGAGTTAGGAAATCTGTCATATATAGGTTGTGATGTGATGTCCGTGCAGTGAGACAGATAGATGTATATTTTACATTGTATTTTGCTGCCATCTCAAGCTCAATGTATGTGTATGAAAGTTAGATAATTCTCCTCATAACTAACTGCCATAGCAAGGGTGGGAGTAGCCTCTACCTCAGGTCTCTCACACATAGCAAAGGTGGGAGGAGCCACTGCCTCAGGCCTCTCACACAGCAATGGTGGGAGGAGCCTCTACCTCAGGCCTTTTACACTTCCTGAAACTGGTAAAAACAGGTTTGTAGTCGATCTAGTCAGGGGAGAGGGAGGAAGCACTACTGCTTCCAGAATCTCTATCCCAGTCCTTGCTGACTGGACATCATTTTCTCCATTTAATTGCCTCCACAAAGGAGTGAAGCATTTTACAGCCAGGAGTGATAAGGCTGAACAGGTGTCCCCTCCATGCTGGTTTATATTGGCCTCCAGTCAGAACCAGAGCAACGTGACTTTGCCCGACCCCCTGCAATAAGGAACGGTAGCACCAAAATCGTGAGTAACTCCATACCACAGAGAGCTGAGCCGTGAAGATCCCTCCATCAGTGTAGTATTACCTGGACTGTGCATAATATTACCTCCCATAGCAAGTGAAGAGACCTGTACTCCAGCCACCTGAGAGGCCTAAATGTGCTTGTTTTATGAGGAGAAATAACCTTCTTTCATACACTAAATATCAAGTATATCCTATACGGTGAACCACAGCCACTTTGCCTCTGACAGACAGTATCCTATAAGTCCCTGAAGTAAAGTGTTATGTTGTCAAGTTCACCTATGTGTCTGGCTGTCTATAATTGCACAAACATCATGGGCGCTACAACACTTGCGCCCAGACATTGAAACTTCAGGAGCACCCCCAGGTGTCATGTACAACACCTGCACCCAGACATCACAACTACAGGAGTGCCCCGGGGGGTCATATACAACACCTGCACTCAGACATCACCACTACAGGAGCACCGCCGGAGGTCATATACAACACCTGCACCCAGACATCATCACTACAGGAGCACCCCCAGTTGTCATATACAACACCTGCACCCAGACATCACAACTACAGGAGTGCCCCCGGGGGTCATATACAACACCTACACTCAGACATCACCACTACAGGAGCGCCCCTGGGGGTCATATACAACACCTGCACCCAAACATCACCACTACAGGAGCACCCCCAGGGGTCATATACAACACCTGCACCCAGACATCACCACCACAGGAGTGCCCCCAGGGGTCATATACAACACCTGCACCCAGACATCACCACTACAGGAGCGTCCCCGGGGGCCATATACAACACCTGTACCCAGACATCACCACTACAGTAGCGCCCCCAGGGGTCATATACAACACCTGCACTCAGACATCACCACTACAGGAGCACCGCCGGAGGTCATATACAACACCTGCACCCAGACATCACCACTACAGGAGCACCCCAGGGGTCATATACAACTCTTGCGCCCAGACATCGAAACTACAGTAGTGCCCAGAGGGGTCATATACAACTCTTGCACCCAGACATCACTACTACAGGTATATCAAATACAATGGTTCACAGCACCCTGGTGCATATGGGTATCACTTCTTTTGAAAAAAGCTCTACTACCCCAAAGATGGGGCGGATGTCTCAGTCCAGGGAGTCCAACCTGGTTACTCATATGAAATATTCAGTAGAAAAGACAGCGCCTCCAGACAGGTGGTTCAATCAATGCAAGTTTCTTTATTCTATGTCTGTCACACAGCGACGTTTCGAACCAACTGGTTCTTTCTCATTCACTACTACAGGAGCACCCCTGGGGGTCATATACAACACCTGCAACCAGACATTGAAACTACAGGGAGCGCCAGCAGGGGTCATATACAACACTTGCAGCCAGACATTGAAACTACAGGAGCGCCCCAAAGAGTCATATACAACACCTGTACCCAGACATCACCACTACAGAAGCGCCCCATGGAGTCATATACCATCACTATAAGTGGAACCTCCCACTTTGATCATTGTTGTGGACATGAGCGAAGTGTTTAGGGGTTCAGCAACCCACTTCAGCAACCTTGACATTACTATCTGCTACCAGTGGAACTACATATCTCAGCTGGCCCCTCTACAACACCTAACACGTCTCCCGTGGCTCACCACAATGCAGCATATGGTAACAGTTGAGCAGGGGGTGCCAAGTGTTGGAACCCCACTAATGTGATATTTCTTATATCTTAGGTCATGAATATCAGTGTAATGGAAACCACCCAATAGAAACTTTTTAACATCAAACCCAAATGAGGCCATGCTCCTTACTAATTCTGTAGATGCCATTGTACAAATTCCTATTTAACGGTAAAAAAAAGTATAGTAGAGCAACATTTTTTACATAGTTTCAGAAGACTGTTTCCCTTAAGAAAGTTACAACAATATCTTAATTCTTTTATCATTTACAATCTTTGTAATAAATATTCCCATTAGCATACCAGGTCTAGTGCTTTTAAGTACTGGTATCTGTGTCACACAGAAGCCACTATCAGCCGCTCCATAACATAAGTACATTAAACAAGATCCTGTTGATACAGTAATGCACACGGCAAGAGAGAAGCTATTGTTAATGTCGGCGCTGCAATCTAAACTCCAGCAATGTTTTGACTGCTGCAAAGTAACTTTGAAAAAGTTACAAATCAGAACAGAAAAAAACATTTGTGACTGCAAGCATTTTTTTTATTTGATATAAAAGCTTTTTTGAATATGTTTTTTTGTAAAGTACGTTTTAGCCATATGACAAGAGTGAAGGGCATTTCTAACCTTCTACTACCCTGCTTGCTATAGGGCAGGTTTAAGCAAAAAAATCACCGAATTGGTACTTATAAATATATGGAAAAAACTCACCGAAGTTTTGACACTTTTTTCTACCCCTTGCATCTAGCAGGTGGCTGCAGATTCCCCCAGGAGGTGACACATGCGTCCAGACACCGGTGCACAGTCCCCTGCAACCTATAACATGGGGGCAGTTTATGGCAACCAGGCGACCAGCCATGCTAACAGGGAGGGGCTGGTGGTGAATACAGACACATGGACATCTTTAGGCCTCTGCCACTCACATCCAGGGGATACATAGTGCCTGAGCAGCCTATTGGTGACGCCCCCAGACCGGGCGGGCCGCTCAGCACTGAAAATATGCATCACTGTGACAGATGCCCCCTAGAGGAAAACAACCTCAACTGCAATGGATAAAAAGGTGCAGACACTATAAATAATGATGTAAGGTGTCAGTTTGGTATTATGGAGCCAGAATATCGTAAGCTCGTGACCCTCCATCAAGGGCCCTTACACTCACGAGTACCTAGCCACATGTATAACACATGTATAATTTAGCTTTAAGCAAAAAATCACCGAATTGGTACTTATAAATATATGGAAAAATCTCACCGAAGTTTTGACACTTTTTTCTACCCCTTGCATCTAGCAGGTGGCTTCAGATTCCCCCAGGAGGTGACACATGCGTCCAGACACCGGTGCACAGTCCCCTGCAACCTATAACATGGGGGCGGTTTGTGGCAACCAGGCGACCAGCCATGCTAACAGGGAGGGGCTGGTGGTGAATACAGACACATGGACACCTTTAGGCCTCTGCCACTCACATCCAGGTGATACATAGTGTCTGAGCAGCCTATTGGTGACGCCTCCTTTTAGACCGGGCGGGCTGCTCAGCACTGAAAATATGCATCACTGTGACAGACACCCCCTAGAGGAAAACAACCTCAACTGCAATGGATAAAAAGATGCAAGACACTATAAATAATGATGTAAGGTGTCAGTTTGGTATTATGGCGCCAGAATATCGTAAGCTCGTGACCCACCGTCAAGGGCCCTTACACTCACGAGTACCTAGCCACATGTATAACACATGTATAATTAAGCTTTAAGCAAAAAAATAAACAATGAGGTAAGGTGTCAGTTTGTCACCACCAGCCCCTCCCTGTTAGCATGGCTGGTCGCCTGGTTGCCACAAACCGCCCCCATGTTATAGGTTGCAGGGGACTGTGCACCGGTGTTTGGACGCATGTGTCACCTCTTGGGGGAATCTGCCGCCACCTCCTAGATGCAAGGGGTAGAAAAAAAGTGTCAAAACTTCGGTGAGTTTTTTCTATAGGGCAGGTTTACCTATTTCCTCTCCCCCTTATGGTCCCATAATACCTTAACTAGTAAAGGCTATTGTGTGCAGTGATGACTCTTCCCATCATACACCAGCCCCATGAGCCACAGAGGGAACCTTGCCCTTAAGATCCTGGATATAGATCTGTGCATGAATGTCAGATTTCTGAGAACAATGTAGTGGTATCTCTTGTGAGGTACTATGTAGGGCATCTGTTGTCGATGCAATATTTGAAGACATTAAGGCATTGCAGCTTGTGACTGAGAGCCATTTTAGTGGCATTCGTAGCTCGCAAGAAATTACATTTTTGTTGTGGCCAATTTTATGTTGTCAACACTAGAGCAATGGGGGCTAAATCTTTCAGAATGATAATAAAATGTTCTGGGGGCAAAGGCTCTTTGGTGGGTTCTCCAGTGCTTAAATTTAAGATTTCAACCAGAAAGAAAGAGATATAAAAGTTAGTATACGTAAAACTCTGTAATAATAAAAAGTCATGGTGGACAGTAATGTTGTATAACCCATGATATAGCACAATGAGGGATTTAAACATTTCAGAGTCAATGGAAATGAAGTTGATAAGTGGATTACCGTAAATTGATTTTGCCATAGGCCCACTAAGATTGACTAGTTGAGAATGTGTGTTCTTTACAACGCATGTTCATCGACTATTGGCTTGACTAAGTATGCCGACAATTACAATCCAAGCACACGACAAGGGAATGTTTTATTGTTTGTGAGGTGATTGGATCGTTCATGCTGGTATTAAAATCATTATTCTTGGTAGCACCATATCCTGTGTCAAAATGAGGTATACAGCTGATAATAATTATTTTCTATTATGTATTACTCATCATTCTGTGTGCATGGTTGCACTGTCTAAATTGGCCATTAAACTAATACTGATCAGCTTATACATATATCTGATCAGTGGGCATTTAAAGGCAGGGGCGTAACTAAAATCGGTGCAGGGGTTGCAATTGTATTCAGGCCCTGGAGTATAGGGGGCCCCCAAAAGTCCCTTTAGCATACAGGAAAAGTATGAATAACTGGGGGCCCTATTGGAGCTTTTGCATCTGGGTCCATTATCTTCAAATTTTGCCACTATTTAAAGGGATTATCTGGCATTTATTTTTTACTATGTGCCTAAGAACTCACTGGCAGGTCATTACTAACGACCTGGTTGTTGTGCCCAGCGCCGATCTTTGCCAACACAGATTCTATGGGTTCCACTGACATCATAAACAGAGCAGATGGTTCTTTTTCACTCTGCTCTATTAACAGAGCATTGCTGCTGATGCCTGCTAATTGACAGCTGGCTCCCATTGCCTAACTACAGGGTGCCAGCTTTCAATCAGCATGATGTCTGCAATTACACCTTCTTGACAAAGCAGCCTGGAAGGTAGCACGATGGAATACGCATCAGCGGGGATTGCGCTATTCCTCGCTCCCATTGGCAGCCCTGTGGCATGACTGTGGGGCACTGATGGATTATCATGACAGCGAGGGGTCAGATGATGACTCCTGTCACCATCATGACTCACTTCCTGTGAATGCTGGCACTCAGACAATCATTTGTGCTGTGCATCAACGAGGCATTCTACAGCACAAGCGATAAGACAGTCCCCCAAAGGGACTAGTAAAATCAATTAAAAAAAACTTTAAAAAAATATATGAAAAAAATTAAAAAACAGAAAAGTTCAAATCACTCCCCTTTTGACCCACTGAAAAAAAACTATAAAAAATACACATACGGTATTTGGTATCACTGCATTAAGAAGAGAAAAATATAAAATAAATTAATCCCATTATTAAACTGTGTAATGGAAAAAAGTCAAAACGACAAAATTTAGCTTTTTTTGATCACCACCACATTGCAATAAAATGCAATAACAGGCGATCAAAACAGCGCATTTACCCAAAAATGGTATCATTGGCCACGTCAGGTCAAGATGCAAAAAATAAGCTGTCTGACAGTCCAGGATCCCCAAAAAAGAAAATGTTTATGCGTCTTGGAATTTGGCAAAAATAGCACTTTTTTTTTGACAAATCTCTAAATTTTTTTCACCACATAAATAATAAAAAACAGCTAATATACCTACATATATGGCCACACAACATATTTTATATATATCTATAATTTTTATTGTACAGTAAGTTAAAATACATGGGTGACAATAACAAGTGAAACAACTGGAAAGAGGTACTTAAAGACTATACTACAAAACCAAGGTTGTAACAGTATATGATATATTATCAATCTGAAAGGACATATGGAATAATGTACGGTAATTACAGTAGCAACAGTAAATCCATATATAAATCTACATTGTGCATAATGCTACAAATAGAGGATCTACTCATAAAATTACCATATTAAGCATAATGCTACCAAGTATTTAGGGTGTTGCTATGGGTAAAGATATAATTCTCATAGACACAAATATGTCCCAGTTGAGGCTTTTTATCAGTCTCATTATAAAAAGTGTCAACATGCTACTGGTTTGGATTTATAGCATTGCATTATGCTCAATACAGATTTATATAAGGACTAAGGGTGTCTTCACACTGCGGTGTGATCTGGTTCGGGGCTGTCAGGGATGAACCTGACAGCCCTGGACTGGATCAGCACACAGAAGCAGAGGGCTAATATGCCCTCCGGTCCGGTGTGCAGCCGCACGCAGCTGCAGCCACTGATAGGTCAGGAGCTGCGTGCGGCTGCACACCGGACCGGAGGGCATATTAGCCCTCTGCTTCTGTGTGCTGATCCAGTCCAGGGCTGTCAGGTTCATCCCTGACAGTCCCAGACCGGATCACACCGCAGTGTGAAGCCGCCCTAAGGCTGGTTTCACACTGGCTTTTTTTGCCATCCGTGTGAAATGGGCTGAAACTGGATGCACCTGCATCCATTTTCAGCCTCAATGACTTTGAATTAGGCCGGATAAACTTGTGGGTGTATCCAGTTTTGCACTTTTTTTCCCTGAAGCGGGTGATCTCAGTTTTTTTCCTGAGACCAAAAACGCAACTAGGTGCATTTTTTGTCTCCACGTCAAAAACAATCAAGGATGAATAAAAATCAGCTCTGTGTAATCCGGATCCAGGGGACTCCAAATCCCGTTGGATCCAGACCTCCGGATTCGGGTTTTGGAACAGCGCATTCTCAGAACGCAGTTCCAAATGACACCCCACCTTGGGGGCATGTCATTTGTCCCCAGATCTGGCGGAAACAGGTACACAGTGGGAAGCAACTGTCTGCTCCATAAGCCTGCATCAGTGATAATACCGTTGTAGGTACATACAGTTGCATCATTGCGGGGGAGTCCTGGGCTACCCACGAGGATGCAGGTTTTACCAGCATTCCCCCAGATTCACAAAAATGCCAGTGTGAAACTAGCCTTACTATTGCTATTTTAATGATATTATTCCATGTGTCCTTTCAGATTGATAATATATAATATATTGATGCATCCTTGGTCTTGTGGTTCACTCTTTATATACCTTTTTCCATTTGTTTGGCTGCATTCACATAACGATTTTGTGAAATACGACGTTGTCCGATATAAATCGGACAGCATCGGATCCGAATGAGGCCCCATGTAATCCTATGGGGATCAGTCCGAATCGGATGTGCACTAAATGGCATCCGATTTGCGTCCGATCCAGTTTTGTCCGATTTCTTTCTGGTGCAAAAATCGGAGACTGCTCCGATTTTTGGCATCTGAATCAAAAATCGGATAGAATTGGATCTGACAAATTGGATGGCAATTAGGGCAAATCCGATCCGATAAGTGATTTTTTAACATGGGGCCCTATGGAGCAGGGTCCGAGGAAACATCTGATATCTCCTCGGACCCGATTTTAGTCTACTGAGCATGCGGGGGAGAGCAGGGAAGAACCGTGGACAGACAGGTGACAGGAGGCAGAGAGGAGCGAGATGACAGGAGAAGCGGGCCAAACTGATCCTGCAAAATGTTGGAATCGGATGCTTATTTGGTATCCGATTGCAGGGATCAGTTTGGATCCCATGATGTCCGATTTATATCGGACCACGTCGGATTTCACAAAATCGTTATGTGAAAGCAGCCTTTCTCCTGTTTTCATTTTTTATCTACATATTTTAATTGATTGTACAATAAAAATTATATAAATGAAAAAAAAATGTGTGTGGTGATATGTGTAGGTATTGTAGTGTTTGCTGTTAATGACCGCCATTGTTTGAAAAAGTGTACATCTCTGGTCTATTTGGTTTGCAACCAAATGTAGGTATTTTATAAAAAAAAAAACTATGCATATTTGGTATCTACGAACTTGTACTGACCAGAGGAATCATACTGTCAGGTGCCAGGTCAGTTTTACCATATAGTGAACATGGTAAATAAAAAAAAACAATAGTGGAAGTGACCTTCTTTTTGCAATTTCACCACACTTAGATTTTTTTTCTGTTTTCCAGTATATTCCAGTACATTATATGGTAAAATGAATGATGTAATTTAAATGTACAACTCATCCCGCAAAAAACAAGTCCATCTGGCTATATTGGATGGAAAAATAAAAAACGTTATGGCCCTTGGAAAAAGAGGAGAAAAAAAACAAAAAAACAAATGGAAAATCGCCTGGGTGTGAAGGGGTTAACTGCTGCAATCATCCTGTCTAAATAGGCTCTTGAGGGACTTTAAAGCATCTATCCAGTCATGTGAGAATATGTAGCAAGGACAACATTAACTACAGTGATTGTACAATCCAAATGTCCTTGTATCTGGAATGATAAGTAGATGTTTTATTATGCTTTAAGACTAAACAGTTTGTAAAAGATTAAAATAAAACCTTTTTTTTTAATCTAATTAGTAATTACCCTACTTTATTTGTATAATTTGGTCACATTCCTATATATTTGGGTAGATTAAAAAGAAAGCCAGATATCCTAGTAGATGACCTACTGGACACTAGGCAACATCGTGCAGACTATGCATTGTATTTATAGGCAAAACTGGTAAGTTTTCTAAAATTATGAGCTGCTAAATTCCATGTTTGCCCATACAGGTCAAACACCCACATGAATGCTGCCTGCCAGACTGATAAATGCTGCAGTGTGCCAACATTGTATAGAAAATAGTTCAGTAATTAACCTGACGATCATTGTGAGTCTACAAAATACTGTGGCCGCCTGCATTCTAGTGAAAGTGAAGCAACATGGCCTTTGCATTATGCTGTAATGGTCTTTTGAGATCTGTGAGAAACAGGAGATATAAATACCCCATTGTCTTGGGAACACTAAGCGGCCAATGAAACATGTTTGTGCGCTGGCTACATTCGAGACTCTCATCATCTCCCTCTCTCCATGCTGCATGGTTGTCTTTTGTTTATTCACTAATTGCAATTTAAGGTGGCTCGTAGGAGATGGTTGCTGGATGAGTATGGTATATTTATACTGTTTGTGTAGCATTCACATTCATTCCAGTTATGAAGATCACAATGGCACCTTCAAAATAACCAATAAATATCTAATTATAAGAAAAAAATGAGTACAACATCCTGAAAACTATCCAGAGTTAATGTCTGAATTATAATTCACTCACTAAAATGTTACATTGTTTTGCAGAGACAATCTTTTGCAACAGAGTTTTATTGCTACAGTATTTCTATCATTAAAATGTTTTCTTTGATATAGAGAAATATATTATGAAGTGCACAGAAATCCACATTGCTATGTTAAGGAGAGCCATAGGATCAAATACTTAATTAACTTTAAGGCATAAGGGGTTGAGAGAAATGACCCATAAAGTGTATTATTTTCAGCTTACATAAGCATGTTTCAGACTTAAAGATGGCTGCCATTTCCTGTCTCATCAAACCATGCTCTCTGAGAACAAGATGGAGTCCAGAGAAAGACTGACCAATCACAGAATGACACGTCATCTAATGACTTCAAGGATCAAGCTATCCATTAGTATAAGTCCTTGCATGTTTAAATAAAGGTCTCTTGGAGTCACATTGGGAGCTAACCAAGGAGAGTGTACATCTGACTCTGTGTGTCTGGTGTCATACTTTCACGCTAGCCCTTGGTGCATATTTAACAGGCCAGGAGCAGGCAACTAATTAATATTATCGAATATTAATCCATATCAGCTATCCAAATAACCCCTTTACGACTTAGGATGTACCTATATGTTCTCGGTCATGTCCCTCACTTTGATACAAGCTCATTCGCTGAGATGGCATCATTTACTGCACATCAGCTGATCTGTTAACCAGTTAGATCAGGCTGTCAAACTCTGAGAGTGCAATCTAACATTACCATTCCCAGCCGCCATCGGTGACACTATGACGCGATCATGGGGTGCCGATGTGTTGTCATGACAGCAAGAAGTCAGATGATTACTCCTGTTACTGTGATTATGTACTTCTACGAACGCTAGCTGACCACTGGCCTTCAATTCATCAACAGAAGTCAGATGATGACTCCTGTTACTGTGATGATGTACTTCCTGTGAACGCTAGCTGACCACTGAGCTTCAGTTCATCAAGATTTCTGATGTTCAGAGAGATGATAAAGCATTGGCTGGGAAGCCGTTTGTGGCTCACAGGCGCATTATATTTGGCAGGCGGCTGTTTGCCAGCTGGGTGCATTAGCACAAGGAGTAGCTAACAACTATGAAGAGAATCAGATTACTTGGGAAAGGTGTTTTGCGATCCGCGCTGCCAGACTGACTCGCATCAAAGAAGACACTTGTAGATGAAGTGTTGATCAAATCCTTCTTTTATTCACCGACGCGTTTCGGTGCCCACCTGATGAAGGTGCCAGGTGGGCACCGAAACGCGTCGGTGAATAAAAGAAGGATTTGATCAACACTTCATCTACAAGTGTCTTCTTTGATGCGAGTCAGTCTGGCAGCGCGGATCGCAAAACACCTTTCCCAAGTAATCTGATGCTTCTCCACGTCTGAGTGGTCGGTGAAGGTCCAGCAGCAGCCATCAGGATATAATTCCTAACACGTCTTCAAACCAGTTGTGGGTGACACAACTGGATCAGGTGAGTGAACCCCTGTTGCTCACTGAGTTTACAATTTAGTGTCTAGTGATAAGGGCACTATTGCGCCTCTTGTTCCCCCAACCCCCCCTTTTTGTAACTATGAAGAGAAGGTCTCCAGATGATGACATTTCTGAGCTGCTCTGCACAGTATAGCAGTTCTAGGAAGCACATATACTTGTGGGGGATAATTATGGTATGCTGGAGATAGAATAATACTATCAGAGAGGATCAAATGGGATAGTTTGATTGGCATGCTTCATGCAAGAATTCCAAAAGAATGTGGGAACCTCTGGTGTAAGGCTTCTGTCATGCTTGGGAGGTTATGGAATCAGGTAACAGGTAGGTGAATTGGGAAAAAGGGGGTCAGGAGAGCCTAATCTGTCCATGATGCTCTGGTCCCTGGCTTGCCCTGATCTCAGAGGTACCTCTGATGGTGAAGTGTTCCGGGCTGCCACCCTGTACCCTAAAACTCCTGATTAGTCCTAGGCTGAGGACCCCTACCTCCACCCACAGGTCAGGAATCACAGCTTCTCCCAAGGACAGACTTTAGCCCAGCAGCTAAGCATCAGCACAGCACCAAGACCTAGAGCAAGTAGCTATCAGCAGCACCTGACAGAGGAGAGGGAAGGCTTTTTAAAGCCAGGGAGAGGGGATTTCAGGTGAGTCACACATAAACTCCTCAACCAGCAATTGAACATAATAGTGACTGCAGTTCTGGAGCACAATACAGGAGGCAAGGACCTTCACAACTATCAACCATGCAGCTCTTAAAGACAAACAACATACACAGCAGCATCCAGCAATGTGGAGGATGAGCGCTGGATGTGGCTCATTACAATTGCTAAGAACTAAATGTGGCTCTCAGGGTAAGAAAGGTTGGGGTGGGGGTGACGGGGGCACAACTGGAGTAGACTGGTGGTGAGGCGCATTGAGGCGTCCAGATCGACAGTGGCTCAATGGTTAGCACTATATGGAGGCTCAGCGGTTAGCACTGTAGGTGGCTCAGTGGTTAGCACTGTATGGAGGCTCAGTGGTTAGCACTGTATGGTGGCTCAGTGGTTAGCACAGTATATGGTGGCCCAGTGGTTAGGACAGTATATGGAGGTGGAGGGGGTTAACACTGGAGGGCAGGCAGAGGGGGTTAACACTGGAGGGCAGGCGGAGGGGGTTAATACTGGAGGGCAGGCGGAGGAGGTTAACACTGGAGGGCAGGCGGAGGGGGTTAACACTGGAGGGCAGGCGTAGGGGGTTAACACTGGAGGGCAGGCAGAGGGGGTTAACACTGGAGGGCAGGCGGAGGGGGTTAAGTGTGTGTGGAGGCAGGCTGAGGGGGTTAACAGTGGAGGGCAGGCTGAGGGGGTTAACAGTGGAGGCAGGCTGAGGGGGTTAACAGTGGAGGCAGGCTGAGGGGGTTAACAGTGGAGGCAGGCTGAGGGGGTTAACAGTGTGTGGAGGCAGGCTGAGGGGGCTAACAGTGGAGGGGAGGCAGGCTGAGGGGGGTTAACAGTGGAGGGGAGGCAGGTGGAAGGGGTTAACAGTGGAGGGGAGGCTGAGAGGGTTAACAGTGGAGGCAGGCTGAGGGGTTAACAGTGTGTGGAGGAAGGCTGAGGGGGTTAACAGTGAAGGGGAGGAAGGCGGAGGGGGTTAACAGTGGAGGGGAGGCTGAGGAGGTTAACAGTGTGTGGAGGCAGGCTGAGGGGGTTAACAGTGGAGGGGTGGCTGAGGGGTTTAACAGTGGAGGCAGGCTGAGGGGGTTAACAGTGTGTGGAAGCAGGCGGAGGGGGTTAACAGTGTGTGGAGGCAGGAGGAGGGGGTGAACAGTGGAGGCAGGCTGAGGGGGTTAACAGTAGAGGCAGGCTGAGGGCCCCTCAGATCAGCCCCAGGGCCCCCCATGTGGTGATCGGTGGGGGGTGCTGTCAGAGGACTGGGGGGGGGTGCTAGCGGTGTTTGTCCACTGCCAGTCATACTCACCGCGCCGCCTTGCGCGATTCCACTGTCCCGCAGTCCGCAGTGAGGAGGAGAGGAGGGGCCGGCACAGCAGCAGGAAGTGAGCTTTCTCTCACTTCCCGTCCTCCCTCCTCTCTGGCCGGCGCTATCGCGGTCGTGGCGGCCGGCTGTCAGCACGGGTCACGGGGACCGCGGTAGTTACGCCACTGTACAGCCCCACTGACTGATTACAAGATTGTAAACACCTTTGATGCTAATTAGTGGACACACCATGATTTAACAAGTCTCTTTTGTCACATTATTTTCAGGGGTACCATCATCTCTGTCCAGGCCTATTTCAGGAGTTTAATTTTTTCTTAAATTCTGTGGAAGCAGGGTTGAAAAGCAATGTCTGACTTTCATTTGCTCATTTCATAGATTTTTGATTTTTTATTACTTTTGTCAAATTCATGTTATTTCTGTGGCCATTGTGGGTTTTTCTTTCATTAAACGAGGGGTACCAACAATTTTGACAACGTGTGTATAAAAGCCTTCATGCTGATAACAACCACACATTTCATGTGATCATGACATGCTTAGACTTCACGGCACATGAAACACGTATACATTACCAGCATGAAGACCTTTATATTAGTGATGGGCGAATCCTAAATTACTCGGAATCGCTTGACTCTAGCGAGTCCGAGCCCAGGACTCGCTACTCGTTGCGAGTCTAGCGAGTCCAATGTTAATGAATGGGGAAGCGAGTAATAGCGAGTAGTGTGAGATTTACAAATCGCAGATGTGTCTCGGAAGCTTCAGCCTGAAGCAATCCTAGTTTTGTCATTTATTTGCATTGGACTCGTTTACTTTGCAACTGTAATCGCTGGGAAACTCGCACAGATAAGAGTCCTGTCTGCTCTGTGTGCTGGCTGCCACAGCTCCAGGGTCCTAGAGCCTGCCTGCTGCCTGATGTAGCAGTGCTGAGATTGTTCTCAGTCTGCTCATTCCCTGTGCATAGACATCTATATCTATGCACAGGGATGAGCAGAGAGGACATCGCGTTTTCGACTGCGTCGGACGGAAGAGGATTTTTTTAATTAAAGATGGAGTCCCTAATGGCTTTTTTTTTTATTTCTAATAAAAAATTTTCTCTGTGTTGTGTTTTTTTTAAAACAATTTAATAGAAATTCATGGCGGTCATGTCTAATATTGGCGTGACCGCCATAAATTTCGGGCTTAGGGCCAGCTGATAATACAAAGCTGGCCCTAACCTCTTTATTACCCAGCGTGCCACCGCCACCAGGGCCGCTGGAAGAGCGGGGTTCAGCGCCAGAGGATGGTGCTTCAATGAACGCGCCATCTTCTGGGGCGGCTGCGGGCTGCAATTTACAGCGGGGGGTGCCCAGAAAGCTTGGGCATCCCTGCGCTGCGGATTCCAGCCCCCAGCTGCTTAGCTGTACCTGGCTAGAAATAGAAATTGCGCAGAGCCCCATGCATTTTTTAAATTATTTCATGAAATTCTGAGATTCTGACTCTGACTCTGAGACTCTGAGATTCTGACTCTGACTCTGACTCTCTGAGATTCTGACTCTGACTCTCTGAGATTCTGACTCTGACTCTCTGAGATTCTGACTCTGACTCTCTGAGATTCTGACTCTGACTCTCTGAGAATCTGACTCTGACTCTCTGAGATTCTGACTCTGACTCTCTGAGATTCTGACTCTGACTCTCTGAGATTCTGACTCTGACTCTGACTCTCTGAGATTCTGACTCTGACTCTGACTCTCTGAGATTCTGACTCTGACTCTCTGAGATTCTGACTCTGACTCTGAGACTCTGACTCTGAGACTCTGAGACTCTGACTCTGACTCTCTGAGATTCTGACTCTGACTCTGAGACTCTGACTCTGAGACTCTGAAATTCATGAAATAATAAAAAAAAAATGCGTGGGGCTCCGCGCAATTTCTATGTCTAGCCAGGTACAGCTAAGCAGCTGGGGGCTGGAATCCGCAGCACAGGGATGCCCAAGCTTTCTGGGCACCCCCCGCTGCAAATTGCAGCCCGCAGCCGCCCCAGAAGATGGCGCGTTCATTGAAGCGCCATCCTTTGGCGCTGAACCCCGCTCTTCCAGCGGCCCTGGTGGCGGTGGCACGCTGGGTAATAAAGGGGTTAATACCAGCTTTGTTATACAAGCTGGTATTAAGCCCAAGATTCTTAATGTCAGGCCACGTTTGACCCGGCCACTAAGAATCTCCAATAAAGGGTTAAAAAAACACAGAGAAAATTTTTTATTTTAAATAAAAAAAAGCCATTAGGGACTCCATCTTTAATTAAGAAAATCCTCTTCCGTCCGACGTAGTCCAAAACGCGATGTCCTCTCTGCTACATCCCCTGTGCATAGATATAGATGTCTATGCACAGGGAATGAGCAGACTGAGAACAATCTCAGCACTGCTACATCATGTCTGTGAGCAGGCAGGCTCTAGGACCCTGGAGCTGCACAGAGAAGACAGCTGGACTCGGCTCGCAATGTAACAGCAGTTATTTGCGAGTTTCCCTGCTATCACTGGCACAGTAGCCGAGTCTAATGCAAACAATGGCAATCCTAGTTTTGTCAGCGTTTGCCATTGATTTGCATTGGACTCGTGCGAGTAAACGCTGGGAAACTCGCAGAGTACCGAGTCCTGCGAGTCCCTTACTACTCGCCGAGTAACGAGTCCTAGCGAGTAGATTCGCCCATCCCTACTTTATATATGTCATACGTTTCGTGCTTACATATTGCGTGAAGAAGATAATTGTTCGTGGAGCTGAACTTATTCTTTTCCCTGGATAACCAAACAACCCCCATAATGCTGAAGGGAAAAAAAACAAGCAAAATCAAGTAAAGTTAACTAACAAAAAGAGCAAAATAAAAAAATGAATAAGGCAAAAAAATTACGACCAGAATAATTTTTACTCCAGATAAAGGGTGCAAAAAAAAATGATGAATTGGTCACTTTGTGTTTTCACTATTTTGAGTTCTAAAGTTCATTATTCATTATTATTATTATTTAAATTGAAGAACACTTTAAGAATGAAAATAAATAGCCACCTTTAGATATAATCTTGAGAAGTTAATAGAAATTGCTGAAATTCCTTATGAGTAGTTTTATTATCATAACTATATTAATGAAGGCATTAGTGTGGGAGCTGTTCCCTTATTAAGAAATGTTTTTTTAGAAGCAGCTTTTCTGCATGTATTATCAGTATTGCCTTTAATCTCCAGCTTTGTAATAACTGTATACCGTATATGTAGTTTAATATAATTTAATTCTTTCCTTTTTTCACCAGGTAACTCCAGGTAGTAAAGCAGCACAGTCCAATGTGAACCAGGGGGACCTGGTGGTGGCTATTGATGGAGTAAGCACAGATGGCATGACACATTTAGAGGCCCAGAATAAAATTAAGTCTGCTAACTACAATCTGAACCTCACCCTACAAAAGTAAGTCTGTTTATATGTAATAGAAATTGCAGCCAATATTACATATGATGCTATAAAATATGGAGTAACAGGGTAAATGAACATATAGTCACAGTTTCAGGTAGAGATCAGCAAATCTTTTGAAATCCAAATTTGTCGGCCTTTAGGCTAGGGTCACACATGTCAATCAGTTTTTTTCCATGTTTCCAATAACAGATCTGTTTTTTTAAGGGTGTTTTTTGCCCATTTAGTGTGCCTAAAAAACGGATCCGTCAACGGATGCACCACATATGCACCATCCGTTAGGGCCCTTTCACATCAGCGTTTTTCGTAATTCGCGGCAGATGCGGTGAAAAAACCGCATCTGCCGCGTTTGCCGCATAACCGTTCCACTTGCGGCACGGTTGCGGTTTTTTCCATAGGAAGTATAGGGGGACTTGCGGCAGATGCGGCAAGTGCGGTTTTGCACTTGCGGCAGGTGCGGCAGAGAAAAAAAACGCGGCTGACCGCGGTTTTTTTCTCTGCCGCACCTGCCGCAAGTGCAAAACCGCACTTGCCGCATCTGCCGCAAGTCCCCCTATACTTCCTATGGAAAAAACCGCAACCGTGCCGCAAGTGGAACGGTTATGCGGCAAACGCGGCAGATGCGGTTTTTTCACCGCATCTGCCGCGAATTACGAAAAACGCTGATGTGAAAGGGCCCTTAACGGATCTGTTTTTCAATAAATTGTAAGTTGAAAAACGGAT
The DNA here is from genome assembly GCA_033576535.1 of Allobates femoralis. Classification (NCBI taxonomy): domain Eukaryota; kingdom Metazoa; phylum Chordata; class Amphibia; order Anura; family Aromobatidae; genus Allobates; species Allobates femoralis. The sequence continues at coordinate 156,512,220 of JARQOC010000006.1, forward strand.
GCTTTTAGCGGATCCAAGGCTCATGTGTGACCCTAGCCTAACAGAACTTTGCCCCAAAATGTGATTCACGATAAATCGATTGGATGCGAATTGCAAGTACTGCAAAGCTTACAATTGCACTGAAAAAGGCACAAAATTCTGCAGTGTCTAGGACTGTATCCAACCTCTTTGAAACTCTTTAATACAAGCATAGCCTTACTAATGTCAAAGTGACATTGATGTATATAGCTATGGGTAAACAATGGTAACTGGGAGAAAGCAACAGGGTGTTTAATAACAAAATGCACTGTCAGATTTTCCAAAATTAACCCTTGAGCAGCAACAGGTTTACTATTTAAAAAACAAAGAAGCAACAACTTTTTTAAAAGCCATACAAAAATGATCCTTTTTGGGAGTAGTTTCAGGTTTATTAATCCTGTGCAGGGTTTCTATGAGGCAATCGCATTATAGTATAGAACACAATAGAAAGGCAAAAGATGAGTACCTGACTGGCTGTCTATTTGCATTGTAAGCAACAACACAATATATATCATTGTCTTTGTAGGGTCAGTACTGACAGCCCCAGCAGCAGCAGAACAGTATAGGTATAGCATGTTGGATAGGGAGGAGATACAGTACTGTGCATATTAATTGGGACAAATCATTTTTTTATGTAAAATCTTAAGGTTACCAGTTAGTTTTAACTGCTTTGAACAGGTGTGAGTGTGCAACTTTCAGTAACAAAATGTGGTTTGACTGGTTTTAGTCAGAAAATAACAGCGAGCTGCCCCCTCAGCTTCAGTTGAGAGCTTGTTTCTGTGAGGAGTGGTTTAGTGTACTTTTTCTCTCAGTGTGATTCGTGCCCGTAAAAATGGATGTTACTCCACGGAAGAGGTCTAGAATTATTACTCTTAATGAACATACAAGTCTGACTGTAAGAGAAATCGCTTCCACCATTGGTATTGGAAAATCTACCGTTTCAAGAATAATTCGCACACACAATGAAACTGGATCGTTTTCTCCAAAATGAAAAGGGAAATGTGGAAGAAAAAGGAAAACAACACCAAGAACTGATAAAACACTTATCAGAAATAGTAAAACTAATGCAAGAAAAACTTGCTTTGTCCCAATTAATTTGCACAGCACTGTATCTGTCTTTGTGGAGGCATCAGCAGAGCAGTATAGAACATAATGGATATGCAGGCAGATGTCACAGATGATCTTATATTTGGCATCAGCCAATAAGCCATGAGAGTCAAAATCTGCACTGATATGAGAAATGAAAGTTTTTTCCACACTTTCAGAGGACAATCACCTGCTATGCTGAATACCCATTTTGACAGTATACGTGCAACTGACCAAGGTAAAAGTTCCATCCCAAACTATACCAGCTCTTGCTAGTGGTCCAATTGCTGACCCAGAGGTGTGGGTGGGGTAGGAGATCAGAGTATCAGTTAGATAAAGTAATGACTGAACTTGACTGCTCAGGTGGTGTGTCAATATTCACTGATGTGTGTCAGACTGTCACAACAGTTGTTTAAACATCTGGTCCATCATTTCACATATACTGTAGTCACTGCCTACTGGGCAGTTACTATAGTGGTAACAATGGCCCAGCAATGAGATTGCTGATTATGCAGAAATCGATGAGTTTGATTATTGATCAGACATATGGTCTGCAGGTATCTGCTCTGTGAAAATTTTGCCAAGCTTGGAACACAGATTCGCATAGTAAGGCACCTATTTTGACATTCTTTGGGGAACTGAAAAAAGAATTATAGTGTGGGTCAAAAAGTATGGCTATCCAATAGCCTTCCCATTGCTTGATACTAATAATCAATTGTGCTTGCAGCTTCTCAAAATGACTATGATCCTTTTTCGAATTCCACCCTATGCTGTAACGGTTGGTTATAACAGCTAGTGAAATAAACTAATCATTAATTTAACACTGACTGATAGACTCATCCCCTGCATGTCTCTTATCTAACTTAATATACCCCTCTAAATCTACCTGTTTCTTCTGCTCCTCCTCCAAGTGCTGCTGCATGTATCATTGTCCTTAAAGTGTCTTTCCCACATATCAAGTTCATTTTCATCGACAGATCATGGAATAAAAGTAATTTGTACAAGTGGATATAAGTAAAAAGTAATGTTCCTGCGTTGAGATACTCTTACATACCCCAAATTTGGTGAAGGGAAAGAGAAAAAAATAATTTTCAATGTTAAATGGTGTCCGTCTTATAATGCCAGTGTCCGTCTTAAAATCACATGTGTCTTTCATCCTGGGATACAGTGCCCATATCCTGCATATGGCCCCCTTGCGCTGGCACATTAGCCCTCTTGAGCTGGAATATTAGCCCCCTTTGGCTAGGCATATTACCTCCCTTGGGCTGACATACTGCCTCCCTTGGGCTAGCACATTAGCCCCCTTGAGCTGGCACATTAGCCCCCTTGTACTGGCACATTAGGCCCCTTGGGCTGGCACATTAGCCCCCTTGGGCTGGCACGTTAGCCCCCCTGTGATGGATATGGACTCCCTGTCATGCTATTTGCACCCCTGTGCTGGATGTGGCCCCTCTGTCACGTTGTACATCCCCCTGTGCTGGATGTGGCCCCCCATCACGCTATATGTCGCCATGCCGGCTCATACACAATAAAATAACAACCACTGTTACTTACCCTCCATCTCTCACTCCATGCTCCCAGCTCCTCAGTCTCTTCCTTTGTCTGTGCCGACATCCAATCACATGACCAGGGCACACAGTGATGACATCACTGTGCTGTGCTGATCACGTGATCGGATGCTAGCACAGACACAGGAAAAGACTGAGGAGCTGGCAGCATGGAGTGAGCGATGGAGGGTAAGTAACAGCGGTTATTTTATTGTGTATGAGCCGGCATGGGGACATATAGCGTCATGGGGGGGCCACATCCAGCACAGGAGGTCATATAGCCTGAAGGGGGGCACAAACCCCATGAATTTACCTCATTTTGGAAACTACAACCATCAATGAATTCATCTAGGAGTATGCTGAGCATGTGGAACCTGTTCATGCTTCTCAGAATGTTTTAAAATGTGTATGTAAAAACAAAAATTCAGGTTTTTTTTTGCTGAAATGTTATTTTAGCCCCAGATTTCTCATTTTCACAATGGTTAATAGGAGAAAAGAGACATCCTAATAATTATGCAATTTTTCCCAAACACGCTGAGGCCTGAGATGTTGTCAGAAACTACCGTTTGGCCACATGACAGTGCAAAGAAAGAAGGAGCGCTATTTGGTTTTTGGAGCACAGACTTTGCTAGAAAGGTTTGTGGACGACATTTTCAGCGCCTCTAAGGTGCCGTAACAGCAGAAAAAAAAATTACTCTATTGTAGAAATGGCATTTCTCATTGAATTAATCTATGTCTGCAGTTACTATTTTGTAACATCTATTGTTTATGGCTTTCTCTCCCTAGCTGAACTCCGAGTTAAAACAAAAATAATGACAACCCTCCTGCTATGAGCCTAATCCAGTAATTTCAGCATTGCTATTCCTGGTGGCTCACTTAATATTGTTGTATAACGTTATTGTATAAGGTATTTACTATTTTGTCAGACAAATGTCCGCTGTTACAGAATTTAATTGTCTGCAGTAATGGCAATTGACTGCAGCGTCACTAGCAACAATCTTGTGATGCACAGGGAATAGCAATGTTGTCATTATTGGAGTGGTGCAGTTGTGGGAGGTGAGTTTAGGTTGTTTTTTTACCTGAAGTGATTATGCAGAAATTTTTCAAGGATTGTCTAGTAGTGGATAACCAATTTAAATGTCAGTCTTTATCTTAGATTTTGTTTGTATCACATATCCATAGAAACTATAATCCATTAGAAACGTCTAAGGTTTAACCCTGAATGGGTGTGACAGCAGATTTTATAAATATCATCACTGAGGTGCCTACATTTTAATTTCCCTTCAAGGCTATCTTAGTTGCATATGCAAAGCCATCAATTATGGATTGTTTCATACTAGAGCCCATTCCTTGAGACAATTCAGAACTTACTGCAGCTTTTGGGTTGGATAATGTGTTTTTTTCTTGGATAATGCCTGTTTGATGAAAGCCATTCTTGTTGAATTTGATGGACCTGTGGCTTTTTTCAATTTATGTAACTATGTTCAACCTTTCATACTAAGAAAACAAGCTACCCAGGAAACAATCTTACAAAATATGGGAATCAAGACCAATACATCAACGGAAAATATATAACAAAGCCTCTGAAGATGTCAAGCAAGAAAACAGTTTTATTAAAAGCAGACAATGTTTGGAGTTCGCCTAACACCACTTATATAGAAAAATAGAAATAAATAGAAAAATGTTAGAGATGTAGCTCCTAACAATCTCTGGTATTTGCCGCTACGAAGAATGACTTAAAAGGACTACACAACAAGACTAGCATTAAAGACCACAGGTTATATTATATGTAGGTCTTAGGTGTTTCCATTGAAAACATAAAATTGTAGATAGAAAAAGCCATAAATAAATGCTACTGGTTCAACAATAGGAAGCAAGTAAAAGAGGCTGTGACCAGAAGATTGGTTCTTTATGGCAAATTTCCAAAATGTCTGTAAAGGACAAACAGTCACCTCTATATGCAGTAGGAAAAGTGATAAGTAACTAATAAATAAGGTAATCTGCATTTATACAAAAACTACAATTTGGACCTCCCAGAAATTACGATTATAATGATGCTTGATTACTGAATACTTTTTAATACAATGGGAAGGCTGAAAAATGCTGGAAGATGAATGAGCATTGGTTTGTTGTTGGCTATTCTTTCAGCATTTTGGCCATGTGTACACGTTGAATATTAAAAGAGTTTTCTACCTCAGTATTTGTAAGCCAAACTCAGGAGTGGAGATTTTTAACCCACTCCTTGTTTTGGCTACAAATACTGAGGTACAAAAACTCACCAAATACTCAATGTGTGCATGTGGCCTTCCGATACAAAAATGTTAATGTGTTCTTAATTTCTTTACAAAATTTGGATGTCAAAAAATGTTTGGAATACACCCATAAAAAGTGGAAAAAAATGCTGGCACAAGAGAACGCTAGTACAAGATGTCCACCCACCTCCTTCTACTCCCCAAAAAAAAATCTGACGAAAGACTCTTCAAGTGTACAAAACGACAGTGAAAAAGAGTGATTCCTAAAGCATCTTCTGCTCGAAGAGCACGCATGTTTACCCGTGTTTCACACATGGCATAAATGCTTCATTTTTGATGCTGCTTTTCATCTACAGTACATGTTTTCTGCAGGTGTGTAAGGCCTCTGCAATCACTTCAGTTCTGTGTTTGAAGGTAGCAGACCTCTAAAGTGTAGCTCTGATTGAAAAGAGGTGAAACCTAATCCCGTGTAAGCAGAACCTTCATTTGTTTGGACTCTGCATTAAACTCTGTTTTCTTTAAGCTGGAAAGGCTGTTCAAGTCGGTTCATGTATTTTTGTGCTGATTTATGAAGCCTTAATAAACCAGTAGAAGATTTAAATGAGAAGTATTCCTGTGACTGCCTTGAATGGCAGCTGATTGAGTTGATCTACCACAATATGTTTCCTAAACTGAGCCAATGCTAGTATATATGGCACTCGTCCTGATATATATGATTGCCATCCTGATAAATATGATCTCATCGTGCTATTTATAATCAGAATCATGGACTCATCCTAGTGTATATGCCTCCCCTCACACCACACAAATAAAAAAATAAACATTTCTACTCACCTTCCCTTGACTTACCCGGTGCGCAGTGTCCTCTTCTGATGCTGGCAACTGACTTAAGCATGTAGGCGGTGCAGTGGAATATTCACTGATCCCAGCACCCGGTATTATGCGTGTGAAAAGCAGTGAAGGTTTATTCTCTTTATAGACAACCTGTCATTAGGGTTATACATATTAAACTAAAGGAATTCCCATAATGGTTCTAGTACACTGATTTAAAACATACAGTACTTTCCCTGAAGACATCCACAGCCTGGTTTTTATGAAATATTCTTTATAAGTTTTGGTCTCTGTGCATCGAGGTGGGTTTATTAGGTGGGACTGTGGTTAGGTTTTTCAGCTGCTGTGGTCTCTCTGTTGTCTACTGTCTTCCTTATTTAAATTCAGTGGCGGTGCAATGTTAACAGGGGACAATGCTTGCGCAGATTGATCTATTGAACGGCATCAATATAATGCTGCCTGTAACAGTGCATGTGCAGATTTATCTTCTGGCAGTCCTTAGTAAAATGGCATCAGTGGCAGCGCATGAGCAGATTTAGACCTCTGCTCAACACTGAGCCAAGATCTCAAATTTTGCATGCGTCACTACTGGTGCCATTTTATTGAGGCTCATCGAGAGATCAATCTGTACAAGCTGGTTGGCTAGGTCAGTGCTGGCACAGATATTAAATGAGGAAGATAATAGGCAGTAGAGTGGCCAGGGCAGAGTGAAAGAACCCACCCAGAGTTCAATCCCATAAGCCTGCCTCAATGCACAGAAATTAAAACTTCTAGTGAATATTTAATAAAAACCAGGCTATGGATTTATTCAGTGAAAGTTTGTATTAAAGCAGTATATCAGTGTCATTATGGGATTGTCTTTAACGTAATATATACAGTATAACCCTGAATACAGGTTCTCATTAATAGCAGACAAAAGTGATTGGCCACTCAAGTGATCATGTGTGCCAGCTATTAAAGAGAATGAATATTCACTACTCCGCATGCCAATAATCCTGCACACCTCGGAGTGCTGACTTCATTGGAGAAATATGGATGAGATTATGGCCATGGGGAGCAGTGAAAATTAATTTTCTTTTATAGCAGGGCACACTGTTAGTCCCAGCGCCACCTCCTGCCTTCTGAGTCTGACTCAAAGTATGTTAGAAATTACGACATTTTCTTATCACTTAATATATGGTTAACTAACAAAGGTAAAATACCCCTCAGACCTATTATTATAAGAAGGAAAACTCAGATGTGGCCATAATTCCAAACGTTTCTATACATAGTATATCTACTATATAATTGCCGTAGGCATTTTTGTGTCGGACCCCGAAATCGCCGTGGCTTTGTCACTCTGTGACGTCACCACGGCGAAGCATTGGCCGCGTAGCGGCCAATGCGAGTCGTTGGCTTCGCGAGCAATGGCCGCGAGGCCATTCCGAGTCGCTAGCTTTGTGCGAGCAATGGCCGCGAAGCGGCCATTGCGAGTCGCTGGCCGAAAATAGAACCAGAGGCTCGGCCACAAAGCTAGCGATTTACCGCTCAGGTAGCGCGAGTCGCTGCCTGAGCGGTAAATCGCTAACTTTGTGGCCGAGCCTCTGGTTCCATTTTCGGCCAGCGACTCGCAATGCCCGCTTCGCGGCCATTGCGAGCACTCAGCCCCAATAAGTATTCAACCCCCCCAAAAAGTATTGGACCCCCCCAAAAAGTATTGGACCCCCCCAAAAAAGTATTGGACCCCCCAAATAAAGTATTGGACCCCCCCAAAAAGTATTGGACCCCCCAAAAAAAGTATTGGACCCCCCAAAAAAAGTATTGGACCCCCCAAAAAAAGTATTGGACCCCCCCAAAAAGTATTGGACCTCCCAAAAAAAGTATTGGACCCCCCCAAAAAAGTATTGGACCCCCCCCAAAAAGTATTGGACCCCCCCAAAAAGTATTGGACCCCCCAAAAAAAGTATTGGACCCCCAAAAAAAGTATTGGACCCCTCCCCCCCAAAAAGTATTGGACCCCCCAAAAAAAGTATTGGACCCCCATCCCCAAAAAGTATTGGACCCCCCAAAAAAAGTATTGGACCCCCCAAAAAAAGTATTGGACCCCCCAAAAAGTATTGGACCCCCCAAAAAAAGTATTGGACCCCCCAAAAAAAGTATTGGACCCCCCCAAAAAGTATTGGACCCCCCCCAAAAAAGTATTGGACCCCTCAAAAAAAGTATTGGACCCCCCCCAAAAAGTATTGGATCCCCCAAAAAGTATTGGACCCCCCAAAAAAGTATTGGACCCCCCAAAAAAGTATTGGACCCCCCCCAAAAAGTATTGGACACCCCAAAAAAAAGTATTGCACCCCCCCCAAAAAGTATTGGACCCCCCCAAAAAAGTATTGGACCCCCAAAAAGTATTGGACCCCCCAAAAAAAGTATTGGACCCCCCCCAAAAAGTATTGGACCCCCCCAAAAAAGTATTGGACCCCCCAAAAAAAGTATTGGACCCCCCCAAAAAAGTATTGGACCCCCAAAAAAAAGTATTGGACCCCCCCCCAAAAAGTATTGGACTGCCCCCAAAAACTATTCACACCCCCCCGAAAAACTATTCACACCCCCCCGAAAAGTCCTCACACCAGCTATAACTACTATAATCAAATTAATGCACGTTCTAGAATCCCGATGCATTTGCATCGGGCTCACAGCTAGTAACAAATAATAGCTTCAAATATTTAATATATCACATGTTTTTGGGAAATGCCATAGGAAACCAGTAATGTGAAATTTTTGGAGAAGTCTCACAAGTACCTCAATTTCTTCACTGAAAGGCAGAATTATTGCTAGCACTCAAAATTGATATACAGCGGAGAGATCAAAGCAATCACTGCCCTTGTGACTAAAATAATCCTCAGACGAGGTGTAATTCATGTTTCATAAAAACAAGTTTTACACAATGGCTTTGTTACTTCACTATAAAAAATTAGATGAAAAGATCGGAATGTGATTAAGAGAAGTAAAAAGTATCATTTAGACTTTATTGGTCTATTTTAATCTCATGTAATATCACTTGAAATTTACGTACGCTTTTGAGAACCTTCATATTGGTCAATTATAAATGTAATTTTATAATAATGTTAGCAAAAAATTAAGAGAAAAGTCAAAATAAAACTCCCCACAAATGAGAAAATCACTACCACCACATACATAATAGTAAATCATACAAAGCAATGTAAATGAAGGTACAATGAAAGCACAAAAGTGACATACAATACAGTAGCATAATGAAGGCTCACTAAACATGCTCTTACACTAGATGACAAAGTTCTATGTACCACTACAGTAGTGTCGAAAATAATGGCTTTCCAATATAACTACGGTAACCAGATTATTCACTGTTTTTGGTATAAATGATATTACCACATGTCAAACAATTTACCAGTTGGTGCAGTAGATTCTTAGAAAGCCAACAGACTCAGCATTCATGATCTGCATGTGTTTGAGTCTTGTGTATGTGAATAATTAATTGAGAGGGTGTGTATTCAAAATAATAACAGTGTGGAGTTCAATTAGTGAGGTCAATCATTCTGCAATGGTGGGCATGCATCAGGGAGCACATATATGATACTGTATTATATGTTGGGCTATTACAAGGGCACAGGTTACAGAAAAGTACAAGAAACAGCAGTGCAGCACAATTGTTACAGAGCCTCATAAATTATTCCATACATATTTTTACATATAACACCCTATAGGCACAAAGCACCCATAGTACATTCCATATTGGTGTATAAATAACCCAGGTACAATATATATTAAAACCCTTACACTCAGTGAAATTCACAATTGAGTCAGAATCCAAATGCATATAATTTAGCATCACAATACATCCTACCAACATAGCCGATCTGACAAACCCAGACAGAACTGACTCCTATGTGCAGGGTCATTCCATTGAGTGTCAGTGGCCCATCTCCTGAACACAGAGCAATACTCGGTGCTCCCTGCCTGAGCTTACGAAGCTTAGACTCAGCCAAAGAGATGCCATCAGGGTCACCATAGACCAATGCCAGAGCCGCAAAAAACTCATCCACCAACAGCATAGATGAAGAATCAGTCAGCAGAGAAGGTCCAAGCCTAGGGATCCCCCTTAAGAAGGGAGAGTATAATCCTCACAAGCTGTTCCTCAATCCCTGTAAAACAAGAGTGGAGCCTGAAGTATAACTTACAGGCCTCTCTGAAAAATATAAACTTATCTCTCCCTCCTGAACATCTGTTAGGGAGAGATATATCGGGTTCTGGTATGGCCAGGGCATGAGCCGTGGCCAGATACCCAACAACTTCTTGCAGCTGATGCACTTCCTGGTTACAAAAGTTAGAAACCTCATCAGAGAATTCCTGCACCAGACATGCAAAAGCTTGAGTTGAAGGTTAGGTCGCTGATAATGTCATGAGGCGGTAAAGGCAATCAGGTAGCAGGATAGTAAGTTGTGAAAAAGGAAAACAGGGGAACTAGTCTGAGCCTTAGACTGGGGTTTCCTGGCTCTCCCTGTTCCCAGAATACCTCTGAAGGTAAGGATGTCCGGGCTGCCACCCTTGCTCTCTGCTCATGATCAGCCCTAGGTTAAATCCCCTTCACCTCCACCTACGGACCGGGATACACAGCAGCTCCCACAAAAGAAGGAAAACTCTAGGCAAGAACAGCAGGAAAGCATCAGCACACACTGTCCTTACAGCACACAGTGTTGGTAGACACTAAAACACTATCAGCAACATCTGCTGGTGGAAAAGGGAACTATTTAAAGGCTGGGGAAGTGGACAACTACGTCAGCTGACACACCCAGCAGCAGCTCACCTGCGCCTGGAGAGCTGTAAACCCAATGACAGCAGCAGCTTCTGAAATTAAAACTGAATGTACCAAAGGGAATTTACACCCATTTAAACTACTGCAGGGCTTTTTACATGGACTGCATAACAGTCAGCATGTGAAAAATACTCTAGTGAAGTTGTCCCAGCTGAAGCTAAGTAGACAGAGCTTGTCCAGGTCATCCAGGGCCTAGGTTGTGATCGCACATGGTGGGAAGGACCTGTCTAGGGTTCAAACACAGGTGAGTGTTAAGAGGTGACCCCTCTCCCCTTTTCCTATTGCCAGAGCCTTCTTTAACCCTTTCCCTAGTGTCCCTCTCTGTTGAAAGGAATGGCTGATGCCAAGAAGAGACAACTGTTTCTCCCCTGAAGACCCTTAATGTTTGTATGCAATTTATGGGAGACTGTTATTCATATCATATCTTTTATGTATTAGGCCCCTTTCACATCAGCAGTAAGTACTGATCGCGGCAGTTGCGATGAAAAAACCGCAACTGCCGCGGTTACCGTATCACGGTCGCACTTGTGGTTCACCTGCAGCAAGCTCCATTCAATGTCTATGGGGCTTGCGGCAGGTGTAGCAAGTGCGGTATAGTTGCGGTTTCGGCACTTGCGGCAGGTGCGGCTGTGAAAAAACGTGGTCAGCCGCGTTTTTTTGCGGCCGCATCTGCCGCAAGTGCTGAAGCCGCACTTGCCTCACCTGCCGTACACTTACCACAAGCCCAATAGACATTGCATGGGTCTTGCTGCAAGTGCGGCCGTTATGCGGTAACCGCGGCAGTTGCGTTTTTTTTCACCACAACTGCCGCAATCAGCGCTTATCGCTGATGTGAAAAGGCTTTTAGTGTTGTACTGGTGCTGGTTACAACTAGGGATCACGCCACAGTGTAGGGGGGACTCAGAATTTAGTGAGCAGGCTGAAATGGTAAGCCTGCTCACTAATGTCAGGTATATAGTGGAGGGGTGAGTGAATCAATATCTCACACAATTATCAAACCCACTTTAGTCAGGTAATCAATAAGTCCGATGGACACAGGTATGATTATAAAACATATACATTCTTTATTTAGGATTATCAATACAACATTTTAAAAATCCTTATGAATAATATCAATAACCAGGTGAAAAATAAGACCATATAAATATCAAAGGAGAGTCATTGGATATCTATGGACAAATAGAGTTGGTGCCATATCTGGTGATATATCATTGGGGAAAGCCCAGTGACCATAGAGGAAGCAATATGGAAACAGTACCTATTAGGGTTTACAAACAGTGCCAGAGGCACTGTTTGTAAACCCTAATAGGTACTGTTTCCATATTGCTTCCTCTATGGTCACTGGGCTTTCCCCAATGATATATGTGCCATATCTGGTGATATATCATTGGGGAAAGCCCAGTGACCATAGAGGAAGCAATATGGAAACAGTACCTATTAGGGTTTACAAACAGTGCCAGAGGCACTGTTTGTAAACCCTAATAGGTACTGTTTCCATATTGCTTCCTCTATGGTCACTGGGCTTTCCCCAATGATATATCACCAGATATGGCACCAACTCTATTTGTCCATAGATATCCAATGACTCTCCTTTGATATTTATATGGTCTTATTTTTCACCTGGTTATTGATATTATTCATAAGGATTTTTAAAATGTTGTATTGATAATCCTAAATAAAGAATGTATATGTTTTATAATCATACCTGTGTCTATCGGACTTATTGATTACCTGAATATAGTGGAGGGGTTTTCCTGTTTTGGGGGTCCAACTCCTGTCTTGGAGTAAAGGTGCATTCACACGCTGTGTATTTGCTGCGTATTTTTACTCAAGTGCTCTTGCAGTTTTTGTAGCCAAAACCAGAAGTGGCTGATTAAAACCAGCAGTGGGTGAATAAATACAGTGGAACACTTGTTTCTGTTAGACTTTTCCTCTGGTTCTTCCACTCCTGGTTTTGGCTACAAAAAACTGCAACAGCACTCGCGTAACAATACGCAGCAAATACGCAGTGTGTGAACGCACCCTTACCGTTGAGATAGGACACATGCAGAAAGAGAAAGATCATGTAAAGTCAAGGGGACATGGCACAGGCTGAAGAGGAGCAGTAAGGACATTAGTGTCTTCCTGATACTTGGCAAGTGTGGAGAGAGGATGGAGGAAGGTACAGTGGCCTGAAAAAGCAGTGTGGAAAGTTTTGAAGTTGGTGGAGGGACCGCAAAATATACAGCAGCCTGTGATAGTGCCGTGGAAAATTTTGTAGCTAGCAGGAGTAGCACACAAAATGTATGGCAGCCTGTGATAGAGTCGTGGGAGGCCTCAGAGTCAGGGGCCTTCCCGCAAAAAGAAGATAATCACCGGTGCAGAAATGGTTAAACGACCGTGCTGCTGGATCCAAATGAACATCAAACTTCGGAGGACATCAATAAGGGTATAACGTATAACGGCTGTGGTTCATTGGTCAACATGTTTCAGGACTTCAGGGATCCTTTCTCAGGACAAACCAACATCATGATGCAGGAGTGATTATATGCTTTATCTCTGGGGACTGCAGCAGCTGTTGTTAGCTTTTATAGTGATTGTGACTCCTATTTGCGCTTTTATTGCCCTCGTTTTTAGTACATATGTGGAACCCCACAATGCAGGCGTCACAGAGAGGTACTGCACCCGTAGAAGCGGTGTAGATACTCCAGCTGCAAGCAGATTTTAGGATGATGGGTGGAACATACACACAATCACCCCCACACTAGATCACATGGTGGGAGGTACCCGGGAGGGAACAAACCACTTCCAGGGGGAGAAAGGAGGTCATTGGCAGGAGGTCTTTGGCCGGAGACTTGCTGGGCTTCAGGTCTCTGCCTCAAGAGAGGAGTCTTAGCCTCAGAAGCTCAGGCAGTCAGCCAGGCAGTGAGCCTGAGGGAGGAAGGAGGGCTCCTCCACAGAGGGCCCAGGAGAAGGAAAGCTTTCCCAGGCGCAGACAGCCAGCCTGGGGGAGAAGAGGGACTTCAGCAAGTCCAACCCCGGCAGCTTACCGGGCACCGGAGCCCGCACCTGTGGGATCCTCCAAGGACCACAAAGAATCCGGCGATCTGAGGGGTATATATATATATATATATATACTGTATATACCACCCAGGCTTTTAAGCGACCAGAAGAGGGTACCAGGCACCGCTTGATGGTTCGGCAGTCAGCCAGCAGAAGGAAGCCCGACGGGAGCGAGGAGAGTAAGAGAAAGCAGGAGGCCAGATCCACTGTATGGGGTCAGACTTCACACCGACTACTGGGAAGTAGGGAAGAATTGAAAGAGAAAAGGCACACGCTGAGGGTTCCATCCAGCTACCTGAGATCCGCTTGCAGCCACCTGTAGCTACTTGTCATTTAACATCTTACTGCACTGAGGACTGTAATAACGCTGCTAAAGTTCCAGTAAAGTACCCGGAGTGAAGTGACTTCAACTCTGCTGCATCTTCTTTCAATGAGCTTATTCCTTTAACATGATTGCTGCCCCGGAGGTCCAGTCCTGCCTGCGGAGGACTACACCATCTCAGCCACGATACCATCCACCTCTGGTGGACTGTGGCGGCGCTGATGCTAATCACCAGAGACTGCAGGTGGCGTCACAACAACTGACTTTGTAAATAATCCTCGGTAAATAATTCTCTTTTCAGGAGAACCGTCCCCCGGGAAACGGGATCAGGCACGGCCGCCATTCTTCGTGACACAGTTAATCCCCTTTCGCCGCCTGATACCCGAGTACCCACACCCTGGGGCGACACACATATCGCAAAGAGAAGAGAGAGGGGACCATGAGACCCCAGTTCCTGAGACGAAGGTGGCTGAAAACCAGCAGCTTGTGATAACACCATGTCAGAATTTTACGGTGGTGGTCTATACTACCAAGTAGATGGTGGTGTATGAGAGTAAGGGGAGCCAAACCCTCAACCAGGATGACTACTGCTGCCCCCGCCACATCTGTCAGCCCTATGGCTGTGCTTTGTTCCATTCTAGCCACCTGATGGTGAGCAGTCCCGGTGGTCCAGACCCAGTGGAGGCGGAGTGGCATCCCCTGCCCCACTGGATCCTCTACGCTGTGCTGCATTTGCATGCTAGGCCGACCGTTTCTTTGCTGTGACATGACACTGAAGAATTTGAAATGACATTTTTTATGTTTCTACTTGGACTACTTTCCTGAAAATCTTGGTGCTGTTAGCAAAGAGCAAGGAAAAAGATTTCTGCAGGTTATCAAGGAGATGGCACAACAAAGGTAGATGGAATGTGAACATGAAAGGGAGACTATTGCATGATGAAATTAGAGCATAAAACAACATAAGAATTAGTCATTGTATTTGAAACAATTTTTATAAACTCAAATTTTTCATACTCATCTTATTGTTTAAAGCAACTTTTTGTGTTAAATTTGTTTTAAAATAAAATGCCAATGTTTTTCTCAATACCACAATTTTTAGTAAACATAAAAATTTAAATATTACAATTTTCAGACTAGCCACTTTGGCTTTTTTAGACTTTAAAAGGGCCTCTCTTCTCTCATGTAAAATAATATTAACCTACAGATACAGTGTTAGGCTAGATGCACACGAACATGTATTCTCCCATCCAGGAGAATCAGATCAATTATGCAAATCGCACTCTGATCAAAATCTGATCAGAGTTTGCTCAGAGTGTCAGAATAGTGTGATCCATCCTCTGTGTCTAGCCGTCATCCAATATAATTTCTCCCTTATGCTTCAAAGCTACTGGAACAGCAAGTCCATTTTGAACTGTCCTCCCACCTTTCCTCCTGCTCCCTCTTTGACCGGTTACAATCTGGCTTCTGACTGCAAAATTCAACAGAAACTGCCCTAACTAAAGTCACCAACAACCTACTTACTACCAAAGCCAATCTATACTACTCTATTCTCTTTGTTCTAGGCCTGTCTTCTGCCTTTCAAACAGTGGACCATTCTCTCTTGCTACAGATTCTCTTCTCTTGGTTTCACAGACTTGGCCCTATCCTGGCTCTCTTCACATCAAACAGACCAGACTTTCAGCGTCTCCCTCTCTGACATTACCTCACACTACCTTGTCATCTCGCCCCCTATTTGTAGTTGTCCCCCAAGGTTTAGTTCTAGGACCCCTGCTGTTAGCTATCTATGCTTTTGGCCTTGGACAACTTATAGAGTTCCATGACTTTCAGTATTAACTCTATGCTGATGAACCTCTCTCGACCTGATATCACCTCCTTACTAACCAAATCCCACAATGTCTGTCTGTCATCCTTCTTTTCTGCTCTAAAACTGAACATGGAAAAAATAGAATTCATCATTTTCCCCCATCTCACTCTATCCCTCCACCAGACCTATCCATCAAAGTCAATGTCTGCTCACTCTCCTTAGTCCCGCATTTTCACTGCCTGGGGTAATGCTCGACCCTTCAAGCCACATATCCAAGGTCTTTCCACCTTCTATCAAGCCAACTCAAAAATACTTCCCAGATCTATAAATTCCTTGACCATGAATCTGCAAAATGCTTGTGCATGCCCTTATCATCTCCTGGATTCAAGACTGCAAACTCCTGCTCTTTGTGATCCCCTTTAACACTCTAGCACCCCTACAATCTATCCTAAACTCTGAAGCCCGACTAGTCCACCTATCCCCCCGCTATTTGCTGGGTCACTCTTCTCTGCTAATCTTTTCACTGGCTTCCCATTGCACAAGGACCCCATTTCAAAACACTAACCATGACATACAAAGCCATCCACAATCTGTCTCCTCCATATATCTGTGACCAAGTCTCCCAGAACTTACCTACATGCAACCTCTTATCCTCATGAGAGTTCCTTATCCATCCCTCTTTTATTAACTCTTCACACAACCGCAATCAAGATTTCCCCTGCACATCCCCCATGTTCTGGAACTAATTAATGTGTTCAATTTTCAATGCAAAGGAAGCAGCTGTGAAATCACCTCTTGTGATTGGTGGATGGTGTGTTCTCTGTAGCATATGCTGGCTCATGTCATTGTTATCCTGGCACTGATGATAATGAATTGTAGAAAACTCTTCTTGAAAGGAATGTGACGTGAGTCACTACAGTAATAACTAATCTCTGAGGTGCAGAAAACAGACTGTAATAATGGAAAGTAAATATAATAATATTACTACTTACTGGTAGTAAAAAGAGGTCAAAACAAACCGGGGTCAGGTCCAGGAAACGGCGCAGTAACAGCTAGGGATATTCAGAAGCAAAGTCCAATTGAAGCCGATGACAGGAAACCAGAGGGACAAAAGAGAATACAGAGGAGTAGGCAAAAAGAGGAATCAGGTCACAAGCAGAGAGTCAAGTATATAGCGTGAGTCATTGCCTCCACCAAACAACCAGGTGGAGCATGTAGAGCCAGAGTGTCATTTAGAGACCCCCAAGGAATTGGCATCTGAGAACTGCATCATTCCACAGGACCTCAGTAGATCACTGACGAAACTCAGTACAATAGTCTTCTGGTGTGCGGTTGCCCTGTGTCAGGTTCATGATCCTTGTCTCTGCCACCTTGACCCTGTCAAGTTCGTCATAAATCTGTCCTAAAGTGTCGAATAAAGTGTCCACCGAAAGACATTCAGGAGTAAGAGAGGTTAGGGGAAAGGCCTAGATCTGAGGACTGCCCTGCAAAAGTGACATTATAATTCCCACCTTCTGTGACTCATTCCCAGATGACCGAGAGCGCAAGCTAAAAATCATTTACAACCCTCCTTGAAAATTCTGAACTGGTCTTTTTCCCCCAAAAATTTGTCAGATAGTGCTACAACAGGTTCAGAGAGGCTCAAAGATACGTCAGAGGATTCAGAAGTCATGACTGCGGTCAGAGGAAAGATTCTGAAGGGCAGGAAAAGCACCAAACATCTGGCCCAGTAAATGAGCCTGGGAGGCTGCTAATTTGCGTTGTTCCAAGTCCAGATCCTGGACTATCTGAGTCAAATCTGCCACCTGATCACACAAAGCATGTAACGGATCCATAGGTGGGGAAAAAAATTAAATGGTCAATTGTAATGTGACACAAGTCATTACAGTAATAACTAATCTCTGAGGTACAGAAAACAGACTGTAAATATAATAATATTACTACTTACTGGTAGTAAAGAGAGGTCAAAACAATCTGTGGTCAGGTCCAGTAAATGGCGCAGTAACAACTAGGGATATTAAGAAGTGAAGTCCAATTCAAGCCAAGGTCAGAAAATCAAAGCAACAAAACAGAATACAGAGGAATGAGGTCACAAGCAGAGAGTCAAGTCCAAGTAAGGTAACTAATCAGGCAGGGTCTGGCTCAGAGCACAGAGAGATCAATCCTACACATCCAAAGGCAAATCTACAATTGACACAGAATATGGCAGCAAGCTTGCTTAAGTAGAGTTCTAATCAAGTGATCTGAAATGCAGGTGCGTTGTAGCACAGATCCAGACCAGACTGACAACCTCTACAACAACCTAGTAAAGGAAAAATAGAAAAAAGAGAGAATACAGAGCAAGCTCTCCCTGGAAAAACCAGATAGATATTTTGCAGGAACACTAGGGTGGGGGTATATAGATGGACTCACACCTAATCTGGTTGTGCTTAGGGATGGGCGAATCCTAAACTACTCGGAATCCGACGAGTCTGAGTCCAGGACTCGCTACTCATTGCGAGTCTAGCGATTCCAATGTTAATTAATGGGGAACGAGTATTGCAACGATTCCTCTGCTGCCGGACCCTATAAAGGGTCTGGCAGCAGAGGAAAAACCTGCAAATCCCCATGTTATTCTTTAAAGCCAGCGGCAAAAAGCCGCTGGCTTTTAAAGAATAGTAAAAAGAAAAATAAAGGATTGAACCGGGGAAAAGTTAGAGGGGGTGGTGAGGGGGTGGTGAGGGGGGGTGGGGTAGAGGGTGGGGGGGGGTAGAGGGTGGAGAGGGTGGGGGGTGCACCGGACCGGCCAGCTACTTACCGCTGCCTCTGCCGGCGCCGGCCACAGACTCGCTCCCCGAGTCTCTGCTGCTCTTTCCGGAGATTCCCGAGCACTGACAGAAGCAGTGAATAAATTAACTTCCGTCACGGCTCGGGAATCTCCGTAAGCAGAGCGAGTCTGGCTGACAGCAGGGTTCAGCTCAGGTTATAATGACCTGAGCTGAACCCTGACTGTTTAGTCAGTTCTCAGCTCTGCTATATCCCTGTGTATCTAAGCACAGACAGGGATGTACCAGAGCTGAGATTGCGTTTTGGACTACGTCGGACGGAAGAGGATTTTTGGAATAAAGATGGAGTCCCTAATGTCTTTTTTGTTTTATTTTTAATAAAAAAAAATTTTCTGTGTTGTGTTTTTTTTCTATTGATTACTGGAAATTCATGGCGGTCATGTCTAATATTGGCGTGACCGCCATAAATTTCAGGCTTAGGGCCAGCTGATAATACAATGCTGGCCCTAACCCCTTTATTACCCAGTGAGCCACCCGCCACCAGGGCCAGTGGAAGAGCGAGGTTCAGCGCCAGAGGATGGCGCTTCAATGAACGTGCCATCTTCTGGGGCGGCTGCGGGCTGCAATTTGCAGCGGGGGGTGCCCAGAAAGCTTGGGCCTCCCTGCGCTGCAGATTCCAGCCCCCAGCTGCTTAGCTGTACCTGACTGGACATAGAAATTGCGCGGAGTCCCACGCATTTTTTTTTTATTATTTCATGAAAATCATGAAATAATAATAAAAAAAAGGGCTCCCCTATTTTCTTGTGTCTGGCCAGGTACAAATAGGCACCTGGGGGTTGGGGGCAGCCCGTCGCTGCCTGCTGGATCCGGCTGGTTACAGAAATATGGCAAAGCCCACGTCAAATTTTTTTCTCACAGATCCATAAAAAATATAAATAAAAGGGACTGCGAGGGGTTAATAAAGATGCAGTCCCTTTTTTAGGATTGTTTTATTGATTTTTCAGAAAAAAAATTACGTGGTCTTCGCCGTATTTCTGTAACCAGCAGGATCCAGCAGGCAGCGACGGGCTGCCCCCAACCCCCAGGTGCCTATTTGTACCTGGCCGGACACAAGACTATAGGGGAGCCCTTTTTCTTTATTACTTCATGAATTTCATGAAATAATAAAAAAAAAATGCGTGAGGCTCCACGCAATTTCTATGTCTAGCCAGGTACAGCTAAGCAGCCGGGGGCTGGAATCCGCTCGCTCCCCCCAGCCCAGTCCTAACTTAGGACGGGGGGGGGACCGGACTCGTTACTGTGCGAGTAATCCCTGCGATTACTCGCACAGTAACGAGTCGGGCGAATCCTTTACTACTCGGCGAGTACCGAGTAGTAACGAGTAGATTCGGCCATCCCTAGTTGTGCTGTCTACGCACAACCAGAGTTTACGCTCTCCAGCTCCGCTCTGTTTCACCGTCCGGGTCCGCTCCCGCATCTCCTCAATCACGTGGTGCGAGTGGTCGTGTGACCGTGGCATCACGGCAGGTCCTTCACTTCCTCCTGGCTCCTGTAATCATATTACTGATCGGCTCCGCACCTCCAATACAACCCACAGCAAGTGGGAATCAATTCAGTGTAATATATGTTGTCCTTATAGGAGCGCTGGAGCACAAATGGGGTCCAGTTCTCTAAGATTAAAAAGCTTTATTTGACAACCACAACATGTTTCAATGACGGTATGTCGTCTTCCTCAGGTGGATTTACATAATTGCATCCCTGGACATCTTAAATAATCACACTTTCCAATCATACCACAGCAATTAAAGGGGTGATTTCATTAACCCTATCCTCTCCATAGGGTGATTCTCATAAATAAGTTTTGCCTACAAAAAGCTTGCACACTTACTAAAATACTATATCACTAAAATCTAATTGTGATAATATGACCAAAATAATATTAATGATAATGGAATTCACAGAATGTCATTATAATACACATCAATCATATAAACGTATACTCACCATTATACCCACATACCTAAATATACTTAATCTCTTATATTATTAAGTCATACACTAAAAACGATAAAAAATGTTTTTAAAAATGTATAAAAACAACACATATGTAATATTCAAATAGGATTTATATATGTGTTGTTTTTATACATCTGCACCAGCGCTCCTATAAGGACAACATATATTACACTGTAGTAAATGAAAAAGGCAGTGTGGAGATCGTTATAGGACAGGGCATATGAGTCTGTAACAAGTCCCTGTGGCCAGTGTGAAAAATTCAAGATGCCTAATTTTGTTTTTATATTGTTATATTAAAAAAAAGAACCACAATGCCAAAATTAAAAAATATATATAAAAGTAAAACCTATTTTAAATGGAATCTATCACTAGATTCATGCTGCCCGAACCATAAGCATCATAAATCAGAGCTTGGCTGTGTGAAAAAATGTGAATGAAGGCAGGTATGTATTCTGAAACAACACAGCTTACCAGAGAAAACATATGTTTTAAAAGCTGGCTGACGACTGTGTCAAACTAGTCCAATCTCCTCTAATGATCTCTAGCCAGGTTCTCCCTACTTTGGTTGATTGTCAGGTCTTCTTCTTATGTATAGAGTGGGTAGGAAAAGGGCAATGCTGGACTAGTCACATCTCTTCTTATTATCCCCAGTTTTAAGTGGTCTTTTCTCTTAAAGAGGACCTGTCACCCTCCATACATGCTGATCTAATTGCAGCATGGAATGCAGCATGTCTGCTGCATTCAGCAAAGGGGTCCCTCATCCCTTGAGCCCCCCTGTACCCCTAGATAATTGAATTTAGAAATTTACAATGTGGAGCCAAAGAAGTGTGGTATAGGGGCTGGAGCCACTTCTCTTCACAGAGCAATTTCACGCCCCCTGTATGTATTATCTTCCCTCCGCCACCCCCCTCCTGTCACTCATGGTCTCCCTCTCCTGCTTTTGCAGCATGAGAAGCTGGACACCTGCCCCGCCTCCTGCGGTGACGTCACCGCCTATCACCGCCCTGCTTCATGTTATCCTTTAAATGGCTTGTCCTATTTCAAATAGATTTAGACCAAAGACTCTGTAGAGTTCACTCACGTAGGCATTAGCTATTGGGCAGCATTCACACCGCCAACATTATTTAGTCCAGCAAAGCAAGGTTTGTTAGCTCAATAAACCTTGGAGGGATTATAACAAAAAACAGCCATGCTCCAGCAGAAAGGTATAAAGGTACAGCAGAACAGTACAATACATGCAGCAAGTTAATACTTCGGCAGTTATAATTCCAATGCTCCAGTAAGTACATGTCCAATACTCCAGCAGGTACACTTCCAATACTCCAGCAACTAATAACAAATATGTCACTGCATATACACTGCACATACACCAACATATACATATGATAATAAGATTTGTTAGTGAACAACCGAAGGAATATTTTTCAAGTACTGCAGGCAAATCCAAAGCATAAGCAGAGCATATATAGCAAAGTGCACAATATAGTGCACTATAGACTATAGTGTATATACAGTGTTTATTATTAATATAAACAATGCCCTAATGCTTGGAAGATATACTCTGTGCCTGCCTAAAGCGCATAGATGTCTTTAAACATCCAGATACACAGTGTTATATCTGCAGCGACGTACTGTACCTGTTAATATAATGGATGCACTAAATGTGTCAAAGTTCCACAGACATCTATAAGTATGTAGGCCAGTGATGGTCAACTTTTTGAGCTCAGTGTGTAAAAATTCACTGAAAAACCGAGCATAACTCGCGTTGTGTGTCACTTCAAGAAAAATCCATAATTTTCTGATATTTGTAGCTGTAATAACAAAAAGGTATCCTGGATATAACCCCCACACTGGGATATAGCGCCCCCCCCCCCCATCCTGGAACATTACCCACCATTCTGGATATGACCCCCATCCTAGTGCACACAGAAAAATAATAAACAATATACCGTATATACTCGCGTATAAGCCGAGTTTTTCAGCCCAAAAATTGGGCTGAAAAGTCCCCCCCTCGGCTTATATGTGAGTTATATACAGGCGCCCCCCCCATCGGTATACAGGGGTTCCCCTTTGCTGCCTCAAGCCTGTAAAGGAATACATCATTCCGGTATGACGTCATTGTCTGTGCGCCAGAGGAAGAAGCCGGAAGAAGCCGGATGAAGCCGGAGGAGCGCGATGGCAGCGGGACAGTGACAGGGATAGGTATAATGATGTATTCCTTTACAGGTTTGCGGCAGCAAGGGGGAACCCCTGTATACCGATGGGGGGGCCTGTATACTACCACTGGGGCTGCTGCTGTATACTACCACTGGGGCTGCTGTATACTACCACTGGGGCTGCTGCTGTATACTACCACTGGGGCTGCTGTATACTACCACTGGGGCTGCTGTATACTACCACTGGGGCTGCTGTATATACCTTTGGGGCTGCTGTATATACCTCTGGGGCTGCTGCATACTACCACTGGGGCTGCTGCTGTATATACCACTGGGGCTGCTGTATATACCTCTGGGGCTGCTGCATACTACCACTGGGGCTGCTGCTGTATACTACCACTGGGGCTGCTGCTGTATATACCACTGTGGAGGCTGCTGTAACACTGCTGGGGCCCGTATATACCACTGGGGAGGCTGCTGTATACCACACTGCTGGGGACTGTATACCTGTGCTGGGGTCCACCCTCGGCTTATACACGAGTCAATAGGTTTTCCCCGGTTTTGGGGGCAAAAGTAGGGGGGTCGGCTTATACACGTGTCGGCTTATACACGAGTATATACGGTAACTCACCTATCCCTGATTTCTCTTCATCGCTGAAAATGTCAGCAGCCCATCGCAAATAGGGGAAGGGGGAAACTAAGCCATGACACGCATGTTATCAAAGACGCCTTGGCATGTCACTGCTGACATGTGTGTCATAGGTTAGCCATCATTGATGTAGGCAGTGTTATACCTGCAGCAATATACATAAACAGAACACAGACAATATGTCTGCCAAAGAAGCCATGACACGCAAAATATAGAAGGGTAAGTACCTAAATAGGATGACTGTCCACCATGTGTGTTGCATCCAGACCAAACACACGTTTCTGAATTCCTTTAAATATATTTATAAAATATATTTGATATCCTCTTAGACAAAATGTTGGTGTTTATGTAGCAGAGTGGCTATATCCTCAGACACAAGAAGATGGGTACAATTGCTACATCTGCATTCCTGAATTTATCTCTATATTGCATTGTTTATTTCAGGTAGGAAAATATCCAGTGTTCAGAGACTGATTTTCGAATGGCAAAATTGTGTTTGGAAATTTAACCAACTGCAGAGACTGTGCAAAGCATTTACATGGGTATTATCACAAACATTTTTATTGATCTTAATTTTCTCTTCACAGGTCAAAACGTCCAGGACCAGTACCAATAGCCACACCACGGATGGACTCTCCAATGCCAGTAATTCCTCATCAGAAGGTATGGATTACATTCGTTTTGTGATGAATGTCTTTCCCTGGGTTTTTGCCAAAGACATAATAATTTCTACAATCAGCACCTAGCCTGCTTGTTGATGGTTTGGTTTATATGCAGCACAGAATAAAGTTAACCTAACACTGCAAAAACATAAGTTGGCATAATATAACATTCCTAGGTTCTAAGGCAAAGTTTATTGCAAAGTTTCACAGTTATCATGTAATATTCACATTCTTATATGGCAGAAGAGTCTTCAAGGCCCAGTCAAGTGCCATGGTACAAGTGTGACTGCTGTCTCTGCATGGTCTATAGCCATATCCCTCTTGGGAATATATTACAGTTCTCTTTAGTTCTCTTTAAAGAGACCTATTAAAAAAAAAAGACCGAGCAATCTCAGAGTGAGGAATTCTCTATGACCTATTAAAAAAATGGCAACAAGAGTCCCTGATGTCACTTAACAGACCTCATTTTCTAGCATACGTTAAGTCCATATCTCTAGGCTATTAGATCCCAACATGCGGAGTGGAACCTACAACCCTCTGCGGCCTTATTCGCTTTGTACTAACCTAGCAATGGCTCATATTTAACTTAAGGTACCGTCACACGCCGCCATATGGCTTCCATATCCCTGGCGATTTGACGTGAGCGGGCACTTTTCGGGCACTTTTTTCAGATCGCTGTGGAGCTGTCACAAATAGCGATCTCGCGTGTGATCTCCGGCGATCCTGTGTTCCGGTCTTCTGCAGGCGATTTCCGGAAGTGATCTTCCCTTCACACATCACCACGTCACACGCCACAATCGTAGCAGCAATGTGGGCATACTGTTTTGGCGTGCTAGAGTGTATTTCACCACGCTCCTATCACTGCGATTGGTGGATGGAACTGCGTTCCCATTGGTTAGCCTTGCATGGCCTTGTGTGAATACACGGGTCATCAAATAAGACCCTCGGACATGGCCAGCCAATCGGAACACAGTATCACCCACCAATCGCCGCAGATGCGGCGTAAAAAAAACAACATGCAAGCACGCCTACGGGATTTGTTTCAGGATCGCTGTGTACGTCGCTATCGCCCTGTCACACGGCACAATCCACTGAAATCGCCTGGTGGATATTGCCTGATTTCACTGCAGTGCAGGGCAATCAGGCAACGCTCCACCAGCGATTTCTCGCCATAGAATCGCCCAGTGACACGACACTGCGCACATGTGATGTGGTTTACACATCGCCAAATTCGGGAATTGCCAGTGATCTCGCCCCTGATATGGCAGCGTGTGACGGTACCTTAAGAGATTAATAAATGGCAACATCATTAGACCTTTTGATAAAGTACGCACCAGCGCTGTGTAAATAGCTTGCAAATAGCAAGATCTCATTCTTTCACAGCAAGAAGTACCATGGAGGGTTAAGGGATCTAAAATCCCAGAAATTCAGACACAATTTCTATTAGAAAATCTGGTACTTTTGGGACATTTTGGACACATGACACCATTTCTTTAAAGATATGATCTTTTGAAAATTCATCAGTCTGATTCTGCCTACTCTCTTCTTAAAAAAGAAAAAAATGGACAGCCCCAAAAAGGTGATAGGTTTTCTTGAAATAGTAAATCCCAAAATATGTTGTAGTCAAACATTAATGTTTTTAATACCTAAAATGGCAGAAGTCTACCTAATACAAATATATATGCTGTCTTAGGCCATAGTCAGCAAAGTTACCCTAACTCTGACAGGCAATATATATATGTGTTACTTTGCTGCAGATTTCTATGCAGAATTAGCATCTTGTAAAATACATAGGAAGTGTAAAAGAATCAGCAACAGATAAAACATGTTGTAACTTTGTAAACTTGCAGCATTCTCACACATTAATGCAAATTTACCCTGTAGTTTATCTTCAGTGTTTGAAACCAAATGTAAATGCATTGTATGGAATGTAGGGTTGATTAAAAATATTTGCTGGACCCTGGTCTAGCCGCCATTACATTAATCGGTTCCAGATCCCTGGAATCCCCCTCCTATATGTCTTGAAACTAAAGAAAAGAGGAGACAGTCCAAATAGGGTCTTATCGTTTCAAGGTGCACAGGTGATAAAGTGGATAGTACACTAATCTTGTCGGGTTGTGTCAGTCACAACACCTCAAACTCAGTCACAGCTGCAGCACTTCACTCGAGGTTAAATCCAGGTCAAAACAAAAGCAGTGAATTCCATGCACTGCCATCCCATTCAATTAAAGAACCGAAGGTCCAGACCAATGTGAAAACGAAGTGATACCTTTATTTTAACACATTTCATGCGTCTCCTGCTCACTTCATCAGAAACCTAAAATCTTTGATGAAGTGGGCAGGAGACCAACGAAACGCGTTAGAATAAAGCTATCACTTTGTTTTCACATTGGTCTGGACCTTCAGTTCTTTAATTGAATGGGACGGCAGTGCATGGAATTCACTGCTTTTGTTTTGACCTCCTATAGGTCAGCATCCTCAGCATCTCTTCTGATAATATTAAGCAGTAGGGTCAAGACAGTTATCATTGTGTTTTCACGATGTTATACCAGGCTAACTAATCGGAAAAGATGCTGGGTATACCGGCAGGTTCATAGAGGTGTCAAGGTCTCTGGCCTGGTGGTGATAGACTAATGACGTGCCCACTAGACCAATGTCCTGGAAATACATTTGGCAGAGTTGGGGCAGTAGAAGTAGATATCAACAAATAAAATTTTTCCTACAAATTCTAAGTTTAAAGAATCAACATTAACTTTCAACCATTTAACTTTGTTAAATACCAGCCACAAACTATAATTTACCCCTTAGCTTTATTTCTGTATGACCAATAAATAAATTGGTTCAGAGATTCATCAAATTACCAGTTATAAGTAGGACTTCAGATTCTTTGAGTTGTTTGAACAACAGTACATTTAAAAATCATGTTTTAACAGACCGTAGTTTGCAGTTGTCCTTAAAGGGAACCTGTCACCTAATCTAGCCCTCCTAACCTATGAAAACCTGTCTCTGCAGCCTCAAACAACTTTATCAACCATCCCTGTTTGACTATTTATAGGGATCTACAAGTTCAATAAAGCATTATGTAAAAGTACTGAATTTATGTCAGATGGGTGTATTTACTGGGGTCTTTCACAAGAAGGCAGGATCTCCTGGGCCGCTCTCCCCCCGCCTCCCTGCTGAAATAACTCTCCGATGGGCGGCATTCTTCTTTCCGGAGCTCGGGCACTATTCAAACTACCCGTTCATTTCGTCATCGCTATGACGCCGTCACGTGATGCCGGCCCGGCGTCACTTCCGCCCGTCGTATTGCTGGCTGTACTAATAAGCACACAGGCCACCTTCAGAGCATGCGCAGATTGCATGCTGAAGGCGGCTTGTGCACCTTGTACACTCAGTGATGCGACGGGCGGAAGTGACGCGGGGTGACATCACGTGGCCGCGTCATGGCGATGACAAAATGGGCGGATAGTTTGAATAGTGCCCAAGCTCCAGAAAGAAGAATGCCGCCCATTGGGGAGTAATTTTAGCAGGGTGGCATGGCCCAGGAGACCCTGCCTTCTTGTCAAAGACCCCTGTAGGAACGCCCGTCCGACATAAATTCAGTAAGTTTACATAATGCTTTATTGTCCTTGTAGATCCCTATAAAAAGTCAAACAGGGATGGTTGATAAAGTTGTTTGAGGCTGCAGGGACAGGTATTCATAGGTTAGGAGGGCTAGATTAGGTGACAGGTTCCCTTTAAACGGGTTTTACAACAATAAGAAAAAAACAGTGCTCATTATCTAATTGAAGTGGAAGTCTTTCCTAATCTTGTGTCAGAAATGAACATCAACTGAGCTCCCAAGACCTGTGTCTCAACTGACAAGAGCTGTATCACACATTCCTCAGTCTGTCAGAAGCAGGGTTGTGATATATGAAAAAATATATATTCTCCTTATAGAGCAAAATGGAGTTATCTCCAGTTTCCTCCACCACAATGTTTGTTTTCCCATTTAGCACAGTGAGAATTTGTGCATTATTATAAAGCTGTAAAGGAGGAAAAGCATCACAAAGCTGGAGATAACCCCATTGTGCTTGGTTTAAGAGAAAATAGACTTCACACATCACAGCCTTGCTCCTACCTTAGTAAGCTGCCTTCACACTTGCAGATGCATCTGCAGCGTTTTGCAGATGCATCTGCAAGTATCAGCATGCAGACCGCGGCCGCTATGTTTATAATGGGGCGCACCGCGGTCTGAAAGCACTCATTCATTCCTATATGTGAACCGTCCGCAGGCGGATGCCTGCTTACAGATCACACACTCCCGCCCGCACCATGGACGCGAGATGTCGCGTCCATGGTGCGGGCGGGAGTGTGTGATCTGTAAGCAGGCATCCGCCTGCGGACGGTTCACATATAGGAATGAATGAGTGCTTTCAGACCGCGGTGCGCCCCATTATAAACATAGCGGCCGTTGTCTGCATGCTGATACTTGCAGATGCATCTGCAAAACGCTGCAGATGCATCTGCAAGTGTGAAGCCAGCCTAAGGTATATGTGATACAGCTTTTGTTCATTTAGACACAGTTCTTAAGAGCTGTATATCTTAAAACTGCAGCCCATCCTGAAACATGACATGACAATGACAGGCTGCCATTTCGATTATATCACAGATGCCATTTTATCTAATTCTCAGAGAACCCTTTTGACATATTGAGATAGAGTCTGACAACAAATATGTACTCCCTACTCATCCCAGGACATGCTGAGATGTCAGTCACTCTACTGTGGGCTTGATATCAATGAGCTGTACCAAGAAGAATTGACAGTAGTCCACAGACTAGTCCACAGGGAACATGAAAAACAGTATTATGAGGCTGATAAAGCCCTCCTAACATCTCATTGGGGTAAATCCTGCTGTCAGATCCCACTTAAAGTTCTTTAGTGGGATAAAAGAAAAAAATGGAAAATATTTTCAACAACCTATTTTTCCATGTAAACAAAAGAAAATATACATATTTGATACTTGTACCTCTCTAAAAATTAAAGGTTGTTAATTATTCTGTCTGGTAAATGCTGTTTTAAAAAATTAAAATACTAATAATAAGATAAACCCCGCTTCTGCATGGAGCTTATAAGGATAAACTACATGTTTTGCATTGACAATTATTCTGCCCAATCTCCTGGGTATTTTTCTAACACTATATTTAAATGTCTGGCAGGAGAATCAGGTGGTTAGAAACCATATACATGCACTCAAATTAACTTGTCCATTATTTTTTTAATTGTCTAATATCAGAAAAATAGTATAAAATAGTAATTACCTGTACAATCCTCCAACATGCCAGCACTGGTGCTCTAGTGTTTTCCTGCTAATTATGTGTTTACTTGATACAGCGATCATCCCTTTAGATACCATATTTTTTAGACTATAAGATGTACGTTTTTTTCCACAACAGTTTGGGGGAAATGGTGGGTGTGACTTATAGTCTGGATGTATCTGGCTGTGGTTGGGGGTCGGAGATGGAGAATCAGGTCACAGGAGGCAGGAACAGGGTCACAGGAGGCAGGACCCAGCTCTGGGGCTAGCAGTGTGCCCACTATTAAGTTAGATGAATATTCACTGCTACACATGCCAGTGCTGAGAGAAGGGTGGGATTGTTGGCATGGGGACCAGTGAATATTCATTCTCTTTAATAGCGGCACCAGTGATCACCTAGTCACCGTCTTACTGCAGCTGCTGGCCAATCACGTGTGTCTTTATTCTAGAGAATGAATATTCACTGCTTCCCACACCACTAATCCCAGACGTGGAAAGCAGTGAATATTCTGGCAACTGACGTTGGTGTAATTGGGCACATATGGCATTGGCGCTATGCCACTTACAAAACTGAAATTAGTTGCAGGCATCAGAAGAGGATAACACATTGGGGTAACTGAGCGATGATGAGTAGAATTGTTTATTTTCTGTATGCAGCATGATGGGAGGCATATTGTCCAGGATGGGCCAATGATGGCGGACATATATGCCAGGATGAAGAACACATATACCAGGACAGAGGTCATATAGACCAGGTTGGGGATCATATATACCAGGGTGAGGGCTATATGTACCAGGATGGGCTCAAGATGGGGGTCATATATACTAGGATGAACAAGGATGGGGACCATATACACTGTGTTCCAAATTATTATGCAAATGTTCTTTTTCTCTGATTTTTCAAAATGGTTGGTGCAAATGACAGTCAGTGTAATAAAAGTCATCACCCGTTAGAGTATACATCAAATTTTATTGAAAAATCTCCCTATGATAACAGTATAATTTTCAAAATTAAAAAAACTCTAAAAGCACTGTTCCAAATTATTACGCACAGTAGAGTTTGTAAACATTTGATATGTTTGAAAGAACTGAAAATGTTATTTGTTGAATTTGCAGCATTAACAGGTCACATTCACTGAAATAAAAAGCTATTTAACTCCAAAACATCCTAACAGGCCAAGCTACATGTTAACATAGGAACCCTACTTTGATATCACCTTCACAATTCTAGCATCCATTGATATTGTGAGTTTCTGGAGAGTTTCTGCTTGTATTTCTTTGGGTGATGTCAGAATAGCCTCCAGAGCTGCTGTTTTGATGTGAACTGCCTCCCACCCTCATAGATCTTTTGCTTGATTATACTCCTAATGGTTCTCTATAGGGTTGAGGTCAGGGGAAGATGGTGGCCACACCATGAGTTTATCTCCTTTTATGTCCATAGCAGCCAATGGTACAGAGGTATTCTTTGTAGCATGAGATGGTGCATTGACATGCATGAGGATGATTTTGCTCCTAAAGGCACGTTTTTGCTTTTTGTACCATGGAAGAAAGTTCTCAGTTGGAAACTCCATATATGTTGCAGAGGTCATTTTCACACCTTCAGGAACCTTAAAGGGGCCTACCAGCTGTTTCCCAATGATTCCAGCCCTAAACATGACTCCTCCACCTCCTTGCTGACGTCACAGCCTTGTTGGGACATGGTGGCATCCACCAATCATCCACTACTCTATTCATCTGGACCATCCAAGGTTGCTCAGCACTCATCAGTAAACAAGACTGTTTGAAAATTAGTCTTCATGTATATCTGGACCCACTGCAACTGTTTCTGCTTTTGAGCACTGTCTAGGGGTGGCCGAATAGTAGGTTTATGCACCACAGCAAGCTTTGAAGGATCCTACACCTTGAGGTTCGAGGGACTCCAGAGGCACCAGCAGCTTCAAATATCTGTTTGTTGGTTTGTAAGGCCTTTTGCAGCGACTCTCTTAATCGATGAACTTGCTGGCAGAAACCATCCGCATTTGTCTTTATCTGCACGAACACATCTGTGCTCAGAATCAGCTACAAATCTCTTCACAATACAATGATCACGCTTAGGTTTTCGTGCAATATCAAATGTTTTCATCCTTGTCCAAGGCATTGCACTATTTGTTGCTTTTCGGCAGCAGAGAGATCCTTTTTCTTTCCCATGTTACTTGAAAACTGTGGCCTGCGTCATATTGTGGAACATCCAGTTTTCCTTTTATGGCTCACCTGCCAAACTAATTATCACAGATATCTGAGATTGATTTCAATGATCCAAAGAACCCTGAGACACAATACCATCAATGGGTTTCATTGAAAAAAAATAAAAATAAACCCTATAACACTTAAAACCAATTTGTATAATAATTTGGAACACAGTGTATAACAGGATGGAGGATATATACACCAGGATAGGGTACTTATATACCTGAAAAGGGCCCAGAATGTGGGACATTAGTACAGAATTTCACAAAGCATTCACTGATTTCAGGTGATATTCATAATTCCCAGTGGGCAATGCGCCTAGGAATTCACTGTGTTGAGCGCTTTAGTCAGCTGCCCGCAGTGTTTTCTTGGACTGCTGTCCCTGAGATTAGTGAATGCTTTATGATGTTGGTCTACTAGGCCTTGCTTCCACCTAGCCAGAATCCTACTCCACACTGATGAGGGGCAACACCCGAAACAGCTGTGTGGATGGATACCTGCCCTTGGTTATCCCTTGTCATATCTCTAAAATTGTAAAAGAGCTGGATATTGACTAAAAGGGCCACTTAACATGGTGGTTATGGTGTTCTCCGCAAGGAGCCACCACTTGGTTGGGTCCTTCCCTGAGGGATATCTGGCTAGTCCTGTGTTTGAGACGCCTAACCGAAGCTCCACAGACTCTATTTGCATATTAGTACAGAATTGAGGGACATTACCCCATTACAGTTTCAGCATCAGATCTCCCCATAGCAGTGCATCATGACTGCATATTTTGCTTTCATTTTTTTTCTTACTTTCCTCCTCTAAAACCAAGGTTCATCTTATGTTCCAGTGTGTATTATAGTCTGAAAAAATATGGTAATTACTGACCTTAGTGGTGATGCTTGCATGTATATGACCACTAAGATCAGAGTTTAGCTTCATTGGTCACATGAGAAAGCTACAGGAATTAAACAAAAAGCATCAGAGCTAGTGTAGTGTGGGATTCAAGGTGAATAATTATTATTTTTATTATAATTTCTCTACTCTTGCATAATCCTGACTACCTTTTAAAGAGGAATCTGTCATCGTGATTCACCCCCCCAAATTGTTTATGTGTGCTTGTAGTGCGTTCAACGACAAGTCCAGCAATACACTTACATGGTCATCTGTTCTAATCTTAATGAGAAATCAGAATTTGATAGTTATTGCAGATCTAAAGCCTCTGTCACTCCAACTCTATTCTCCACCCACTATTGCCTACTCGTGTTTGACTGACAGCATCTATGCTGTGTGACTCTAGGAGCTGTCACTCAAACAGGAGATGACACAGGGCAGAAAATAGAGGAGTGACAGGGGCTTCAGATCTACAAATAGTTACAATAGCTTAATCCGCATTTCCATTCAAATAGCAATGAAAGAACGGACTTGCCATAATATATATTACTGGCTGGACTTGTGTCTGAAAGTGCTACATATAAATAGTGTGAGGTGTGAAATTCTGCTGACAGACACACTCCTATTTTGTCAAAATATTCAGTTTAAAATTACTGAGTGCTGTTAAGATCTACCATGGATCCAGAATGGATCCTAACTGTTCTGAAGAGGCTCAATATCCAGAAGCAACTCTGGGAAGGTTATTACAATGAATGCAGACTATATAGCTTTATAGAAAAAATATACATTCAGATCTGTGTTGTGAACAATCTAAAATTAACACAATAAAAAGTAGAACATCATGTGGTGTGCTAAAAATGTCTTGCTTGCAAAAGTCAATATATTAAAGCTGGGTTATGAATAGAATGCTATCATTGTTGGCACATCTAAACGTTGTTATGACGGTTTTGTCTTTTCTGCATGTTTACTGTGATTACTGTGTTCTTCTCTCTTGGCCTGCATGTATGCTACAGGACCACGCTTTGGAAATTAATGGCAGAACAGTCTTCAGTGCTCTGTCTAACACTGCTATGCCTCTGAGTGGTGCTGTGACAACTAATGGGACAATGTCAGGCTACTTCAACAACAAGAGATCCATCATGCACATAGCAACTCTTTTGTAAAGACATCACCTCTTAGATCCTTGTCGACTCATTCCATTGCTTCTGAAACGTCTTCTGTCAGGCGTAGCATGTATCCCAAGGCTGACGGTTTAGTCAATGATGAGAACAATACCAACAGTCAGTTTAGCCCTGCTAAGAAAAGGCTATATAACAATCCCATTGGGCTTTATTCAGCAGAGACTCTTAATGAAATGACTGACATGCATAATTTGAGTCTCAAAGGAAGGGCTTCAGGAGGAGGTCTTCTTAGAGGGTACGTAATAGAAGACTCCTGTAAAGTTTTACCATGATTACCTTCTAAAACTATCCAATATTATCTTTGGATTTTATAGCACTGAGCTGACTATTCCTGGCATAATTCATCAACTTGTTTAAGTTGTTATAATAAAATTGCCCTTTAGACAATTTCTAGAAATGTAATTTTAAATGCTAATATTTATTTCTAAAATTGCAGCCCAAGTCCACTCAAAACCTTAAAAATCTTGTGTAATTGAAACTCTTTGTATCCTGCAATCACCTTTCACTTATAAACAAAATAATGACTCTTCATTTTCACAAACTCCATTTTTTTTATCTTTTCTGACCTGCTAGGGTAAACTAACCACAGTCTTTTTTCAAGGCAGACAATGTGGTAGCTCCTGTAAACCCCTGCATTTAAAGGGAACCTGTCACCATGAAAATGTCCATCCAGTCTGCACACATGAAGTTATAGAGCAGGGAGAAATGAATAGATTAATATATGGCTGTGATATAAGATTTCATATATGATGTGTTTTCATTATTTAATCCTCTGCATTTCCTTTGATTTTAATTTATGTGTTTTTCCAAGTTTTAACATTATACCACAAACTTACATATGTTTTATTGGGATTTTATGTGATATTTCAACACTAAGTAGCAAGGATTTATGACGAGCAATTCTGGAAATTATGACGTGCATTTGTATTCAGCCCCCCTGAGTCAATACTTTGTAGGACCACTTTTCCCTGCAATTACTGCTGCAAGTCTTTTGGGGATATGTCTCCACCAGCTTTCCACATCTAGAGCTGAAAGTTTTGGCCATTCTTCTTGATCTAGCTCAGTGAGATTGGATGGAGAACTTCTGTGAACAGTAATGGCCCCGTCACACGTGTCAACCGAAGGCTGCGATGTCGGAAGTGATGTGCGGGTGCGCACTCGCTTCCGACATCGCAGCCTTGGTGTCACACGGCAGGATGTTGCCGGTGACGCCACAGCGAATGCGGGCGGAGCCATCGCTCAGCTGGGCTGGGATCAACCCAGCGAGCGATCCGCAGCAATACTGCGGTATAGGCTGGATCGCCGCCAACATCGCTATTGTGGTGTCAGACGGCGTGATCCAGCCTAATCGATGGTTGCAGATTGACAGGTTTACGTTCATCCTCGTAAACCTGTCAACCTGCAACCAGCGATAAATTGCAGTTGCGTCACGCTGTCACTCAGCACGATGCACTTGCGATATCGCTAGCGACATCGCTGATGCGTCAATTTTCGGCGATGTCGCTAGTGACATTGACACGTGTGACAGGGGCTTAATTTTCAAGTCTTGCTACAAATTCTTAATGGGATTTAGGTCTGGACTGTGACCGCGCCATTAAAACTACATGCATATGCTCTGATCTAAACTATTCTATTTAGCTCCGGCAGTACACTTAGGTTTATTGTCCTGCTGGAGGGTGAACCTACACCGCAGTCTCAAGTCTATCATAGCCTCAATAGGTTTTATTCCAGGATTGCCCTGTATATAGTTCCATCCATCTATCTGTCAACTCTATCCTTCTTTCTGTTCTTGCTGAAGAAAAGCATCCCCACATCCCCACATGATGCTGCCACCACATTAGAAGTAGAGCAGATGTTTTTAGGAGTATGTGCAATTATAGTTTTCTACCACACAAATGTTTTGTTATGTTACCTACTCCCCACATGGCTTTTTTCAAACTGCTTATGGGATTCTGATGGCTTGCTTTCAAAATTGGCTTTCTTCTTGCCTCTCTTTTGTTATCGCCAGATTTGTGGAGTGTATGACTATTAGTTGCCCTGGTGACTGATTCACCCATCTGAGCTGTAGATGTCAGGAGATCCTCAGCCCTTTCTCCTGCTTCTCAGATTTATCATCCAAAAATGGAATGAGCATGTCACAACTTCAAACATACCAACACATGGCTGCCCATCAAAACTGACATTCCAAGCAAGTAGAGCTCTAGTTAGAGAAGCAGCCAAGAGGCCCATAGTCTGGATGATAGATTAAACAGGGCTCCTTGAGATATTCAGAGTTTGGGATATTTTGTATAACTTAACCCTGCTTTACTCTTCTCCACAACTTTATCCCTGACCTTTCTGGTGTGTTCCTTGTTTATTTATCAAGCTGTTTTATTATTATTTTTATCTATATATAGCATACTATTGATTCCATGGTGCTGTACATGAGAAAGGGTTATATACAAATTAAGTGAAAAATACAATGAACAAACTAACAGTGACAGACTGGTATAGAGGGGAGAGGACTCTGCCCTTGCAGGCTTACATTCTACGAGGTAATGGGGATGGAGACAGTAGGTTTGGTCCGCTCCGATGATGGTGGAGTGCCTGCTCTGGTGGTGGTGGAGCGCCAGCTCTAGTTGTGGTTGGGAGCTAGCTCCAGTGGCAGTAGAGCCATTGCAGGCTGTAAGCTGTTCTGAAGAGATGAGTTTTCAAGTTCCGCTTGAAAGCTCTGAGAGGAGGGAATAGTTGGATGAGGATGAGGGAAGCTGAGGAGAAGTCTTGCATGCAGTTGGATGAGGATTGTATGAATGTGGAGGAGAGAAGAAGGCCTTGGGAGGATCGAAGGTTATGAGTCAGAATATACTGGGAGATTAGTTTAAAGATATAAGGGGGATACAGATTGTAGGTTGCTTTGTAAGTCAATGTTAGTAGTTTGAATTGGATATGTCGGAGAATTGGGAAGCAGTGAAGAGATTTGCAGAGGGAAAAGTGAAGGAGTAGCGAGGAAAGAGGGTAATTAGACAGGCAGTAGAGTTAAAGAAAGACAAGAGAGGTGTGAAAGTGTTAGCAGGGCGGTCACAGGGGAGGATGTTGCAGTAGTCAAGGTGGGACATGATGAGGGCACGCACTAGTATTTTTGTAGATTGAGGGTTGAGGAAAGGACAGATTTTGGAAATATTTTTGAGTTATAGGCAAAAGGATGTGGCAGAGCTTGAATGTATGGTTTAAAGGACAAGACAGAGTCAAGGGATACTCCGAGGCAGCGGTCTTCAGGTACAGGGCAAAGCGTGGTGTCATTTATTGTGATGGATAAATTGAGCAAGGAAGATACATGAGATGGAGGAAAGATGATGAGTTCAGTTTTGTCTATGTTGAGTTGTAGGAAATGAGAGAAGAGGAGGATATGGCTGAAAAACACTTTGGGATTCTGGACAGCAGAGAGGTGATGTCTGGGCCAGAGAGTTAGATCTGAGTATCATCAGTATATAGATGGTACTGGAAGCTGTGGACTTTATAAATTGTCCCAGGCCAAAGGTATAGATGGAGAAGACTAGGGTTTCCACGACAGAGCCTTGAGGGACGTAATAGAGAGAGGATGGGCTGAGGAGATATAGTTGGAGTGGGAGATGCTAAATGTGCTGTCAGAAAGGTATGAGGAGGTCCAGGATCGGGCAAGGTCTGTGATACCCATGGAAGAGATGATCTGTATTAGGAGGGAGTGGTCAACTGTGTTAAAGGCAGAGGACAAGTCTAGAAGGAGGAGTATGGATGAAGGTCTTTAGCTTTGGCGGTAAGTAGGTCCATTAGTAATTTTGGTTAAGGCAGTTTTGGTGGAATGTTGGTGGTGGAAGCCAGAATGAAGGTTGTCAAATATGACATGAGAGGTGGGAGTAAAGTACAGTGTGGACATGCTTTTCTAGATGTTTGGAGGCGAATGGGAGCAGCTATATGTAGAGGCCAATAGCTGGATATAGAGGTTAGGTGTGAGGTATGGTTTCTTTAAGTTGTAATTGTGGAATGTTTGAAAGCAGAAGTAAAGGTACCAGAAGTTAATGAAAAGTTGAAGAGATGGGTTAGGAGTGGGATAAGTGTAATGGTGAGGTTGGGGAGGAGGTGCGATTGGATGCAGTCCAGTGCACAAGTGGTGAAGTGTGATTTGGAGGGGTGGTGAGCAAGTTCTCCTTCAGTGATGGGGATGAGGAATGTTATTTAGGGTAGGCTGTGGTCTGGTATACATAGGGGCTGTGATGGTTGAGCAGTAAAACTTTTCTGATCTGATTGATCTTGTTGTTAAGTGTATAGCAAAGTCTTCTGCAGAGATGCGAGAGGTAGGAGGTGCAGTGGTGCGTGGACGAGAGAGTTAAACATGTTGATATCTGCCTGGGTTGTGAGACAAAGTTGATTTAGTTGATGGAGGTGAGCACTGACTTCAATGTGAGAGTTGCCTGTTTAAATGCTATGAAGCCTTCGTGTGAATGTGTTTTCTTCCAGTGCCACTCAGCAACTCAAGACTCTCGCCAAAGCTATCTACGACCTTGATGTGCCAGGTTTCTGTTGATTCATCGCACTTTGCCATGCACAAGAGGGGCAACTACGTCAATAGCTTATGTGAGTGTAGAATTGTAGAAAGCAATGGCGCTGTCTGTCGTGGAGTGAGGATATGGAGGACAGAGGTAGAATAGAGTTGGAGAATTTGTAAGTGTCAAAATGTGTGAGGTTTCTGCGAGGGTGTGCAAGTTGCTGGACATAGGAGGCAGGTGAGGAGGACAAGATTGACAAAGTGAGTAGTTGGTGGGAGAGGGGATGTTGTGAGGTTAGATAAGGGACAGAGGAGGGTGAAGAGATGAAGTCTAGTGTATGTCTCGTCTGTGTGGGTGGCTATGGAAGAGCACTGAGTGAGGCCAAAGGATGAAGTAAGTGACAGGAGCTTGGAGACTACTGACTGGTGGGTGTCAATGGGTTGATCTTTAATTTTTTCAAACAAACCTTCACACAACAGCTGTAGTTATACTGACAAAAAATGTACAAATTAACTCTATTTTTATTAGGTGACTTCTGAAGGCGATTGGGGTAATCACTCAGGATTTTATTTATCTGTATCTGACTACATGGGGATGAAAACAAATGCAAAGCACAATTTTCGATATATATCTTTAAAATAATTTGGAAATCATGCAAGGTGTTTGTATGTTCTCACAGTGTTTGCACTGGCTTCCTACGGGCGCTCCGGTTTCCTCCCACACTCCACAGACATACTGATAGGGGATTTAATTTGTGCGCACCAGTGACACAGTTATTATAATGACTATAAAGCACTGTGGAATATATTGGTGCTATATAATTAATACATAATAATAATAACAATAATAATAATCATGTATCATTTCCTTTACACCTCACAAATACTTTCTACTTAGTGTTGATATATCACATAAAATCCCCAAAAAAGTCATTTAAATTTGCTGGATTAGGTTTAATGTGTGCAAATGGTAAAAACTCACAAGATATGAATATTTTTTCAATGCACTGTATATTTCAATATACTCATCTTTTTCTGTTCTGTATGATGATGACGTTTTCCTGGTGACAGGATCCGTATAATTAATTAACTGCCCACACTTTTCCTCCCTGCAACCTTATAACTCAAAAGACGTACCATATTTTTCATACTATAAGACGCAATTTTTTCCCCTCAAATTGGAAGGAAAATGAGGGATTGTCTTATAGCCCATAGCCTACCGCGGGTGGAACGTGCTCACAAGCGCAGGGTTGCCGCTATGGTGGCATGAGTGTAATGATGCTGCTGGCCCTAGCTAAGAGGAGGGGGTGTTTGGACTGCTGCATGACTGGGGCAATGCTGCAAGAGACGGGCACCATTGATTTCCCACATACTGGACTTCAGGAAAATAGCGCCGGAGGTATCACACATGCAGCTTGAGGCTTCGGAGAGCGGAAATCTCAATCTGCGTAAGTGCCGCTTCTGGCGTCATTTTGCTGAAGTCTATCTTGTTAAGGAGGTGCATGTGCAGATTGTGATCTCAGTTCTCTAGATCTCAATCTGTGCATGTGCCACCTCCGGCAGCATTTTCCTGAAGTTATTGCGTCCATCACTGGGAGATGACTGGCACCTGCCTCTCACAGCATCGCCCCACTCATGCCGCTGTGACATTCCTCCCAGCTCAGGGCCCTCAGCATTGCCCACTTGTGCCACCACCAGGCGCACCCTTCTCCCAATCCAGCCCACAGCATCTCCCCACTCCATGCTTCCTTTGACTCCGTTTCACCACCACTGTCCCTCACCCCCAGTAAACTACATTAAGACTTAGGACAAATTATAAGAAAGATAGTGAAACTAGAAGATGGAAGGGGTTTTAACATTAAAAATTATTTTCTTTCCCCTATTTTCCTTCTATAAATTTAAGGTGAGTGTCATGGTCCAGTGTGTCTTATAGCCTGGGAAACAATATATGGCAACTGCAATATTGAACAGCAATCACATACAACCTAGTGGAGATAGTCTACCTGGACTTGGGGAACTGTAATATTCTATCAGTAATTATGTTTTAATTTACAAAAAAGATTTGCCCTCTCTATCTATTACTTTAACAAATGTTGATGAATTTGGCCATAGAAGGTATCTAACACTGATTCATGGCACATGACAACTGTTGGTGTTTGTGTATGTATACTGGATCAATACCTTTTTTCACTCAGGCATGAGTATAATGGAACAATGGATACTTGATACTCATAATGAAACAATGGTAGCTTTCTCTTTGGATACTTGATTCATAAAAACATAGCTATCCTAAATGATGAAGCATATATGAGAATTTATAAGATCAATAATGTCTATTACAAATAATAATAGTATAAATACCATCAACATCCACAGCAAATGTAATTTTTTTTTTTTTACAAAGTCTTTTACTAACTCTTTCTTTTTCATGAGATGTATAGTAGATTGGGAAGATCAAAAAGTTACTTTATTATATTAATGATTTTTGTGACATATGCTGGGCCAGTTTTTAGTCATGATGATAAATCTGGTGGAAAATGTTAGATAATACTGCCATATTCAGCCCACATAATACCTCCATACAGTGTATAAGTAATAGCACAGTGTATAAATGATACTGATTTGGAAAGCACACATAATTCTTCCATAAAGTTTGCATATAATTTGCAAATGATGACAGCTTAAACTGCTTGAAATTTTAGTATGATATTAACAGGGCATAATGATCAGGGTCGCAGGGGTTGTGACTGCAACCAGGCCCTGGGGAAGAGGGGCCCACCGAGCCCAGGTCCTGCTTTAGCTGGATCTGTGTCTTCACTGAGAATGCAGATGCAGCTGAAATGCATCATTGTGCATAAACCTGTCAGGTCCCTGCACGCTATACCTGCTGAAGGCAAAGTGGCTGTGAGCTGACGTCGGAGGTGCCGCAACATGGAGGCCCGTGCATGACATCACTGGCCTCCTGTCACGGTACTTCGATGTCAGCTGTCAGCCACTTTGTGCTGGCTATGAGAGGACACCAAATGCCGTAGAACCGAAGAAAAGTTGAGTTTAATGTTTTTGGGGTGTTTTTTAATCTGGTTCATTTTTATTGAATTGAATTTAGACAAATAAAAATGATTTATATATAAAGCAAGAAAATCCACAAAAAATAGATCAACTCATAAAACATAGACCAATACTCCAGTAACAACGTATTAGAATGTTTTTGTTTTTAAGTATGTGTTAGGGACAGAATGGGGACATATATACTAGGATGGGCATTATGTAAACCAGGTTGGGACATATATACAAGGAGGAGGAACATATATACAGAGAGGAGGACCTATATACAAGAAGAATGATGATATATACTGGGAGGAAGACATATATGCCAGGAAGGTTACATATATTCGAGGATGGAGGACATATATACCAGGAAAGGGACATATATGCCAGGAAGAAATGTTTTACAGGTGAAGGACCATACATACCAGGAAGGGGACACATATAACATGATGGGGACCCTATATAAAAGAGGAGGACCATATATACCAGGAAAGTGGATAATATACACCAGGAAACAGAGCTATATGCCAGGAAGGGTGGCTATATAACAGGAGGAGAACCATATATACTAGAATGGTGATCATTTATACCAGGATGGGAATCATATATACCTGGAAGGGGACATATATACAGGAGGATGGGGATCATATATATCAGAAAGGAAACATATATACAAGGATGGGGATCATATATACCAGGAAGGGGACATGTATACAGTACCAGGATGGGGGATCATATATGTCAGGATGGGCCCAGGATGAGAACCATATTTACCACGAAGGGATCATATATACCATGATAGGGATCATATATAACAGGAAGGGGATATATAACAGGATGAATACCATAAATATTTGGATGGGGATCATATATATCAGGATGGACATCATATATAATTAGGATAGTGAACATTAATACATAATGAAGGGGGAGCAATTCACAAGTCCTAATAAGATTTAGAATGCCACATGGGCCAACACATCTGACAAATTTCTGTAAGTGGGGGCCTGGGGGAAGGGATTGGGGGTCGCACAGGTCCAGATTTCACACCAGGACCCATCAGACTGTAGTTACGCCATTGGTTGTGTTCCCATACCTTTTTGGGATACTGACAGGGGCATAATGATATGAATCGCGGGGGTCACGCTACGAACTGGCCCAGGGGTACAGGGGCCTGCTGATCCCAGCACCTGCTTTAGCCAGATTTTCATCTTTGCAGAGAATGTAGAACCAGCTGAAATGCATCGCAGTGCAGAGGGTGGGGACTATGTATACCATGATGGGGACATATAAACCAGGAGGAGGGCCATATATACCAAAATGAGGATCATGAATACCAGGATGGGGACATATATACTGTCATGAGAAACATTATACCAGGATCAGGAACATATATATACCATGATGGGGACCATATATACCTTGATGGGGGATCTATATACCATATTGGAGGACTTATCTACCATGATGGCGATCATATATTCCAAGATGAAGACCATATATACCTGGATGGGGGACATTTATTTCAGGATGGACAACATTTATACCAAGATGGGGACATATATATCAGGATGATCTGGTAGCTTTAATACATTATGAAGGGGGAGGTGGAGCAATTCATTATGTGATACATCATTGGATTCAGGGTTTCTTTGCCTAAGCTATGTTGCTGTTAGCTGAGGTAGCAAAAACTTGCTAACAGATTTAATTTTATTTTCATGATGTAAAACATGATGACTATCTTGTCTCAGTAGAAGATCCCTATACTGGTATACCTTCACTGTAAATTCCTTGCATGCAAGGGGTCTCACTTCATTGGCCTGTAATAGAACAGAATGTGAAGGATCATATAACTGTGTTAGTGTCACCACTTATTAAAGACTAGATGCTAGAAATGGACACATAATACTTTCATAAAGTTACCTTTTTTGTCAAGACCATCATAGATTAAATGTTACCATATATTTTCTCTAATAATACCTTGAAGTACAAATCAGTTTACAGAGTAACCATGATTTTGATTTATTTTCCTAAATAAATAGTACACATGAATAAAGAAACTTTATAATAAATCTTATTAAAGAAATTTTCTCCTTTCTCCTGCTGCTCGGATTCATTCTCAAAATGTTCAATTTACGGGTAAAATCTATCTTTACAAATAGAGATTTACAGACTTTACCCATTGGGTCGAAGATTAGTCCAGGACGAGAAAGAAACACAATTCTCTGTTTAGATATATTACAAAGTTGTTTATTTTCATGTGTACTATTGATATATGAAATAAAAATGAAAATGATGGTCACACCTTAACTGAATCCTGGATATGTTGTACTGCTTACAACTTTATTTCCCTGATATACATTGCTATGTACGGTAGATTACAGTTTTCCTAGGGCTTAATCGTAAGTAGTAACAATACCCCAGGAGGTTGTCTCATAAAAGACAATTCCTGTTTATTTGCCTTGTTGGGAATCATAGATCTTTGCACCGTCTCTTGCTTGGAGGACTTGCATTACATGTCATACTACATTTCTTATGAAGAAATGTCCGGTCAGGCGATAATCCCTGGCGATAATTGTTTGGCAGAAACTACAAGTCACTGACACATTATTTACAAAGGGCTCATTTACAGTCACCAATTATTGCGACTACCATATATCACTGATCATGCCACTCAAAAAAGTCTCACTGTAGATGGAAATATCTGTCAACTTAAATTCCTATTACTATAAACATTTACACCTACACAATGGACTGTTGCTTAGGATGGAGATATTCAGAGAATTTTCATTACCTAACACAGGTTCTTCATGTTACCTGTGAAGATGATATTATAGAGAATAGCCATGTGATCCTTGACCCTGATTTTTTACATTAGTGTTCGTATACGGTGGATCATTTATTTAGCTTGGATTAATTTCTCTTGGTCATGTAGTGCCACATTCTACAGCGCCATCACTTACTGTGCCCAGCGAAGCTCAGCATCTATAGAAGCTTCAAAAAGCTTACCAAAAGTCTGATATCCAATGCACTTAGCAGGTCACAGTATAGGCCCAGTGATAAAGGCAACACAATTGCATAATGTTGGTGCAGAAATCACTATCAACCTGCCAAAACATGGGGGAGGTGATTGGTGGTATTATATATGTACGCAGATGAGGTTTCCATAGGGCGTCAGTCACACATGAAAGTATGATGCAGAGTGTCTGTAGGTAGGCTATTGGTCATGCCCATACTATTAGATCAGGAGGGCTGTCCAGCACTATATACATGCATGACACCAAACAAATATCCCAAGGGGCCCCTCTGTATCCTGCATAAAAATGAAAAAAAAAGTGCAAAAAATTATGAATGATAATGTGAGGTATTGGTGGATATTTGGGCCAAAATACATAAGC
This sequence comes from Allobates femoralis, assembly GCA_033576535.1. Taxonomy (NCBI): domain Eukaryota; kingdom Metazoa; phylum Chordata; class Amphibia; order Anura; family Aromobatidae; genus Allobates; species Allobates femoralis. The sequence continues at coordinate 156,556,726 of JARQOC010000006.1, forward strand.
TAGTAATCCGTGTCAAGGGTCCTCATGCTTATGAGTCCCTGATCACAATATTCAGAAAAACACTACAAGGACATAAATTAAAAAAATAACTCAATCAAAAAAGCTTACCAAAAATCTGATATCCATTGCACTCTTTAGGACACAGTACAGGCCCAGTGACAAAGGTAACACAAATGCCTAATACTGGTGCAGCTATCTCTCTCAACCTGCACCAAAGTCACTATCAGTAGGTATTTGGAGGGTGGGAGGAAACCAGAGTACCCAGAAGAAATCCTTGCAAACACAGGGAGAATTTATAAACTCCTAACAGTGTTATCCTTGTTGGGATATGAACAATGCTAACCACTGAGCCACCATGCTGCATCTGACATTGCTTTCCTGGAAACATCAACCATCTAGTGTATTGTGATATATGTTCTTAAATTGACATTCTCTCTCCATTAAATATATACTTGTAGTGCTTCTATATGAGGAACACAATTATTGTACTGGTTTACTACAACATTCACTGATGGCTATATACTGGAATGTGGTAATGCATTCCTATACTTACTTGACAATGTGCTGCAAATGGGAATTACGGCTGCCAAACCATTATAATAAATTGAAACATCTGGACTATGTGCACTTGTATACATTTGTTCCGTTATGAATGAATGCACTTCCACTTTAGAAATAACAGATTGCTTTTTCCACCTTCTTCATTGGAACATAAATTTGATTTTTCTCTAAACGTTTACCTCCTGTTCTACCTTAAAACTGTCAGATGATGTGCATGGATGAGGTTCAGAGGATTAAAACAGACACAGGGTCCTTTTTACCAAATGATACTGTTACACTGTGTTTGACTGTAAGGAGATGCTCAGCTGTTGAACACATACCAAATTTGGCTATATGACTATCTGCTTACAGGCTCCAGCGTGTTCTTAATATATCTCAGTAGATAATATAGCAGGCAGATATTTTAGAGACTAGAAGAAATGCGCAATAGTTCTGTATGTAAGCCGTGAGTCACCAAGTAGAGCAAAAAGTATCATTCTTTAAATTTAGGAAAACTAAAAAATGCTCAAATATACCTAGAAAGCAATGATAAAACAAAAGATATAAAGAGACAGGGAGGGATGGGTGCACCAACAAGCCGGTGTGTCTTGGCCTTATTAGTTACAGAACCACAGCAGGTAATGGAATCTTTCTCCAGGGTGAAGAAATTCTAGTTAAAACTACCCTATTTCCCTGAAAATAAGAGAATGTCTTATATTAATTTTTTTCCCCAAATATGTGCTATGTCTTATTTTCAGAAAATGTGTTATTTTTCCATGAATAAGAATTCACTATTATTGTTGAACAAAAAAAATGAACATTTGTCATCCACTTGCAGCCCGCAATACAGTATCCCCATCATCCCCTTGCAGACCCCAATTCGGTATCCCCATCATCCCCTTGCAGTCCCCATTATTCCCTTGCAGCCCCCAATACGGTATCCCTATCATCCCCTTGCAGTCTCCAATACAGTATCCCCATCATCCCCTTCATCCCTTACAGCCCCCAATTCAGTATTCTGATCATATCCTTGCAGCCCCAATACAGTATACCCATTATCCCCTTGTAATCCCCCAATATGGTATCCCCCATCATTCCCTTGCAGCCCCCAATATGGTATCTCCATCATCCCCTTGCAGCTTCCATCATCCCTTTGCAGCCCCCAATATGGTATCCCCATCATCCCCTTGCAGCCTCAATACGGTATCCCCATCACCTCTTTCATCCCCTTCCAGCCCCCACTATGGTATCCCCATTGTCCTCATCATCCCATTGCAGCTTCCATCATCCCCTTGAAGCCCCCAGTATGGTACCCCATTCATCCCCTTGCAGCCCCCAATACAGTATTCTCATTATTCCCATAATTCCCTTGCAGCCCCATCATCCCCTTGCAGCCCCCAATATGATATCCCCATCATCCCCTTGAAGCCCCCAACATGGTATCCCCATCATCCCCTTGCAGCCCCCAATACGGTATCCCCATCATATACAAGCACACACCCTTTTTCTCACTGGTCCACTACGGTCCCAGTGCCAACCACTGCATGTGTTCTGGTGCAACTCCCAGCTCCTTGCCTCAGATGCCGTAGATGTACCGGTGCTGCCGCCAGTCAATCAGAGGCCGGCACTCGCCGGCTAATCGGTGGCCTGCAGCTAATGTTATGTGCTGACATTAGCTGCTGGCCTCTGATTGGCAGGCAAATGCCGGCCTCTGATTGTCCAGTGGCGGCACTTGTACATCTACGGCATCTGAGGCAAGGAGTTGGGAGCATCACCAGATGACATACAGTGGCAGGCACCGGGACAGCTGCGGGGGGCTGGAGGATAAGTCAAAGCTGCATGCCCTTGTCTTCAGATCGGTGGGCATGCTGCCCTACAAAACATTTGCATGTCTTATTTTCAGGGAAACACAATATTTACAAGTTATTATAAAAAATTCCAATCAATACTTACATTTGGCAAATATATGTAAAAAAAATATATATATCTAATATATAAAGCTGAATGTGTGTATGTGTGTGTGTATGTGTGTGTGTATATCCGGGATTGGCATCTACACCGTCGCAGCTACAGCCACAAAATTTTGCAGAGTCACACGTCTGGACCCCGGGAGCGTCATAGGCTATGTTGTGAGGCGAAATTTTAACCCTGCGCGTTCCAGTTCACCAAACAATTTTGCCCCTATCTACATAATGGGAAAAAAGGGAAAGGAAACGTGTGGGAGGAAAATCGACAGCTGTCAGCTATAGAGACAAAATTTTGCACAGTCACACGTCTGGACCCCGGGAGCGTCATAGGCTATGTTGTTAGGCGAAATTTTAACCCCGCGCATTCCAATTCACCAAACAATTTTGCCCCTATCTACATAATGGGGAAAAAGTGACAGTTACCAGTTGACAGTTGTGAATGAGAGGGGCTTAATGATAGCACCAAAGACTAACAGCATATACCAGCATATAGTCACTAAGGTGGGGCCCCAACATGAGATATTCACCACACACATGGGACATGTATACACACCACACGCACACAAAGAGTAACAGCAAGTGTATAGTCGCTAAAGTGCAGCCCCAACATTGGATACTCACCATGCACCCGAACAAACACACACCACAAAGAGACACACACAACACAGAGACACCCCCACACCCCCAAGGGGACACACACACACTCTATAGCGACACATGCACTCACCCCACAGGGACACACACACACCACAAAGAGACACACATAACACAGACACACACCACACAGACCCCCCCCCCACAGGGACACACACACATAGCCACCCTATAGGGACACATGCACTCACCCCACAGGGACACACACACCACAAAGAGACGCACACACACCACACAGACCCCCCCACAGGGACACACACACATACACACCCTGTAGGGACACATGCACTCACCCTTCAGGGACACACACACACCACAAAGGGACACACACAACACAGACACACACATCTCACACAGACACCCCCACAGGGACACACACACATACACACCCTATAGGGACACATGCACTCACCCCACAGGGACACACACACACACCACAAAGAGACACACACAACACAGATACACACACACACCACAGACCCCCACACAGGGGCACACACACATACACACCCTATAGGGACACATGCACTCACCCCACAGGGACACACACACCACAAAGAGACAAACACAACAGAGACACACACCACACAGACCCCATCCCACAGGGACACACACATACACACCCCAGGGACACACACACCACACAGACAGACACAGATGTGCACAAATCACCTCACACAACTCGCCTCATACGTGTGCTATCTTTATTTTCCAAACATAAACATCTGATTAAAAACAGCCAATGTGCAACACATGTGCCATATAGGGAATTAAGGCAGATGTCAGTCACATGAGCTGTCTATTATGTGTATGTGTGAGGTAACATATACTGCCCGGCCAGGGGGAGGGTTTACTGTTGGCTGGAGATTTATTAGGCTGCCTATAGCAATCAATCACAGCTCAGCTTCTATTTTCCTACAGGTCATTAATATGACATATTCAAATTCTATTTTGTTATAGCTAACAGCAGTTATTTATTATATACTAGCTGTGAGCCCGATGCAAATGCATCGGGATTCTAGAACGTGCATAAATTTGCTTATAATAGTTATAGCTGGTCTGAGTACTTTTTGGGGGGGTGTGAGTATTTTTTGGGGGGGTGTGAGGACTTTTTGGGGGGGTCCAATACTTTTTGGGGGGGTCCAATACTTTTTGGGGGGGTCCAATACTTTTTTGGGTGGGTCCAATACTTTTTGGGGGGGGTCCAATACTTTTTTGGGGGGGGTCCAATACTTTTTTGGGGGGTCCAATACTTTTTGGGGTGGGTCCAATACTTTTTGGGGGGGTCCAATACTTTTTGGGGGGGTCAAATACTTTTTTTGGGGGGTCCAATACTTTTTGGGGGGGTCCAATACTTTTTTGGGGGGTCCAATACTTTTTGGGGGGGGTCCAATACTTTTTGGTGGGGTCCAATACTTTTTTGGGGGGTCCAATACTTTTTGGGGGGTGTCCAATACTTTTTGTGGGGGTCCAATACTTTTTTGGGGGGGTCCAATACTTTTTGGGGTGGGTCCAATACTTTTTGGGGTGGGTCCAATACTTTTTTGGGGGGTCCAATACTTTTTTGGGGGGGTCCAATACTTTTTGGGGGGGGTCCAATACTTTTTGGGGGGTGTTGAATACTTTTTGGGGGGTGTTGAATACTTATTGGGGGGGTGAGCGGTAAATCGCTAACTTTGTGGCCGAAAATCGAACCAGAGGCTCGGCCACAAAGTTAGCGATTTACCGCTCAGGCAGCGACTCGCACTACATGAGCGGTAAATCGCTAACTTTGTGGCCGAGCCTCTGGTTCTATTTTCGGGCAACGACTCGCAATGGCCATTGCTCGCACTCAGCCAGCGACTCGCAATGGCCTCGCGGCCATTGCTCGCGCAGGCTAACGACTCGCATTGGCCGCTACGCGGCCAATGCTTCGCTCGTGGTGACGTCACATAGTGACAAAGCCACGGCGATTTCGGGGTCCGACACGATTTTGCCTACGGCAATTATAGAGTAGATATATATATTCACTCCCTGTGAACATATAAACACACCTATAGATATACAGTTGAAACCAGAAGTTTACATACACCATATAGAAAGACACATATATAATATTATTTATATCTGCTAAATGCCAAAATAATGAGAGAGAGGGAGAATATTTAAGGCATTTTTATTACTTTCTGCAAAGTCACAAGTTTACAGGATTACTGTGCCGTCAAACAATTTTGGACAGTCCATGTGATGATGTCATGTGTTTGGAAGCTTCTGGAAGGTTTATTGGCAACATTTGAGTTAACTAGAGACACACCTGTGGATGTATTTTAATGCACACCTTAAACACACTGCTTCTTTGTGTAGCATCATGGGAAAGTCTAAAGAAATCAACCAAGATATCAGGAAGAGAATTGTGGACTTGCATCCTTGGGTGCAATTTTCAGATATCTGAAGGTGTCTCATTCATCTGTACAAACAAGATGGGAATGTCCAGCCGTCAAGCCATCATACCGCTCAGGAAGTAGATGGGTTCTGTGTCCTAGAGATGAACGTGCTTTGGTCTAACATGCGCATATCAAATATTTTTATATAGTGTATGTAAACATTTGGTTTCAACTGTACATATGTATGCATAGATAGATAGACAGATCACACACTGGTTTTTGGCTTATTAGTTATTAGGTATAGAAGAGAGATAGGAGGAGATCCTGGAAAAAGCACTGTCTTTGAGGATAATAGAGTTGAGCATGGTGAGAAGGATTAGAGATCCATAATGTCGAAGGTTACAGAAAGGTCCAAGAGAAACAATGGGGAGTAGTGGCTTTTGAATTTTGTGGTTATTAGGTCATTAGAGACTTTGGTAGGGCAGTTTTAGTATAATATTAAGAGCGGAAACAATATTGTGAAGGATCAAGAAGAGAGTGATCTGAGAGGTAGCTGATTAGAGGAAACTGGACCAAGCATTCCAGGTGTGTAGAGATAAAGGGAAGATTAGAGACTAGTCAGTAATTAGCAGCACAGTTCTGGTCAAAGGATTTTTTAAGTAGGGAAGTTATGATGGCGTGTTTGAATAATGAGGGAAAGATGCCGGATGCAAATAACTGGCAGTCTAGCGATGTGACACCCAATCCAATCACTGGTGTCAGAAGTGATGCTATATTGAGGCTAGTGACTGGTTGTACAGTTGTAACATGGCATGGGGTAGTAGCCATGGGTGAACTATTGATCTCTTATGCCATAACACAGTACACAAAGGTGGGGGTCCTAGTTGGGAGTATGGACTTAATCTATGGTGGGACTATACTATTGCAGGCCACATGATGAGGCTGGCCAGGACCACATGTTGGACAGTTTAATAAGAGAGACCAACACTCAAAAATAAAGTCTTTACTGAATCACAACTTGGGCAGGATTATGTACAGTAGATAGCAGTTGAAATGCTTCACAGATGTTTCCCTCGCAACATGGATCATTTTCATATAGTGTTTCTCCATATACAATCTCTTTTCTTCCTCAAAACCACTTGTCTCTGCCTAAACACATCTCAGTTCTTCCACCACAACCCAGCTCAGGACTATAGTCCAGTTAGTGAAAGTCCTATTCTCAACCTGCAGTTGTATGGGTTTGTCCACACACCTGCGCTTCAGTATTTAGCGCTTCTTGCGCTAAATACTTTGGTTTTGGCAGAGAAGCGCAGGTGCGTGTATGTGGCCGCTTTCAGCAGACGCTGTCCCTGGTTACCCGATGTGTATCGTGGTAACCAGTTCATACAGCAGCCTGCATAGTGTGCGCTTATCCAGCGTTTCCCTGTGCGCTCGGGATAAGCGGTGACTATGCAGGCTGCTGTATGAACTGGTTACCACAATACACATCGGGTAACCAGGGACAGCGTCTGCTGAAAGTGGCCGCATACACGCACCTGCGCTTCTCTGCCAAAACCAAAGTATTTAGCACAAGAAACGCTAAATACTGAAGCGCAGGTGTGTGGACAAGCCCTATGTCTTCTTCCTCTTAAAGTGAACCTGTCACCAATTTTTTGCATAAAAGCTGTGGCCACTACCAGTAAGACTTTATATAGAGTATTCTGCACTGCTGTATAAACAAGGCGATCTGTATACTGTAATGTAAATAAACAGAATTTAGTACACTCACCTGAGGGGCTGTCCAGTCTGATGTGTCGCTGGTCTGCTCCATTCTTGTGATTGCTGTAATCCTCTGATTCTAGTGGGTGATGCGTCCAATGTCATCCACACAGTCTCCACCATTGCACTTCTGTTTGCGCACTACGCTTGCATTCTTTGACCTCTCCACATGCCTGCACATTGCAACACTTTGCTTTGTCCTCAGCAGGACAGAGACAAGAGCATGTGTGCAGGAGTGCAATGGAGGGGACTGTTTATAAGTAATGTATGATGCACCATCAACTAGAAACAGGGAAGTAGAATGGCGATCACAAGCATAAAGGAGGCTCTGGACCAAACTAGGGACAACAACTGGACTGGACCTCCCCCAGGTAGGTATAATAAGGAACATTTTTTTTTACATTATACAGACTGGCCTGGAGACATATATATTTCTGCAGAAAATATAATAATAAAAAATTGTTTTCAACTGTCCCAAGAGCTGGCACTTATCACTCAAGGATATTGACTCCCCTCTTTTGTGTAATGATCCATGCACAATGCAGCTGCACACATCGCTCCCTCTCAGGAACCTTTAGGCACAGCATATGTTGAGATGAGAAAAAATAATTAAGCAGAGAAGGGTTAATTACAGCTGAAGAACCATGGTGTGTTACAGTAGGCATTGGAGACAACCAACCTGGGTTAGGTTTGCTGAAAGGCAAGGAACTGCCCTCCTTGTACTTCAGGGTGCTTTGATTAAAAGGAGTTTGTCAGACATTCAGGCACCAGTGAAAAATTAGGACCTATTTTTGACATCAGGAAAGACATAGAAATCTAATACATATTTGTTCATGACTATGCAACATCCCTATTAGCCCCAAAGTAAAATTGACCAGACTGATAACAATAGCCACTACATGTTTTCTAACTATGAAAAGATAAATTCATAATAGGAAACATGATGTTAAAATTTCCCGTGTGGGACATTCAGGCGTGGAGGTATACCAGAATTTGGATTTGTTACTTTTTTGGAACTGCAGCCACATCCCACAAATAGCACCCACATGAGGTCCCCAGAGGGGAGGTAAGTGGGTCTACCGTAGGTTCATAAAAGCAAATACCATATTATAATTGGGGTCAATGCCAGGAGGAATACACTGCTGTGTAAGGAATTGGACCATGTTTTCTTAAGGAGCACCTACCTCAATATCTCTGAGCCATTTCGGTGATCCAGGTGTAGTAATTTTCTGCAGCTTATCCATTTTATTTTATATGATTGTCTATACTGTACAAAGATAGTGGGGCCATTCTTCATCAATGGAAACCTCAATGCCACTGGATATCTGAAATTGCTACATGATTCAGATATCCAGTGGCATTGAGGTTTCCATTGATGAAAAATGGCTCCACTATCTTTGTACTCCATATACCAAACCATACAATCAATTTTTGTGTTCCAACAGTCTCGGAGGGATCTATCCACTGTGGGTTAGTGTCAGACCAATATCAGTGATTTTGTTTGTTAACTTCATTATTCACAAAAAGGTTTGCCTCATCTCTCATCTGAAGGCAATTGTCTATGCTGTGAAGATACGAGATTTGCAGCATCTGAAACAACGGATACTAGAAATCTGTGTTAGCATTTCTTCTGTGGTATTGCTATCAGTGTGTCAAGAGTGGGAGAAGAGGGTTGCATTGACAATCCAACACAATGGGCAGTACTTTGAACACATTTTAAAAGTGGTCATAAACTTGTAAATAACTCATAAAGAAATAAAGTTAAGTTAAAACCAAGCCCACCATTGTTTTTCTTATGAAATTCTCAATTAGTTTGATGTGTCATGACCCTCTTCTCATTGAAAAAAATAAAGTTTGATCCAAAATGGCCGAATTCAAAATGGCAACCATGGTCACCACCCATCTGGAAACGTTTTCCCCCTCCCATATAGTAATGTACCACAAACAGGAAGTTGATATCCATATAAATGGCCTACCCTGTACTTTGCACTGCCGCTCATTTGTGATCTCATAAAGCCCAAAAAGTGCCAATTCTGCATTGTGTATGTCCTGGTATGTCCTGTAAAGAACTGATTTAGTACTTGGCTTCTTGCTGTGTGCATTATGATGATGTGTACATTTGTTTTGAAAGTATTACAAAGGTTTGTGGTACGACAGTATTTATTTGTGAACATTTTATGACCTGAACCTTACAGGCTCCAGTGCAAAATCAATAAAAGACCCATTTATAATACTGGAGCTGTTTAAGTAGTATAATACTTTTTGGTCCCCATAGCACATGTGCACATAGCTTTTATTAGGATTCCAGGGTACCCGAGTTGTTTTTAAATTAGGAGAATCTTTAGTAAAATGCCATTTGTGTTTGCTCATGCCTTTTTGGATGGCTTTTCTGGTGGTGTTGCAGTCAGCATTTTTTGTCTTAATTCCATATATAATATAGTAGAGGCTCATTAGAAAATTGGACTGGTCACTACTTTAAGCCACTTCACAGCTGTCAAAGTCTTAAACTGTTAAAATAAGTAACAAAAGATGGAACCTACGCACATTATCATTTTCTTTTTGTCTTTTCTTAGCTCTTTTTTCCACCTGAACCTGAAAAAAGACATAATGTACACATATCTTTAATCATTAGGACTACTGCGATATCAACTCCTCCTATGTACATGCTCCTGCTTTATTGTATTGTAGTCCGCTGTTAAAGGGAACCTGTCACCCGATTTTAAGCTCCTAAACTATCTCTAGCTGTCCCTACACCTTCCTAGCAGCTCCCTATCTCTCCCTTTCTTATCTAAAGTCTCCCTATGAAAGAAGTGTAAAATAAGATAAAACTTACTGCAGTCCCCGTAGTTAGGGGACTGGGTAGGCGTGGCCACGCTTCCACAGCACTCCTCCATGCTGTAATGCACGCCCCACTGGGCGGCATTATTCAGGGCCCTCTCTGCCCCCATGTCTTTGTAATCTGCCGCCATGTTTGTAGTTCTAAGCACCGGCCGGACGTCACTTCCGGCGCGGTGCATTATGGGGCCGGTCACGTGATCGGCCCTAGTGCATTATGGGCTCCGCGCATGCGCAATGCGCTTTCTGAAGCCGGGCCGGTCACGTGATCGGCCCATAATGCACTAGGGCCGATCACGTGACCGGCCCCATAATGCACCGTGCCGGAAGTGACGTCCGGCCGGTGCTTAGAACTACAAACATGGCGGCAGATTACAAAGACATGGGGGCAGAGAGGGCCCTGAATAATGCCGCCCAGCGGGGCGTGCATTACAGCATGGAGGAGTGCTGTGGAAGCATGGCCACGCCTACCCAGTCCCCTAACTACGGGGACTGCAGTAAGTTTTATCTTATTTTACACTTCTTTCATAGGGAGACTTTAGATAAGAAAGGGAGAGATAGGGAGCTGCTAGGAAGGTGTAGGGACAGCTAGAGATAGTGTAGGGCCTTAAAATCAGGTGACAGGTTCCCTTTAAACGCTGGATTTCAACTACCTTTCCTTTTGTACGAAAATATTCTTAAATGTCTACACCCCAGTATAAACATTTAACACTAGAAGTCCAGAGAGAGGTCAGTTAATATTTCTACCTTTGGAACCCAGAGACAGGTCGAATGACCTGAAGGATTTTAGGCCACATTTACAAATGAAAGGATGCTAATTGGAGCCATCAGAGTTGTCGGTTTGGACTAAGGGTCATTTGACCCTCTTTCGGGACTTCAGGGGGAAGCTCGAAATTTCTGGGACTTCTAGTGTTAAGGAGACAACATCAAATTACCTCAAATTTTTACTCTCATCAAATAATTAAAGTCAACGCAAATATTAATTTTCTAAATATTCAGTGAACCCAGCTTTTTATACTTACTATACAGGGAGAAAATATAGTAATATCGTCTGGCATGTAGAATACTTGCAATGGAACTCTGAGGCTTAAAATATCATACAGTCCTTGGAGGAAATGACTCTCAAAAATACTTTTCAGGGTCAGCCAGCAGCCATAACACCTCTATAAGTCTTACTGGATAAACGAGTAATCCTCACATTTTCTGTCTATTGCTCATAGCTGCAGTTTAGTAATACAGTTGTTTTCCTCTTCTATTTGTGGTAGCTATGAACAGTATTTAGGCTTTAGTTAATGTCACAAGTCTTTATGTCAAATGCTACCATACAGTGTGATCACTTAAATATTGGCTATTACACTAAGGGACGAGGCAGAAAATCATTGTGTGCCTTTAGAGCCACTCTAAAGCTTAGTCGTCACTGCTCAATGTTACTTGGCAGTCAGTTTAGTATGTTCCATAGATGACAACCTGTTTGAATGTGGCCCTCAGCTCAGGAGAAGCTCATGTATCCATTCATCACTACAATTTAAAGAGGATTTCCAGGATAAGAAATACTTGATTTGGCTGTTTTTTTACCAAAATAGGTACAAATCTATTAATTTGTTATGTCTAGTAATGCACCCCAACCCCAGCTAGGATTTTCTAACAACTTAAGGATTGCTTTCCAAAACTTAAAATATGGCCTTAGACTTGTAAATATCAGATGAGAGAAGTAAACCAAAGTTTGATAATTATGTTTATATTTGACTAGGGTGTATTCAAATTGGAAGACTAGATTCGGCAAATGATCCTTGAATCCATTACGCCCCACTGATCAAACATTTGCCACTACAGTATAATAGGAAAATTATATCTTTAAGGAAACAATTTAATCTTAAACTTTGTTAATTGCTCTACTTTTGGAATTTTATTTCTTTTGGGGACATTAGAAGCTTTAGATGGAAATTGCCTTTAGAACAGAGCGGCTTGGTGGTGTCCAAAAGACCCTGTAATACCACATGCATGGCCAAATGAAATCACTAATTGCAACATGTTACCAACAAACTCATGCGCTCATTACCCCCTGCTTTTGATTAAGGATTGAACCTTTCACTTTTTTCTTGTTTTACGACAGCAACATTTTGACAGGATGCCTCATATATAAAGCGTTATTTGTAGTATTTATTTCGTCATTGGGGTGGGGGTCAGAGTAACGTTTGTGCATTCTCAGGCTCCTCTGCACATAACATAGTTATTTCCCTGGCATCATGCTAGAGGACTTACTCTGTAAGATCTAATATGTTATAGGACATGATATAAAAGTTTTTTTCACAGTTTACATCTTCATTAAAGCGGTTGTCCGGTCCAAATCAGAGTTGTGAATCCTCTTATCGCACACACAGTGTGTTGTGAGGATTCTCCGTTGTCAGAGGCGGGAACGGCAGTCACGAAACTACAAGTATGCGATGTGCATACTCCCAGCTGTATTCAGATTAGATGGGTGTGGCCTCGCTCAGTACACCAAGCATGACTGCAGACTTCTTGATTTAGAATGGATGGCCCCTTTAAGGAAAAAACTATTTATGTCTCTAAAAATCATTGGAGAACACACAGTAAATACAGTATAGACCCATAGCAAATTACAAGTGCTACACTACAGATTCATAAAACATATGTATATAATTTTGACACCTAAGTGCTAACCTAATTTTATTTCTTCTATGTCTACACAGTGCAAAGGTCCTCCAAACCAAGGCTACATTTCTCATAGAAACATTTATGTGCCTTGTCAGGGTTAGGCCTTTCCTGTTGAGTGATGTAAAACTAGAGAACTTTTACGTCAATGGAAACCATCCCAGGGTCATGCACTATTCAAAAAGTGGTTGAGGATTGGGAACATAATAGTATAAACTAGTACTAAATGAATAAACACATTTTTCACTTCTAATTTATTTTTATTTATGAAGCTCTTAAGGTCCTTTGTCGATTCTTATTTTGCATTGTCTTGACCCTTGTAATGTCTTAGGCACAGGCTAAAGAGACAACCCACCATTCTTATTAGTTATGTTGGTTGATTATGTTGGTTCCCTGAGGAAGGAGCGGGGATATCGCTCTGAAACGTGTCAAAATAAAGCCATCATTACCTGACATTTGTGATCCTTTTATCGTATGAGCAGCACGGATCAGATAAACATTGTCCCCCTAACTCACCATTCTGAATCAGTGTTTTTTGATTCTAACATACAGATATAACTTTTTATTGTGTTTTTATTTACTTTATGCTTCTTCTTTGCCTCTACAGGTTATAGCCAACACTGTTGCCAAGTTAGTATAAGAGTGTTGCTTTCTTTTCTTTGGATTTGTGTGCTTGTGTAGCCTGTGCCTTTGTTTAGCATGTACATGTGGTGTTTGGAAAGGAAATAAATCAGAGTTCACAAGGATTGGATATTGAATTCTGTATCTCTCTTTCAATGTCTTTATCAGTGGAGAACCCTCTCACAATAAAGGCGGCGTCACACGCGTCAATATCGCGAGTGACATCGCCGAAAAGTGATGCATCAGCGATGTCGCTCGCGATATCGCAGTTGCGTCGTGCTGTGTGAAAGCGCGACACAACTGTGATTTATCGCTGGTCGCAGGTTGACAGGTTTACCAGCATGAAGGTAAACCTGTCAATCTGCAACCAGGGATTAGGCTGGATCGCGCCGTCTGACATCACAATAGCGATGTTGGCGGCGATCAAGCCTATACCGCAGCGTTGCTGAGGATCCCAGCCCAGCGACCGATGGCTCCGCCCGCTTCGCTGCGGCATCACCGGAAAATCCTGCCGTGTGACAGCTGGCCTACGATGTCGGAAGCGAGCCCGCACCCGCGCATCGCTTCCTACATTGCAGGCCAGATTGATGCATCTGACGGCCCCTTAAGACCCACGTTTATAAAAGCAATTTTTGCTAGAATTCTTACATAAATTACTTTGAAAAGTCAAACAACATTTTTATGCAACTCAAAATTTTGCAAAAATGTAGCGACTTTTGCCATTTTCATGGCAGTTTCTCCCAGTTACACCAAAATGTGTTGAATGGAGTGTGATGGGGCTTGTGATGGCGGCATGACGCCAAGTTTGTCTAATTCATGATGAGCTGTGGTCTTAATTACTTCAGAGATCTTACAACAGTCAAAGACTGGTGAGAAGTTCTGGAGTGGTGCACGGAGGCGCATGCCTGGGTTGCCAACCATTTAGAAATTCCAGGACAATCTGTAATTATAGTGACCTTTTTTGGCTTATCTGTAAAAAATTATTTAAGGCATCCATGTTTTTTTAAACTAATATAGACTATTTTGCTATAATTTTTATCCTTTTACAATGTACAATTAATGCAGCTGATATCTTCATATCAAACTTAAGGGTTGTGGACATATATCACTTGTAATCATAATGATATTTTAATAAAATATTATCTGTCTGAGATTTTTCATAAAATGTACAGAAAAAGTAAAAACTCAAGTTGGCAATCCACTCGTCAGTCAGTTCTAATTCATGGTGAGGCGGGCACCTCTTCATGGTTTAGGAGCGTCTGACTCCATCGTGGCCCTTCATCAAGATTGCTGAGAAAAACTGTGATGCTGAAGTATGTTTTTGATGCACTAAACTGACTTTGCTCTCTTGTTGCTTAGTTTTCTACTGCATCTAACCTAACATACTGCAAACAACCGTGTACTGCTGCATCTAGAATGACAAGTTCTGTTAATCAATGTGTCAATATAATAAGGTTGTAAAATTCGCAAAGACCAAAAGAAATTGGTGTTGCCGACATTAAAGAGTAACTAAATATAAATAATGTAATACCTAACTTACTATACAGTTGGAAGCCTGGCATTATATGCATAGATCTCTCTACACATTTACTAATGGTGTTAATAGAAGTTTCCTTTGCAAGTATAAATATTTATACTTGGAATAATGTGTTACGTCTCCATGAATAAATGGGCATGAAGTCTTATTTTCCACTGAGCAGAGAATGCATTTTATTCAATAGAAAAAATAACATAGGGTTGACAATCTATACATAAAATAACATTTTGAATTTTGAAGTTACTAACAATATTCTGCCAAATATGATCAATTTGCTTGAACATTCAGATACAGAGTACAAATGATTCCCAAGGAAGATAACTCAATTCCCACTGGCAAAGAAAATGACAGCAGATTCACATTTTTATGACCTGCACTTAAATAGGTAACACTAACTGTATGAGTAATGGCTACCTTATAGGCCCATCAATGATATAGACGCTATAGCTACCCTGGTGTCTCTAGTCAGTGATGGCAAACTCGACTTGTGTTTGTTTCTAAAAGCAACAGAGTTATCCCTATCATCAATGTGTCAGCACACAACTAGTGAAGTGTTGCAGGTCGTTGACTTTCGGATCAGTTCTTTTTCTATGCCAGCCCCCTTCTCTGTATCTGCATCAATCATGATAGAGAAGGTTGCTGGTATATGCCCTAAGCTAAACAGGCAGCCCAGTCCAAGCAAATGACTAGTGAAATGCTGACACACAGAGGTGGAATAGATCCCTGTCTCTGTTGCAACAAAACCAAAAGAAAAGTTAATCTGTGCTGAAATAGGGACATCGGAGCAGCTAGCATAATTAATGTATATTATTTAGTTTATCTAACATACTGTTGGTTTTAGAAACACTGAAACAACTTTTTATGCGGTGGGATAATCCATCCAAGCAAATACCATATATATCAATTTTAAGGCACCTTGAGCAGAATTTCAAAGTTAATACCTTCAACTTGTATATTTAAACATATTCAAGTCTGCAAAAAAGCCATCCTTGGCTTTAAAGGAAACCTGTCACCTTGAAAATGCCATCCAATCTGCGGGTAGCATGGTATAGAGCGGAGAAAGAGTAGATCGATATGGAAAAAATTCAGAATCACCTGAGTTTTATTAATTTATTCCACTCAGTGGCGTAACCTCAGGCCCAGGGCCCCTATGCGGAAGCTCCAATGGGGCCCCCAATTATTGCAAATCTTTAATAGTATTAGCCTTTTTTATAGGCCTTTAGGGACTTTTGGGGCCCCCCTAGGCTGCAGGGCCCGTGTGATCACAACCCCTGCACCTGTGGTAGTTACGCCCCTGATTCCACTGCTCTTTCTGTAGATTTCAGGCCAGTGTGTGGTCCTATCAGTGTCTACATCCAAAGGGAAAAGGGAAGGGAAAAGTGCAGCTCACAGATGCAGACATCAGATCCTCAAGCAACCATTAATGTGGCTGGCTTCCACTCATAGTCCAATAAAAATTTAGAAAAGATCCAGTGCCACTCTTGTCCAATAAAAGCTACTTCTTTACTAGGTCAAATCCAAGTTATATTAAAATCATAATAAAGGCAAACCCTGAAACTGGGGCACCCCGCCTTATGTGTATGCGTATACGAATGGTTCCTTACTCATACACACACTATGACAGGGAATGTAGGAAGCACAACTGAGGTCAGTGATAGGCTGCATTGTTCACATGACTCATGTTTTCTGCAGCATAATACATTTTTTTAAACTACAGGTGATTTTATAGGTGAGCAATTGTTACTTTTTTTAATCCAGGGCAACCCCTTCAACACCAATATTATCAACACATTGGGTATGGTGAACATGTAAGATCACACACCACACTGCTGACTTGACATATGACTAAATAAACGTAACCACAGATGAAGTCATAATTATTTATAATCACTTAAACATGTTTTTTCCGGATGCACCCAACTTCAGTAAGAGTCTAAACAATGCTCACTGAATGCATTCATACACATAAACGCTTTCTCTTTACACATGTGGATATGGACATAGAATGGAAAACCCAACACAAATCCACCTCAAAATCCGCATATGTAACATGAAATTTTCTGTGGTTTTGCACCCGAATTAACTATGGATTTTCCCTTTTTAAATTGGAATGGGTGGAATCCAAGGTAAAAATCTTCAACAGACATTGGCATACTTCAGAATTACAAATTCACATCACAGGTCATCCACAGGCAATATATTCCAGCATATGGATGAGATTTACTGACTTTTCATCCATAAGCATTGCACTGTAAAGAGCTGCAGATTTTTCTGTAAATAAAAATTAGAATGTGAAATCTGTCCATCTGTGCAGGCCTGTCCATTTATGCAGGTCCGTCCATCCGTGCGGGCCTGTCCTCTAGGTGGCAGTTCAGCCAGTGCTCCTGAGTCGCTGCGGATGACCAGTTACAGTGGACCTGGTGTCAGTGTGCTCAGCTCAGCTGATTGATTATTTATTAGTCAGTGATCTGCTTCTCCACCAATCAGAGCAGCGCCCATAACACATTCAGTTCCACAAGAGATGGGTTCCTCACTGCCTCTTCTCCGCTGCTTGGTGCAGAGTGATTGATCGTGCACAGAGGGCATTAAACCTTGCCTCCCCAGACCTCCCTCCTCCAGGAGACATCGTACTGCCAGAACACAGGGGGAAGGATATCAAAATAAATAAATACATGAATAAAATCCTAACTCATGTTCCGCCGCACACAACCTGCCACCAGATTTCAGGTGCCGAATAACAAATATGGCTCTGCTGATCAGCGACCAGTAAAAGTAGCTGAGCAGACATATTTGTAGTTTGTAGAGAGAATTCAGTATAACTTGATTTTCATTACTTGATTTTTTTTGCATTCTGGGCCATGGAATGCAGCGTGTTACTCATTAATTAACAGCTATATTTTTATAGCTATAAATTACTAACAACATCGCCTAGAGGACTCCTAAAGAGAAGTGATTGAAATGAGTGAATTACAAGTAATCCTCCATTTCAACAAAGCTCGATCCTACTCTGCTCAGCTACTCCTGTTCCATGTCTCGCTGCCCACACATAGGATTGCATGGTTAAGGTTTCCTTTTATTGTGCAGCAAATATCAACTTTAGTTTCCCTTAACATATTCTGACTATGTTTATTCGAGTAAACTGGAATCAAGCTGTTATTTTGTTGTGGAAACCAGTTTGTGAATTTTTTAATGAGTGCAAAAAAGGGTTTTCTAAGAGCACTCCAGCTCTACATTGTAGTAATGGGTTAGTCCAGTGTTCCAGCATTGCAAATCATAGCAATGGAGAATGACAATGCACTTCAGGAAGAACATGGAATGGGGTCTCTATTTATGAAGAAACCATAAATACTACAGATGGAAGACCCCCTTTTATGCTGTATGCCTTCATGTTTTGTACATTTCATCTGCCCTTGATCACCATTCCTAATAACTTTCTTTTTGTGTGTTGAATGCACTCTCATTGCATGTGATAACCCCTATGAAATCTAACCGAGCTCTCCAAGGATCATTCAGCTTATCTTGATCACAATCACCTTTGTTTTTATTCTTCTCTCCTTTTGCACCATTCACAACTTACTTCACCTCCTCTCAGCTCTGAGTTTGTGGAACGATTCAACCCCAATGTCCTGAAGGACTCGGCCCTCTCTACCCACAAGCCCATTGAGGTGAAGGGTCCTGGAGGCAAGGCCACAATTATTCATGCCCAATATAACACCCCAATCAGCATGTATTCCCAGGATGCCATTATGGATGCTATTGCTGGTCAAGCACAGGCCAGAGGCAGTGATCTCTCAGGGTAAGCCATCCAATGCACCTTTTTGCATGCTGTATGATAAAGTAAGCAACTTCTTTATTACAGTTCACAGATTTCTGTAGTACTAAGAGGCAATGCAGATAAAAGTTGTATATGGCATGGTCATTGAGACAGCCTGCTTAGATACCTCTCATAATATTTCATACATAATATCAGTCCTAGGTTCAAGGATAAAAATTGTTTTAGACTTAAACTTAGACTAGGCTTAAATAATTCTATATTTTGTCAACCCAAGTTTATACGTTTCTTCTACAGATGTAGCAGAGCTCCGTATGTAATCAAACAGACCACATTTGGGGTATTACACTGTGGCATGTGTCCCGTAGCATTTCAGATAAACATGCCATACCATCACAGATAGTACAGGATTCTACAGATGATTTTACCATCATGCCAATGGATATATTAACTACTATGTAGAAATGAGCAAACCTTTCAAGGTTCAGTTCAGGTCACCAAATTTCCCAGTAATGAGTAAACCTGTTTGGGTTTGGAGTTGGGGTGCTTTACGTTTACAAAGCATTGGAGCAAGCATTGCTGTGGTTGGGTATAGTTGGTGCTTGGCCCAATCTGAGCCATGTGAAGTGTTTAATCAGCTCACACTAAGCTTACAGTCAGTTTTTGGGTGTTGTGTGTGTCCAAAATGAAAAAAAAAAAACCTGCCCTCCCACCCCTGGAAGTGTTTTACTTATGTCTGGCTGTATGTGGGCGGAGAGCTGAACTACCAATCAGTGACTTCCATTGAAGTTTGGGGTCACGTACCGTGCACCAAAAAGTCCAGCTGCCCCGTCTGAGCCCGAACTTCAAAAGGTTCGTTCATCTCTACTACTATGTCATTTCAGACTTGGGCAAAAAGGTTTTCCCATAAAATAGTAATGCCAAGAGTTTCGATTTTGATACTTTTATGATTCTACCATAAAAAAGGACAGAGTTTATTAAACTCAAAAGTGTGCCCATTGGGTACATCACAGAAGGATCTAGAAAATCGGGAGTGGACATTCCCCTAATTATTCATTGTAGATGTTGGTATGTCGGGAGTACCAATCCTTATATTGTGCAATATATCAATACATTGACATCTAAGTGGTATTATTCCTATTGTAAAGGGTATATATTCTTACACATGCTCATACTGTTCACATTATTTGGACAATGTCAGACACCCCATTGATAACTCCAGTAACACTCAGTGGTCCAGGAGGAAAAACAGAGGAATTTGGTTATTATTATTATTATTATTATTATTAATAGGTATTTATATAGTGCTATTAGGATACATGGCGCTTTACAATTTAGAGGGTAGACAAAGAAATGTGGTCGAAGACGACCACAAACGGCGACAAACAATGACAGATCACAAATAGTCATACGGGTACAATAGGGCCAGGGATCCTGTCCGCGAGGGCTCACAGTCTAAAGGGGGTGGGGAGGGAGACGGTAGGAGGGGAGGAGGTGAGATGGTGCAGTGGATAGGGTCTCAGTGTGTGTTATAGGCTTGTAGGAAGAGGTGGGTCTTCAGGTTTTTCTTGAAGGTTCCCAGGTAGGGAAGTGTCTGATGTGGTGGGGGAGGGAGTTCCAGAAGCGCGAGAGAAGTCTTGTGTGCGGTTGTGGAGGTGGAGATGCGGGTGGTTGAGAGAAGGAGTTCTTGGGAGGAGCGCAAGTTGCGCGAAGGGAGGTAGCGGGAGACCAGGTCGGAGATGTAGGGAGGGGACAGGTTATGTATGGCCTTATATGTCAGGGTTAGGGTTTTGAAGCGAGAACGCTGGAGGATGGGGAGCCAGTGGAGGGCTCGGCGGAGAGGGGAGGCGGGGGAGTAGCGGGGAGATAGGTGGATGAGTCGGGCAGCAGAGTTGAGGATGGTGTGGAGAGGTGCAAGGGAGGAGGCAGGGAGGCCGGTGAACAGGAGATTGCAGTAGTCCAGGCGGGAGATGATGAGGGCATGGACGAGTGTCTTAGCCGTGTTGTAGTCAAGGAAGGAGCAGATGCGGGCAATGTTTTTTAGTTGGAGTTGGCAGGCGGTGGCGAGGGCTTGGATGTGGGGCTTGAAGGAGAGGGAGGAGTCGAGGATCACCCCGAGACATTTGGCATGGGGGACGGGTGAGAGGGTGCAGTCATTGACGGTGATGGATAGGTCAGGAAGGGGGGGAGGGTTGTTAGGGGGAAAGACGATGAATTCTGTCTTGTCCTTGTTGAGTTTGAGGAAGCGGGTGGAAAAGAAGGATGCAATGGCGGATAGGCAGTGAGGAATTTTGGATAGAAGAGAGGAGATGTCAGGGCCAGACAGATAGAGCTGGGTGTCGTCGGCGTAGAGGTGGTAATGGAGGCCATGTGACTCGATGAGGTTGCCTAGACCGAGGGTGTAAATGGGAAGAGTAGCGGTCCCAGGACTGAGCCTTGGATGACACCTACAGAGAGGGGGTGGGGCGAGGAGGAGGTGTGGGAGTGTGTGACGCTGAAGGTCCTGTCCGTCAGGTAGGAGGAGATCCAGGAGAGGGCGAGGTCAGTAATGCCAAGAGATTCAAGGATTTGGAGTAAGAGGGAGTGGTCAACAGTGTCAAAGGCAGCAGAGAGGTCGATATTTAGGAGGAATAAAAATGTCACAATGTACAGTAAAATATTTTGCAGAATCATTAATTTATGGGGAATATAAATATTTACTACACCTTATAATTCAGGAAACACAACAGGTCCTATGTCATTGCTCTATAGACAGAAGAATAACATCTACTGTTCTGCGAAATGTTTTGCACTGTGCTCCATCAATACAAAGTCTCCTCCTCAAAAATGGACGTGTGCGCTACTTGTCTGTCATCTGAACATTTTTCCTTCTGTTCTACTTCTAGGAAAGCTGCAGGCAAATACCATAAATCAATGTATAAGTTATTTTTTTATTCCAGTTAACAACTTTCCTCCCATGACTCCTGACAGCTATAATTCCAGCTGTTACATACTGATGCTGAGTATGATAAATGATAAACTACTGAACCTGGAGTGAGTGGCTGAATGTGACTTACTCTGAGGATTGCATAGGACCCAGGAGCTGTCAACCATTGGACACAAATAGCTCATCACTGCCCCCATGTGGCCACTCAGGCGCACAACTGCTACGAAATATCCAAAGATCATTTTGCATCATAAGAGTTCATAGATCATAATAGTTAGTAACATGTTCAGCTTAGGAGTTAGCTTTTTTATCATATAGATTTATCTTTTTAAATATTGGATGAGGGTTTTATAATGACTGAAGTCACTACCTTTACAAGAATGATGACTGTGGTTCCCTATGCCAAGCACAGAAGCAGAAATAGTCCGTGGTGTCATTTTGGAAGCATACTCATAAAATATTCCCTTTCATAACACTTAAATAGGGCCTGCAGTCATGCTGAATGTGCAAAAAGACAAGGAATCCGATAGCATAAACAAATACCAAAGCTATAGTAAACTGACTGCAGATGCAGAAATAGGTTCAGATACTGTGTCAGGGACATACTGCCTAGGAGACATATTCACAGTTAGGTATCAGCCCCCGAGATAAGAGCTGACAGGGACAGATTCAAAAATGTATTCCTTAAAAAAAAACCGCCATACTGAGCACATATAATATAGCGCAATAAGTCATTGTAGTGTGGTCTGCAGCATGTAAGTGTGCAGTGATTGTATATGATGTGTGTAGTTTGCACAGTTCATGGATGCTTCACAGCTTAGGAACAAAGGTTATCACAGATAGTCTGTAACCACACAGGACTCCATCACTCTAGACTAAACAACGTGGCTGATAATAGGGGAACATTTTTTAAACATTTGGTCTCTCTAGGATAACCATGTTGCATGTTTATATCATTAAACTGTAATGCTTTATCCTATCAGTTCATATTTTCAGACGTAGATCAGATCACCATTAGTGCTTAATAGAGGAGATTCCCTGTCTATTCAAGAAACATTAGATGACTGTCTTGCTTGTTTAAAGGGAAGATATTATCAAAAAGTGTCCAATGTTTAAAATAGGTATTTGTGTTAAATGGGTTTTTTTTACAAGTTCTGTAAATAATTTTTCCATGTTAGAATTTGTATTAAAACAAACAAAAAAGGAAAATTTGAGCAAAATATTAGACAAATGGTGTGACAATTTCCGATATGCCATGAGTGAAGGGTTCTCAACTTTAGGGGTTGTGTCCAGTCACAACCACTACACATGCTTGAGAGACAGATCCATGGCTGCTGCAGCTCCACAGTACTCAGATCATGCAGGATGGAGACGGAAAGAAGAAGTTGTAGATTTCCAAACATGTAGTAATATATTACATTCCTTTATTAATACTTTATTCTCCGGAGCCTCCTTTTATCCTGCCAGCGCAGCCTTGTGCCCTTTCTGTCTCCATCCTGCATGATCAAAAAAGGAAAACTTGCAATTCTTACACTGGTCACTGGGTTTTTTAGACTGTGACTTCCTGTTGCTTCAGGAAACAACACATGTACATAGAAATGATCAGACTCTGACGCTATCTTTTGAATTGAATGTTATTGTACAAGGAACAAAAGCAGGGTCAGCTGTGATATCATTATTGGTGGATCATGTGTTATTGGCTGTGTATAGAGGTGTGAACTGTCATTGTAATCCTACCTATGCTGACAATAAGCCTGTTGAAAACTCTTCTAGTGACGTTAGGAAGTATGAGTCTAAAAAGCCATAGTGGCCAGTGTGAACACTGCAAGATTACTAGGTTTGTTTTTCATATAGATTGTGATATCTAGAAAAAAAGAAATTGAAATTTTTCTTAAATACCGTATACATAATACAAAAACGTGATTTAAAGGGACACTGTCAGGTCATTTTTCAGTATGATATTAATATTACCCTGGTATAGGGCCTGGGCAGATCTTTTAAAAACATGTAAAATCATTATTGTATCGTTTGTAGATTCCATGTTATCACCTTTGTCAGACCCTGCAGAGAACTGCTGGATTAGTCCTGTCCCATTATAAGCAGAGACGATTAGTCCTGTGCTGTATAAACTGTCATGTAATTATGCACTCCTTTGCTGCAGCTCTCCCCTCCCTCCTCCCTCCTCCTTTTGCTAACAGTGCAGTGTCAGGTTTCACTTACAGGTCTGTTCTGTTGATGTCACCATGGGGGGAGAGAGCTACTGCAGGCCTGCCTGATCTAGATTCAATTTGTTTCTGTAAAGCAGATACACTGCTGTGCTGTGACAGTTTCTGTGTTGTAGTTCACCTCTTGTGATGTTGCACACAAAGATTAGAGAGGAGAATATAGTCCCCCCACTAATCTCCTGTGCTGTGATGTGACATGCATATTCATGCATGGGGATTGGACAGCAGAGAACTAAGTGGATCATTCACTGTGAGTGACAGATAGAATAATCTCTTTATTTGAAGTTTACAGAAGATAGGGGGAATATACATAAATGAAATACATCAATAGAGAGAGTTTAGAAAGAGGAATTAGAAAATTATATCAGTTACATGTGGATTTTTGACCTGACAGTTTTCCTCTAAACACAAAGTCATTTTCTGATTATAGCTTCCCTTAAAGCCTTGTGCATTCTAGCCAGACTCCTAAATCCTCGTTTTAATTTGAGGATTAAACATGCACGCTGGCAGGAATTTTAAAGAGTACACCATCCTCATCCGGTGTACCTCTTTTATACAGTAACTCTATATGAAGCAGCACCATCCATTGTTTTTTAACATGCTTTAAAACCTACAAAAGGTTGGTGACCTCTACTCAAGGTAATATTTTTAGGGCAGGCAATTGATCCCAACTGAAGTTGAGTCAAGTATACAAAGCATGATATGGTGTCAGACGTACTTTCAGCAGACAAACACCCCACACCACACCTTTACAAATCAGGATTCAATCTCAGCAAAGTACAGGATGACTATAGCATTTACAATAGTGTGCCATTTCCCACCGATGCGTACAATGCTTGTGCCTGTCAGTCATCTGTTATACTGATTTGTAAATTGTCAATTGGCAGTGTTGTTCCATTTGCAGCAACTTTTCATACTTCTATGTTTGTTGTATTATTGTCTCATTCATCTGACATTAGTTGCTTCTTTAACTATGGGAAAACCATCAGAAGAATAACAATCATCATTGATGTCTTCTCAACACATCAACATTCCTAGCAAAACAATTACTTTTTTTTCTGATTTACTAGTTTTCAACTTGAGTGCATTAGGTTGTAATATACATTACATTGACTACAAAGACCAATGGTCAGGTCAATGATTGATGGAGTTGCACTCTGTGTTTTAGGTTCACTCTCACTACGTCATAATGGTTCCAGTTTATTGGACCCTTTTTCTTGTGTATTTAAGACCATGTGTTCTTCTCAGGCAAATTTGACTTGTTAATTATGCTTATGTTTTCCTTCACTGACTATATTCTTCTTTTTTTTTCCTCTTTATCCATCCTTTCCTTATTAACTTACTTCTCATACTAACTTCACTCTGTTGTGCCTATCACATCACCATAATGATGGCTACCAAACCTCAATGCACTGGTCTGTTGGGTTTGGTCGTATCAATCACAGTGCTCCTGAAACGCCCGAGGTGTAAGTAGACATTTTTTCACTTAATCCTACAAAGGCTAGGTTTATTCCTCTTGGAATTTCATCATGTTTTTCCACTCTACAGGGATGTTTTTCTATTAAAAAAAAGTCATTCTAAGTATTCCTGGTATATTACCTTAACATTTTTACAGCTCATGTAAAGTCATTATCTTGTCCTATTTTATTGCTCCCAATGCACATAACTAAGGTAAAGAAAAAACATACATAAAACTATCGGCCTTAATCAAATCTGACAACTCAAACCACTCACTTTGGCTAATCGAGGGTCCAAAGAGAGAAGTCCAAAATACACTATGTAGTAGACCATCTTCCTTTTCACTCAGAAGTGCGAAAATGCTTCCTATTTCTTTTTGTAGTCAATAGAATGATTGAAAGAAAGGGGCATCATATCAGCCCCCTGGGCACTTTTTCAGTAACAGAAAGATCAGATATTTTCTCATCACATAACATAATGGCATATCTCTTGGACATGCCTCACTCAATGATTGGTGGCACTCCCAACATTTCTGACAAGGACCGCAGTGCTAATTTACCAACATTGTACCACTTCAGTGCTTTCCATGGTGACTGACCACCCAGCTGAGCAGGCAGTGTATGGTATACACAGAAGTGGCTGTAGTTACCTGCACTGGTGGTCAAATGCATTGTTCTGCAGAAGTTAGATCAGAAGGTGATTGCATATCCTATCAACTGATATGCAATCCATCGTAAGATGGGAAATCTCGTGCATGAGGCAGAGATCTACATCCATATGCATAGTACACATTTCATTTCAATTCATCATTGGCTTTCTGATGGGCGTTACATGGCTTTCATTTGCAGCTCCATGCTTAATTAAAGAGGACTGTCCTTATGATAGATTCCCTTTAATAAGACGCATGTTGACTTTGCTTTATCATAGCTGATGTATCATTTGCTTCATATTAATGATGAGTAATGAAACACAACTACGTTATATGGCACTGAAAAATAAGATTTCTTTGATAATATTGGCTTCTGTGCTACGCTTCTTATTCAAAGGTCATCAATTCTGGGTGCATTTCTGTCCTATCTTACAGGACATTGAGAGTCTTGTTAAAGGGTTATCCGGGATCTACAAAGAAAAAAAAATTTGCCTAAGCACCAGCAGGCAAGTAGCTGCCACCTACCTGCCTGTTGTGGCCAGCAGCATTCAACGCTGGTCACCGCAGACATTGAGCGGTCTGAAACCGTTCCCATCGGTGATTTTGCCACTTTCATTAATGTCATGTCAACGAAGGGGCGGCTTCTCCCCTGTGTTGACGAGGACATATCTACATCATGCTGATTTACAACCGGCTCCCCAATCAGCCGGTTGTCAATCAGTATGATGTCGGCTAAGCACCCACTTCCACAGGGCAGAGTGGAAAAGCTGCCTCTGCTCTGTATACCCCAGCGGTCTGTGACGGCTCTGTGCTGAAGATGAATGGAAGTGAACGGTGTCTGGCACAACAGGCAGTAGATGGCAGCTACCTGCCTGTCAGTGCTTGGGCACATTATTTTTTTAAATAAAAATCCTGGTAACACCTTTAACTTTTCTTTATAAATCGGCAAGATCAGCTTACCTTCTCTATTACTGATCTTATCGGCCATCACATGTAGACACGTCTTTGAGACCAATCCATGTGCTTGCTTTAGTCTGTATGTGGCTTTCACATGTCTAAACACTGTTCTTTTCCCACAATGTGTGCTTTCCCTAGTCCGTCTCACACATATCTCTCAAGTCAAGATTTAACTATCACTAAGCTCTTTATTTTTGATATTTTTGAATTAGCACAAGTCAATGTTTAGTTGGATACTAGTTTCTCTGAGTCAGGTATTCTGCTCCTTAATGCATTCATCTCTGTACTGTACATCCTATAAATTGTAGCAGTATAAGTATATAACTAGTTTAGCCAAAGCAGACAATTAGAGTTCACCTACCTCATGGATATTCTCATTAAAAGGAAAATCGCTATAGTACTAGCTTTTTGACTAGTTATTACTAGATTGATAATGTCTACAGGAAAAATCTCTGCAATCAAGTCACATGGCCATTGCCAAATCTTTCGAATAGTTTCCTTAGTATTCCCATGATCTCCCAGTCTGTGATCCTGCTATGAAGATGATATTTGTAGTTAGTTTGTAAGGAAAATAAGCTAATTGATATGTGAAATCAACAGATACATAATTCTATTCTGAAGCCCTAGTTCTCTTTTGATCGGCACCACCATCCATCATGAACAGGTGGGGCGACTAAAGATTCATTACTTTTTGATATATTTTGCAAGCTCATGCCAGGACCATTCAATCAAAGCTGCTCTGGGTAAAGTACATTTGACAAATGTATTCATTCACATTGTGGCAATATATATACCAAGAACCAACAGTCAATGTCATGATGTTGTTTTTGTGTTGATGACACAATCAAATCTTTATATGAAATATCATTTAGCCCTAATACATATATGTACTTACTATATGGAATGAGATGAAGATATTAAAATCAAAATAGTTCATACATTTAAAAAAATGTAATGTAGAGGTTTGATTGTGTGATTGATATATTTTTATGATTATATTATGAATATGTTGTGTTATAAAAGAAAATGCAAACAAAGTCTTATCAAAAACTGAAAAATGTTCTTGTGTTTAGTAATACAGCTCCATAGCTGAGGCTGCAACAGCTTTAAGAGCAAGTAAATTACATACAATATACAATCCTTGCTTGACTATTGCTTCTTAGAAAAAAATTATGTCATTTTTGTGAATAAGAGACATCTATTATTTCATATTGAATGTGAAATATTATATTGTTATTCCAGATACCCAGACCATAGGCAAGAGTAACAGCTTTTGGAAAAAAACTAAATATTTTTTAAGCCCTGGGTACTCTCTTACATTAATAAAACCTTTGTTTGCATCCTTTAGGCCATGTTGACTTACAGGATTACTGTTATATTTTATTCAGATGCTAAATACACCATATTAAAGCATTAGATTCATGATTCAGGATTTACACATTTTTTGTTACCATGTTACTATTTTCTGTCACTTTTCTACTGATTTAAAGGGATATTCTCAAGTTATTAAATTGTTTTAGTTAGTGAGACAGCATTAAAACATGGAAGTTCTCAACAGACTTGCTTTTTCTATCATTCTCCTGCAATGAGGGCTTTTATTTTACATAGTGTACAGTTTGTTTCCATAGCGCTTGACCACTAGTGCCTGCCTAGATTCTGGCTGAGAGTTACATTACAGGAGTGGGGTTAACTCTTAACTTACCAGCCACCTCTTTTCAATCCATTGATTTGTATACAACAGGTAGATGATCCCCACTCCCTCTCAACTCCTGACAATCTGCTGTTACACATCTTGCAAAATCACTATATCCTACCATTCATTTCTATAAGAACAGTTCCAGTCATGGCTCTCACTGTTTGGTACTGTCTGTTTGTTCAAACACCCTATTATCTCTATGTGTAACTATGATAATAACAGAGTAGAGTGCAGAACAAACTACTGATATATATTATAGCAGAACTTATGCTGGGCTTTATACTTCTATGAATATTACAGCTCGAGTCAAGAAAACTGTCATTCAAGGAGGAGAGCCGAAACCAGGCAGTGAAAGAGACTAGAAAGCTTTGTGATGCTCAAAAGACAACATGATAATAACCCTTTAAGAAAATGTCATGTAAAAGTCATCACTTGTTTGCATTTCACACATTGTACTAAATGTTTTCTGCAGAAATAGCTCTAGGAGCATTTTTTCAGAAAAGTTACAAGTCACTGATGTGATTCACCTATGTGAACATGGCCTAAATAAATATAATAAATTTGTTAATTAATTGTACAATAAATATGAATGTTTATCAAGCTCTTGCATTTACATCTTGGCAGTAGTGGAAACTAATAATTCTATATGAGAAATATGTTTAAGTTGCTATTGTGTTTGATGCTTTTTCAGTATGAACTCTTAATTAAATCTTAGACCACTTGGAAGCACAAATTCCCATGTACATAAAGCAAGCACAATCTAAAAGTAACATATAGGGGAACTTTTTTCATTTGCAAGTGTTAACGAAAAGAGAACTAGTGTACAATGCAAGAAATGTATATGAGGCATAGCATGTACTGTATGTTGTGCTGTGAATTCAACAAAAGTCACATACAAATTGAAATAACTGCAACTTTGGTGCCACGCACATGCTTCAAAATGTCACATTGTGCCAGTCGCTTAGTAATCCCTGGTTAGAGAAATACTAAACCCTACATGCAGTTGATGGCCAATTCTAATCTTAGCTGACCAATTTTTATGAAGCGGCAGGTCCTCTTTTAAACAGTGTGTCCAGGACGAAATTAAAAGTGGGGTTCTAAATAACAAGGTATTGATTGCACCATCGTGAAAAAACATTTGTGCAATGTGCAATGTGCAATTACCAAAAGCAATTGACTAAGTGCAATGAGTCCTGATTGACTACAAGTTGATTAGTGCTTGTCTTCTGCCTTCCTTACATATGCTGACACACACTTTATGATATGCACGCTACACACTACACAGACTAACACATTCTGTGTTATATGAACACTTTATGCTGCACACATGATGTATGTTACACAAATATAATCCTTGCTAGACACCAACTATTACACATACACTCCATGCCACACAGACTGTATGCTACACACACAATGCTACACACAAGCACAATATTAGAAAGCACATGCTAGGCTACACTCTCAGACACTTTATGCTACACACACACAATCTCACACTTCATGCTACATACAGTATATTAGGAAAAAACTAGATACACAGATGCAGTATGCTACACACTCATATACACACACTCTATGCTAGACAAACACAATGTGTTAGAAAACACACTCCATGTTACACGCGCATTGTATGTTATACATATGCCATCATAGAAAAACAAACACATTATGCCATACACAGGGAGAGTATAGAGAAATAACAGGCTCTCTTCTCCTCAAATCAAGCAGAAAAACCTTTGGTCACTTGACCCTGATGTCACCAGAGGTCCAGAAACTGATTTGTAAATGCAGATAGGCACAAACTGAACAGCCCTCCAAACCTGCCGCTGTGCATGGTCTTGATTTAGTCCCCTTCAGCGACCATTGCCCAATTTGCCCTTGACTAAAACTGGGTCTGGGTAAGTGGTTAGGGTTTTGTCTGGTTAATATTCTGGAATCTTCAGTTTATGTGCATTACAAAGACAGTCCATTTACTTAATTGGGAACCATAGTGCTTCATTTTCACTGTAGTTCAAGAAAATGGAACACTTATGGGTGAACCTCCCACAGGTTACAGCTGATCGATGAAAGTGCCAATAGTGGGATAATTATCTGATCACCAGAGAACCTTTTTAAAAAAATAGGATTGTCCAAAGTCTACATAAGTTATCTCTAACCCAGATATTTGAAGTCCACATAGAATAAAATTATTTTTAATTTACACAGAAGTGTATATATAGTCCTATTTGAAATGTTTTAAGAAATGAGGCCAAGGAAACAACACAACAATCAGAAGTAAATCATTGATAGATTCCAAAAAATTATTTAGTCTGCCATTTATCTAAATGCAAGATTTACCCATGCTATTTAATGGTAAAATATGCTGGAAAAAAAAGCAAAGCTGTTCAAATCTTTATTGCTGATTGTGAAATACATTCATTTACCTTTGCCCCAGATATACCTCCAGATAAAATGGACATAAGAATTACTTGTAGCAAATCTTCAACTCCCTCTCTCTACATTGCAGTAACGTCCCAGTTAAAGATCCTCATGTAGACATTGCTTCTCCAGTATATCAGGCTGTGCTTAAAAATCAGGGCAAAAGTGAATATGAGATTGAAGATTGGGCACGCCGTGCTGCCAACTTGCAGTCCAAGTCATTCCGTGTCCTTGCACAGTTGACGGGAACAGAATACCGTGAGTAGATTTTATGGCTATGACATTTACATTTTTAAGCAATATTTAATTATTGAAGAAGTGAGCATGCTTTTTAAGGCCCTTAAATAAGTTAGAGAAAGTCAGTTAAAGCTGTCGATTTTGGAAGGAGCACCTAACCTTTCCTGATAGATGATGTGGGGAAGAAAAGGGTCAGGCACATAACATATTTACACCTGAGTCTTCTATTCTACATGGCAGCAATTTACTCCTTTCTACACACAATAAATGCCTGCTCAATTGAGCTGAGTATTCATGTATATGAGAAGGTCAAGAGCGGTGGCCATAAGCCAAACCAGTGCTCCAGCAAGTCAAAATGACTTTAAACTTTTGTGAGTCTCTTGTCTTAGAAATGAATTATTCCGATATGTATTGTATTTCCTACAATATACTTGACTAAAAATTTGAATATTTTCCAACCATAATATAAAGTTATTTAATATTCAGGCCTCTTGTTTATGTCACATAGGATGTATTATATGAACAGAGTCCCATGCGTGCCTGTGAACACTGTAACATGGTCTTTGGCTGTTCCTTGCACAGAGCTATTCTCCATTAGAAACAATGAGTCTAGGAAAGGAAGGAAAATAGCATAAACCTATTATTTGATAGAAAGGCCCCCAAGGAGAAATGCAGATGAAAAGTAAAGCCCCTATGCACTTGTTTGGGTGTCCTATCACATCTCCACAAAAAAAGCCATAATCGACTGGGTTTTTGCTATAGATACTTGTAAGATAGACAGATAGATAAAGATAGATAGATAGACAGATAGATAGATAGATGAGTAATAAATGGAGCAGCCATGCTTTCTTGGGTGCAGTTCAGCTCCGCTTTTACCTTAGCTTGAAATATATGGTTGAAAATAGCTGCAGCACTCCGGGTGAATGATGTAATCTGCCTTTATTCTGGCATCATATACAGGGTATGGCTATGTTTTGGGCTCCCTCGCCCTTCTTCTGGCTGGAAGAAGGGCGAGGGAGCCTGAAACGTAGCCATATCCTGTATATGACGCTAGAATAAAGGTAGATTACATCATTCACCCGGAGTGCTGCAGCTATTTTTAACTAGATAGATAGATAGATAGATAGTAAAAAAGAAAATTATTGAGCAGCGGTTCCTATTTAGCAAGATGCTTGGTGCTATTCAGTCCTGGAAGGTGGTGTCCAGCCACCTATACTAGACAATAATATGCAAAAAGGCTGCAGCACTCAAATTTCAGATGTTAAATTGCCTTTAATGGCCTTCAGGTATCAGTGGCGACGTTTCGGTCCTCAGAGAGAGAGGCTGGAAGAAGGTCTGAGGACCGAAACGTCGCCACTGATACCTGAAGGCCATTAAAGGCAATTTAACATCTGAAATTTGAGTGCTGCAGCCTTTTTGCATATTATTAGATAGATAGATAGACAGATAGACAGATAGATAGACAGACTATAAATAACGAACTGCAGCAGTCCTTATTAGAGGTTATAGATGCCTTTATTGGGCCTTCAGGATAGACATGGCAACGTTTCAGTCCGAAACTATTTTCTTTCAGCCTTCCAGTGGTTTCGGACTGAAAAGTTGCCATTTTTATCTTAAAGGCCCAATAAAAGCATCTATAACCTCTAACAAGGAGTGCTGCAATTCATTTTTTGTGGTCTATCTATCTATCTATCTATCTATCTATCTATCTATCTATCAAGTATCTATAGTAAAAACCCAATGTATTATTTTTTTATGGTCAGTATGACACAGCATATGAAGTTTTGAGTGGATTGATATTGCATTCTGCCGTATTTCTGTGCTGCTCTTTTATCTTCTTTTAGATAGATAGATAGATAATGATAGATAGATAGATAGATAGATAAACAGACAGACAGATGTTTTACTATTTTTCTATATTCTTAAGTTTTGTTTTCTTACTTTTCTTGCAGTGCAAGACCCTGATGAAGATGCACTGAGAAGGTCAAGGTAGGCAACTAGCAGCAAAATCATGTGGCCATCCTAATAGATAACAAAATGCCTAAAGCTCTTAAGCAGAATTAATAAACACAAATGTAAACCAATTTAACATTGACGTTAATCTGCTATTGGCTTTTCAATTGGCTATAGTCTAAAAAGTGGTGACCATTTCTTCTTAAAACAAAAAATCTATATCCTTGGCAAAGTTCATCTATATATGATGTTGTGGCATTAAGTGAGCAATTTATTTGGATAGTAGTTTTCATACAACATATGTTAACATTCAAGGTAGTTGGTAGACATTTTGAATATTACAATTGAAGGAAATTTCATAATAACAAAAGGCACAAAATAATTTAAGCAAGTCTGTAAGAGAACATGGAATGTATAACAAGGATATTCTTGCTTTAAAGGACCTAGCTCATTTATGCCCAAATCTCCTTTTTCCATCTATGTCTGGTGTCATGAACCAATGTATTGAACTAAACTGAGTGGAGAAATTCAATATTGGATTGAAATTAATCCTCACCTTGAAAATGTTTCACTTTACTTGTTGCTGACCATTGACCTTGGCTACCAGTACCAATTCTACTAGGTTACACTCAGTGAAAGGGAAGCTGTTGACATCTTTAAGTATGTTCTCATTATAATTCCTAAGCAAAATAACTAGTAAACAATGTGACAATTAAGAAGGTTTCCACCTTATTAAGATATTTATGATCTTTCTGTAGGATCCATCGTCAATATCAAATCAATGGGAGTCGAACACGGGCACACCCAACAAACAGCTTATATCATCTACTGTAGATATACCATAAATAGTATAGTAGCTAGTAACTCCGGTGTTGGACCCTTACTTATCTGATATTGATTATCTACCCTGAGGAAAGGTCACAAATATACTAGTATATACCATTTTATGTCTACCCATCTTCACAGGAACTGGTATTTTCCTGCTTTTTAAAGTATCAGGTAAAGAGGAAAAAACTGCCATGTTTAATACTAAACATGGCACACAAATTTTAAATAAAGGTGGTTACTTATTAGATGCCAATGTATCCTCTAGTTGCAGTATCATCCCAAGGTCCCTGCTACATCTGCTGCACTTTCTTTAAAGCCTAAATAAATTTACACACATACAGAAAAACATTAAATACATAAGGGCCATCTTGGCATATTGAAAAATCCAAATAAATTGCCATGTGTGTAGGCAGGAGAGTGAAGGTCACTGTCCCTAACCCCTTTATTCCTCCTCTCTCTCTTCTCTCTCTCTCTCTGTTTTTCCATGCCACAGGGAAAAGTTTGAAACGGAACGTAACAGCCCACGCTTTGCCAAATTGCGCACCTGGCATCATGGCCTTTCGGCACAAATCCTTAATGTTAAAAGCTAAATGCCCACGTGTAACACAATATCTATTGAAAGGCAATAAACATAAATATCCACTGCACACCATATACATGAAAATATAAATATATAAATAGTAAAACACAAGGGTTTGTTGTTACAGTGCTTGTTTTTACATAATTTTACTCCACCATTATCAACGATATCATAATTATAGCAGATATTTGCTTTGAGTTTGCATTTAATATGCTGTTTGAAATCAGAAAAAAATTGAACTAGCTCTTGTACTTCATTATAAATAAAGAAGCTGTAAAGTAACATTTATCAGGATTTGTGTGATCACTGTATATGCTGGTCATTTAGAATGTAGGATTGAAGCTGCTGCTGTAGAGTTGAGTGAGGTACATGCCTGCTATGCAGGTGAATAATGGACTCTGGCTTGATGGATTAGCTGTTTGACTATAGACCATGTATGGCAGCCATGAACATATGCAGCCTAAATAGCTTAAGTACTTTTACTAGCATTAATAATGGCATAAAGGGGTGAATTTATTGTAGAAAGGCCAAGATTAGTTCTGCATTGTTGCTAAATGACAGCTCCCGACATGTGAATGAGGACCCATGGGTTACATATGCCAATATTGGCACTAATCATTAAGATTGCCTAAAGAGAACCTGACAGCTGATACATGCGCCCCGAACCATAATCAGCATACATCAGGCACTTGGTGTTTGATCTCAACCAGGCATGTTTCACTCTGAAACGCTGTGGTGTTTCAGAGAAAAACATTATTACAAGCTGCCAAGGACAGAGCTGCATGGTAGGCTGGATAGATAGGTGGGTCCCTGGTGGCTTTGCTTCACTCGCTCAGTTTGATTGACTTGCCTGTATACATTTATACAGAGAGGCATGTCAGTCATTGGCAGTGGGCAGAACGTAGCTGCCAGGAATCCTCCTTGCCAAATAGTATTCCATACAGCTTGGTCACCAAATGGCAAAAGTATGTTCTTCCTTGAAATCCAGCAGCATTTCAGAGTCAACCATACCTGGCTGAAATCATACAGACAGTGACTGATACATGCTGCTTGTGGATTGGGCCCTGTGTACCAGCTGTCAGGTTCCTTTAATAAAAGTGATATTCAGTAATAGTTTATTATTTTATGTGGTGTATGCTGGCAGTATCTGTACATTTGAATGCCCTGCAGTATGTGCAAATGCAAAATGTGCACATAGTTGCATTAAATGAGTTATGAGCTTTTACGATTGTACAGTGTGTTTATACTTGACATGGTTTTGTGCTTTAGGTGATGATAATCTGGTCATTAATTTGAAAAGATAATATCAATTCTTATTTATTAAACATAAAAATAAGCTTAGAAATCAGTATTATTCATTTTAATAGTGTGTTCTTTAATATAGAGTACTGGGTAGTTAGTATTACTCCTTAGTAAAGAGTTAACATCAGTAAGTAAGTATAGGGAAGAACAGTCTACATAGGAAGACGTGTCTCAAGTCAGGATCAAGCGATCACTTAAAATTAGAAGGCTTCCTGCTTTTCATTAGGTTTACTATCAGAGGGCTGATTTGATGAGTTTTCTTAGTTGTTTTACCATAGTAGCAAAGATAGTGATGTAATATAAGACATATTCTTGTGTTGGTTTTGATGTTGGTTTGTGTTCATGTTTGAATTACATATTAACTTTCTTGTATTGCTTTTGCTTATGATCTTCTGTATTAATAGAGCCACATTATGTGCTTGTGTTGTGAAAATAAAGTGGTTAATAAAAAATAAAAAGATATTGCTTTTTTGTATTAATCAATAGCCTGATTTACTATGATTAGAAAATGTTAAAGGGCACCAACCAGCAGGATTTAGGGCTATGAAGTGAAGCAATTACCTTACAGATGCAATCATACTTGAATGATTCCATGATTGATTGCAGGGAAAAGTATCATAAAACAATTGATGTGTGCAGCACTGTGTCACTGTATTGGGTTGTTTTTTTTTCCTTCCCTGTGGGCATGACGTTCAGCTGTAAGCCAAACCCCCCCTTCCTTATCTCTACTTTCAGTTTCTGGCTCCTGCGCACTGTCACTATACTCCAGCCACAGGGTGCCTGACAAAATTAAATGTAGATATGAAAGGGGGAAAGGGTTTGGCTAACAGCCAAAATTCATGCCCACAGAGGAGGAAAAAAAATAACCCCAAATAGTGACACAGTGTTGCACACATCAATCATCTGCTGAACTGTTTTCCAGGAGGTTATGACCGTTTTCTCGGCAATCAAACATGGAACTATTCAAGTAATGATTTGATTGCATTCAGCATCCCAGTGCCTCTGAGGCATTGGCTTCACTTAATAGTCCTAAATCCTGCTGGTTGCTTCCCTTTAAAGGCTTTCTCAATACCCATATGCCTAGAGACTATGTCAGCTTCCTTAGAAGAGGTTTAAAATACAGGTGAACTATTTCACATGGTATTAAAGGATTCAATTAAGTGGGTTGGCACTTGCCCAGCTAACACCATTTATCACCTATCCTCAGGAGATGAGATACATGTATGATTGCTGGCGGTCCACCAGCATCTGCCCATCTCTGTCAGTTCCACAGACAATGAATATGGTGCAGTAGAGCACATGTTTGACTGCCACGTCATTCAAACAATGATCATGAGAACCCGATTTCTGATGATCGAAAGTGAGACTTCCAGTGGTATACTTTATTACTGTGGATAAGTGATTAATGTTGCAATTTAGTTGTGCTTCAATCATTTTCAGGGCTCACAGGATTTTACCTTATTTCATCAAAGGGATTAAGGGCACAATTGCCAAACCATCTATTGTTCAACTGAACTAAACTTTGATAATCATATTATTCCATTCTCAACACTACACAAAGTTTGGGAATGTTGCACCACAGTCTAAAAATATTCAAATCTCATATTTGTGCCAGAGTAATCTATTATTGTTATAGGGATACTTATGTGAGAAAAGATTTGCTTTTGGACTGTGTCTTGCTCATAGTAGCACTTAAGATATGGACATAGATTAGCACTTATGGCCACTTTACACGTCCCGTTATCGGCGTCCAACTCCAACCAAACGTCACGTGGTTCGTGCGTTGGCCCCGATATCGTTCGTGCGTTGTATGGTGTAAATGTCCAATACGATGCATGAACGATGCCAAATCGATATCGGGGATCGAATGAGCGTGCTCTCAATGGCCCAATATTGGATGGACATTGTGGCCGGATCGGGCTGTGTAAAAGCCCAACAACGATGTGAAGTACAACATCCCCTATTCTCTCCCATGCTAAATGGTCGTTCCTGGGTCGGCCGTACAAGGGGGCGTAGACATCGCTGTTGCGTGGCTGCCGATATCGCGCTGTGTAACATCTCCTATGCGATCTTGGAATTATGCCCAGAAAAAGCGCGCTCCCGCGGCGTTGGATCCAATATCGGACCGACGTTAGGACGTGTAAAGTGGCCATAACTGTATCTTTTGTTGGCAGTTAACAGTTGATACAAGATCACATTGAGCAAGAACACATGACCAGGCAATAAAAGGTCATGTAACCAGGCTGATAGGCTGGCCATTCACAGTATATACACTGAATTATGTGTATGGAAGTAGCCAGATTATCCTCTCATGTCTACTGATAGGAGAAACAAGCATTACACATCTGACATCCAGAATCCTTATATGCCTGGCTTAAAGCAAATAAGCAGTACCAAAGGTGCCTAGCAGAACGACTCTACAGCTTAACAGCCACATGAATAGTTTTAGACTATGTGCGCACGCTGAGAATTTGGTGCAGAAATTTTCTGCACCAAATCTGCATCTTCTCTTAAAAAAATCATTAAAAAGTGGTGCGTTTTTGGTGCAGTTTTCTGCCATCGTTTTTTTATAATGAAGTCAATTGGTTGAATGGCTGAAAAATGCAGGCAAAGCTGCACCAATAATTAACATGCTACAGATTTTTTCTGCACCAAATCTGCAAGAAAAAAAATAAGCAACATGTACAAGACTTCAGAATTCTCATTGACTTTGCTGGCATAAGTATAGGCATGATTTGTGACAAAACTGCATCAAATCTTCATAAAAAATGCAGTGTGTGCACATAGCCTTAGGCTAGGTCACATTAACGTTTTCAGAGCTGCCCGGGAGGTCGCGCTGAAAACTTCATTTTTGGCAGCATAAATGCGGTGCTACCGCCATGGTAGTGCTGCATTAACTCTGCCCATACTAACCTATGAAGGCCCCTCCCCTAATGTGGCTCCAACAGTTGTCATCAGATGGAAATCTCACGGTATTTCCTAACGCGAGAAAAGACGCTTTCTGCAATGTCTTTTCTTGCATTTGGAAATACCGCAAGATTTCAATCTGATGACAGCTTCGGAGCTGCATTAGGGGCGGGGCCTATATAGGTTAGTATGAGCAGCGTCAATGCGGCGCTACCATGGCGGTAGCATATTAAATAGAGAAAAAGCTGACCAGTATAAATGGGCGATCACCACATATCAATAAATCACAAATCTTTATTCCAAAATACCATACACAGGACAATAAAGTGCAATAGATTAAAAACAATTAAAAGAGCCCCATACAGGGCCACAGGTATACACTAAATCTCTACCCACTTAAGCATATAAATAATGATAACAGAGTATTCCACAATGAGCCATACTCCTACAGACAGAAACACTATAAGTTGTCCTCATACAAGATTCCCTAAGGGATCACCATGGAGGAAAAAAGTGCAATACAGCAGATACAATCAGTCACTCCATAACCTACCATTAAGTCAGCTGTGTGGGCAGAGAGTGAGTCACGCTACGCGTTTCGTCATCAAAGATGACTTCGTCAGGGGAGCCATGGCGGTAACACCACGTTTATGCTGCCGCAACCTATGTTTTCAGTGTGACTCCCTGGGCAGCATTGAAAACGTTAATGTGACCCTAGCCTTAGGGCTGAGGAACAAAGCTGTTGGCCTGATAAGTTGCAAGCTAACAGTTAATGCAACTAACATGTGTTGCAGATGGCAGACTATTAAAAGACAAGGATAAAAATGGTGCAAACATGTTGTAGCACAAGCCAAAACAATCACAGCTCAGAATATTACAACATGGCAGTATGATATGGTTTATTCATGAATGTATGTAAATTTTAAAAATGACAACTTATACTAGCTCATGACCTGTGAGCATTGGCATGCCTGGTCAAATTATCCTCACTTATACTGTCCATAGACAACAGTCTGCTGGGTTTAGCAGTTCAGCCTACAAACAAATATAGATGTCTCTTGGACACCACTAAGCACATACTTTTTCAGACTGATTTAATTTTTTTGAGCCATTTCAATGGTTATTAGAGACATACATATTATCAAATATATTTGCCAACAAGCACCACATCAATCTATACCAGGGATTGCCTACTACCAGAGTAATGTAGTTAAGTTGTCCTACAACTTATTCTGGCATGTATCATATATACCTATACATATGGCCACGTTTTTAGTTTTCCTACTTTTATAAATATTGTTCTAAGTGAGTTTATTTAAAGCAGAAAACATGATATAATTAACTTAATATTTACATAAGGAGAAAGTTTATATTTTAGATGGTTCTCTAGACAACATCTGATTGTCTTAGACAATACACAGTAAAATACCTTGGTATCAATCCACTTGTGTACATATATCATGTTACCAATACACTAAAAAAAACATTTGCACATATGGCATTGTGTCAATCCAATAAGAAACAGACATTAACAATGAACAGTGATTTCCAACTTGCTTTCCATTCTGGAACCCTATGGATGAGTTCACAATCTAAAAATGTTCTACTCTAATGGATTGATCACTTCTATTAAACAAGTCCCCATGAGTACCCCATTCCTTCAAGAAGTTTTTTCAACTTTTTTTTCAACATTTTCCATTAAGTTGCTGCAATGTGTTTTTAAATTATTTTACTAGAGAGAGGTCAATTTTAGGGCAGGTAAAACAAGAAATGACACATCATGTTCTGTTTTTGCGCTTATTTTATTTCCACTTTTACCATGAGTCTTCCATTTTTTTTTTAAATCCACCATACTGTTGACTAGATATAGGCCTTCTTATTAAGCAATCTTTTTTTGGGGTCCTTACCAAGGCGGGCGGTGCTCACAAGCTAATTATGCAAAACAGCCCCCCGAAACTGTGGTCCACGCCCCATTGGAAACACTATAGAAATAAGCACAAAACAAAAAGCCACACATCTAGAAAACTACATGGATTAGAAAAAAAAAAAAAAAAACATTGTAGTTGTCCTTGAGTAGGCCCTGATCCGATTCCTAGGACCAGTATTGGGAATCACTACAGTACTATATATGTATGGATTCCTTATAAAGTATAATACAAGCCTCCCCAGTCTTCACATTAATGCCCTCAATTTTTAAGCTAAATCACAGGCTTTTTTAGCTGCACAATTTGTTGTTCCATCCATTGCGATCAAATGCAGAAACTCAGATAGTTTCTAGAGCACATTGAAAACCAGCTTCAGTAGATAAAATGTAGCACGTGGGCAACCTATCCTTCCTGCAATCCTAAGCTGAACCAATAAGCCGCAAGCTTGTGCATCCGTGAAGATGCTTCCATGGGGCTGCCAGCCTTATCTAAAACAAAACAAAATTGTCGGCCTTCAAGGTAAAAGTGCTTGATTGCTTATGGTATAGGGAAGTAGCATTTTCTGCTGTGGCCTGCGCTTGTTTAATTGCACTAACATCTTATCCCTTTCCTCAATCCTGCTCACCTTTCCTCAATTCTATTCATACTTACCGTATCAGCTAGCAATGTAATATAGTAAGACTGTGCATTGCACGCATTGAATGCAGTAGATGTCAACTGCATGTCTCATGCAACAAAACTATGCATTATAATTTAAATAATAGGCTGGTAGTAATGTCAATGCCAGACTACAACCACCTTCTAAGATCTGACCGTAGGCATGTAGAGATGGCTTGCACTGAGTCTTGACACACTTGGAGCATCAACTGCAGTTCCCCATAACTTTGCTTGTGTTAACACAAAAATATTCCAATTTATGTGCCTAAAAAGGGACTAGCGTACTTCGTATAGTAGTGATTAACTATAACGAAAATACAGCTGTTTATCTGCACACTGATATTTCCATCATAATTGTGTATAGATTAGATTATTTGCTTACAAATGTTTAGCCCTCCTGTAACAGAAAGAATTGCATGATTGTATACTTTTAGATATCTCGGTTATTTACGTCACTAGCCTGGAAGCCTATATGTATATACTTGTTTCCAGTGAATTTTGGATCCATTTTCCCAAATGATAGCAGTCTACCTATATTTACACATACAGGTGCATCTTAATGAATTAGAATATCATCAAAAAAATATATTTTTAGCAGTAATTCAGTACATAAAGTGAAACACATATTATATAGAGTCATTACATAAAGAGTGATCTACAGTACTTCAAGTGTTTATTTATGTTAATGTTGATGATTATGGCTTACAGCCAGTGAAAACACAAAGGTCATTATCTCAGAAGATTCAAGTAGGGAGGATGAAGTGTTAAAAAGCACACTGCCGTATTCCACAAGACATCAAAGGGGTGAATATAATATTGAGTTATATGGCAGAGCAGTTTTTTAACCATTCATCCTCCCTACTCTATATGCACCACGCTGGGGACAGAAGCAACCATGATATGCTATTATAGTGGTTGTGACTCTCAGGGCAGCTTTACACATCGCAATATCGTTCCAATATTGCATAAGATTTCACGGGAGCGTGCACGTTTTTGACACTTGTCCAAGATTGCATAATAGATGTCACACAGGGAGATATCGGCAGGCAACGCAACTACGATGTTGTACGCCCCTTTTTTGCGCTGGGCATGAGCAACCCAGGGAACGAGCATTTAACATTGGAGTGAATAGGGGAAGTTGCACTCCGAATCATAGTTGTGCTGTCACACAGCACGATCCTGCCACATCGCATATACAATATCGTACGGTTGAAGGGCTTGCACAATCTTCTTGCAATATCGTTTTTTCGAGTCGCATTGCCCATTTACACAATACAACGCACGAACGATATCAACTGCAACGCCCGAACCACGTGACTTTTTGTCGATGTTGCATTGCGATATCGCAACGTGTAGAGCAGCCCTTACAACCACATCAGGTGAAGCCTCTGATACCGATTTCAGGAAATATTTTATCTCTCTGATCCTTCATTCTCACTACTTTAATATTCTAAGATAACCTTTGGGTTTTCATTGGCTGTATGCCATAATCATCACCATTAACAGAAATACATCACTCTGTTTGTAATAACTCTATATATGCTTTTCACTTTATGTATTGAATTACTGAAATTAACTTTTTGATGATATTCTAATTCATTGAGATGCACCTGTATATAGTAGTTATAGATTATAAATTATATTGTATGTCTGCCACTTCAAAATGACATATTCCCCACTGATTATTGTTTGAGAAAAAAAAACATGTTCACATGCTCAGAAAGGCAAAAATGTCCCCTTAGGACTTGTTCTTAGTATAAGGGTTCACTCACATCTGCATGCAAAATGCCTAGTGTAATCTGATAAATAATTGGATTGTACTCGGCCGGACCCATGTTATTTAATGAAGCAGTGTTGATCTGCAATTCATTTCCTCAGCTGGAATCGACCTGAAGAAAAAATTGCAGCATGCTATGCATGGTCACATAA
This sequence comes from Allobates femoralis, assembly GCA_033576535.1. NCBI lineage: Eukaryota > Metazoa > Chordata > Amphibia > Anura > Aromobatidae > Allobates > Allobates femoralis. The sequence continues at coordinate 156,600,096 of JARQOC010000006.1, forward strand.
AACTCTCCAAGTCAACGGGTGCGAGAAATAAATCGGATGTCACACAGACCATCCGTATGTCATCCAATTGTTATGAATACATTACCATCATGCAGCATAGAACACTGTAAATGGTCCTCAAAATGATTAAAGAATAGAAGTTGCCAAGAAAAAAAATGCATGTGGTACGGTTGGCATGTGGATGCTAGGCGAGAAAAATATCCCTCATTCGCAAAGCACCCACAAGACATACAGTATACCAAATGGATCTCACTAGTACAACTTTCTAGATAAAAATTGGACTCATTTCTCATATGCAGATTTGAACTAACCCTAACACAGAGTATCAATTTTTTATTAATGAAGTGTTGCACTCCAAAGAATTCAGCCAACTATTATGTCATGTTACTATACTGCGAATTCAGAAAAAGGCAAAAAAAAAACCTGTTCCCAGAATAGTTGACATCAATAAAAAAAATTCCTGTAACCTTCTAGAGCATATAGACTGCACAAGGCAAACACACTCATATAAGCATCTTGCCTATTATGTAGACCTTGATAAGAGATTTGTCGTCAAAGGCCTGTAGCGTGGGCTGTTCGTCTTTTGTGGCTGAGAAGAGAGAACGGCTCCTTTTTCCTGAATATTACATTCATACAATATACGCATGTGACTTTTATCGGAGCTCTGCTTCTGTATGTCTCCTTATGTCTTTTTAACTACCTGTTGTTTTGCTACAATTAAAAACCATAGAAAGCATTTTTGGGTGTGTCTGTAATTCAGGTCAGAATGCACACCCGTCTATAAATTCAAGGATCACTCATAAAATACTATTATGTTTTGTGTTTAATGTTCATGATAGTTGTCCTAAAAAACTGCTATTGTAATATTCAAGAAAACTATAGAAAATCTAAAAAATGGAGTCAACAAATTGAATTTTTATTTGTATTTGCAATTCAACTTCTACAATGCCAAAAATATCTGACTGCCATTATTTTAAACCTAAATTAAGTTATTTAGAGCACTGACTACTAAATAGTAATATGGAATTAAAAATAACTTCCAGCATCTTCATAAAAATGACCTTAAAAAGGATATAAGTACAGCAATAAATGTGGAAAAATCTAAAGCTGAACTCTAAATTATTATGTTTTATTGTATTTCAATAAATATTAATGTATATACTTAATTCAGGGTCAATCACTTTGTTATATGCTAACCTGGAGAAATTATTTTATTCACAAAAATGGTAAAATTAACTATTATGTAACCCATCCAAGACCAAGGTCTAACCACAACAAAATTACCACCTTTAGGTGATGCCGAACTTTATTTTTTATTGTATTCGTTTGTCAATTTTTTTTGGTGGGGGAGGGAGTTGGTGGGGACAGAAAAAAATTTTTTTTTTTTTTACAAAAAAGAAAACATAATCTTGATTTCTTTCATATTTGACAATTTATGTAGAAGAAATTAGTGGAAAAATATTGTTTATTTTTAAGGTGTCTACTATTCCAAAGTGCTGTACATATGAAAAAACCTGGTGAAAGTCTTAGGTTGCCTTCACATCACGATTTTTGGGCATCCGAGTGTATCCGTGTCAAATCAAATACCCTCGGATGCGATTTTGCCACCCATGTATCCCTATGGGCCTCGGATGTGCTCAGATGTGTCTCTATTGCCATCCGATTCCAGCACAATCTGTAGCTTTCTGATTTAGTCACAGAGCCTAAATCGCAGCCTGCTGTCCCCTCCTCTTTCCTCTGGTATGTTAAAAATAAAAATCTCCTCCCGGAGGAAACTTCACCTTTCCAGTGGCTCCGGTGATGCGACAGTCTCCATCTGGGTACAGGACCTCTTGTGACGTTCAGAGCTGACCAGCTGACACATCAGCTTATCGGCTCAGTAACATCACAAGAGGTCCATCACCTAGTACAGTCGGTCGCATCACCGGAGCTGCCGGAAAGGTGAAGCATCCTCTGGAAGGAGGTTTTTTTTTAAGCATACCAGAGGAAAGAGGAGGGGACAGGATAGGGCACTAGACAGGGGACAGGATAGGGGACAGGATAGACAAGCAGGGAGAGAGGAGATAGAGGAGGGAGAGACTGGGAAGATGAAGGGAGAGACAGGAAGAGACAGGGCCCACAGGAGCCACACGGATCCTGCATAGACACGGATATGGATGGCTATTTGCCATCCGATTGCAGGCATCCGTGTGGATCCGAGTCTGTCCGGGGGATCCTGCAAAAACAAGGATCCCCACGGACAGCCCAAAATTGTGACGTGAAGGCAGCCTTACTAGTTTGGAGTTCTTTACTATCAGGGAAGCATGGGTGAAACTTTTCTAATTTTCTCACTTTTTTCTTTTGTCATTCAATTTGACTTAATTAAATAATTTCTTTAATACCTGGGAACGTAGGTCTTATTTTTTCTACTGCAAACTATTTTAAGTGGGAAAAATTATCCAATACTGGAATTAAGGCCCCATACCAAATTACAAAACTACTAATTAGTGCAGGGTCTCAATAATAAATGACAGAAACCTATAAATTACCCTTGGGCCCTACAATATATTTTTAATTTATCAACCACTATAATTCAATAATCCTAAAATAATTTTATCAGTGCAAAAATAAAATTTTAAAAAACTGCCCAAAAAATCTTTAACAACACCCCATTAATAACCCCCATAGGACAGCGTGGTCATACTATTAGGTCTTACAGAAATTCAATACAACATTTATTATAATAAATATAATAATCAAATAGATGGGAACAAATAATTTATACCCAAAGTGGTGGAAAGATTAATGATATAAATACATTGATCATTATAAACACTTTAGCCAAAGAGTGTACATAAGTGTACAATCTGGTCTACAAAAAGGATATGACACCCACCAAACTCCATGAAGACCGACCTCGGGACACCCCCTGCTTAGTAGCCCACCACAATCTTAATTGGGAATTAGAATTTGTAAATTTGGATTAAACGCCTTTAAGCAGAAAACGTTATTGTAAGAGTAGACATAAACACGTGGATTTAATATGATATATAATCCATGACAAAGATGAATTATTACATGTACCCATGATATCTAAAATTGTAATATTTTTTTCTATTTTTCTAAACATTTAATATAATATTAGATAAGAAATGCAGTAAAGATAAGATAAAATTATTAATTTTGGGGGGTGAAAAATGAAATGATGAACTCAAATACAATAAAAATGATAATGTAATAGAGATACATCAATCTTTTCCAGCAAAGTGACTACCACTTGTGATGTATGTTTCTATTAATCAATTTTTGTTTCCTTCTACCACCCATTCTTCTAACATTTGTCCATTCCTGCTGTCTAATAGAAAAGTTTCCCACACATTATGTATAGGTGAAAAGCATTATATTTTTCTTGTTTCATAAAAAAATGAGGCAAAAGAAAATTTAAATAAACAAAAGGCCTAATGCTGCTAGAAGCCTTACCCTGCTACTGATACAATACCTAGACTACTTCATCTGGAACACCCAGCTTCATTCATCATCACGCTTTCCACTTACTTGCTTTGAGAGTGATCTTTAACTTGTATTGCATGGTTTTTTGGAGGTTCTTGGTATATTATTGTGTTCACTTTTCTGTTTTCCAACTTATGATTCATCTTTCCACTTTAGCTTCACCAGATGCATTGAAATCCATGACTCACCTAAGTCAAGGTTATCAGAGACCTTTTTTATCTGTAGCAGATTTAATTTTGCACCTTTTTTTAGAATGTACCTCCAGTAATTCACTCAAAAAGTTATAATTACATCGTACTTTTAATTATATCATATACAACTTTTAATTTAGAATTAGTCTGCAGGCTATACACAATATTAATTTTAATATTTAGATAGATAAATAGATATAGAGAGCTTTTAACAAATATAGAGGAGGTATACCACCCATTAGAGCCAGTGAACCTTGGTAGTCAATAAAGTAATATGACTCCAGCAGCCTCTGCACAGATTTATATAGTATATTGAAGCATACTAACAGGTGAAGGATGAAGACAGGCAAGATAAAGCAGAACTCTGGGGAGATAAAAAAGAATTGTGTAGTTCCTGCACTGCTATACTATAATGTTGAGCTACCTGTTACACTTGTATAATGTTTAGAACTCGTATACATCACTTACCGTATTCTATAACTGCTCCTAACCCAGAAACCCTCAAATATGGGACAATACGTCACGCCTGATTGTGCAGTTCACCCCCTCCCTTCATCTCATCCGATAACAGATGCTTCCTCATTCAATCATGTGGGAGTGACGTCATAAAAGGTCCTACATTGAGCCGGTATCTGGATATCTGCTTCTGTACAAAGAGCGGGAGGCATGATCACACTTCATCTCAGTCGAGACTGTCACAATAGGACCTTACATGACGTCATGTGATTGAATGAGAAAGCGCCTGTTATCACATGCACAGATGCTGATTGTGCAGCTCTCCCCCTCCCTCCACAATCAGGTGTGACGTATTGTCCCAAACAGGAGGGTTGACGGGTAAAGAGCAGGTAAAGAGTTAGTAAATAAGAGATTTATATTAGTTCTAAACATTGTACAATTATAACAAGCAGCTCAGCATTATAGTATAGGAGTGCAGGGACCATATTAATTTTTTTTTTATCTCCCTGGAGTTTCTTTTTAATCACTGGCTACCTGATAAAAATAGTGACTGTACAGTAGTGGCTCATCCTAATATTAGTGAATATGAAGTATAAAACTATCTATAATACAAACAGATGAGCTTTGAAGGAATATATCCCATGAAGGTACTCTAATTAAAGATCTAAGAGCATTTCATTTTTTTTTTACTGGGGGTGCACTTTAAGAAAAATTAAAGCTGTGTGTACACATCTGTACAGAAGAATCTCCCATACACTTACAGTCAACGGCAAGAGGGGATCCCATTCTCTGAGATCCGGAGAGAGAGTTTGGGGAAAGTCAAAATATTGCCATGTGCACAGAGCATACACAAATTGTGTCTTTCCCAGAGGAGCATTGCGGCTTTTAAGTCTCCTCCTTACTGGGTTGCCACTCTCCACAAGGTGAAAAGCTTACCCCTTAGACCACAGAGCACACAGCACATGGCTTAAATCTAAATACAAAAGATATTAGATTTATACCTTAAAAATGATATATCACCATGATGGACTGAGTGAGTCATGGTTAAAATGTTAATCACAAATGTCAGGTATGTCTAATAATGGAACACCGGCATTAATTTCCAACCACATCATTCCTTAAACATGTTCACTATATCCTCTTCTTTCACAGCGGCAAGGAAAATGCTCCCAAATCTCCTGAAGCAAGGTAACTTCTGTAGTTAATTGAGATTCTAGGTTATCGATACAAACAGCATATATTCCACTTTTCTTGTAAAATATTTTATTTCTTCTAAATAATCAGAGAGTAGAAAAGGTATTAGTATTAGTTACAAATTAAATGTAAAATCTTATCCATAATATTTTGTATTAACCGGTTGTCTAAGTAGCTAGATCACTTCTTGATGCAGTGCGATGGCATAGGGTTCTAGTTCTAACCATGTACAATAGACCATGGTATATATACAGCCAGATTATATAGCAACCTCTTTAAATAAATCATATCAGTGTGATAACTTTCATTTATCCCTTCAGTTGGAATGTGCCAAATGCACATTGTAATTTTTATCACCCAGTCCTACAGGAACATCAGTGCCACAAAGTGCCACCTATAAGGCTTGGCAACCTTCTAAGTCTTCAACAATGAATGGCAATCCTATTCAAACAAATGCAGTGCCTGTCAGAGGTTATTCCGTGAGGTTTGGGGCCGACAAAAGTCCAAGACAACCCACTTATACCAGCCAGAAAGTGCTTAAGCCCTCGCCCCCAGTTATATCCTCTTATAAAAGGTATAAGGTAACAGACATTAACCTCATAACACTTTCAATATTGATGTTTTTGGTTAGAAATATACTACTCTCCTAACAATGCTTTGGTTTCATATTTTCATTTACCTTTTTTTGTTGTTTTTTTAATTTTTTATATATATTTCATGCTCTTAAATGAAGATATGAGATATGTGGCTTTAGCACTTAAAGTTGTGGTAATTACAACCCCTGGCCCTTGATCAATTTCTGAAGAACTGTTAGAACCAGTTAATCCCAGCTTCATGGCCAGTTGCAAATGTAGGGAGAGAGTCATCAAAACTAGTGCAAAGAAAAAGTTCCTATGAAAAATGAATGAAGCAATCTAAGTGGTTGCTATATAGACTTTTCATTTTCCATTTAATCAGTTTTAGAAGTATTTTTTACTCTAAAAACCTTAATGACATGCTTTATTTTGAATGTTCCTACTTAGGTTTGTAGAATTGTAGGTAGAATAGTCAGAAGGACTCAGTTTGCACACAAATCCACTGTTTTATGGATGATTTGGGCCATAGTAGTCTGTAGGGCCTCAATATCTCTCTGTATACTTGAATTTTGGGCATAATACAAAATCACATAGAGGATGCCATCTTAGGGAAAAATTGTCCTCTGGAAGCAACATATATGGAAGATAGTATCTCTGTCATGCTAGGAAATACCACTCCCAGCATGTGGTGCAACACAAAGGGCACAACGGGGTGGTTATGGGGAGGAAGGCTCTAACGTTAGGGAGTGAGGAATCGAAACCTCCTAACACTTGCCTGTGTCTCTCACTAAGCTGCCCTAGCACCCCTTTGTGGGTCCTTCCTCCTGACGTCGTCACATGGCTAGTCTAGGGCTGTCACCTCTACTCACCCTGTCTAGTGTCCAAGGTCGGTGAATAAACCAGACTGCACCACTGATGTAATCCGATGCAGGGATAGGTAAACAGACTGGAGACAAGACAACAAGGAAGTACTAGTAAGCTGTAGCCAAACACCTGAGACTACAGCCGACACCGCTCCAACCAAGATTCCAGAAACAGCAAGGCACCTCCTCACTCAACCGAGGTCAGAATGGAATGGGATCTTCTATATCCGGTGTCATGTGACTATTTAAAGGGAGGTGGGTGTTGTCACCAACCAGCATCATCTGACCCAGCAACTTCCAAAAGCTGCCAGCAAGGAAATTGACATTAACTCTTTCTGATCCAAAGGAAAGAAAATAATTTTAAAGTTAATTTTAATCCATTGGATGTATTTAAAAATGTTTTCCTTTGCTGAGATAATCTTATATATGTGTCCCTGTTATGCACTGTGTAATGACCTCTTATGACAGTGCATGGAGCATAGTTTGATCCTGGGCAGGGGAGGACATAAAAGAGTATAGAAATATTACAGCACGGGATCATAGGGCATTCTTTTTTTGAAGAAAAATATTTCCCGACCTAGTTTTTAAAAAATGCTTCATCTCAAAGAAAGAATTATTTGCAATCTCATGCGGTAATATCTGTATATTCCTCCCCTACCCAGGATCAAACCATGCTCTGTGTATGGTCAGACAAGCCATTACACAGTACACAGCAGGGGCACATTTATAGGATTATACACCGGAAAATTATTCACACATCCAATTGTGAAACATTATTATTCCAAGATCTATTGATTAAAATGAACTTTAAAATTAGCTTTGTGGAAAAACCCATTTAAGTGTATTTATGAAAAACATTATGACCAATATAAGCAACAACTTACTCCATCTTTTCTTAAGTGGTTATTCCAAAAATAACAAGCTATTCCCTATCAATACGAGTCTTGTTCTCCAGACCTCTAGTGATCCATGCAGATAAACCCATCTGTGAACAAGTTATCTCCTACCTGTAGGTTATTTTGTGAATTACATTATATATTTATGGTTAAATACAGCTCAAAATATTGTGTTGCATTCCCTCTACAGTGCTTTACTTTTGTTTCCCACTGGCGCTTAAAATAAGGCCTGGTCATTTATGATGCATTAATTCAGTCCATCAGAGGACGTGACTAATGAAAACATGCCATATTATTACATATGCTCTTTCCGATCTGATAGCATGTTTCCTGCTGCTAAGCTAAATTCCTACATGTTTGCTTGCTCTCCTGTTTATGAACGCTGCATTTGTGCACACAATTTTCTGAGTATCCCATACACTTCTTGTTAAACGACAAATGTAATTTTACACATTAGTATGAAGCAAATGTAGCCAATGTTGGTCAATTTAATGAACTCTGGCTGAAACCTTTTCCGAGACATTGTATCATAATTGTATATAATACCATACACTAAACATTCCCTATAATGTGTATTTGAGTAAACTGACTGGATTAAGCATTGTTCACATCTGCATTTTTTTCCATTGTTCTGCTTCACCATAGGACAGTCATGTCAGGTACATCCCATGACAGACACCGGCAGCGGCAGCCATGGAGCACATTGGTTATAGAGAGATGTGTTGGGTTGCTGTAATGGTGTCTGCCATTTAATTGGAAAACAGCATGCTATTCTATTTTGTCCGGCATTTTGGACAGAATGTATAAAGGAGACATATGAGAGTCTCGAATTCAGAAGATAATGAAATCTAAGGTTATATCACATGGCAGTATTTGTAAGCCAAAACCAAGAGTTGGTTAAAAATAAAAATTCACTTTTTCTCTGTCTGATCCTTTAATAGGTTTTGCCTTACAAATACTGATGGAAAATACTGATCAAAATTTTGTTATAAATTTGGCCTCCCAGACAGAAATCTCAATATTCTCGGTAGACCTCGTGTGCCTCCCTCCCATGTAGGAGAAATCTACACTTATCTACATCATTTTCCTTCAATGCTTTCTTTTCCTGGATCGAAATATTTACATTGTTTGTTCAGCAGCTGCGTAACATTTTCCGTCCCGCTTCATGTCTCCTTGTCCATCTTTACTTTTTCATCCATTATGTTCTGCTCTCTATCTATAGAATTTAATCTTTATGTTATTTCCCTCTTCTGCATAATGTTATCTTGGCTATTCCACAGTCTGCATTGTGGCCATTCACTTTTGTTTTATCCTATCTATATATACATCATATATTTTATTTTCCCTCTCTGCCACGTTTGTTTACATCATTTCCCACCTAAACAATGAATTATTTATTTTCCTTCCAGTTATTGCGCATGAATGTCTTGCCCTTTTTATGTATAGCCATAGATACCACTTAGCTCCACTCACTATTTTATCTACTGTCCATCTTCTCCCTCTATAGACCAGAGTATGGTATGTCAGTCATTTAATTCTCATACTTATAAAAGGGTGAGTCACAAAAGGCAGAAAACAGTTCTTTTCTGAAAGAATCTATACTAGTGACCACTTACCTGTACAGTAAATTACTTATCATTGTCCATTTACACAGTTTTGCTCTCATTTTTATCACAAAATATTGGACTCATGGTTTGACACTTCATATATATTTCCACTTCCTAAACACACAGAGTATATTTATTGCCCATACAAGAAAGGCTAGGGTCACATTTGAGATTACTGCGCGCTCAGGGGGGTCACGATAAAAATTTAGTTTTTGGCTGGCTTAACGCAGTGCTACCACCATGGTAGTGCCGCGTTAACGTCGCCCATGATTACCATATGATGCCGGTGTTGATGTCGCATTGGGGACAGGGCCTCCATAGGTGAGTATGGGCAGTGTAAATGCGGCGCTACCATGGCGGTAGCACCGTGTTTATGCTGCAAAACACTATGTTATTAGCACGACTCCCCAGGCAGCGCAGTAATTACAAATGTGACCCTAGCCTATTCCATTACATCTAATTTGTCCATATCGGATGTTACTATATTGATCGTATTTTCATTGGTATGTGCACACGATCCGGAGACACTGAATTTATGACACAGTGCCCCAGACCTACGGGAACTGTGGGTGCATACTGGGAGACCGCAGCCGTCCTGTACTCATGATCTGCATTTGGTGCAGGGTGACTTTTCCTTATGTGCACCCCATGGAGCTCGCTTCCAACTCCGCAGCATGAAGTTAACATGCTGTGGAGATGCAGAAGTCCGGAAACCCACAAAGCACATGAAAACACGCTGCGGTCGGGAGAAGCATAGTGGGCATGGGATTTCTTGACATCTCATTCACTATGCTGGCACTGTACAATGCAGCATTTTGGACGCAGTGGCAATATACTGAATCCAAAATGCTGCTATTCTGGGTCATGACAATGCACCCTTAAGCTTGCATTAGGTATGTGTATTTTAGGGATACTTGGAATGGCTTAGCAAGAAATTACAAAACAAGTGCTTTCATAACACTGCTTACTGTAATTACCTGTTTGGTTATAATCCAAAGTATAGCAATGCAGAATATATAATTGATTTGTTATAGCTCACTAATAAATTGCTCTAAACATTACAATCCTATTGATGAACCATGCATGATATGTTAGTTTCTTTGTTTCAGGTGATAGAAAAAGTTTGCTTTTCTTATACAGAACTACAAATATATTACATAGACATAGATTTAAAAGACAGTATGCAGGCTGCCCGCGGCTGCCACTAGAGGATGCTTCGGAGCTTAGGCCATCTATTTATCCCTTAAAAAAACCTGTCATATGTTTACATTAGGAATTAATGGTATGGCTGAAAAGGTGTTCTCTATAATAAAAATAATAATTTTGTAGCGATCTGACAGTCGTGGAAAATCTAGCAAACAATCCGTATACAAATCAAAGTAGAAGTGCATTGGTGGGGTATCAATGTACTTGGAAAAAGCAGTCAATTACCATTTAACATTTTTGTGACAAAATCACATTAGAGTTCTGTTCCACTTTGCACAATTTTATTATTTCAGTTTTTAAACATAACAATGACATTTAAAAAGGTAATTGAACATACAAATGTTTCTGAGAGGTACTGAGATGAAAACTACACTAGGGCGGTCTCAGATGGTGGTTTTACATGGCTCAAAAGTAATTAAATTATAAGGGTCAGTCCATGTAGAATATAGGGACCTTATTCTAATGTAAGCCCTTAATATAGGGTTATAGGTTTACTGCCATTCTCCCCAACCAATTTCACATTGAAATCACCACCTATTTATTACTGTAGTGAAGGGGTTAGTATATCAAGGCTAAACAATACTGTCCACTATATTACATGGTCTAACTGTCACAGACTGGAGAAAAAGACTACCAATACCTGTCAGTGTTTCCCATGTTTAACATTTTTGCTATTATCTGTAGACAAAATTATTTAAAGCCCCAGTGTAGCCCCTCATCATCTTCATCAAAAGTAGTGTACAATGAGTACAAGGGAAAACTAGTATCACTTACCCATATAAGGGAGAGCCTATGTGCTGCCACCTATCACGGACCCACCCGCCCGACGTCCATTTCAGTTTCTTCCTCAAGAGGCATGGAGCATGACATACCACAAGTGTAATTTTGCACATAATTCTAGGCTAAATTTCTCATGATTAGAGAATCGGATCTATACAGTAAAAGCGTTATTATCATTGGATATAAGCTCCTGTTGAGTTATATCATAGCCGTCATAAATATGAACATGCAGATAAGATCCCTTTAAGCCCTTCCCCATGAAGGATGTATTAGTAAGTCCTACCTCAAGTCCCTGTATATGGCATTGGTTCATGAGCGGAGTTCCTACCATACTTGGCAGATGCCAGCTCTGTTAGCCATCCATGTTAAGTGTTCCGAGTATGACCTGAAATACATGGACTAGACATGGTTCACCTGACCAGAACTCAAAAGCCTCATTTAGCTATGAAGCTGTCAAGTTCTAGTCAGGAAACAGAAGCGTTCTGTGTATCATGGTCTATACTCCGACTGCAAAACATGGATGTGTGTCTCAAGCCTAAGAAACAGGACATGCTTCAGTCACTACTGCTTAACCCTGCTGTTTTGTTCGCCAAAAATGACCAAATTTGAAATTTATGATTTGTTTATGAATAACCATGTTCACATACAGTATAATAATGCATCAGGTATTCAAATAAAACACTTAAATTAGCTAAAAATCAAGACTTTAATAGGTCTGCTTAAAAAAGAACCGGAACATTATACAGTAAGTGTATAGCAGACCCAAGCAGAACAGCAGCGTTAACCATTACAATTATCCCTATCTATCACTATCAGTGGCATTTAAATGACGCAATCCCATCTGGCTTTACACAATGCAAAAATGGAGTGCTAAAGGAAAGTCATGGCACAGGGGGCCTATTTTCTCTAAACATAACAATACAATAATATTGCAGTATATAGAACAAGCAATTATACAACTGCAGGTTCAAGTCCCTCATTGGCTTTTCCAATATTAAAAATAAACAAATTTAAAGATAAACAAATAAATACATATATTTGCTATAGCTATCTCCATACGTCTGATCTCTCAGATTCTAAAATTAATTAACTTATTTAGAAAGAATTGTAAATAGAGAAAAAATAAACACACGGTTTGCATTTTGTGAGTTACAGCTCCCTAAAAATCCAATAAAAACTCAAAATGTCTCTTGTACAACAAGCTGGTAAGAATAAAAATGTCAGCTTTCTTTACAAAGTATAGGCCTTCTCGTACAGCTGTATTAATGGGAAAAATAAACATTTTACAGGCCTCCGCAAATGGCGAGACAAACTGTTTTTTTTTTTCATTTCCAAAGTTTTAAATGAACAAAGCTATGAAAGTTCAGTATCGCTGTGCTTGTACTGTCCTGGACAATTCTGTTGTCAGATTATTTTAACAAGGGTGGGTAGACATTTTTATATCCAATGGATATCATATATTTTGTTAGTGAGCCTGTTATGTAATTTAGGTTTCTTAAACCATGGACTGCATGAATTAGGGTCAGGCTTTCTTATTACAAATGACTATACTTCACTCCGAAACACTTTAATGTTGTGGAGAAAACACACTTCTATCTGGGAGTCAGGAACAACTGAGAAGACTAGTCACTTAGGAGGTCTCCCACCAGCTTCACCTGCCCGTCTCTACATAAATGACAGGCTTCTCCTTGTGTGTGACACCTGTTGATCTCATGCACCTCTTCCCATGCCCCTTCTTTAAAGTGTGTCTTGGTGAAATATACGTGTGTGAAATAAAGGAGCCTGTTCTGAATGTATGTTGAGTGGTTCAGACTGAATAAATCAAGTTACCATTATAGAAGTACTAGACAGATGCTCAATGCTATGGGGGTGGGTAGTGCAATGGGGGTGGGTAGTCACATTAGGGATTGGGGCGGGCCTGTAGCAGTCTGGGGATGGCTGAACATACTGAGACTGGGAGAGAGGATATGTTTGGAGGAGTCTAGACGTAATGTCCATTTCTCCATTTACATGCTGGCTCCAACACAAACACGCCCCCTGGTCGTTCCCTGGCAGAAGCAAATCAGTGATATCTGGGTGACAATGCAAAATGTTGACAGTATATATATATTACAAACTGTCAACATTCTGCTGCCTGGATACACATAGAAATTATCCAAAAAGCCTAGACAACCCTTTAATTTCCACCCACCTTCCCCCTTCTTTGTTAAGATGATACGTTTCCTCTTGCCATGTGAGAAAATTCAACTAATATTACAAGCAGGGTCAGACTTAAAAACCTCACACACGAGATGAAAAATCATATGATGAATGATATATCCTCTTTCGTATGAATATTTAATTGCGCAACCTCACTGTACACATTTCCAATGAGATTGCACAATGTATCTTTGAGATGAAGCCATACATTTTCAAGAAAAAAGTTTAATAATCAAGGATCAACACCCACAGATGGAACTAATAAAAGCAATCTTTCATTTTTCAAATGATCCTCATATACACATTATGAAGAAAGATTGTTTGCTCTCAGTGGGAGAAACAAAATAATAACCTATGTGATTGATAGTGATGAGCGATTGGTAAGATACTCGAGTTCGCATAGCTCTAAATGAATACTTTGAATGAGTAATGACTGACGAATCCAATGCAAGTCACCGGGGAACTCACTCAGATCCGAATACTAAGTATGAGATTAGAGCTCTCAGAACCCGAATATCTTACAACTCGCTCATCACTAGTGATTGACAATAGTCGTATGAAAATATCAAACATGTCAAATCATTTTTTTTGGAACACTATGAATATTCATTGTTCAAAGGTCAATTGGTGCTTGAATGTTCCTCATCTAAAAACCCAACAATGAACAATTACATTATAAAACATTATAAAATTATCATTTTACCAAAGTGTACCCCTGGACAGAATTAAAAGTTGAACCACAGGTGCTGAATTATTGTACAGACATTGAGGAGCACTGCTATGGCTGCTTGGGTCTTACAAGATCAAGGGACGAGCCCCAAGTTATTTAAAATCTCATCAATACACTGTGAAGTTTTTCTGAGCATACATTAACCAGCAGTGCATATTTTAAAACCTTAAATATTTCATATAAAAACCTTACTTGAGATAAAAAACCTATATGTGTGTACAACATGTGTTGTAAAGAAAAAAAAAGTTAGAAGCACCATGCAGTAGAACGGGGCCTAATACACAAGGCAGCCTCATGGTAGCTGTAGATCTCAGCAACCCCCCTGATTATAGGGTCTTACTTATAAGTGAGCTCCAGAACACGGGAGATAGCTAACACGGACTGCTCTTATGGTCAGACATAACATTGCACAGTTTTTGAACTTTTGTTTTTCCTTCCTTTTTTCCGTCAAGAGGCATAACTTTCTGTCGCCAAAGCCATAGCTGGGCTTGTTTTTCCAAGACAAGTTGTAGTTTTCAATGACACCATGCACTTTCCCATCCAATGTCCTGAAAATAGTGGAAAAAATTTCAACTGGTGAGAAAACATAATAAAAAATGCAATTCAGCCGTTGGTTATGGGTTTTGCACTAACAGCATTCAGTGTATGGGAAAAATAACTGAGTGTCTTCGGGTCTGCACAAATAATTGAATACCATATGATATATTGTTTTTTTTATATATATATTTCACTGGTTTTTTTTAAAAAAGTAGAATTGATACACACCCTTAGCTTTTTCATTTCATTTATTAATTTACCTGTATGTGGGTTTGTTTGTTTTCTTGCCAGGGGAAATAGAGTTTTCACTGGTACCGTTATTGGATACATAAGACTTACTCATTTGATAGCTTTGATTTACAACACAATGTTTGGTATATGGGTTAATTAATATATGTTGATAAATTAGACTTTTATAAATGAGAAAATACAATTTTTTTATTCTATTTAAATAATTTTATTTTTGGACATGGTAAAGGGTTCAGTTTAAGTTTGTATGTTTATTTTATTTATCTATTTTGTAGTGTTTAAATTTGTATTACTTTTCTTATTCCTCCTGGGCGGGATTTGAAGCTGCAGTATAGTGGAATTAAAAACCTGGCAGTGACTATCACCTTCAGGATGCTTTTGGGTGCCATGATAACACGTTACCCTGCATTTTCATTGCGGAATAGGGGAGATGGGCATGCACATAGTTTGGGACCACTTAAGTGTCACTGCTAGAGATTGGCAGCACCATTTACATAGCTTAAAAGCAGCGATTAGTGCCAGCTCCAGTTGCTGCTACTCGAGGTAGGCACTGGCTGTACAACATAGTAAGTATCAGTATGGAGTGGGTTCAGCTCCTGAGATTACTCCATTTATTCACACGCACATGTACATCATATTTCACGTAGAGGTTAAAAAAATAAATTTTATGTGAATTGAAAATTAAAAGCATTTTTTATATGATTAAGATTCCAAACTATGTCTATGCAGTCAATTTGAAGCTTTGTATCAGGAAAAAAAATAAGAATCTATACAAAATATATATGTATATACAACATAAAATTATTAAAGGGAACCTGTCAGCTAGTTTGAGCCTTCCCAGCTATCACTGTCTGTAGCTGTAGCTTTATAATACCAGTCTAATCATCCCTGTCTGAGCTCATAGTGTAATGGTAAAGGTGAAAGAAAAGCATTTCTACACTTACATTTCCTTATGTAGTGAGGCAGTCAGCCTCCAGCTTGGAGGAAGTAGACTGTTTGGCAAGTTAATAGTTAACTTTTTCAGCCTTATGTTAGAACATGTTGGGAGACCTGATGTGATGTCATAACCATGTGACTACAATAGAAAGAGATAAGTCCCATAGAACATAAGTTTGCTCCCTTAGCTCTGCCCACTATGGTCACATGATCGTTACATCACACAGGTCCTTTAGCCATGCAAGTTAATAGTGAGTTAACTATTATCCTGCCAGTCTACCTCTTCCAACGTGAAGACTGAAATGTAAGTGTATAAATGCTTTTTTTTCACCTTTCACATTACACTATGAGCTCAGACAGGGATAATTAGAATAGTATTAAAAAGCTACAGGTACAGATAGTGATAGCTGGGGGCATAAACCAACTGACAGGTTCCCTTTAAGAACTGAATGTTTAACCTATCCATATTGTTGCTATATTATTATTAATACCAAGCTCAGTGGGGGGAATTTATCAGGGCTGGCATTTTATGCACTATTTGAAATAGTTTGTAGCAATTAATTATCCTAATTCTAAACTTTAAAATTTGTAGGTCACTACATCACACACCTTCCTGCTAAATCCTGTCCAGTTCTTAAAGATTGACTGGTGCAAACCGAGTTGTACAAAAATTTGTGACCAAAAATTAGAAACAAACTTTAATGAATATCCCACAATAAATCCATCATATACGGTACTTAGATTTAAAGGGACCCATTCAAGCCAAAAAATACTATAAATTCTTTGGGCGTTAATCAGCAATTTAATTGCTTTCTAAGGATGTGTGCCGCTGCACTGAAATAAAAGCCTGACTACAAGGAAAAAATGAACTTTAATCCTAACTGCAGTGTCCGGCTTTCGGTCATAAAGGTGCGGCTTCAATCACCTGTCAGTACATCGTGAGTGTCGGCTGTAACCACGCCCCAGTACTGACTGACAGCCAGCTCAGTACTGATGCATGGCTCTCAGTCGGTGTCGGGGTGTGGTTACAGCAATCACTCACTGCATACTGAGTGGTGATGGGAGGCGCACCAGCCATGCCTCAATCACAGGAAGCCAGAAACTGCTTGGAGTTCATTTCCTCCTAGTAGCGAGACTATCAGTGCAGTGGCTGCACAGCTTAGAATGCTACTAACCTTCAGATTAACAAGGTTCTCTTTAAAACACGGGTGGGGCACATCAGGCCCCAGGGCCGAACGCGGCCCTCGATGACTTTTTTGCAGCCCCCGGGCAGATTCCTGGGGTCTGCAGTGCTTAGGGTGGCAGACGTGTTTTGCTGACTGTCTGCCCTTTAAATTCAGCTCTCCAGTGATCTCTATGCCCCCGCCTCGGGCCTCCACAGTGAGGTATATGTTCCCAGCCTCTCCTGTGATGTCTAGAGCTTTAGCAAACCTGGAAAAGCAGTTGAGAAATAACATGGCCAATATTATCCACGCCAAAGAGAAGCAGCTCAAGCCACCAGAGTAGGGATGAGTTGATTGTTTAACCAAATACAGTGGGAAATTTCCAAATGGCCGTCGACAGAAAAATGGTTCCCCGCCTCTGCTTTAAAATATAACATTCTGGCCACTTGTAGCTACCAATAGAGGGACCTACTGCATACTGTGCTCAGCCACATCTGGCATAACATCTTTCATATTAAAACTCCCTTAAAAAGCTATTTTCCTTAATAGGTTCCCTTTATATTTTACATCTGTCTATGAGGGGGTTTGGAGTTCTGTATCAGAAAACCAAATGTATTCTATGGAGAAAAAGGATATAATATTGATATATGTCTGAGATTATAGTAAAGTTAAAGTATTAAAAGGTTTTGTACCAATGTTTTAATGAATTTTACTTTGATCAGTAGCCCAGTTGAGCATGCACCAGCCCCTGCCAGCCTAGACTATGCAAACGTGCCAGCTGCTTCTGCATATCAATCCGCTTCAGCAGAGCAATATACCCCGCCGTACCCAGGCGCACCGCTTCCAGCTGCTGCTCTTTCTTATGTCCCGCCTGCTGCTTTTTCACCTTCCAGTGACAGGTAAAAGATTTTACATATATAATGTTTATTTTTTTCTTATTTCCCAATATCATGAGCTGTTCTCTGGTTTGCAAACCAAGCTGTAATTTATTCTTAAAAAAGAGTTATGAATATGATGATCGGGGCCAATTCAGGTCCATTGGATGCTGAAATAGGTCAATGTGAAGATTAAAGGTCAAACAATTATTTACTGAACATTAGTTTGCCACATGTATTTAGGTTTCTCTATTTAAAGCATGGTTTATAAAACGTCACATGACACAAAAGGTGTCAACTATTTTCAAATTTCCTATAAAAAAAAAAACTAAGGACCAATCATTTTACTGATGATTTTCAATTGTGTTGGAATCTGTTTCTGAAATAGCATTTGGTTCAAGATCAATGCGATTTTACTCACATTGCACTCACTAGTTTATAGGCTCGTGTAAGACCTAACACAAGGAAAGGCTGAGAAATGAATACATCTTAGCATAAATCCTTTATACCTTATAAAAAGATATCCACTCTGTGACCTCATTATTTCTAGGCATCTCAACAAATTAAAAAAACATAAAATTTGTGAGAATTATTATATTGGGAGTGGTCCATTCCATGACACATGGCCAGTTTTGGTTATAACTTGCTGCACTGGTTCTCTGTCATGAAATAGGCGATATTTATTTGAACAACATCATGTGAAACCACTATGAAAAGATATTTAAGCCTTTTATATGTTTATAGCTATACTAAGACTTAAGATGATATATGAAATGTTAAAGGAGTATTCTCACCAAATAAAGTTATAGACATATGTCTAGGATATATTATCACCTAATCATCAGGAGTCAACCTCTAAGACCCTCTCATAACCTAATAAGCAGTAGACGGACTATCACCTATCATAAAGTGATGACATAGCCAAAAATATGCACTGTTAGTTGAAATTAGATTAAACCTACAGATATCCCGTTTCTTAAAGGGGTCCTGTCACCAGGAAAATGAAGTCTAATCTGCAGGCGTCATGTTATAGAGCTGGGTGACATTAGTCGATTCAAGTATAGTTTTGTGGGAAAAGATTCAGTATGACCTAGATTTTTATCATCTATACTTCTGCTCTTTTTGGGATTTTCAGTTCAGTGGGGGGTCTGATCAGTGACTGACAGATTTCATTATATAATGTGCATACAGGGATATCTTTCAGTTACTGATATTACCACCAACTGGACCAAAGAGTCCCAAAAAGCAGAGTTTACTACTCCACCACCCCGTGTTTTTTGTTTTACATTTTCTGCTCCCTTGCTTCTAAGAAGGAAAAAATTCCAAGTTCGGTGAAATTGCAAAAAAAGTGCAGTTACACATTAGTTTTTAGTGTTTTTTTTTTCACCATGTTCACTATATGGTAACACTGATGTGACTGTGTGATGCCTCAGATCAGTATAAGTTTGTAGATACAAAACATGTATACCTTTACTGGTATCTAAGTGGTGAAAAAAAATTCAGATGTTTGAAAAAAAGAACAGCATTTTTGCGCCATGTTCTGCGACCCGTAGCGTTCTTATTTTTCGGGATCTGGCACTGTGTGACAGCTTTTTTTTGCATCTTGAGCTGACGTTTTTAATGATACCATTTTTGGGTGGATGCGCTGTTTTGATTGCCCATTGTTGCATGTTATTGCAATGTTGCTGTGACCAAACTAACTTAATTTTCTTGTTTGGCCTTTTTTTTGCCGTTACGTAGTTTACAGATCTGATTAATAGACTTTATATCTTGATATATTTTCTGAACGTGGCAATACCAAATATGTGTATTTTTTTTAATACTTTTATTTTGAATGGGGAAAAAGAGGGACTGATTTGAACTTTTGTGGGGGTTTTTCATATTTTTAAAAAACTTTATTTTTTAATTTGTTCTTTATTTTACACTGCCCCATAGGGCGCCACAGTGCTGCAGTGGCCGATTGCTTTGTGCCATGACCAATGAGCTTCAGCACATCGGGACATGTCACAAATGATCACTGTGTGTGGTTAGCAGCACTTGCCAACCACTCACAGGAAGTGATGCATGATAGCATCTGGGGTCACTGCAGGAGCCCGGGCTATCAAGTGACACACGAAGATCCTGCGATCTTATTGCAGGATCTCTGATGCATGTGGGGAATTGCGTGGTCCCCGCCGCAGCGCCTCATTGACTGACAAAGAGTTAAGAGCATCGATCGGATCACAGATCCAATTGGTGCTGTTAGCCCGACATGTCAGCTGAGGAGAGTGGCTGAGATGTTGGGGAAAAGATGTGAGCTCGATACCAGATCTCACCTCAAAATGAGGGTGCCGACCCATGACATACATGTATGTCAAGGGTCAAGAAGGGGTTAAAACACAAGTTCTACTGAATTTTTTCTCACAAAAGCATATTTCAATCTACTCAGCCCCTCGTGCTTTATAAGACAATGTCTGCAGATTGGATGGCATTTTCAAGATGACAGGTTCCCTTTAATAGCATCAAATAGCCAGAGAGGAGAGCTGCAATAAATAGGGATTCTTGAAGACCCAACATGTCCATGCATTTCATGGACAGCCCAGGTTTTTTACTAGTTCCCATGTAACATTGATTTCTCCTGTGGTGGTCCTGCACAGGAATTAAACACTGCCAGGTTTCTCTACAAAATACAGGTGATCACTTGGGGCTCTAAATTAGATACTTTTTAAAGAGTTGTTTTCACAAAAAGAGATTGTCCAAAGCTGGGTCTAGTTTGCATACTTCGGGCCACATTCTGACTAGACATATCTGCCCTTGCTTAATTTTCTTGCATTGAGTGAGTCTGTTCACGTCTAGTCTGCACATGACCGCATGAATGCAAATCACATACTTGTGATTACGTGCCAGGCCGCTCCCTGTGCCGGCCCAGGAGAAACTACACAGCATGTAGACTGCATGCTATAAGGATTCACAATTCTGGAATGACACGGAGCGTCTGTAGACTCGCTCCCCAAGGCTGGACAACCCCTTTAATCTGTTAAACAAAGTGAAAAAAGCTTAATTCAACTAGATTTTCATCATTTATGCATATACATGCAGTCAGGTAGTGTGTTGCATTTTCTGTAACTTATTATAACAGCTGTGTTGTGTGTTTGAGTATAATGTGCGTTACTACTCACACGTGTCTTAAGATGCCGTTATACTTACTGATTGTGTTTCCGGGATATACTGTTGTCTAGCTTGCTTCGTTGTATTTTGATGCCAGTTTCTTTTTGAATAATAAGTAGAACATCATTCAATGCCCTGACCATTTTTGTCACCATGCATTGGTTGTTTTTGCTTCGTGTTGCTTTGTGTCTCATGCTTTGCCATATCATTTTCAGAACATCTACAGCTGCCACCAACTCTCCTTCACACATCAATCGCAGCCAGGGAGCTAAGAACCTGTCCGCTGC
The DNA here is from genome assembly GCA_033576535.1 of Allobates femoralis. Taxonomy (NCBI): domain Eukaryota; kingdom Metazoa; phylum Chordata; class Amphibia; order Anura; family Aromobatidae; genus Allobates; species Allobates femoralis. Next base: position 156,621,476 of record JARQOC010000006.1, read on the forward strand.
AGCCTCCACTATATCTTGTGCCATATCAGCACAGTCTAGGTATAAATTTCTTTTAATGCTTCATTTTAACTTCTCTTTATATATTTGATTTTTTTTGTAAAAAAAACATTCACACTCTTTAGTTTCCAGCAACAATTTTACAGTGTTATGAAGCAATGTCACAATGATTTAATTTTGCTATGCTTTACATATTTACTATATCTGAAAACTGTTTAAAGCACCAATACAGCATTTTATCTTTTTCATCGCTGGAGTGTCGCTTTAAATGTAAGTCCCCTGCCCCCAATTATATACTCACCTGCTGCCGTCTTCACCTCTTACCAACACCGCTCCGGTGCCACTGGGCCATCCTGTCCAGAAGTCAGAAGTTACATCCCAGGCACTTGATATAGCTCTATCAGGGCCCTAACAAGGTCGGAACAAGGCTCCCGTAGAGTTGTATCAATTTATGGCCTCTGGAGTACTCCATTAGGCTGGTTTCACATTGGGGTTCCCCTCTGCAGCGTTCTGCGGAGGGGAACCGCCATGTGAGCGCAGCCAACGCAAGCCCCTATGTTTATAATGGGAGCGCACGGTGCTGCGCTTGACTGCACATGACCGTGTGCTCCCATTCACTGCCATAAGTGATTTGTGCGCAGGCGGATGCCTGCTCACAAATCACACACTCTTGTCCGCACCAGGGACGTAACATGTTGTATTCCTGGTGTGGATGAGAGTGTGTGATTTGTGCGCAGGCATCCGCCAGCGCACAAATCACATATGGCAGTGAATGGGAGCGCACGGTTATGCGCAGTCAAGCGCAGCACCGTGCGCTCCCATTATAAACATAAAGGGTTGCGCTGGGTGCGCTCACATGGCGGTTCCCCTCCGCAGAACGCTGTGGAGGGGAACGCCAGTGTGAATCCAGCCTTAAACACTGAAGCTGCTGGCAGGTCACAAGTCCTCGCAGACCAACCGGAGCACCGCTGGAAAAGGATGAAGGTGGCAGAAGGTGAGTATCAAACAGGGAAGAAGGGGAATTATATTTAAAGCCCCACTAAAGTGGAGCAATAAAAAAAAATGTGGGGTGGTTCTTTAAATCTTTTAGCATTTGGTTTATAAAAATATTGATGAAGCCTACAAAAAAAACAAAAATTTCCCTAATCCCTTCTCTTGGGCTTCTCCTCCTGCTTCTGAATGGAGCTGGTGGGCAAAAACTGGTGAGATACATCACCACCTGCCCGCTCCTTTCACCATCACTTGGCTGATGTCTTATAGGCATCACAGCCACACCATTATCACATCTGCAACAGGAATTGCAATTATGTTGCAGAAAGAGCGTCATGGCTGAGAGTAACTGTTTTTCCCTGCCATATGCAAAGTAGATGCCTGCTCTGAAATCATATAATACAACCAGGTTCCTTAGTTATGGGTCACACAAATAATGCACCATGACTATAATACTTTCTCTGCCTTCTACCCTCATTTCAACATATTCTTTCCATTTGAATACGTAGAACCACTTTTTTTACCATATGGCACACAATCACACACACTACATCAACACTTTTTTTTAGCAACAGTGTTGCGTCTCTACCTGAGCATTATGCCAGGTTGTATGAAAAATTATTTGATTTTTTCCTGAAAACTCAGATGATTTTCATCCGTATTGTCATCCATGTTCCATCAGTGTGCCATCCATGTGTCCATAATTTACATCTGTGTGACATTCATGTGGCATCCATAGTTTAAAATGTTCATAATGAAATACAGTTTCCTATATTATTAATTGTAATGTCTCCATAAAAATCGGATTCAATACAGATGTTTCGTTCAAGACCAAATCCAATTTTATTTTGACAGAATCCTTTCGTAAAATATGCTTGTGTAGCTGAGCCCTTAAAGGGAATCTGTCACCAGGTTTTTGCAAGCTAATCTGAGAGTAGCATAATGTATGGGCACTTACCCTCATTCCAGTGATGTGTCACTTGCTGCACTGCTTAGTGTTGTTTTGATGAAATCACTGTTTTCTCAGCAGGAGAATAAAACTAGAGGACTACTTGGCCTGCTGCCAGGTAGTCCTCCATAATTATGTATAACCCCACCCCCACCAATGATTGGCAGCTATATACACCATGCATCAGAGGTGTGCGCTGAATGATACAAAGCCTGGCATTCCGAGAACTTCTGCAGCTCATTAAATAGTGATGTTACCAAAATTAAAGCACAGAGCTTAATAAGTGACACGTTGCTGGAATTAGGTGTTACGCGTGATGATGTAGAGTGGACTCAGTAGACCACTGATGGTGCAGTGGCAGCTGTTTACCAAATACTCAAGAGGCAGCAGAGTGACTTTGGTAAAACCAAGAATATTTATTGAGGAAAGCTTAACAAAAGAGAAAAGGTGCCTGAGGGGAAGACCCTCTGGATTGTGACATTGTACACTAATAGTGGAGCACCAGCAGAGGTAAGCTCTGTACAGGGATACACTCGTTACAACACCAGGAGGCCTAAATGCCATGAATCCCGTACCAGAGGGGCGACCTGTGCAGACTAGACAATAAAAATGGAGAGACTGTGTCTGTCAGAGAGATGAATCCTGGCAGCTCTGTTAAATCTCGGAGAGACTGATCCAGCCAGTACAGGAATCCAGACGATTCTGTGCACAATAAGATAGGCCTGGTCAGCCTGAGGATTCTGTGGAGACAGAGGTGTTTTGTATCATGCAGAGTAAAGAGCAACAGTCTTCCTAGTGCAGAGCTCAGCAGAGTGAGGCCAGGACAGCAGCCACGAACACAGAGAATGAAACCGTTGCCCAGGCACCTCCCAAATGGGGAAGGTGCCTTTTGTGCTCAGTGTAGCTCAGCACTTAGAGACCTAATGGGGAAAAGGTATATTGCTCCTATAAGTGTGTGCAGGATGCCGGCCGCGCATCCTAAGAACATTCACAGGAGACCTGCCAAGAGGTTCCCAGCAGAGAAGGAGACAGACGGTCACATGGAACCATGACCAGGGTGAGCAGAACCAGAGGAGCAGCATGATGAACGCCGATCTCTCTGCTTAACAGAGACCGGCCCATCGGCTGTGGGCATGACATTAGGGTTTTTTCTCTAAGATAATGTTGATCTCACATGGGATAGCAAAAACCTGGTGACTAATTCCTTTTAAAGGAGAGAAGGCAGCCAATGTAAATTAGGTAAATTCAACTATCTTGTGTTTAGGAATAGAAAGTCATTAAATGATGTAACAACCCGAATAATTGTTTTCACAGATTTAACCATAACATTTCAGAATTCTTTTCTTTTTGAACACCAGAAATATCTTTTATGTTATGATTTTCCTCCCCCTTCTAGGATTTATTACCAGAACAGTTTTAGGTGGCATGGAGCATTTTACACTAATTTAATTTTGTCATTCCAGGTGCTCATTCGAAACAAAAAAAAGTTAACATTTTTTTTCAGGTTTACAGGAGTCAAAAAGATACATTACATTCCTCAGCAAATGTCTTATTATTATTGTTATTTGTAAGATAGGCTTCATTCACAACCAAAATATCATCTCCAGATTTAGTTTTTGGTTAGAATCATTTAAAGCAAAACACCAATATCTGTTTCAAGATAGTGTCATCAGAATTATAGCTCTATTGTGCTAATCAACTCCTATGAAGGCTTATTTTTTTTTTTTCACAAAACCTAAGGGCAGTTAAGGATGTGCACTCCATGTAATTAACACTTTTGGAAATATCTGAGTGGGAACGCTCAGTTATTTTTATAATCCATACAAATGAGGTCCCCAACCTTACTGACCTTGAGAGCCACATTCAGCTCTGAGAGACAGTTGTGAGCCACATCCACTAGTGCCATCCAGAGTCTCCATTTCTAGTATCAGGACAGTTAAAACTTTTGCCCAGAAATCACAGAGGTAGTGTACCAAAATTCAGGGGTTCCTACCTTACCCCTTTTCAGATCAGGTCTTTTATGTGGGTCTGCTCACAAAAGTCACCGTCTAGGGACCTGCTCTTCATAGCTGTTTGCTTGAGCTCATGTTAGTGAACCCAACTGACAGACAGCTGCAAGCCACAAGTGGCTCCCGAGCTACAGGTTGGGGATCCCAGCCCTAGAAGCATATTGTACTCTCGTTCTATACAAACTTCTTGTATAAATACCTGATGATGATAATTGCATATCTTGAACTATGTAGATAAAGATAAAAGTATTATTTTTTATATTTAATGGCCTAAACACTTTAGCAATTTTGGGTCACTATTTAACCTTTCATTTTCACAAAGCAGATATTATATATCCTGACATGTTCCTTTTCTTCCCATTCAATTGTTTCAACGGGAAGACACAAATATAAGTCTCCCATGCTGCCACCAGCCTTGGAAGCGCTTTCTATTACTCCTATATTCACTACTTCACCTCTGCTCAAGAAGAGAATCATACCCAAAAGAACTGGTGTATACAAAAGAATTGGTCTCTCAAACCTGTCAAGAAAAGTGTATCAGAGGTACAGCTTCGAAAGCTGGCTGGTTATTAACTTCCCCCAGTGCTGAGAGGTCAGCAACTCTTCACCTGGGGTCCGACAATGAGTCCACAGGGGCACATGGGTGATGGACTTCTCATGCTGTCACTGCTCACTCTGTTGTCAGACAAAGGTTAAAAGGAAATTATCACTTTATATCTATATGATTTTTATTTGATCCTAAGACTTTTTTAGACTACTATTTTGTTACATTATAATGGCTAAAAAGAATTATCCATATTATTAAAATAATTTTATATACTAGGCTTGTTTATCGAGCGTGGTACCATAGTTTTAGGAACTTAGAAATTCTCAAGTTACTAATTTAAGTTTTCCATATAGCAGAAAAAAAAACTTAATTAAAGACTTTGTCCACCCCAGATAATTCCCTTTTTTCTAGCATAGTCCCCCAATGATAGCTCTTTTTGGGAATTCTAGTGATCAGCTGTAATAAATATTGAACTCAGGGCTGTGGAGTCGGTAAGCCAAACCTCCGACTCCAGCTCTTCAATTTCCTTGAATCCGACTCCGACTTCACCAAAATGGACACCAACTCCACGACTCCGACTCTACAACCATGGCTGTGATGTCAGTAAGCTAAACATCCAACTCAGACTCCTTAATTTCCCTGAATCCCATTCCGACTCCACCCAAAATTGACACCGACTCCATGACTCTGACTCCACAGCCCTTAAACTCCCTTGCAGTGCACCAACGAGCTATTCATGTACAGTGTTTCCCATCAGGAGCCACCAAAAATGCATATTTTCAGGATTTACTTAGTATTGCACAGATGACAACTTTATTATCTGCACAGGTCATGATTCCATCACCTGGACAATGCTAAGAAAATCCTGAAAACCTACACTGTTGGTGGCTCCTGAGGTCTGGAGTTGGGGAACACTGATGTAGGGCATAGACAGGGCAAGTCCTCAATGATCAAAGGTGTGGATAAACTATTCTTTTGTATAACTAAAGTAAAATGATGACCTTGCACATTTTTGTTCTTTAAAAGTGATAATTTCCCTTTAAAGAGTTCGAAGAGATTCATCACCTTGCAAGCGCTTAGAGGTTTTGAGTGGACTATATCCTTCCTCTATATTTGTGTGCTCCTCCTGGTGTTTTCAGACATCATGTTTAGAACTGAGCTTGCTCTTCCTTTGCTTAGTAATAATGGCTAACAAAACTGCTGGTGTCATCCATTCTGTAAGTAACAAAAGTTCCAGTCACTCTAATTCTATCATTACTCCATTACTTAAGACTCCATTGGGTTTTCAAATGTTTTTCATTTAAAAAAAAAACCTTTAGAGAAACATCCACCGGAATCTGGAACAACTAATTGAAAGTTCAGAGTTTATTGAAATGGTGTTTAATTTTACGATTCTCCACTAAATAATGCACAAGTGTTAAATGGAAATTATAAATAAATGTTCATTAGTTATTTTACTATGGTAAGAACAGTTATTTTCGCACTAATTTAAAGGCAAGGTAACACTTGTCCCCAGACAGTATCCAGGATACAGGAGTGTTTCCTGCTTGAGAGCTCTCGAATGTGGAGCTGCTACCGTAACAAGCAGCTGCTTGCGCATTTGCATATATGAGCCTCATCATATATCATATAGACAAGCATTCTGCTGCTGTAGGACCAATCAGCTAAGAATATGAGAATCCTTAAGCTAAAAGCAGTTGTCCTAGGGTGAGTGCCCACGATCAGGATTAGCAGCACTTTTTGTTGCACCCCAAACATTGCGATGTGGAGCACCAGCACAGTGGATGGGATTATGGAAATCTCATGTCCTCTGTGCTTCTTTATTTGCATGCGGTGTGGCTTCCCAAGCTGCAACATGTAAATTTATTCTTGAGGAGACGCCACTGTTCTCAGCTGGAAAACACAGAGAAATACACTGCATCCAAAATCCTGATCGAGTGCATATATGCTGTGTTCTCCTGTAGAGAACACTAGCGTCTCCACCAGAGAAATAATGCTACACCTAGAACACAGCGGCTCCTGATCATAGGCACTTACTCTTAAGAGACTACTCTAAAATGTATCATTTTTAAGATAAACCTTTATTAATTTCAGTTTTCCCCAGTGTAAAATAAAAATAACAGATACTAATCTTGAAAATCGATGCCATTCCAGCCTGTTGACTTTGGGTCTCACCTGAAAATTGTTATGCCACTTAAAATGAACCTTTCATCTGATTTTCTTTGCCACCAGCAATAAGACCCTATTTATAGCATTCTAGAATGCTGTATATAAGTCCCAAGGCCTGCTCAAAACAGGATTCACTAAATCATCCCAGACAGATGTCTGTCCAGCCTCTGTTTGACAACTTCCATACATGGGGAACTCATCATCTCTGTGGTAGTCTGTTCAACTTGTTGATTGCCCTCACTATAGGTTCTTTGACCTTTCCCCGTGTCTATGCATTACAGTATTTTGCTCTGCCATAAGCAAGTCAAAGAGAAGTGCGCATGTGCAAGAGCACAATAGAGGAGGCTGTGTGTTGGTGACATAGGACGCGTCACCCACTTGAAGCATAGAAGGAGGACATTGATCACTGTATATAAGGCCGTACTGGTGGTGGCCGCAACTTATATTTGAAAAAACTGGTGACAGGTTCATTTAACTGCTGAAGCCAATCTGTGTCCACTAAAGCGTTGCTTTATACATTCTTCCTTCGGAAAAAACTCGGCTGTTCAACAGAAGTGAGAGAACTACCAACAAATTAACAGATTGACTGCAGCGGTAACCTTGCATAACAATGCCATGAAAAAGATTCGTGACCTGTTGCCGACATAGCTGAAATGACAATGATGCAAGATGTATCTGTTAGTTCTAGTTTACGCTGAGGAATACAGTATTGAAGAAGGGGTTGTCTAAGTAGTGGATAATCTTTTAAAAGTCAACCTTCAATTAAAAACCACTAATCATTTTGGATGAAGACGGAAAACCACATTCACATATTTGCAAGGGTGTTCTGCCAAAAAACTCGGATATACTGATTGATCCAACTTCCAACATTAGTATGAATTGCATCCCATTTATGTTAATCCTTAGTGTTTTTAGATTATGTTTCAAAGGACATGGGTGCTGGAGCTGGAGAAGTAAGAAATGCTGTCATGGTTAGTTTATCTGTACTAACTGGTCTCAAGGGCATATGTAGCATTGAGACAGCTGCTATAGGGGCCCTTGGACAGAGGGAGCCCAGACAGTAAAGAATGACTTCCTACAGCTTGAACAAGAAAAGGAAATAAGAATAAAGCCCCAAAGGACATGGATGAGTAAAAACAACTTGGCTAACAAAACTTTGGGCCTTGTTTAGTTACTAAATCAGAAGACCGGTCTGGCTAAGGTTCAAATTCCTGTTTTTTTGTTTCTAGATGACAATTACCTTTAAAGTAGGACTCTCCTTCACTTCTGTCTGCATATTAATGTTTATAATTGGACTTCTTATGAATAGTCTATTTCTAAGAGATCCTGTGAAAAATGTTTAGTATCGTAGGCTGAAATCACTTACCGTATGTAGTTTTCGTAGCAGTATATATGGCAATTTTTTGTGCTACAGCCAGAGGTAGATCTAAAAGTATGAAACCTAGTCTGATACTTATCCACCTTTGATCCACTCATGTGTTTATCTCAAGATGTTGTATCAAAAATGGCCATAAAATCCTCTACAAAACTGCATGTGATTCAAGCCAAAAGCTGTATATTCATGGCATTCTGTGTAACGCACAAAGTTGTATCTGGTGAAAAAATGTCACCATGAAGCTTAAAAGACACATGTATTATAAAGGGCTGTTTTTAGTGCAGTATTTAAGCAAACTCCAGTAAATGTAACGCTTTCCTTGATATTTCCCATTACTTTTTAATCCACTTGTGACTTGGGATCAAAAACTTAACCCAAAACTGCACCAAGAACTGTATGGGTATTTTCATCCTCCATTGTACTGGATCTGGATAGAAACATAGCATTAATACATATTATTTTGAATATATGGAAACATGTTTTCTTTATCAGATAAATTATTTTAAATATTTAGAATATTGTCTAAATATTATTTAAGGTTTCTATTGGAATAACATATTTTAAATGTTGGAAAAAAACTTTTTTTCATTGCTTTAATGCAAAAATGGATAAATTGACAAGCATCAAAATTAACATACTAAATGCTATATCCCTGTGCACATCAATTATAACTTGATTAAACCTAAAGAGTAACAGAATTTGTCATTCTTTCAGCTAGATGCGGTCATTGGCTTTATGTTGTTGTGTTGTTATTGCCACATTGAAAATGTACTATGTATGACACTGACTCAATAAGGAGATGTAATAAGGGTCAACATTTTAATCTATGGTTCTTTGCTATAATGTAACAAAGGTGAACACTTGCTTCTTTCAGCCTTCATCAGCAAGCATCCTTTTCTTCCAGCTACCAATCTAAAATAAGGTATTTGTGTCAAAATAAATGTGTGAAGTACTAATCCAAAAAATTACTTTTTAGTTATGACTTGCCATAACTCACCCTGTGTGTTAAAGATGACAAAGCTAATGTAGTGTTGCAGCATGTGGTTCTATGTAGTATAGCATCTCTAAAGCTAAAGTAGAGTTGTGTAGGATCGTGATTCATTAGTTTGCATGAGCTATATGTGAGTTGCATAAAAGTGGAATAGATTTTATTGCAATTAATGATAGTTAAAGGGATATTCTGATGGTAATAAATTGCTCCAGTCAGACAACATGAAATTAAGGAACTTTGCATTTGACTTCCTTTTTTAACTGTTGTCATTCTACAGTATTTCACTGAGAGATTTACATAGTATACAACTTTTTGCCAAGGAGATTGGTTGAGTGTGCCCAGTAGCTACATTTCAGGATGAGCAGAGCTACTCATATATCAGCCACCTTTCTTCAGTCCATTGAGTTGTATATTGCAGTTAGACAGATGTTCAGATCCCACTACCTGTCAGCTCCTAAGTAGGCCTGCAAAGTCATTAGCCCGCTATTGGCAGTTTCCAAATGAAGGTGTTGACTCCTGGGATCCTAGGCACCCCTCACCAGGCCATTGATTTCTATATAACAGACAGACTCTCTCATCCCTCACTATATTAGTTCTTGACTGAACTGCTGTTTTCCGTCCTGCAACCAGTTGACTGTTATCAATTTTCAGAGCTATCATCCTATTTATTGCCTGCTTGAGCCTTGCACTTGTTAAAAGGGTCTGTAATCTCTATATGTAAATATAGAGATATCAGTATAAATTTTAGAACAAGAAATGACAGACCATTCATGTGTCCCAGTAGCAGGACAAAGCTGAGCAGTAGGATGAGGCTACTGAAGTAGCACTCTCACTCAAGGGGAAATGCCTGCCCCCCACAAGCAGCAATGAAGTGAAGAGACTGAAAACCTGTATGCTGATGAAGGCACAAGTTGAGGATAACCCTTTGACTACTACTGTTTATCACCTCTAAACAGACATACCTTCACATTTTTAAAAAGATTGTCTCATAATGACATTTATAGTCTCAATTCAAGGATATGGGTATCATGATCATAGAGGGGTTTCCTCAATTCGGAATAACTATTATAAGCGAGAATGAAGATAGAAGCACTTATGGACCCAGTTGGTCCATTCATTGCAGAGAACGTACACCTTAAATGACCTCTAAAATCATCACCAAATAATGTTGTCATACTGTATGCTGGATCTTAAATTCACTATTGTATCAGACTAGCATAGCAAAGGATGTTCACTTACTCTGGTTTGCGTACCTAGCCCTTACGCTAAAGGTGTCATGCTGGAGGGTGTGGACTGACTGCACCACAGGCCATGCTTACCCTGGAGGGGCATGGCTAAGTGTCTACTAGGTCATCACTAAGGACTCTGATGGTGAGGATAGGCCAGGCTGCTGTTAAGCACCAGGTAGCACTTCATAGCAGTCCCCAGGACTCTAGAAGCTGACTGGATGATCAGAGGGGCAGGAATGAGGTAAAGGAGGGAGAGACAGGGCCATAGTATCACGGTCCGAGGTCAGGGCAGGTGTCACAGGATCATAGTACAAAGTCGAGGTCAGGAGTGGAGAGGTTGGACAGGATGAGTTTACAAGCCAGGTCAATAACAGGTGAATCAATACAAACACACAGACAGGACAGTAGCACACAAACTAACCAGGATGCAGCATTCTGGCAAATAGTGGGCTACTGCTGTTCTGGGATTAGCCAGGGAACCTCAACTCTGTGGAGTTAAATTTCGGCTGAATCTGGTAACGTATCGTTGTAGCCAGGGGAAACTTAACAGCAGCAGGAGGATGCAGCCAAGTTAGAAAGGCTACAGAAGGCAGCTCAGAGAGACAAACCAAGGCTGGAAAAAACAGAGCGGTGACCCTAGTGAGTAATGTGGCCCTTACCAGCCATGCCAGATTCATGACCATTGCTTTCTTTTTTAGTTCAATACAGCTCAATGCAATGTAGACAAGTGTGACCATTACAAAATATATTTTATAAAGAGATGAGCATGTCCTCAAAATATTTAGGTCATTAGTTTTAAAAACATGGTTACCTGAATGGATCATGGACAACAGAAATTTTTAGCTACTCTAGTAAGTGCGCACGATCTGAACTGAAGTGTTAACTACTTAAAGCAGACCTTTTGACATATGTGAAGCTTCAGGAGGTAATGAAGACTGAAAAAAAAGTCCTCCTTAAATTATAATATATTCTCTGGCCATTTAAAGAGGACCTGTCACCCCCCTGGTGCTATGCTAACTGAATGCAGTACGTGTCATCTGCATTCAGGGAAGGGGTCCCCCATGTCTCTATCTCCGCTGTAAGTTGTAAAAAATACTTTATAAAGTTTATGGATAAAGAGTCCAGAGGGACTTACTGAGTAATGAGACATCACTGTTGTATGGTGTCCTCCCCGCCTCCAGCCCTCTATTGTTCAGCCTCCTTTATGTGTCTCCTCTCCACAGAGCGAGCAATGGGTGGGAGCAGTCCCAGCAGCTGAAACACCTTCTGCCGGTGACATCAGCGATGGAGCCCGCCCTGCTGAATATACATAATCAGGAGCAGGGTGGACTCCGGCACTGACATCACCAGCAGGAGGCATTTCAGCTGCTGGGAACGCTCCTGCCCATTGCTCGCTCTGTGGAGAGGAGACACATAAAGGAGGCTGAACAAGAGAGTGCTGTAGGTGGACCAGAGAGGGCTGGAGGCAGGAAGGACACCAGCAGCAGTGATGACACATACAGGAGGGTGAACAACAGATGGCTGGAGGTGGGGATGACACCAGCAGCAGCGATGAGACATACAGGAGGCTGAACAAGAGAGGGCTGGAGGCGGGAGGACACCAGCAGCAGCGATGACACCTACAGGAGGCTGAACAATAGAGGGCTGGAGGCGGGGAGGACACCAGCAAGAGCGATGACTCATTACTCAGTAAGTCCTTCTGGACTCCTTATCCATAAACTTTATAAAGTCTTTTTTACAACTTATAGGGGGGCTAGAGACATGGGGGACCTTTACCCTGAATGCAGCTTGCACACTTAATTCAGTACTGCATTCATGGGGGTGACAGGTCCTCTTTATATGTGAGAGAGGCTGAAGTTTGGATCTTTACTGTGTCACTATTGTTACAGTTGTGTAAGACTTCCTGTCCCTGAGCTGGTATATATCACTGTATAGGGGAAGACATGCTAATATGTAGTAATAATATATGAAACTATAAAAGATAATCCCTGTGTATTATGGAGGAGTGGGGGATGAGTAGAATGATCGAAGAAACAGCTGCAAAACTAATTCCTGCTCTAAAAAAGCAGTTATGTCCCTCATAGTAGATTAGTAGATTAACCCTTTTCAAACAGTTATTTCTTCTAGTACATTAACCCCTTAGTAGCTTCTCTACTCCCCTTCTTTAAATAGGCTGTATAATACACAGAGACATCTTAATACATGTCTGATAAATAACAATTTTCAGTAAGTAGTAAAGTTAAGGCTTTTGGCAGGAGGTGAAAACTTTGATTTACATTTTTGTGAGTCTCCAAGAGAACAGAATTTCACCAGATTTTGGTCTACAATAAAGCCCAAAATACTATGGGAAATCACACCATTTGCTAATTTGAAAAAAAATCTTGCTATTTTTTTTGTCACCGTCTGTCAATTTTTTTTGTTTTCCCAGAAGTGCTTGGTCTTCTTTAAAATAGCAGTCATATGCAAACAATTATCCAGACAACTGTGCTCATATTCTGATAACTGGTTGTCAACTGTGGATTTCATATCAAATGCTGTTACATCTCACTATGAGTATTCTTTCTTATTTGCTTTTAGTTCATCTAGCCAAGCTTATTCTTCAGTGACTGCTGCCAAAGGTCCCACGCCTTATGGAGGATACAATGAGCCTCCAGCTTCTGCTGCCAAGCCTCGAGTAGTAACTACTGCAAGTATCAAACCATCTGTTTACCAACCAAGCCAAGGTAAGGTGACACAGATAATTATATTTTGCAATAATGCTCATATAATTTCTGTTCTGTTCAGTAAGAACAGTGTGAAGCTGAGGTCAGAACAGATGCAATAGGATTTTTTTACAATCTATTGTAAATGACACATAAGCTTAAACTAGTCTGAAATTAATAAAACATATTAGTTAAAGACAATGTCCACTACTTGGAACAACTCCTTCCTAAATTACACTAATATACAGTGATTTTGGAATCAACGATGTCTGAAAGGTTTTATATTAAGTTTATGGTGTTGATTAAGAAAATTACTTCAGTTTTGCCAGATTGGTTTCTGAGATATTTAACACGATTGAAAATCATTCAGAAGTGCAAGAATAATTTGTTACAACTAGTATGTAAACAGCCTAAAATCATACAAAAAAATAAATAAAAAATATCTAACAGTGATAGGAAAACGTTATGTATGATTTGATTTATCTATTAGTATAAAAGCCCTAATGATGCCTATGATTAAGGTGCTCTAACCGAAACGCGTAAGGCGTGGGAGGGGGGCTTGTGTACCCCAGAACTTGTGTTTTATTCGTATGGATGAATAAAGAATTGGAGTTTTAAATCAGAATACCCGGTCTGTGCGGAATTTTTCTATTTACTTCATTCCTATTAACCCTTGAAGGAGACCATTGCTATTAACCCTTGCACCAGACCATTGTGATTAACCCTTGCAGGAGACAATTGTTATTAACCCTTCCAGGACACCATTGCAATTACCCCTTGCAGGACACCATTCCTATTAATCCTTCCCGGAGACCATTGATAATAACCCTTGCAGGAGACCTTTGATGTTAACTCTTGCAGGAGACCATTCCTATTAACCCCAGCAGGAGACCATTCCTATTAACCCTTGCAGGAAAACATTGATATAAACCCTTGCAGGAGACCATTATGATTAACCCTTGCAGGAGACCATTGCTATTAACCCTTCCAAGACACCATTGCAATTACCCCTTGCAGGAGACCATTCCTATTAACCCTTCCAGGAGACCATTGATATAAACCCTTGAAGCAGACATTTGCTATTACTATCTGTTCTTAGACTCACTTACCAGTGCCACTATGAGTCCTCCCAAGAAGTTATTTTGTCTTTTAACAGGGCCGGGTTTTTGTGAACAGCTAAAGAGATGGGCGGGATGGCTGTTCACCACATCTTCTTCTCAAGGTGTGCTGCTCACAGTGCCACACAACACATGGTCAACACTACATCACCATCCTCACGATGCGATAGCATCGGGCCTTAATCTAGTTAATGCAATAACTAGTTATTGTTATTTATATTGATGCTTCAAAAAACACTATTGTCTGTTATCATGACAATCACGTTGGAGACTGGAACAGTAGTCTGCCATCATGTGTATGTCCCATCTGCCTTGATATCTTTTTTCCATCACCTTCATATCTTTGTGAAACTTCTCGTCTTCTTCCTCGCTGAAGTTTCTAAGGGTATCTTAAAATCTGTTTAAATGGCTATGCTTATGGTGCACTTTTATACTCATTTTAACACCGAATTTCTGAAGGTAGCAAGCATATCTTGCACCAGTTCTTCATAATTGTCTGCTCTGTGATCACCCAAGTACTTCTTTACAACAGAGACAAAGCTCTTCCAGGCTGAAGCCTCAGTGTCATTCATGGACATGGTAAAGTTGGAATAGTTAATGAGTTGACAAATATGAAGACCATTAAAGATTTCAACTTTTAGTTTTTCAATGTATATCCAGGGAATGACCTACAAATGTACTGAAAGCAATTACCCAATTTGTCTGAATTCCTAACAAATTTCTTCATTAATCCAAGCTAAATATGAAGCAGTTGGGAGATTTTGTTCTTGTCCACCAGCGGCTTGGTGATGATATCTGCAGCACCATCGATCATTTCTTCCCTTGTAGGCCATGACACTTTAATCCAATGATCTTGCTTTGCCCTGCTATCACGGAGTCACATGAAGCATGGGTATTCTGTGTATCCAGAATTTGTGTGTATCCAGAATACTGTCTAAGCAAGAAGTTCACCATCTTCAGATCAACACAAATTGATCACTGATGTTCATAATAACAGATTTTCTGGAATACGATATTTACATTTTCAGATTTTTTATGTTTTCTTGAGTGAGCAATGGGAAGAGATGTATAACAGTTACCACTGTGCAAGAGAATACATTTCAAGGTTTTAATGGAGCTGTCTATAAAAAGTCACCAGACTTTGGTGAATATTACAGTGGTCCTATTTGAAGTACCATTTTTGGGATATCATTGCAGTATACAAGTTCTTTCTCTTCGTGGAGATATGGGAGAAGCCTCTCTTCTCTTGTCCCATAGACTGTAATTTTAACTTCCACCTTTATAAGATTTTAATCATTAAGTCTGGATGCTAAAAGTTCATATACTTGCTTGGACAGATTTAAGCCTCAAATCAGGTAAATTAGTTCTTTTAGCCTTAATGTTTGAGGTCTTGAAGAGCTTCCCTCAAATTCACTTCCACTGTTACTACCTGCCATACCCTCCAATCCCTGCCTCTCTTCAGAGTCTGACAGTAGATGGTCTGATAGTCTGGTAAACACTGGTATGGGAATGTCATTGCCATGTGGAGTAGGTCTTGCTGATTCCAAATCATGATTATCCACAAGCTTTCTTGTAACGATTAAAGCCTTTAAAGAGGACCTGTCACCCCCCTGCTGCATGGCAATCTAAATACAGCACTGAATGCAGCATGTCTGCTGCATTCAGGGAAGGGGTCCCCCATGTGTCTGTGTGCTGTGTACCCCGAGATATAGCCTTAGGCAAACTCACTGTTAAAAGCAAGGAGGGCATTCCTTGGTGCTTGATTCACGGCACAGGAACAGCAGGAGGTGGCACAGAGAGGCAGAGGGGGAGGGAATGACGCCCATGAATTGAGCTGACTCCAGCACCAGGGAATGCCCTCCTGACTTTTAACAGTGAGTTTGCCTAAGGCTATATCTCGGGGGAAACACACATACAGACACATGGGAGACCCCTTCCCTGAATGCAGCAGACATGCTGCATTCAGTACTGCATTTAGATTGCGATGCAGCAAGGGGGTGACAGTTCTTCTTTAAAGAAGACCTGTAACCCCCCTGGTGCTTTGCAAATTGAAAGCACCACTGACTGCAGCATGTCTGCTCCATTCAGGGAAGGGATCTCCCATGTCTCTAGCCCCCCTGTAAGTTGTACAAAACACTTTAGAAGGTGTACAGATAACAAATCCGGAGGGACTTACTCAGTATGGAGTCATTGCTGTTCCCTGGTGTCCTCCCCGTCTCCAACCCTCTCTTTTCCACCTCTAACCCCCTCTGGGCCACCTCCTTTATGTGTCCTCACCCGCTCATTCATCTCTGCATTTGAAGTCACGCAAGCGCAGAGCGAGCAATGGGCTGGAGTGGGTCCCGGCAGCTGAAACGCCTCCTGCCAGTGACGTCAGCGACGGAGCCCACCCTGCATACAGCATAATCTGGAGCTTACTATATGGCTATATTCACACACAGTGTTTTGGCTGCGATTTGTGAGGATCCGCTTTTGGTGCAGAAACTGCACCAAGAACGGATTCTCACAAAATGCAGCCTAAATGCTGTGTGTAAATGCTGCTGCGGGCGGCACGGTGGCTCAAATGGCTAGCACTGCAGCCTTTGCAGCACTGAGGTCCTGAGGTCCTGGGTTCAATTCCCTCCAAGGACACAAAGGACAACATCTGCAAGGAGTTTGTATGTTCTCCCCGTGCTTGGATGGGTTTCCTCTGGGCACTCCGGTCTCCTCCCACTTTGCAAAGACATACTGCTAGGATGTTTAGATTGTGAGCTCCAAGAGAAACACATTACTGATGTATGTAAAGTGCTATGGAATTAATAGCACTATATAAATGAATAAATATTATATTATTATCATAAATATTATTTACTCACCTTCCTGCGCTCACCCGGTGATGTGCAGCGTTGTCCTGTCATCCCCAAGGCTGCTGAGATTAGTGCTTATAGGACGCTGATCATGTGATCGAGTGACGTCACTCAGTTACATGGTGCAGAGCCAGGTTCTTGAGCACAGTGCAGAGAGCTCTCTGTAGCTTCTACAGTCTCCTGTCATGCTGGGTGTAGGGGACACCCAGCGCTGGACGACGACCGGGTGGGGGGAAAGGAGTCCCTGATGCTAAGGGCAAAAAGGGGAGATGGTGACCCCTAGATTAATTAGCGCTGACACCTGGCTTCCTTAACGTCCCTATACAGTTTCAGCAACTGTCGCTGCCAGAAACCTATTTCCTGACTGTTCCTGGACTACCACTACACAAGGATCAGAGCAGGTGATCACTAGTCAGCCCGGCTAGCAACTAAAGAAACACACAGGGGAAACTAACAAAGAGGGAAGAGATACACTTACCTTAAGCAGATCCAAACAGCAAACCATCAGACTTCGGGAAACACTGCTTTGAGCTCTGATGCAACCAGGATCACCTGAACAGCTATCACCAACAGCGCATCCTGGGAGTCCAGGAGATTATATACCCAGCTCAACGTAAGGGGTCAGCTGGGTCCTAGTGACCTATAGCTTTCATTAAAATGGAAATGCCTCTTAAAGCAACAGAGACATTTTATTAGGATTTGGACTGCTTGGCCAAACACTCGGACCTCCTGCGAGTGGCCTCTACAGTCTCATCCGTGCCTCCTGACACACCAGTGACATCTCCAGGACGAGAGAAGATTGCTGGAGATCACATTGAGACTGCATGACAGCACTGTGATATCCAGCAATCTTCTCTCATCTTGGAGAATGCAGAAGCCATGGAGAGCTGCCCTGCACAGTTCTCAAGGACCTAGCACTGCAAAATGTGACTGAGTGTTGTCACTCTGTCACATGATCAGCATCCTCCAGGCAACCGTCACTGCAGCCTCCGGATTTGACAGGACAATGCTGGACATAACCGGGGGAGTGCAGGGAGGTGAGTAAACAGAGCAGCAACATTCACACACAGCTTTTTGGCTTCGTTTTGTGAGAATCCGTTCTTGGTGCAGTTTCTGCACCTCACAAGACGCAGCCAAAACGCTGTGTGTGAATGTAGCCATATAGTAAGCTGTGAGTTCACCATTGCCATTGTAACTGCTGTTTGCATGGCAACGGTGACTTCACCGCTTACTATATGAAAGGGCCGTGTAGTTGTAGTTCAGGGATGGCAGGGCAGGTATCACGTTCGGTGACAGTTGCGAAAACTGTATAGGCTCGTTAGGGGAGCCAGATGTCAGCGCGAGTTTATCTAGGGGTCACCATCTCCCTTTTTGCCCTTAGCATTAGGGACTCCTTTTCCCCCCTCGTCGTACTACGCTGGGTGTTTTCCTACACCCAGCGTGACATTATCACCAGCCGCACCTTAATTAAATGAAAAGATTGAAACTGATTTTTTTTCTTTTTCTTCCTTTTCTTTTCATGGATCCTGTCTCTGCTTTGGCCCAGCAGCTCCAGTCTCTGACTCTGGAGATTGCAGACATTCGGTCGTCCTTACAGGGTCAGCAGCTGCAGAAAGTTGTGGTGGGGGACCCAGCAGGTGGTCAGGTCAGACCTGAACATAAGATTGCTCTCCCAGACAGGTTTGCAGGAGGCATGGACAAATTTGCGGTATTTAAAGCAGCTTGTAAACTATACTTTAGGCTGCGGCCCTATTCCTCTGGAGATGAGCAGCAGCTTGTAGGAATTATTATGTCGTGGTTGCAAGGGGATCCCCAATCCTGGGCTTTCTCTTTGCTACATGGCTCTGCTTGTCTCCGGTCTGTAGATTATTTTTTGATGCACTTGGACTCATCTATGATGATCCTGACCTAGTTTCTTTTGCTGAATCCAGATTGCGTCACCTCCAACAGGGGAATCGGTCAGCAGAGACTTACTGTTCTGAGTTTCGTAGGTGGCCTACGGACACTAAGTGGAACGATCAGGCCCTCAGAAGTCATTTTTGCCAGGAACTCTCAGAAAGATTGAAGGATGCTCTGGCGGTTTATGAGACCCTGGAATCTCTGGAGGCTGCCATGTCTTTGGTTTTACGTATTGATAGACGCCTCCAGGATAGCGAGGGTAAACTTTTTTCTCCTGAGAACCTTTCTTGAGGTAGTACCCTATTGCCAGGTGGCCAATCAGAGGCTCAGTCATTTCTCCCAAGCATGGATGAACCCATGCAATTAGGAGGAGCGACAGCCTCTAAAGTTTCTTCTGCCATTTACCAAAAGAAGAAAAAAGAGGTCTGTTTTTTCTGTGGTAAAAATGACCATATTATTGGAGCCTTTTCCTCTGTTCCTAAGCAGAGTGGAATATCTGGGACTCGGGTTACCATGGGTAGTGTGGGGTAAATGAGCAGGAGGTGTGTGTATCTTCCACATGTAATTCCCATTTTCTCCTGAGAGCCGAGGTGGCACTAGAGAGCAAAACCGAAAAGATTTCTGTTTTTGTTGATAGTGGTGCGGGGGTCATCATGGTGGATGCTCTTTTTGTAAAGACTCATGGGCTTACCTGCAGTTTGTTGTCTAAATCCATTCATATATATGCCATCAATTCAGCGGCACTTGCTCATGGAAGTCTAACGCAAATTGTGCATAATATTAGACTGAAGGTAGAACCACATCATCAGGAGACAATTTCTTGCTATGTTCTGTAGGAGCCCCCCGCTTCCATTGTTCTGGGCCTGCCATGGTTGGTTAAACATAATCCCGTGGTGGATTGGCAGTCCAGAGACATTGTGGAGTGGAGTGATTTCTGTGTGGAGAATTGCTTGAACACATCTTTTGCTGCACTCTCTGCTGTGACATTGCCTGAATATCTATCGGAGTATGAGGATGTGTTCTCAGAAAAGGGTTGTCAGGATTTGCCTTCTCACCGTTTGTATGACTGTCCTATTAACCTGATTCCTGAAGCTAAGCTACCCAAGTCCAGGCTGTATAATGTGGCGCCGTGCTGACTACAGGTACCCACAGACTCACTCGCAGCATAGATAGGTTTCCACAGCAGGTACACAGCTACACGCAACACCTTCCACCTCAGCACAGTAGGGGGAGCTCAACCTGCTGCTTTTAGGCAGGATCCTCTATAAATACTGATGCTGGGGGCTGGGTTAGACAGAGTGTGGCAGATGCTACAAGAGCTGCAAAGAAGTGCTGGTATTCGGTGCTGCGTTAGGCCCAAACCAGTCACCCTGACCAGTCTCTGGTAGCCCTGCAAGGCCCAAGAGTGGGGTTGAGAGGCAAGGAAAAGAGGAAGAACAGTGGGGGATGTCGAGCCAGCGTTAGGTTCACCCCGAGCAACCACCGGACACCGGAGCCCGCGTCCACTGGAGTGCACCAGGCCCAGTGGAGAACACCGGAAAACCGTGGCGACTTCAGTCTCCCGGATCCCTGTGCAGTCACATACTAGGGAGCCAGGCACCGCGAGGAGAGAATTAGTGGTAATCAGCAGAGGGTATCCCGACGACAGCACAAGAGGAGAACGAGAGAGCAGAGGAGGCCAGCCAAGTTCTTCACAGGCGGGGGCTTCACACACACACTGGGAAAGTAAAGAGGAAGCCTTATACCCACTCACTGTGGAGACCCAGAAGTGCATCCTGAACACCCGGTGGTACTCTGGACGATTTACCTCCTTCAACCCCAGTAAAAAAGTAAAGAGCGACCAGCGGTGTGTGTCAGTTCCTTTCCGCGCACCTGTCATCCGACCAGGCCCCGGCTCATCTATCCATCCATTACCTGGACCCTTACCATCACCGGTGCATCCTTGTCTCGGGGGGGTTAGCTCCACCTGATGTACCATTAAGGCCGCTATACCATCACCCTCCGGAGGACAGAAGCGGCACTGGTGCTCAATCACCAGAAAACTGCATCTGGCATCACGAGAACTACATTATAAACTTTATTCCCCTGAATATATACCCCCTTTTTTAAAAGTTCGGTCTCTGGGACCACGGGTCCGGGCAGGCCACCAGTAACATCCCCCCGACCACAGCGGAAAAGGGCCAGATACCCGAGTCCCCACTGTCCCAGGCGACACATATAATACAAGTATATCTGGTCCTGAGAGACAAGCCATGAAGGATTTCATTGCTGAGAGTCTGGAAAAGGGACATATTAGACCCTCATCTTCGCCGGTCACGGCAGAATTCTTTTTTGTTAAAAAAAAAAAGATGGGACGCTCCGTCCTTGTTCAGATTTCCGGGAATTAAATAAGATAACTGTCCGTGATCAATACCCCCTCCCTCTGATTTCATATTTTGTTCAGATAGATTGTGGGAGCTAAATGGTTCTCCAAGTTGGATGTGAGGGGGGCCTACAACCTGGTTAGAATCAGAGAGGGGGATGAATGTAAGACTGCTTTTAATACCCTGAGGGCCATTTTGAGAGTCTTGTGATGCCGTTCGGACTCACTAATTCCCCCGCAGTTTTTCAACACTTTGTGAATTATATCTTCCAACATTTGGTAGGTAGATTTGTGGTAGTTTACTTGGATGATATTTTGATCTACTCACCCAATATGGTGACACATCAGTCTCATGTTAAACAGGTGCTACATATTTTAAGGGACAACAAACTATATGCTAAACTGAAGGAATGTGTTTTTGCCGTTCAGGAGGTACAATTTCTGGGGCACCTGTTGTCACCTTTGGGTTTTCGGATGGATCTGGAGAAGGTCGGATGGTGCTGTACTGGGATCATCCAGAAAACTTGAGGACATTGCAATGTTTTTTGAGGTTTACCAATTTCTACTGGAAATTTGGTAAGAATTATTCTGCAATTGTAAAACCCCTCATGGACATGACAAAGAAGCGGTCAGATTTTTCTAAGTGGTCAGACTCCGCTCAGCAGGCTTTCTCCTCCCTGAAAAGATGCTTTGCTACCGCACCTATCCTCCATCAACCTGATCTTTCTCGGACCTTTATTGTAGAGGTGGATGCATCCAAAGTGGTGGTGGGGGCAGTGTTGTCTCAAGGGCCGTCCCCCGGTAAATGGTTGCCATGCGACTTTTTCTCCAAAAAGTTATCGTTGGGCAAAAGAAATTATGAAGCCGGTAATAGAGAACTTTTGGCTATTAAGTTGGCTTTTGAGGATGGTTGGAGGGGGCTGTCCATTCTATCACGTTTATCACTGACTATAAGAACTTATCTTACCTTGAATCCACCAAGAATCTCAACCCCAGGCAGGCTAGATGGTCCTTGTTTTTTACTAGATTTAATTTCACCGCCACCTACCATTCGGGGTCTGAGAATGCTAAGGCAGATGCGTTGTCACGTAGTTTCCCGGGTGGTAGTAATCAAGAGAGTCCCGTTCCCATTTTACAGCATGGGGTGGTTGTTTTGGCTCTTTACCCAGATTTAGAGGGGGAGGTGTTGGAGGCTCAGGGGGACGCTCCTGTCTCCTGCCCTTCAGGGAAACTCTTTATACCACCTAATTTGCACCTCAGGGTTATTAAAGAACATCATGACTCTGTACTGGCAGGTCATCCAGGTAGTAGGGCAACCTTGGAGCTTTTGGTGGCCAGGGTTGCAGAAAGACATAACTAACTTCGTGTCTGCTTGTAGTGTTTGCGCACACACTAAGGTTGTGCATACCCATCCATCTGGATCTCTCCATCCATTGTCTATCCCTGATAGACCATGGACACATCTATCTATGGATTTTATCACGGATCTCCCTGTGTCTGCAGGCAAGATAGTGGTTTTGGTAGTGGTTCAGCAAGATGGTAGACTTTGTGGCACTATCAGCACTTCCTAATACCAAGACACTGGGCACATGCGTTCCTATGTTTAACATGGGAACGCATGTGCCTGCGTTTGGCTGCGTTCGGTTGCGTTTGGGTTTAGATGCGCATAATTTGTGCACCCTCTGAGCGCACTCCGAACGCATCATGTTGCATTTTTTGTGCGTTCACGGGCGCTTGTTTTATCTACAAGCGCCCGCAAGCGCACAAACAATGCATTGGCGTCAATGGGTCCACAGTGTTCTGCGCTTGACAGCGCAGGAGAACGCTGCGGACCCATTGAAATCTCTCCCGGTGGCCGCCAGTGATATCACAGGAGATCACCGACGGCCACCGGGAGATCAGCTGAGCCTCTTATGATCTCTTCCTCCCCGCCGCCGGTAATCTCCTAGCAGTGTCGGCGGGGAGAAACAGCTGATGTGACAGCTGTTTGAATCTTCCCGCACCGACATCTCCTCTTGGTGTCGGCGCGGGAGATTCAAACAGCTGTCAAATCAGCTGTTTAACCCCGCTGACACGTCCCGGAGCTTACCGACGGCGGGGAGGAGGAAATCTCCGCTGCTGATCTCCGCCTCCGGCCCGCCCCCGGACAACGCCGATTGGCTGCCCGGGCTCCATAGTGATGTGTCCGCAGGCGGACATTCTCCGCTGCGGACACATCAAAATGACCCTGCTTTTCACTGCGTTTGTGTCTCCATGCCATCAGCATGCAGACACAAACGCAAATGTGAAGGTAGCCGTAGGGCCCTTTCACATCAGCGTTTTTTGAAAATCGCGGCAGATACGGTGAAAAAACTGCATCTGCCGCGATTACCGCATACCGGCTGCACTTGCGGCGCGGTTGCGGTTTTTGCCATGCAAAGTATAGGCGTACTTGCGGCAGGTGCGGCAAGTGCGGTTTTGCACTTGCGGCAGGTGCGGCCGCGAAAAAAAAACGCGGCTGACCGCGGTTTTTTTCGCGGCCGCACCTGCCGCAAGTGCAAAACCGCACTTGCCGCACCTGCCGCAAGTTCGCCTATACTTTGCATGGCAAAAACCGCAACCGCGCCGCAAGTGCAGCCGGTATGCGGTAATCGCGGCAGATGCTGTTTTTTCACCGCATCTGCCGCGATTTTCAAAAAACGCTGATGTGAAAGGGCCCTTAGTCAGTGAAATTGTGAGGCTTCATGGGGTTCCCTCCGATGTGGTCTCTGATCGCTGTTCACAGTTTGTTTCCATGTTTTGGAAAGCTTTTTGTACTCGATTAGGGGTGCAGCTGTCCTATTCTTCTGCCTTCCACTCTCAGTCTAATGGGCAGACTGAGCGCACAAATCAAAATTTGGAGACTTATCTTAGGTGTTTTGTCTCCAAAAACTAGGAGGATTGGGCATCTTATTTGCCTTTAGCCAAATTTGCCATGAATAATCGTCACCAAAAGTCCACTGGCAAGTCACCATTTTTTGGTGCATATGGGTTTCATCTTCAGTTTGGTTCCTTTAGTGGCAAAGGTTCTTCAGGAGTTCCTGAGGAGGAACAATTCGCCTCTTCACTCTCTTCTGTCTGGCAAGGGGTGCAGAGTAACTTGAGACTTATGGGTAACGGATACAAACGTATGGCTTAGAAGAAGTGTTCGCCAGGTCCGGACTTGTATGAGTGAATGGCTTTGTGTGGTTGTCTACCAGGAGTATCAAGCTGAATGTGCCTTTATGGAAGCTGGGACCTAGGTTTATTGGTCCTTATAACATAACCGCCTTCATTAAACCTATAGCGTTTCGTCTGGAGTTATCTCAAGCACTCAGGATTCACAATGTGTTTCATAGATCCCTTTTCAAAAAATATGTGCCTTTGTCAGAGCCGTTCCCATTGCCACCAGAGCCGATCTGTATGGATGGGAATTTAGAATTTCAAATTCCTAAGATTGTGGCTTCTCGCATGTTACACCGTTCCCTTCAGTATTTGGTGCACTAAAACCCTAATGTTAGGGTATCAAGGCGATCCCCACATTACATGAGTAAAATGATGTTCTTACAGTATATTGAGGACATGGTGAATTACACTTGGTTCCTGTAGAGCAGGCAAAAGTGCAATCTCATATAAGGTGCTGGGATTTACAAAAGGCAACGACCACCATGCTCTTAGGGCACATTGAAGGCTGCATATTTTATCAGTATGACATTTAAAAAATGTCACTTTTTACAATTCTACTACATAATGGGAAATTTTATATCTACTGTAGCTAGGAATAGCTTCTAGTATAGTAGATACATTCCACTAGGTGGCGTACAATCACATCTGTTTGAGGAATATGAGCGAAGATGTTTGACATGAAACAACAATTCTACTGCAACATAAAATTCATTCAGGCAGTAATGTCTTGTGCATAAGATGATAGGTAGACTTATACTCTATAAACAGCATTTGTCTACTCAGGAATTGCCTGGAAATACAACCAAAGAATTATATTTTCAGCCCTAATAGCTTTTAGCTTCAAAAGAGAGTGAGTGGCGTCATAGATATACTGTATATAATCAGGGGTGTAACTACAACAGGTGCAGGGGTTGTAATTGCACCTGTGCCCTGGAGCCTAAGGGCCCCAAAAATTCCTTTAGCCTATATAAAAAGACCAATGCAATTAAAGTATAGAAATTGGGGCCCATGAGCTTCAAGTTACACCACTGTATGTAAAGTAACTGCAGCAAGTCAGATGTAAAGTAAAGTTGAATTACCGTATATACTCGTGTATAAGCCGACCCGTGTATAAGCCGACCCCCCTACTTTTGCCCCCAAAAACTGGGAAAACTTATTGACTCGCGTATAAGCCGAGGGTGGACTCCAGCACAGGTATACAGCCCCCAGCAGTGTGGTATACAGCAGCCTCCCCAGTGGTATATACAGGCCCCAGCAGTGTTACAGCAGCAGCCCCAGTGGTATATACAGCAGCAGCCCCAGTGGTAGTATACAGCAGCCCCAGAGGAATATACAGCAGCCCCAGTGGTAGTATACACGCAGCCCCAGCAAGGCCCCCCTCATAATTTGGCGCCCCCACCTCAGTTTCTGGGCCCCCCCGCATGCAGCGCTGCGCATATACATTACCTGTCTAGCAGCTGTCACCCTCCGGTGGCGGATCGCAGCTCCCGGCTCCGGGCTCCATCTTCCTCGCTGACTTCCTGCTTTGTGACCGGGGCTCAGCGCGATGACATCATCGCAACGCCGGCCGGTCACCTGACAAGCAGGAAGTCAGCGAGGAAGATGGAGCCCGGAGCCGGGAGCCGCGATCCGCCACCGGAGGGTGACAGCTGCTAGACAGGTAATGTATATGGGCAGCGCTGCATGCGGGGGGGCCCAGAAACTGAGGTGGGGGCGCCAAACTTTGAGGGGGACCGTATGACTCGCGTATAAGCCGAGGGGGGCACTTTTCAGCCCAATTTTTGGGCTGAAAAACTCGGCTTATACGCGAGTATATACGGTAATTCTATCTCATATTCCTTTCTCATAACCTATGAAGGCTAACTACAGGATTGCTGTTGGGCTGAGAGGTCTCTCAGGGTCAGGAACTCAAAATTAGCAGCAAAACAGCTAGGAAATGTAATTAGTAGCCTTGGAAAATCTTTTTTCTTTTATTCCCAACAAGATTATGGGTGCCGTTACATTTGGCGACGATCCAGCGATCCCGACAACGATACGACCTGGTAAGGATCGCTGGAATGTCGCTACGTGGACGCTGGTGAGATGTCAAACAGTCAGATCTATTGAAAGATGCAGCAACGATACAGCGACCCGTATAACGACTTAGGCAGTCGTTGCGACGACTCAGACCTACGTGGCTGAGTTCTGAGTCGACAACTTGGTCGTTGTTAAGGCGTCGAACACACCAATGCATGCTGCCCAGCGGAAAACCAAAGATCAAAAAATTGTCCAGGACATTCAGACACGATCGTCGATCTCACAGCAGGGGCCTGATCGCTGCTACGTGTCAAACATGGCGAGGTCGCTCTTGCATCAGAAAACCTGTGACGTAGCAGCGATCTCGCTTGGAATATCGCTATGTGTAACGGGGCTTATCACTGGTAGTTCCTCAGCTGGGACCCTCAACTACTATTAGTGAGTAAAAATGTAAGAAGTCTGAGACAAGGATAACGAAACATGGCACTGCGGTTTATGACTTACCCCATTCGAACGGCCCAGTATGTTAGGCAGTCAGGCAGACATACAAGAATGGCACAGAGCTTGAGATTTTTTTTTTTAAAAGTGGCAGTCTCTTTATAGCTACAGTCACTGAGATGGCAAGAGTCCTGAATTTCTTAAGAATTGTGTTAAACAATCCCTGTAAATTTGTCCTCCAGGCCTCAAAGGCCAACACAGTCGAGGTTTTCAAGATCTCCTTAGAATTTGACAGTTGGTAATTTACAATTATCTAAACTACCAACTGTCAAATTCTAAGGAAATCTTGAGAACCTGGACTGTGTGCGGCCCTCGAGGCCTGGAGTTGCCCACCCCTGTTCTAGAGGAACAACTAGGGCTGCCGTTGTTTCCTTCATTGCAAGCAACCTGACGACCCGTTCGACTGAGTCTATTTAGAAGTCCACCACAGAGGTACTGTAGGGAACAGTCACTTCCCGGGTGACCCACACTAAGGTGAGGTCAAGTATTGACACATGGGAAAGTCCTACTACCATGCATCCTGGACCGAGGTCCCAATTCTCGTACTCACCATCCTGGCATGACTCAGAAGGTTTGGTCGAATTGTATCCTGGGTTTCACAATTATCTTGCCATCTCAGCATGCTGCTAAACACCCAATGAACATTCAAAATGCTTATACTAAAGATTAGTATATTGAGCTGGAAAAGAAAAGCGCAATATAAGGTATACCTGTGTGGAGCAGTTTTTAAGTTGTGATTTATGGTTTGCTCACCTTTTTTGGTTGTGGAAGTCACAACCAACTTTAAAGACGTGTGATATCTGCTTGATATCCTGACGATGACGGTCTGCAGCAGTATCCCTCCAAAGACAGCAAACATCCAGGGAGAAAAGGAAATGGGATTCGATCCGCGCTTCCGTCACACTTTAATAAATCTACTGGAGAGATTAATTTGTTCACAGTGTTTTTATTTCTACGTGTTTTGGGGTACAGGACCCCTTCCTCAGGAAAAATCACAGATTTACCTGAGAAAAAGAAAAGGGATTCGATCTGCGCTTCCGTCACACTGTAATAAATCTACTGGAGAGATTTATATTTTTATTGTAATTTTATTTCTACGCGTTACAGGGTACATGACCCCTTCATCAGGAAAAATCACAGATATACTAAAGATACAGTTAGTAAAGATGCTAAAGAATGAAAGATGCTAAAGATACTAAAGATTCTTAGCAGTGCATCATTCTGTGTAAACAAGACTTGCACTGCTGAGAATTGTAGCAGCCTAAAGGGGATGTCACACGCATCGATATCGCTGTCAATGTCGCTCATACGTCACGGATTTTCAGTCGCTCAAGCGACGTAAAAGTGACGCAGGAGCGGCATTGAAGCGTGTGACCAAGCGATGCAACCAGCGATATGTCGCTGATCACCGATCGCAGGTTTCACTGCCAGATGTAAAACCTGTCGCTCATCGCTCAGTAGACCTTGTGCATCGCTGCGTGTGACACTAAACTCAGTGACATATTTTCTATTTTGACAACGTACAAGCGACTAAATAAAATCGCTCGCAAGATGGCGACATCACCGCATCGCCGGGTCATATTGACGCGTGTGACATCTTACCTGCGATAATTTCACATCGCTCAGGCGATTAATAATTTGTGACGCACGAGCGATATCGCGGGCGACATTGACACGTGTGACAGGCCCTTAAGAGCAATGAGTGATCTAGTACAGATTGTGCAGTGCACATCAATTTTTGGCCTGCCTGTGCACACAGATACTTATATGATCACAGATCTGTAAACGTTTACCGAACATTGGCCCTATTGTGTTGACCGGTTAGTCCATGTAGCTGTACCCTAAGGCTAAGTTGCGTTTTTACTGCTTTTTTTTTCATTAGTTTTATGCAAATTAAAAGCTGCTTTTCCAAGTACCAGCAGAAGCTGTGAGATTTCTGCAATTTAAGGCCCCGTTACATGGCACAACATCTTTAACGATATCGCTTAAATGTCACGGATTTGGAGTCGTTCAAGCGACATCGTTACGACATCGTTGTGTGTGACTCTGCAAAGTTGTAACGATAAATCGTTGGATCGCTGATCGCAGGTTTGAGAACATGTTCTCAAATCACACGATCAACGATCAGCCAACCTGGTATATCGTTCTGCGTGACACCGCGATAACGATGTCGTTTACGACTTCGCCCGTTCACAGCAATGAGCAGGTATCGTTCGCTGGGTTGTGCGAACGATACCTGCTCACAATATCGTCGGTGCGTCGTCCACGATATCTAGACGTGTGACATCTCACCAACGATGTCAAAACAATGTCTGGAACGACCGCGTGCCTACGAGATCGTTGCAGACGTCGTTCCAACGTCGTGCCGTATAACGGGGCCTTTATACACACCTGCTTTTTTTCCTGACTGAAATGGAAAACTAAACTTTTGAAAGAAGCAGCATGTTCACTCTTTCAACATACCGGTATTTGCAGCTTTCTTCAGCATTGAAAGCAATGAGAATGAGTGCAAAAATACTGCAAAGACACAACTGCATTTATGTTGCTTTTGTGGTGAATGAAACTAACTTTAAACACAAAAACATGCCCTGTAGATAAATGGCACACCAAAAACACAGCAAAACACAGCAAATCCTGCATTATGGAAGCAGCTTTTTTACTACCAAGATCACAAGGTTTGCTGCAGAAACAAAGCAGCAAAAAACCTATTTGTGAACATACCCTAACTCTACAGGGAGTTTTCCTTTCTGCATATCCCTCTTCTAGCAACAATTCTTGGCTGCTACTCAAGTAAAAGTAGTTATTCTGCTCTTTACTTTATAGTTGAGTTTACTGCCCAATTTCTGATGTTCTTTTAGAGTCTTTTAATTTCTAGTTACTTTTTTGTGTGATCTTCACCCATTTGCCCCTATCCATTGCCAAGAAAAGTAGATGAAAGCAAGCGGCTAGATATTGTGGAGGTTATTAAATACAGATAAGCAGATACACTTAATGTTAAAATGTCAGGTGATTACAGTATATGATAAAGATAGAAATAGAGAACTGTACTGTATTATAAAGGTTTATATGATTTTAAGGAGGATTTATTTGGAAAAACAAAGTAAACAATGAATATTCAGCCTACTGTAAGTCTGATTACACCTGGTTGCACGGAGGTTGCAGGGTGGCTAGCCCTGTGTTGAATCAGTAAGAAAATATGAAGAATTTCAGCACCAGAGGATGGGACAAAGGGGGCCATGAAACTCCTAGGTGTTATGCAAAAGTCTCTTTTACCTTTTACTGATGTTATGGCAGGTAAAGATGTCCAGGGCACTGACAGGTGACCAGATTGCACAGTGGGTCCCCACAGCAAGTGGGTATTAAGGCCTCCTCTGTTCCTCCTTAGTAATTGAAGCCCAGCATGCATGCAGCCAGACCGGCCTCCTCTCTCTTCCTGACTCTGATATCTGTCCTCTCCTCCTGTGCGGTCCATGGGTTACCCTCTCTGATCACTGCGGTGGTGCACTGCTGTGTCTGGCTCCCCCTCTTTGACCCACAGGGGGACTGGGTGGCTGAAGCCTCCACGGTGTGACGGGGTTCTCTGTAGTCCTGGAGTATCCTACAGGTGCAGATCCCCGATGTCCGGTACGTCTTTGGGCGCACTTCCACTAGTTCCTCACTCCCTTTAGGCTGTCTGTTCCTTGCCTTCTGTCCCCACTTAGGCTTGCGGGACATCAGAAGGGCCACTCTGGGTCATTGGTTCAGGCCTAACAGCGGCACCGACCACCAGGACGTATTCGCAGCTCTCCTAGCGTCTGCACACTCTGACTACCCCCTCCCCCAGCAGCAGTATTTATAGGGGATCTTGCCTAAGGTCAGCAAGTTGAGCTCCCCGTACTGTGCCGGGGTGGAAGAAGTTGCATGTAGTAGGTACCTGCTGTGGAAACCCAACTGTGCATCAGGGAAGTCTGTGGCTACCTGCGTGAGCAGGGCGCCATATATACAGGACACGATGAATCTTTTAAATAAGCTCTCTACAATTGGTCCCCTCCCCGAGAGTGCCATCTTAGCCACCATTGATGTGGAATCCTTATATTTTAACATCCCACACGAAAATGGACTTACTACCTGCCGAATGTTTCTTGAAGTCAATGGGATCCCTTCAGAATCAGTAGTTAGGCTCACCAAATTTATCCTTACACACAACATTTTCTCTTTTGGTGAAGAACTGTATTTACAATGCACCGGAACCACTATGAGAAGCAAAATACCCCACTCCCAGTATGCCAACCTTTTCATGGCTAAACTGGAAAATGACTTTTAGCCTCTTGCCCCATCAAACCCTTGGAGTACTTCTGTTTCTTTGATGACATCTTAATAATCTGGACTGAGACTGAACATGAACGTCTAAAATTCCATGACAATTTCAACAAATTTCACCCCACCATAAACCTGACACTGGACCACTCAAAAACAGAAATCAACTTTCTGGATACCACCATAAAAATTCTAAATAGTTCCTTTCAGACATCCGTATACCGGAAATCTATTGACCGTCCCACATACCTCAGATGGGACAGTTTCCACCCGAAACACATTCAAAAGTCTATTGTCTACAGACATGCCCTCAAATATAACCGAATTTTCTCCAACCCAGCAGAAAGGGATGAGCAATTAAACCATCTAAAAAAGACATTTTTAAACCAAGGCTATCAACCCACCTCCCTTGATGATTGGATCATTAGGGCCACGGGGATCCTTGGAGGTCAAGCACTCAAATATAGAGAGAAGGGGAGAACCTCTGGTGGTGACCTCTGGTGGTGACCTGCAGCCCATAGCTTGATTTGCTAGGGAGGACTGCGGGGAGGCTTCGCCATGTCCTACACAAAGATGGCCGACTAAGAATGATATTCAGGGACCCTCCTTTGCTGTGCTACAGGCAGCCTCCCAGTTTGAGAGACATCGTGGTCTGGAGTTCGATGCCCTCGGATGCACCAAGAGGAACTTGTCCATGTACTGTGAAGAGCTGCAGGACCTGTTCTCACATAGAAACCAGAGACAGGATTCAGATCCCCAGCTCATGACAGGATTGTAGGATTCCTGGGACATTCACATCTTCCAATCTTGTGTATTTAATTATGTGCGCTTTATGTCCTGTGGGGAATTTTTGTGTTGGTGAGACTGGACAACAGCTGGGAGTAGGGATATGGTCTCATCGTCACACAGTTACACACAAAGGGATCCATTTTCCAGTGGCCAAGCATTTTTCTGGTCAAGGACATGGCATTGAAAATATGAAAGTTTTAATTTTGAGGGGTAATTTCAAATCACAAAAACATCGAAGGGTCTGTGAATCCAAATTTATTAGAAGTTTTAACTGCATCCAAAAAGGGTTAAACCTTAGAGATGGATTTATGGCTTATTATAACAACTGAAGAATGTTGTTCAAAGACACTGAAGTCTTCAGACACCAGGTTTTCTTATAAATTAGAGTCATAAAAACTTTGACATCACTAAGCCTGACTGATTAAGGATCCTCTCCAGGCTTTGTTTTGTTTATTTAGTTAAATGTCCATTCATTCCAGTTGTTCATGTATATATTTTGAGTTTCTTTCAATATTTTGTCATACCATGCCTGATGAAGGGACCTAAGACGTCTCGAAAGCTCGCCTTGTAACATCACTTATTTTATTTTTGTTAGCCATTAAAAGGTATCACAACTACAAGATTATTATCTTGTTTCTCCCACTGAGAGGAATCAAAATGAACCCTCTTGTCCCTTCCTTCTTTTCCCTTTTTTGTTTGTCATGTTTTGTCCAGGATTTTAAAGAATGAAAAATAGAATCAAGTTTTAACTGCTTAAGGACCATTAAGGACCATTAAGGACTCTGGTGTTGGAATTTTCCATATTTTCTTTTTATTTTCGAAAAAGCAGAGTAAATTTTCATCGGACTTCTATAAGGACAAAGGCCTTGAATAATTGTCAGTTTCATAGTTTTTAAGGCTGAAGGTAGACTTTAAGTCCATTGAGTTCACCCTATAGTGTAATATATTGATCCAGAGGAAGGCAAAAACCCATGGTGTAGACAATAAGCTCCAACAAGGGGAAAAGTTCCTTTCTGACTACACATACAACAATCAGACTATTTCCCTGGATCAACGCCTAATCACAGAGTCTAGTATATATATAACCAGTAATATAACCAGCAATATTATATTTTCCAAAAAAGACATCAAGGCCTTTTATAATCTTATTACTGAATCAACTACCCTGTTTCCCCGAAAATAAGTCACCCCCGAATATAAGTCAGGGCAGGGCTGGCGGAGAATTTTCCAATATAAGTCATACCCCGATTATAAGACAGGGTGACTTATTTTCGGGGAATATAAGACAGGGTACCGCTAAAGGGCCATTTTTGCCCATTGCATGTTTTACCTGTGTCCCCGCTGTCTCGCTGGCCCGCTGTCCTCCGTGGGCTCCCCTCTGCCCTCAGGTGCAGCCGCAGGTCCGCTGTCCCCTGTGGACTCCCCTCTGCCCTCAGGTGCCGCAGGTAACCCCGAGGGCATAGGGTTAATCTTGTGCGCCTGTCGCCCCGGCCTGACGCACTGCTGCCGGCAGGAGCTTCTGATTGGCCAGCGGCTCCCCAGCATCTCGAGCGCTCATAGGCTCAGCGGCTCGAGTGCTGATTGGCCAGAAGCTCCTGCATGGAGAAGCATCTGAACAACGCCCTGCACCGCGGAGGAATCCATAGCCCGAGGCCGCCATTACCCTAAAAAGTAAGGATGTTTCCTTGCCGACTTGCCCATTAAAACCGCAATTCCGCCGCACAGCCGACTTGCGGCCGACTTGCGGCAGGTCCCCATACAATGTACGGTACTGTCTGGGACACTTGCGGCAAGGTGCGGTTAATTGTCATTTTTTTTTTAAATATAAGTCATACCCCGAATATAAGACAGGGTGGGACTTTTGGGGTAAAATTAATATAAGACACTGTCTTATATTCGGGGAAACACGGTATTACAACATCATCCGTTAGAGATTTCCATAGTCTCACTGCTCGTACAGTAAAAAATCCACGTCTGTGATTATGATCAAACCTTCTTTCCTCTAGACATAGAGAATGCCCCCTTGTCCCCATCACAGGCCTAGGTTTAAAAAGATCATTAGAAAGGTTTCTTTACTGTCCCTTCACATATTAATACATTTTAATAAGATCGCCCCTAAGCCTTCATTTTTCCTAACTAAATTACCCCAAGTTTAATAAACTGTAACCTTAGTAGCTCTTCTCTGGACCAGCTCTAGATCAGCTATGTCTTTCTTATACACCGGAAGTGAGGTCGCACCAGTGTCTTGTATAGAGGTAAAATTATGTTCTCCTCATGATCTATGCATCTTTTAAAGTATCCTATTATTTTATTAGCCTTGGCAGCAGTTGACACCCAAAGTCTTTTTCAGTTAAAGTTTTGCCAACTGTTTTACAATTAAGTAAATAATTGTACATATTATTTCCTCTATCCAAGTGGCCATCCATGACCTTACATTTTTTCATAAAATTCAATTACCATTTCTCAGCCAAATCCTCCAATTTATATAAATCCTTCTGTATTATAAAATTGTTTTCCTCTGTATTGATTATCCTGAAGAGTTTAGTATCATCTGCAAAAATTGAAATTTTACTCTGTATGGCCTCTACAAGGTCATTAATAAGCATGTTAAAAAGAAGAGGGCTCAGTACCAACCCCTGTGGTACCCCACTGTTAACTGGAGACAATCCGAGTGTGTTCCTTTAATATCCTCTCTTTGTTTCCTATCACTGATCCAGTTCCTAACCCAGTTACACTTATTTTACCCTATTCCCATTGTTCTCATTTTATTCACCAACCTTTTGTGTGGCACTATATCAAAATTCTTTGAACAGTCCATATAGACAACATCCACTGCATTTTCATAGTCTTACCTCTTCATAGAAGCTGTTCAGATTAGTTTGACAGGACTGATGGTTGGGGTCATGAGTTTATTCTTCTTGAGATACTCCAGTATAGCATCTCTTAGGCCCCTTTCATACTAACGTTTTTTGTAAATTGCGGCAGATCCGGCAGATTTACCGCTGATGACAGCGTTTTCTTTTTCACGGCCGCAAGTGCCCCAAGTGCCAGAACCGCGGCTATACCACACTTGACGCACCTGCCGCAAGCCCCATAGACAATGCATGGAGCTTGCCACAAGTGTGCCGCAAGTGAGGCTGTTAGGTAGCAGATGTGTCAGATGCGGTAAATCTACTGGATCTGCCACAATTTGCAAAAAACGCTAGTGTGAAAAGGGCCATAGGAAACCGTCAAGGATTTTACAAACAGAATAGGTTTAATTTATTGAACTATAATTTCCAGGCTCAGATTTTGTCCCTTTTTAGAATATTGGCAACACATTTACTATGTGTACATACCCTGTTATTATGAAAGTCGTGAAGATTAAAATAATGGTCTGTCTAACATGGTACCTCCATTATGTAGTACTTAGGGATGTATGATATCCGGGCCTGGGTATTTGCCAATTCTAGTGATTTTGAGTCAGCACCATGCTTCCTGCTGGATTAAGCAAGTGGCATTTAATGGAGAATTTAATGTATCCCTGCTCATATCATTTGTCATAGAATTTTCTTGCATAAATGCTGTAGAAAAAGACGTTTAGCAGATTGGCTTTTTCCTCATCCTTTTCCACCATTTAACCTAGCCTGTATTTGAGGGGGCCAATACTATCATTTAGGAGTTTCTTACTGTTTATATAGTTGAAGAATATTTTTGAATTATCTTTACTTTCTCAGGCATTGAGTTTTTCTCTCTCAATGTTTACTACCTTGATTTGCTTTTTATTTAATTTAAATAAAATAAAATATAATTTATTTAATTTTACATAGTTATTGAATGTATCATCACTACCTTCTTGCTTTATATCTGTAAACACTTTTGTTGTCATTTATTGCCCCCTCTTACAGCTCTATTTAGCCATAGTGGCCTCCTCCTATTTCTTGCTTGCTTATTCCCATAGGGTAAATATAATGCACAGGTCATGTTCAGGATGCTCATAAAAGTGTCCTGTTTGCTTTCTTACGTTTGCAGATTCTTATGAGTATCTTGTGCCTTTATTTTGTTTCCACCACCTTTTTAAATGTATCATATATGTGTTTTTTTTTTGTTTTTTTTTTCAGTTTACCATTGTGTGCATGGTTTAGGGTTTCCATATATTTTCACCTGATTCATCATTTAGACGTTTCAAAAAGTCACAAACTTTTTGCAAATGTATGAGAGGAACCCAACTTCTCTGCCTCTATAATATCCAGCTTTCAGATAGGGCAGAATAAATCATCTGTCAGGTTACCTTTAAAACGGGTGTTCCAGCAGAATATACTGTATAATAAAATAAAACAATCATATTACTCAACTGTTAAATTACTTGCTGAGCAACCAGAATTTCTGTGGTCTCTGCCAGCTGTGATGATATTGTGTACCAGCACGTCATAGCTGCAATTAGGGATGAGTGAGTGTAATTCTCAGTATTTGGTAATCGCATGGATATCTATATATTGGGGGTACTCGTTAAGTGCGAATATTTGTGTACCCTCTTCGCGATATTCAAATCTCCCACCCAGCATGTTTGGCACCTGATTTGCAGCCACTAAACATGCTGGGCTTGCTAACCAATCACAGTAATGCAATAGCCATGTTGGGTGTGGCATTATTGTGATTAGCTAGCCGCCCAGCACCATAGAGTCTATAAAGAGTGTCATGCTGGTGTTATGCGTTTTGACTCCCGTATGACATGTGTATGACATGCCAGTGTGTGGTTTCCCTGCACCTAGCATCTGTAAGTCATGCGCATGTCATAGGTATGACATGCATATGACATGCTTTTTTAACATGGGCTTTTCAGCTGAAAAGTTAGAATAGATAGATAAAAAATCAGATAGCTAAATAGATAAAAAGGATAGATCGATGCTGGGATAGCCAGGTCGAGCTTACCAGTGTCCCGGTCCTTGCTTCGGGGGCCACCCATTAAGCATCGTTCATATTCCCTGCACTGACTAGCAACAGCCAATCACAAACGCTCACTCTCTGTGAGAGTGCCTGTGGTTGGCTTTTGCAATTTAACTGCATTTGCTCAATCTGGATGGTGTCTGTGCTTGGTTGCCGCATTAGTGTTTGCCAACCAACCTGCCATCATAGTGTGTTAAATAAATAAATATAAAAAATGCCTAGGGCTTCGCTGTATTTTTCAGTTTAGCAAAGAAATAGTGGACAGCTGCAAGCTGCCACCCTCAGCTACCCTATTTTACCTTGGGTGGCAGAAGAAAATGCATAGTGCTCCGCCTGCAATTCTCAGCGGGGTTAGGACCTATCATTTCAGGGCCCCCAACCCTAAAGAATAGTAGCCTGCAGCTGCCCCTGAAAATGGTACATTCTTTTGAAGTGCCAAGTCAAGGTGATTTACCCAGTTCTTCCAGTGTGGCAGTGGCACATTGAGTAATAAGGAGTTAATGCCAGCTTTGTATTGGCAGCTGGCATTAAGCCAGAGATTCTTAATGTTGTACAAATTTTAGATCCGACCATTAAGAATCTCAAGTAAATAGTCAAGAAGACACAACACACATTGTAAAAACATTTTTTTACAAATAAAAACCCTAACACATATCTGGACTCCATCTTTATTACTTTCTTATACCCATCCTCAATACTCTGCAGCGTCTTCTTTCCACTGGCCAAGACGCAATCTCAGCTCTGCTCCATTGGAGGCCCAGGGATAAACAAAGCCTCCTGTCACCATGATCTCCACACACTGAATGAGCCGCAAGATGCAGCTGGGTAAGTAGTGACTCACTGAGGTCACCTGAGGACACCAATGCCATAGTAACTGCTAGCTAGCAGTTACTATGGCACCGTCACTGCCTACCTGGTCGCAGCTCTCCGGGCTCTCATTCAGTGTTCTGAGGTCATGGTGACAGAACGCTGTGTTCATCACCGTAGACTCCGATGAAGCAGAGCTGAGATTGCATCATGGCCAGCGGAGAGAAGACGTCACAGAGATCAAGGAGGAGTATGAGGGAGTAATAAAAATGGAGTCCAGATATGTGTTTGAGTTTTTGTTTCTAATAAAATGTTTTTCCAATGTGTGTTGTGTCTTCTTGACTATTTACTTGAGATTCTAAACCCCTTATTATCCAGCGTGCCACTGCCACCAGGGCAGCTAGAAGAGCCGGATAAAGTGCCTGGAAATTGCACTTTGAAAGAATGCGCCATTTTCAGGGGTGGCTGTGGGCTGCTATTCTTTAGCATAGGGGGGGCCCTAAATTGATGGGTCCTTACCCTGCTGAGAATACCAGCCCCCAGCTGCCTAGTTTTACCTTTAGCAAGCAATTAATAATAGGGCGGAGCTCTACGCATTATTTTTTTGCCAGCCAAGGTAAAACGAGGTAGCTGATTGTGGCCACTTTATCTGTGCTGAGATTGAAAAATACAGTGGAGCCCTATGCATTTTTTGTTCCCATTATTTATTTAATTAACACACATATGATGGCAGATTGGTTGCCGTACACTAATGTGTATGGCAATCAAGCACAGACACCCTACAGATTGTGCAAATGCAGCCTGATTGAAACAGACAATCACAGACATTCTCACAGAGAGTGAGCATCTGTGATTAGCCATTGCTGGTCAGTGCAGTGAATATCATGAAGTTTAATGAGCAGCCCAGGAAGCAAGCCGTGGAACATTGGTAAGCTTGATCTAGCTATCCTAGCATATAGCTATGCTATCTATCTATACATCTATCAGTCTATCCTAGCTTTACAGTGGGAAATACCATGTTAAAAAAAAGTCATACGCATGTCATCATACTTATGACATTCACATGACATACGGATGCTAGGTGTGGGAAAACCACTCACTGGCATGTCATGAAAGTGGTGAGTCAAGGTCTTGGCCACCTGAGATCAGTTTGAGCGACGCATTTTTGGACCTAGGCATGTCCTCCTATAACCCTGCACCACGCTGGGAACCACTAGAGTAGCTCTGTTGAGCACTTTTACATATATTGTTTCTGAAGTGTTTTTCACTCTTGGAACATCCCTTAAAACTCAGGTTTCAGTCACAGGTCACATACCCAAAATAACCAGCATTGCGTGATTCGAGTCCTACATACATGGCTGCTTACTGATCTATCCTTGTACATCAGACAAGTTTGCTAAACAAATATCTGCCACAAAACACCACATTGACTAATGGGGGTTTTATCATGTTATTGATCTGTGCAATGTGTTACTCAGTCACCTTATATATGCAATGGTGATATTTTCTTGCTGGAATTTTCTGAAAAATATATATCTGATTTTTCATACTGAGATTATATATTTTTCTTGTAGCAATATGCTGATAATCTCCATAAAAAATCTGGTCTCATTTAAATAGTAGAAATAGTGGATAAAAGGGAGTATTCCGATTTGTTTCATCCAAAATTATTGATGGCAGTCCAAAGTATAGGACTTGTGCCAATCACCAGAATGAACGTCAGACAAAGGCCCTTTGGGCTTTTATATGCAGAGTGTCCCTGATCTTTAAAAGTATTTTAAAACAATTTGTACAATCATCTTTTTATGGTCAAGTCTATGTTTCTTCAAACAATCTCACACCAAAGTCTAAAACTCTTCCGAGTACTTAGCGTCACACTCTCACATGGACTCTACACTTTAGCGCACTACATTTCTACATAAATGATTATTCCAAGATTCTGTCCAGTAGGTAATCTCTGTACAAGACAAGGCTACTTCTGCCAACATAACCATCTGAACACAATAATGGCTCAGTTGTCACGGGTGGCACGGATGACAGGGTGGAGGCCACGCGCAGACGATCCCAGCGCTTGGCCCACCAGCCATAATGGTGGAGGATGGTCCGTCTCTTTCAGGAGCATTTACCTTCTGTGTTGATGGAAAGAAGGTGTGATGAGATCTCTCTATTATGGGGAGACGGCTGTGGAGGTCTTGCGCTCGGTCTGGTTTTATCCACCAATGTTGTAGGTCACTAGGACCCAGCAGACTCCTTCCACCTTTATAAGGAGGTTCATTACCCTTCCTCGGTGCAGGTGATAGTTCCTTGTGCACACTTTATCCTTGCTCCAGCAGAAGCTGAGTTTGTGGAGGTTGCTGTGTTCTGCTGTCAGATAAGTGTTTCCTTTTCCCAAATGTCTGTCTTCCCTGGTGTTTGTCTTTAGTTGATAGTGGAGGGGTCTAGTGAACCTCTCCATCTGATCCTTAGATAAGATAGATCTAGGATCAGAGAGGGACGAGGTTCGTGGTCGGCGACAGTTGAGGAGACTGTATAGGGACGTTAGGGCAGACAGGGTCAGCTCTAGGAAGTCTAGGGGTCACCGTCTCCTTTTTGTGCCCTTAGCATTAGGGACTCCTGATCCCCCCCCCCCCCCCCCGTAGTTATCCTACGCTGGGTGTCTTCCCCACTCCCAGCGTGACATCAGTCTCATCTGAACAGGGGATTGTGCCTGATGAGTCTACTTTATATTAAAAATTATCCTTTCGTAATGTATAGTGAGGAAAATAAGTATTTGATACCTACTGATTTTGCAAGTTTTCACATTTACAAAGAATGGGGAAGTCTGCAGTTTTTATCGTAGGTACACTTCAACTTTGAGAAACAGAATCTAAAAAAAATCCAGAAAATCACATTGAATAATTGTTATATAATTAAATAGCATATTATTGCATGAAAAAGTATTTAATGACCCACCAACCAGCAAGAATTTTGGCTCTCACAGATTTGTTACTTTTCCTTTAAGAAACTCTCCAACTCTGTATGAATTGCACCTCTATGAACTCATTACCTGTATAAAAGACTCTGGTCCACACAAACAATCACAATCCAACATCTCTACCAAGGCCAAGGACACCAGGGACAAAATTGTGGACCTGCACAAAGCTGGGATGGGCTACAGGACAACATGCAAGCAGCTTGGTGAGAAGGCAAGAACATTTGGTGCAATTATTAGAAAATGGAAGAAACACAAGATGACTGTCAATCTTCCTCAGTCTGGGGCTCCGTGCAATATTTTGCCTTGTGGGGTAAGGATGATTCTAAGAAAGGTCAGAAATCAGCCCAGAACTACAGGAGAGGACCTGGTTAATGACCTAAAGAGAGCTGGGACCACAGTCTCAAAGTTTACTGTTAGTAACACACTGTGCCATCATGGATTAAAATTCCACAGAGCATTTAAGGTGTCCCTGCTCACACCATCACATTCCTAGGTCCGTTTGAAGTTCACTAATGACCTTCTGGATAATCCAGAAGAGGCCTGGTAGAAGGTCATGTGGTCAGATGAGACCAAAATAGAACTATTTGGTATCAACTCCACTCGGCGTGTTTGGAGGAAGAAGGATGAGCACAACCCCACGAACACCATCCCAACTGTGAAGCATGGGGGTTAAAACTTACATTGGGGCTGCTTTTCTGCAAAGAGGACAGGACAACTGCTCCATATTGAAACTTCTATAGAAATTTGAGCACTCACAAGAAAAAAATATTTTTGCTGCTTTAAAATTTATTCATTTCATATGTCATACATCACATGTGACATTTGAGAAAGGCTCTAGCCAAAACACGTCATGGAACTCTATCTTGATATGTCATGAATGACATATGAAATGAATAAATTCTAAATCAGCAAAATAATTTATTTTTGTGAGTGCTGGTATTTCTAGAGAAGTTTTGATCACTGCAGTGCCATTTTACCACAACTTGGGGAGTGCTCGCTAATCTGGTATGTGTACCACATTGAAGGGAGGATGGCTTGGGTCATGTATCACAAGATTTGGGCCAACAATCTCTCAGTAATAGCATTGAAGATGGGTCTTGGCTGGATTTTCCAGCATGTCAATGGCCCAAAAGACACAGCCAAGGCAAGTAAGGAGTGGCTTCATAAGAAACATTTCAAGGTCCTGGAGGGCCTAGCCATTCTCCAGATCTGAACTCAATAGAAGGTTCTGGAGGAAGCTGAAACTCAATGTTGCCCACTGACAGCCCCGAAACGTGAAAGATCTGAAAAAGATCTGTAGGGAGGAGTGGGCCAAAATCCCTGCTGCAGTGTGTGCAAACTTGGTAGAACTACAGGAAATGTCTAACCTCTGTAATAGCAAACACAGGTTTCTGTACTAAATGTTAAGTTCTGTTTTTCTATTGTATCAAATACTTATATAATACAGTAAAATGCAAATTATGTAAAAATCATACCATGTAATTTTTCATTTTTTGTTTTCTTAGTTTGTGTTTTACACAGGTGAAGTGTACCTATGCTATAAATTAGAGACCTTTCCATTCTTTGTATGTGGGAAAATTTGCAAAATCTGTATGGTATTAAATACTTATTTTCCCACTGTAGTTTTCACATATAAAGTGCAAGATTTAGACTAAACAGTATAATAAGATTTACAATGACACCATTTGGCACATAATCTTTATGAAATTGAGTCTACCATCAAGCCTGTATGAGTTGGCATGTTGCCTCCTACAGCAGCTAAACATTACCTGATTGCATCTACAGTTCTGTACTGCGACACACACATAAGGCACTTTTACTCATACCAACAGTAGGGCACGATCCCACATTGGCCCTGATTTTCATGGGCTACCATTATGCCACCCCTTCTACTGTCCACTCCACCCAGTCTGATCTACTTCACAACTCTTTTACCTAGCAACACCCAGAACAAACACATCATTCTGCTGATACTTATCAGCTCTCAAGGATATTCTGCAATCTCAGAACAGGATCCAATACAGCCAGCATCTTTGCTTCCTACTCCAAGGATTGTTTACTCTAAAGTAGGTGATTTGTTGTCAGAACTCCACTGGAGCTTCCCAGTTTAAAACTCCCAACCTCCAATTCACCACAGCCACAGCTTTCAGTCTCCCCCACCTCACTGCACTGGAAAAAGCTTGCTGTTCACCGAAGACCAGGTCCTGACCTAATTCTTGCAACCTCACTGCTCGGGTTGAGCATCTTATCTTGTTGCAAAATCATTGTTATTGCATAAAGAGCGTAGAAAAATACAAACCCTGAAACCTCTGGTGTAAATGTGTGTTTTTTTCACTATGTCACCTCAATTGGAATTTTTTCCCGTTTTTCAGTACATCAAACGGTAAAGTGACTGGTATCATTCAAGACCGCTAATCGCCCTACAAAAAACAAGCTATGTCAATAGAAAATAA
The DNA here is from genome assembly GCA_033576535.1 of Allobates femoralis. Classification (NCBI taxonomy): domain Eukaryota; kingdom Metazoa; phylum Chordata; class Amphibia; order Anura; family Aromobatidae; genus Allobates; species Allobates femoralis. The sequence goes on from JARQOC010000006.1 coordinate 156,664,601, forward strand.
TGTAAAACATAAATGCCTAGGTGGAAGAGAGATAAGGTGAAAGCGGTTGTCTCTGCTGGGAATCTATATACATAATAACCAGTTTTGCGCTTCCGGCCACTGTGCCGCTATCACGCGCTGCGAGCGATGGCGCACATGCGCCATCGCGAGCTGCTGACACTGGCCGGAAGCGCAAAAAAACTGCCGCCTGACACCACAAACCCCCACACCCCAACCACTGCCCGCTCCACGCACCACCTGCCGCTCACCCGCCACATCCTCCTGCTCCCCCGCCACTCGCCCGCTCCCCTGCCACATCCTCCCGCTCCCCCACGCTCACCCGCAACTCACCCGCTCCCCCGCCACATCCTCTCGCTCCCCCGCCACATCCTCCCGCTCCCCCGCTCACCCCGACATTCCATGACAGCGGGGGCGGAGCTAACAATGGCCATCATAATGGGTGTGACCGAGGACACTCCCACCACATAAGGCCAGTGGCTCTCAGTCACGCCCATTATCACGCCCCTATTTAAACTCCGCCTCCCTCGCCCATTCATTTTCCCTCCTTCATGCTGCAAGGAGAAAAATGCTGGCTTGAGCTGGGCCATGCACCCTACTGCTAATCACCCCCTACTGACCACCTCATGCCCCTCATTACCCCCCACTCTACCACACTGCCCCTGCTTACACCCCCACTCAACCACACTGCGCCTACTTACCACCACACTGCCCCTGCTCTCCCCTCTTACCCCCCTATGCCCTCACTCCCCACACTGTCCCTGCTTACCCCCTACTCACCCACACTGCCCCCACTCACCTACACTGCCCCTGCTTAGCCCCCCCACTCACCCACACTGCCCCTGCTTACCCCCACACTGCCCCTCCTCACCCCTCTTACCCCCTGTATGCCCTTACTCCCCACATTGCCCCTGATTACCCCCCTACTCACCCACACTGCCCCCACTCACCCACTGCCCCTGCTTAGCCCCCTCCACTCACCCACACTGCCCCTGCTTACCCCCCCACTCACCCACTCTGCCCCTGCTTACACCCCCAATCACCCACACTGCCCCTGCTCACCCCTCTTACCCCCCATATTCCTTCACTCACTCCCTACACTGCCCCGCTTACCCCCTACTCACCCACACTGCCCCCACTCACCCACACTGCCCCTGCATAGCCCCCCATCACCCACACTGCCCCTGCTTACCCCCCACTCACCCACACTGCCCCTGCTCACCTCTCTTCCCCACCGTATGCCCTCTCTCACTCCCCACACTGCCCCTGCTTATCCCCTACTCACCCACACTGCCCCCACTCACCCACACTGCCCCTGCATAGCCCACCCCACTCACCCACACTGCCCCTGCTTACCCCCCTACTCACCCACACTGCCCCCACTCACCCACAAAGCCCCTGCTTACCCCCCACTCACCCGCACTGCCCCAGCTCACCCCTCTTACCCCCCCCCACATGCCCTCACTCCCCACACTGCCCCTGCTCATGCCCCCACTCTGTCCCTGCTTACCCCTCTCACCTCCCCCACATGCCCCCACTCACCCACACTGCCCCTGCTCACCCCTCTTACCCCCCGTATACCCTCACTCACTCCCCACACTGCCCCTGCTTACCCCCTACTCACCCACACTGCCCCCACTCACCCACACTGCCCCTGCATAGGCCACCCCACTCACCCACACTGCCCCTGCTTACCCCCCTACTCACCCAAACTGCCCCTGCTTACCCCCCTACTCACCCACACTGCCCCCACTCACCCACACTGCCCCTGCTACCCCCCCCACTCACCCGCACTGCCCCTGCTCCCCCCTCTACCCCCCACATGCCCTCACTCCCCACACTGCCCCTGCTGATGCCCCACTCTGCACACACTCACCCTGCTCAGCACCCACTCGCACTCACCCCGCTCAGCACACACACCTGCTCAGCACACACTCACCCCCGTTCAGTGCACACGCACCTTCACTCAGGGCACCCTCACCCTGCTCAGCACCCACTCACCCCTGCTCAGCACCAACTTGCCCACCTCACTCCACACTCACCCCTCAGGCCGCCCATTCATCCCACAGCCCGACGACTGACAACCCTGCACTCACTCACCCTACACTCACTCTGTCCTGTACTCACTAAACCCACATTCACTCTGCCCCCTCACTCACTCTGCCCCCTCACTCATCCCCACATTCACTCTGCCCCACCACTCACTCTGCCCCCACTCACTCTGCCCACTCACCCTGCACTCACTGTGCCCCATGCTCAATATACCTGCACTCTGCCCCAGCACTCATTCAACTCCGCACTCATCCTGCCCCACGCTCACTCAGCCTACACCATGGTTACCCAGCACTCACCCACCCCTCACTCACCCAGCCCCACACTCATTCAGCCTACACCACGGTTACTCCACACTCACTCAACCTCAGCCACATTAGACAACGCACAGAAGAGGGGGGCAGAGACCGACGGGCAAAAACCACCACCCAGGGGACAGACAGCACAGGGTGAAGTGACAGTTGCTGCCCCCAGTGCCAAACAGCCCGCCCCCATCTCGATCAAGAAAGAGAAAGTGTACCCCTGTAAGGCTAAGCACAACCAAAACAAATCAAAGTATGCAAGTGAAAATTTATTGAATGATATAATGTGACGGCAAAAAAAGCCAACCAAACAAATTAAAAACAATTAAAACCAAACTGGTCCGGACCAGCCCTCCCTCTGCACAGGCACAGAATACATAAAATAAACAAGGATAATCAACAGTAACCATACAGATAAGATACAATTTGTACAACACGTATGTACAAGACAATAGGGCAGTCAGTCAAGATGTATGGTCACAAGTTTTATATATGGTATACAACCCAACAACAGTAAGGATGTCAAGCTATCAGAATAGGTAGTTATAAATGTATAGAACAGCTATTTACATGTCATATACACAATCAAGTACAGAGACATCATAATAAAACAAAACCTGAAAATATATGTAATACATAACTGTCCAGATTAGTGTATATACAAGCAACAGCTTTCAGAATATAAGGTGGTCCAAGGAATACACAAAAAAGAGAGATAGCAATCAAAGGGGTATATTACCAATATATAACCAACATAAAGTGTCCACAGAGGAGGGATGGCGGCCAGGCCCCACGCGTATCGCCTAGAAGGCTTCGTCAGGAGCTAATGTTGTCATCAGAAAGGTGGCTTTATATAATAGCGACAAGTAAGCTGTGCCAGGTGTATCCCCTTAACATCCGGGGACAACCTCCAGCGGTCGCGTCACAATCATGACGCGGTGGGGATGGAGGGAGAGGTAACAGGCAGGTCTGGGAGGCCATAACGTCACATCCAGTGACGCGGCGCCAACCAGGGGAGTGGTTATAAAGATCCCTGGTTGGCGCTCGCGTCATATCCGGTGACGCGGCTCCAGGGACTGGAGGGCAACATGTAGAAGCGTCACAGTGCAATGACGCGGCGACAACCAGGGGAGTGGAAAAAGTATCACTGGTAGTCGCCAGCGCCAAGGTCAGACGCGCTGTAACAGGAACAGAGAGAGGCACCCAAAGGCAATACCATACAGAGAAGGGGCACATGCAGCAAATATAAAGAGTAATGATATATAGAGTGAAGTAAGGAGTAGTACATACCACCATAATTAGAAAAAGGAATGTAGAATAAGACCAATGATAAGTTTTAGACTCAGCAGGGGTAATACAAGAAAATATAACAATAAGGAGAAATTATAAAAAGAACTATAAGAGGAGGAATCCATGAGGGGGAAGTGGCAGCAAAAAACAAAGGAAATTGACAATTCAGTCAAGAATTTCCCAAGCCACCTAGATAAAGGGCGATGCCACAAATCAAATATGTCAATTCTACATAATAGGGCCAGACCACTCCGGAAAGGGAAAAGAAAGGAGTGTGGGTAGCATCGGGCCTTTTTACTAGTACTATATATAAAGAGCAAGTGAATTATTGTTCTGTTATGTAGTTTTCAGAAAGTATAAATGTTACATTCAGACTCACAATGAAATCTGGCATAGTGCTGAGCGAGCGTGACGAATGAGTGGAGTACAGTCTGTTCTGCAGCTACTGAAGAATGTCAGGTTGCACCTCAAGCTCTTTATTGCCTCTTTTCTCTTTAGAAAAAGGTAGTAAATCACACTGAAATCATTTACTACTCATGTGACCAGGAGGCTACGTCCGCTTTCTTTTACATCAACTAATATTGCATGACCATTATCACAGAAAACCCTAGCTATTTATTTTAATGTAACGCATAAACACACTGAGTCCTTCCAAGCACGTAATGCTTTTAAAAAGAGCAAATCCTGAAAAAGAATCACATAAAGAATATTGAATTTGACTATATTAATTTGAACATCTGATATTTAGTCCTCCATCCAATAGGCCACATTCTGTATATTGCTAAACTATACAAGAATACTGAGCAGTAAGTGATGTTCATTATACTTTACTTTTTCCAACGTCTGGATAAAATATTTAAAGCATAACCGTAATATAGAGAAAGTCATTTTAATAAACTTTCAAATATTCTTCATTAGTATTTTTCATTAGAAAATTCTGGTTGAAAACCATTCATAAACCTTCCACAAGGTATCCCCACTAGACTATGTGTGGAGCAGACATATGTCCTTTATCAGTCAGATCCATCTTCATGCTTCTCACACTGAATATGGGCATGTAATCATGTAAGGGTAAAGGGGGCATGGCCTACACTGCTGACTGCAGCTGATGAGGTGACAATGTATCAGATTACCTCAGGCTACAGCACATTTTATAAGCAATGTCATAATGTCCGGTTAAGTGCAAACTCCTCTCTACTGGGCACAAGCTTCTGATCTGTCATCTGGCTCCACGCAGTTCAGTCAGGATCTCTGTTAACTACTTCTCTGCTGTCACACTGCTCCCTATCAGCCTCAGATGCTGTGAAAATACATACACAGTGCTGGCAGACACTGAGGAACTCTGGCAACTCCCACACAGCCAAAAAAATCTAGTTTTTAAAAGCACACAAAAAAATGTGAGAAGGTAAGTCATATGGCACAAAAAAAAGCATTATCTTAGCTGCTATGTGACCCATCATTAACAACCAGTTGGGTTTTCTGTGTCTTCAATATTAATGACATATCCTTAGAATAGGTCACTAATATCAGATCTGAATTCGTCTGATTGCCAAGACCACTACTGATCACTAGAAATAAAACAGCTCCATACATTGTATAGTGGCCTTGAATGGTATTGCAAGCACTCTCTTTTTTATTTACATGCTTGCAATGATATTCATGGCAACTTCACATTCTAAGAGGATGTGCACTGTGGCATATTCAATTAGAAGGTTGATAGGGGTTAATAGGTCTTAAAACATAAAGTCCTGAAAGACATATTTAACAGGTTGTCTAACAAGCGACAACCCTAACAACTGATAGCTGGGGTTCCAGCTTCCTGCATCACAAAAGCAACTGCTGAAGTCACTGCAAGAAGCTGTAACCAGACAAATATGTAAGGCTACATTCACACACAGCATTTTTGCAGCATTTTATGTGCAACTAAAAGCCCCGTTACACACTGATATGTGGCAGCGATCCGACCAATGATGTGGATCGCTGCCACATCATGAACTGATCGCTGGTGAGCTGTCATACAGGCAGACTCACTAGCGACCAGTGGACCAGCGACATCGTGGAAAAGAATAAAATATTCCTTCCATGATGTCTAGCTACCGCTGCCAGGCTGCGGTAAGCGGGAGCAGGCTGGTAACCATGGTAAACAGCGGGTATCTAGGCAGTGCGCAGCACCTAGTTACCCGATGTATACCCTGGTTACCAGCCTTCTCCGCTTACAGGCTGGTATCCAAGGTACACAGTGGGTAAGTGGAGAAGGCTGGTAACCAGGGTATACATTGGATAACTAGGCGCTGCTCGCTGCCTAGATACCCGCTGTTTACCATGGTTACCAGCTCCCAGCTCTTGCTGTGCAGCGCAGGGAGGTCGTCGATCATTGGTCTCCCGCTGTCACACGCGCGGATGCTGGGCGCCCAGCGGGAGACCAACGATAGATTTATGGACAGGACCATAAATTTACGATCAATGACGTATCGTTGACGTGTCACACACAACGATGTAGTTTCGACTTTGCTGCAACGTCACCAAACCAGTGACGTTGCAACGATATCGTTCATGATATTGTTGTGTGTAACGGGCCGTTAAAACTTGCTCTTTTGGTAGTAAAAAGACTATATTTAAAATGCCCATATTTCAGAATTTTGTTTGTTTTCTTTGCAATGTTTTTTAAGTTGTGGATTACGTGTATTTTGTCTAGTAAAGTTAGTTTAGTAAAGTTAGTTTTATTCACCAAAAATGCTGCAAAAACGTCATTGGGTGCTTCACTTTTTTATTACATTCAATCAATGAAAAGATGGTGAAAGAATTGACATTCTGTAGATTAGAAAAACACTGCATTTCTCATATTCAGTCAGGACTGGAGCAAATCTTATCCCTTTTGCGGGATCTGTGAAAAGCAGCTTTATTTTACATTAAAAAAATGATGCTGCATGTGAACATAGCCTAATACAGAGTTCATATGGAGATAGTTCCCTTTGTGATATCAATATGCCCTAATAGGATCAAGAAAATCCCCTTTGACAATATTGAATCTTGCAAAGAAAATAAAAACGTAAATATGTCAATTTTTATTAGTGTTTTCCACCATGCCTTTTCTAATTAATCAGCTCCATTTAACAAGTTAGAAGCATCATATCTGTCATATCTATAAGCAATCGTGTACCAATAACTAGAGGAGTCTTACAGTTCGTTGTAATAGTAACATTGAAGAATAGTCAGAGAACATGTCTGGGCACTCAAAAATTTTCCATGTTCTAAGTAAGCATGTTGTCTCTTCCTGATTTTAGCCTACAGATGTGCCACAACATGTTGAAACCTTCATCTAAAGAATATGACTATAATGTCAAAAGTATATTTTTAAACTTGTGATTGGATGATTCACACAGTACAAGTAGAAGTGATATGGGATAAATCTTATTACTGTTGACTATAATGAAACGACTATGGAAAAGGTATAGTTTTGTGAGTAGTGGAGCTCTCAGAATATGTCATCATAATACATGTGAATATAACACAGCTAAAATGACAATAGACCATTTTTAAGTAGCATCTAAGTTGTATAACTCCGCTGCATATTAACTCCAACTTTTCCCTTTTCTATCGGAGAGGTATTGAAATTGATGGAAAATGAGCAGAGTGTTTTTAGGATATAGCAATAATGTATGCAGAGATAGGGTTTGGCCTTGGTGGAATGCTGCTTACTACAGAAGGGAGAATTGATTTTCAGCACTCCAGACCTTCAGCCAGGTCAGTGCTCTCTGACCGCTAAAACCCTGTGAATCTCTTTACTTCCCAATATTCCCAGCTCCTCTTTTAGTTAGCCATGACCGGAGTAGCCTCATTGTTATGGTGTGAAACATACTTGAAGCTACGCTGGTCCAGCTAATCTAAGGAGGAGCATAGAATGGCAGCAGATGCGGAGATTTGCTGGTCTACCATCCAGTGGTCACAAAGTACTGACCTGAGAGATGGACCAGAGTCCTTCGAATCAATTCTCTCTTCTCTATCACTCACCTGTTTGGTTGCGTATTGGACACAACCAACCGCACATATAGTGCAATCACTGAGGATGCTGCTGCCTTTGCCAGGTCATCGGTGAATCCAGGTCGTGAAATATCACATAATATATGTAGAGGCAAAAAGATGAAATGCGGCCAGTCATATAATTCACCTTTTCCATTGCAAATAGTGAAATCTGCAGAAGCCTGAAGAATACATTGGTACACTACAGATTTTAAATCCACAGCAGAGTTAATTTTACTTTGCAAATTTCCTCTACAGAGATTGGATTAGATTTTACAAAACGGCATCCACAAAGTCAGTACTATATACATTGGATTTTCCACCCAAATTAAAAGTCAAATGTTCAGATTTTCTATACGGGTAACACATTAAGCATTTAAGTGTGATAAGCAGAATTTAGATGGTGGCATGCACCTTTACAGCTATTCCTTAATGTTATTATTTGTTTCAGGTCCTTCTCCCGGCTTTGCTCCATCACCTGCCCCTACTTATTCAGCCCCTCTGCCAGAACCAGCCAATCGCCCTCCATGGATAACTGATGAAACCTTTTCTCAAAAATTTGCACCTGGGAAAACTACATCAACAGTTACTAAACAGATTCTCCCAAAAGCAGCACCTCCTCCTCCACCTCCAATAACCACTCCAAGCTATACTCCTCAGCCCGCTAGTCAACCACCTACACAAGCACCAAGAGGTACGATTCAGCGGGCTGAGCGATTTCCAGCAAGCAGCAGGACCCCTCTTTGTGGACATTGCAACAGCATCATTAGGTAAGCAGATCAAGTAGTTTCCAAAGAAATACTTACCTAATTCTGGCTATCCACACTGAAGACTATGTTAAGAGTTAGTTGGAGTTTCACGTTCAAGTTGTCACTATGTCAAAAACTGCTTAAAGGAGAAATCGTCCCATTGGGCAGTGTTTAGATCATGCATTTGTGAAGCAATTTTTTTTTTCCATGAAAATAACATATGGTGATTTTATAGCATTTTTGGAAAATAGAGTCAAAAAAGGCATTGGGAACACCTTATAATTTAGTAGTCAAATCTGCACTGTCCGCAAGGACTGTTAAAATGTAAAAATGTTTTATTGTATTTTATGAGTTTTTATGAGTTGATTTAATAATTCTTTATTTTGTTTCCATTTATACTATACAGGGGTCCATTCTTAGTGGCCATGGGTAGATCATGGCATCCAGAGGAATTTAACTGTGCTTACTGCAAGACTTCTCTGGCTGATGTGAGCTTTGTTGAGGAGCAGAAGAGTGTCTACTGTGAACGATGCTATGAGCAGTTCTTCGCCCCAACCTGTGCCCGTTGCAACACTAAAATTATGGGAGTAAGTTCTAAACAAAATCGAAAGTTGTTATCTTAAGACTAAGAAGTATTGCATATGTTGATATGTTAAGTATTTATTACATTCTGATTTTGAATTCTTATTTCTTGTAGTCTACAGTCACATTGCTGCCATGTATGTCATGATGTGTCGATGTATTTATTAGCTCTAAGGACTGAAGTTGCATTTACTACTGCAAATAATTTTTGAATATAGTAACAATAGATAGAAACCTGATAGAAATGAGAGACCACCTCCACAAAGATGGACTGCATTTGTAGGTTCATGTGAGTTTTTAGGTTGGTTATGTAGAGTTGAAGGGTAAAAGAGTAAAAAGCTTTTGCGATAAGCAGTTTCAAAATACAGGAAGGTTATATATGAAATTGTGAAGGCAGCAATATAAAAATGGGTAAAGAGGTTGTCCAAACCTGATTATTGACAAATCAGGTCCCTAATTTAAATAAGGTTTTACGTCCACAGGGTGTGATGATGTAAAGTGGACTCACTGGACCACTGGTGGTGTAGTGGTGGCTGTATACCCAATACTCAAGAGACAGGAGAATGACTTTCATAAAATCAAGGATATTTATTGAGGATAGTTTAACAAAAAGGGGAAAGGTGCCTTAGGAGACGACCCTCTGGATCGTGACACTGTAACACGTAGTGGAGCACCGGCAGAGGTAACCCCTGTACAGGGATAAACCCGGTACAGCACCAGGAGGCCTAAATGCTGTGGATCCCGAACCAGAGGTGCGACCTGCACAGACCGGAGCGTAGAGGCAGAGAGACTGTGGAATGCTAGCTCTGTCTGTGGAGAGGATCCTGGGAGCTCCGTGTAGTCTTGGATAGGCTGGTCCAGCTGGTAGAGGTATACAAAGGGTTCCATGAGGAAAGGCTAGGCCAGCTTGGAATGAGATCAGGAGTATCCAGAGGGATCCAAGACAAGGAACTGGCAGCAGCAGATACTGTGGAGACAGAGGAATTAGTAACATGCAAAGCTATAGTCTACCTTTCACAGAGCACAACAAGGGGTGACTTGAACAGGCAACTTCATGAGAATGAACAATTTGGCCAGGCACCTCCCAAAGGTGGTGAGTGCCTTTTATGTTCAGAGCATATTTCTCCTATAAGTGTCCTAAGAACATTCCCAGGAGACCTGCCAAGAGAACACAGGTTCCTAGCAGAGAAAGAGACAGACAGTTGAATGGAACCATGACCAGGGCGAGCAGATCCAGTGGAACTGCGTGATCTCCCTACTTAGCAGACACCAGCCCTGTGGTCGAGGGCATGACATAAAGGTAATCAAAAATAGTCATAATTACTGTACATACCGTATATACTCGTGTATAAGCCGACCCGTGTATAAGCCGACCCCCCTACTTTTGCCCCCAAAACCTGGGAAAATCTATTGACTCGTGTATAAGCCAAGGGTGGACCCTAGCACAAGTATACAGCCCCCAGCAGTGTGGTATACACCAGTCCCAGAGGTAGATACAGCAACCCCAGTGGTAGTATACACGCAGCCCCAGTAGTATATACAGCCCCAGTGGTATATACAGCTCCAGTGGTAGTATAGACGCAGCCCTAGTAGTATATACAGCCCCAGTGGTAGTATATACAGCCCCAGTGGTAGTATACAGGGCCCCAGCAGTATATACAGCCCCAGTGGTTTATACAGCCCCAGTGGTAGTATACAGGGCCCCAGAGGTATATACAGCCCCAGTGGTAGTATATACAGGGCCCCAGCAGTATATACAGCCCCAGTGGTAGTATACAGGGCCCCAGAGGTATATACAGCCTCAGTGGTAGTATATACAGCCCCAGTGGTAGTATATACAGCCCCAGTGGTAGTATACAGGGCCCCAGCAGTATATACAGCCCCAGTGGTAGTATACAGGGCCCCAGAGGTATATACAGCCCCAGTGGTAGTATATACAGCCCCAGTGGTAGTATATACAGCCCCAGTGGTAGTATACAGGGCCCCAGCAGTATATACAGCCCCAGTGGTTTATACAGCCCCAGTGGTAGTATACAGGGCCCCAGAGGTATATACAGGGCCCCAGAGGTAGTATATACAGCCCCAGTGGTAGTATATACAGCCCCAGTGGTAGTATACAGGGCCCCAGCAGTATATACAGCCCCAGTGGTTTATACAGCCCCAGTGGTAGTATATACAGCCCCAGTGGTAGTATACAGGGCCCCAGAGGTATATAGCAGCCCCAGCGGTAGTATACAGGCATCCCCAGTAATGCAGGGCCCCCCCAGCGTCTCTCCGGTCACCTGTAAAGGAAGCTATACTTATCACAGTGCTCTGTCCGCGCCCGCTCGCACCCGCTGTCAGCAGCCGACCGGATCCTCCATCTTGCGTCTTCTTTCTTCCTGTTTCCTGTGCTCGTCGCAGGGAATGACGTCATTGCCCGCGACGAGCACAGAAACAGGAAGAGGAGTCGCATGAAGATGGAGGATCCGGTCGGCTGCTGACAGCGGGTGCGAGCGGGCGCGGACAGACAGCGGCACTGTGATAAGTATAGCTTCCTTTACAGGTGACCGGAGAGACGCTGGGGGGGCCCTGCATTACTGGGGATGCAGGGGCTGCTGTATACCGATGTATACATCGGTATGTACCGATGTATACATCGGTATACAGCACTGACTCGCGTATAAGCCGAGGGGGGTACTTTTCAGCCCAATTTTTGGGCTGAAAAACTCGGCTTATACGCGAGTATATACGGTATGTCCAGTACAGTCTATGGCTGTATTTTTGAAAACAGTGTCATGAAAAACTATGAACTTTTCTAAAAAAAATTATTTTACACCCACAAACTTAAATCTATTTTATTTGGATTGTATATGATATTTCAACACAACTAGCAAGTATTTGTGAAGTGTAAAGGAAATGGTATATTGTTTTCTAAATATTTAAAAAGTATGAATCTGAAAATTGTGATGTGCATTTGTATTCAACCCCTCAGAGTTTTGTAGGACCACATTTAGGCTGAAGGCACACTGTCATGCATCAAACACGGAGCGTGTTTGATGCATGAAAGTGATGTGAGTGTAATGCATGATTTGTGCAAGTGTGGTGTGGTCCTGTAGCAAACTTCAGGTCCGCGGACAGAATTTACCGGTGAATTTACAGTAACAATCATCTTGCACCGCTGTGAATATAGCGGTGCAAGATGATTAATAAAAACCCAACTGCTGTGCCCATTTTTTAATTACAGGGGTTTTGCAACATATTAACCCCATCTGCAGCCTCTGTGGATATTAGAAATTAATGCCGCCGCAATTTGCGTACAGTAAATTGCGGCAGTCTCCTGAAATCAGGAGCTGTCCGAGGTACTGTACACTAATAGCGTACGGTACATGCTGGGCAGTCTCCTGAAGTCAGGAGCTGTCCAAGATACTGTATGCTAACAGCATACAGTACATGATGGGCAGTCTCCTAAAGGCAGGAGCTGTCTGAGGTACTGTACGCTAATAGTATACAGTACATGCCGGGTAGTCTCCTGAAGTCAGGAGCTACCTGGCATGTACTGTACGCTATTAGTGTAGCGCCCCTGCGACCAGGGCGGTCACAGGGTGAACTGCAGCCAGACGAGGTAAGACGGTTGACTTAAAACATCCACACACCGACACACTCTGACCTTAAGCCACTGACTCTATGTAGGGCAAGGGGTGGTGGGAGTTTAGAGAAGTGTGGGTGGAGAGAGTGGTAGAACCCGGACAAGTGGATAGAGGAACAGTATTAAAAACACTGGAACACTAAGTTTGAGGAGTGGATTCCCAGGAGGAGAGGTTCCCTGGAGGACGCAGAACTTTGGAGGCAGTTACCCAAGGGAGAGAGCTCGCTCTAGAGAGAAAGGCGAGGGAAGAAGTACCGCAAGCAGACACACCCTACAGATGAACACTACAGAGTAGTGGGAGAACACCAGGCCTGGCAGCCAACACTAATATAGCTGGCCGGAGGACCCAGACCTGAGAAACAGAGAGACATAGGGAGCCTGGTGAGCCTAAATCACACCTGGGTCACTGGAGGGCTAGGCCAGGAAAGCCAGACAGCCGGCTCTGTAGAGGTGACCGGGGAGACTCTAAGAACCTAATCACAAGACACACTGGCATGATGCGGGGAGTCCATGGCCCGCGACCTACCTACCACCACGGAGTAGGAACACAGCCATCGTACTAGGGCTAGTGACCCTAAAGCAGATGGAAGCATTACTAAGGAGCCCGTGACGGCCAGATCAAACCCGTGAGCAAGGACAGAGAGAGAGACAAGCAGGGCCTGAAAAGTACTTGAGGGAAGCAACGCAGAGGAACCATCTGAGCTGCAGTGGCACCCGGGTCCCTGCATAGGTGTAAGAACTAAGACTGAGAACTGTGAACTGTAACCTGTCTGCTAAGAACTTGAACAGTAAAGTACCCTGTAAGCTCAAAAGTGCCTGAGACTGTTTATTATTAAACTGCAGCAGAGACCTCCACCTGCGGAGCTGCCTTGCTGTTCCTGCGTGCTGGCTGGAGAAGCTGCAGGAGAATAGCTGGTGCATCATCCAGAGTACACAGTCCTCACACTACACCTGCCCTGGGGACACCATGCCCTACCCATAGAGGGCTTACCATCTTCACTGCCCCTCATCACCGTCCCCCGGCAGGAATACGGCAGCGGTGGTCACTCTAACCACATACTATGAGTGGCGTCACGAGAACCTCCCGTGTACATATCGCCTTTTTCAATTGACACCCAGGCCACAGGACCAGGTCACGACCCACGTGACTCCCTAGCAACAGTAGCAGAGATCCGGTTCCTGAGTACTCATGGCCTTGAGGCGCCTCAGTTCCTGGCATCACAAACAGGATCCCGTGCCCGTTAAATTGGGTACTGTGTGCCTACAAAAACTGTGTATTGAACTTTTTGGACAGAATCCCAAAAATGGCGGCCCAAAGAGACTGACGCCATGTGCTGGCTACGGGGCGTACCAGGACCCCTCGTCGTGGGCCGAGCCAGCACAGAGAGGGAAAAGTAAATCCCGCCCCTGACATCCTTCGCTCCGGGGGAGCATGCTGCCACTCAGAAAAATGTGATTCCGCCTAGGGATGGGTCGGCCAACAGCACAGGAAGAATCGGCGACGCCCAGAGAAAAGAAGTGGAGAGGAAGCGGTGGCCATACGAGCTGGATGGTAGCGCCTTGGAAAGAGACTTTGAGATCCCAGTTATGGATACCCAGAGGGGGATCCTGAGACTGCTCCCGATAGGCCCACAGCAGCTGGAGGTGGTGGAGGAACCACAGCAAGGAGCGAAGTGAGGTCCCTTGCAGCAGGAGAGTGGCACCCGGATGGGTGGCCACAGTTTGATGACTCGGCTCACAGAAACACGTGCAGGCCTGGTGTGTGAAGGAGATCCATTCGGAGCCTTGGAGGAGGAGTGCCCAGGCTTGGCAGAACCATTGATCTCAGCACCGGCGACGCAGGAGGTCAAAGGAGAAGTGCTCCGCTGCTGGTTTGGAGAATCTCGGAGCGGACCTAATGGGCTTCCCAGGAGCAGCAGAGTCCAGCAGTGGAGGCCACGTAGAATTCTTACCGAAGAGTCTAAATATGCGTGGCCCAGTGGGAGATGGAGGGGAAGCTAAAGAAAGAATAAAGTGTTGTACCCGGACAGCTGAAAAGTGAATGATACTTTACCTTGGCCAGGCCACAGGACCAGGTCACAACCCCCCGTGATTCCCCAGCAACAGTAGCAGCGATCCGGTTCCTGAGTACCCCACGGCCTGGTGGCACCTCATTAGCATACCTCGGACAGCTTTGACTTCAGGAGACTGCCCCGGCATGTACTGTACGCTATTAGCGTACAGTAACCTCGGACAGCTCCTGATTTCAGGAGACTGCCACAATGTACTGTACGCAAATTGCAACTAGCCGCACAGAGGCTGCAGATGGGGTTAATATGCTGCTAAACCCCGGTAACTAAAAAATGGGCATAGCAGCTGTGTTTTTATTAATCATCCTGCACAGCTGCTGTCACAGCGGTGCAAGATTATTTATTTCTGTACCGGGAAACCAGAATATTCAAACTCCGCGGATTTGACAGCCACGGAGTTTGAAGCAATTTTAAAAGCACACGTGTGCAACTATCGCACAGTGTGCTATATGGGTGCGAGTTTGACTCGCACCCATATACTTTTAATGGCCACTTGCGTGAGGAAAACCCGTTCAATCGCAGCATGCTGCGATTGAACTCATATTTCTCTCGCAATGCGAGTGTACTGCGAGAAAATCGCGCTAATCGGACCATTATCATTTACTGATACTGGTCCGAGTGCAATGCGAGTTTTTCTCGCATTGCACTCTCGTGACTCTCATGCCCGTGTGCCTTCAGCCTTCGCTGCAATTACTGCTGCAAGTCTTTTGGTGTAAGCCTCTAGCAACTTTGCACATCTAGAGTCTAAACTTTTTGCCCATTCTTTAAAACTAGCTCTAGGTCAATGAGTTTGGATGGAGGCATCTGTAAAAAGCATTTTTCAAATCTTGTCATACATTCTTAATAATATTAGGTATGGAATGTGACTTGGAGCCCAAGTGACTCAAGAGTCTCTTTGGTCTATATAAGAACATCAATGTACTAAGATTTGCAATAATTGGGGACTTGCTGGAGCTTTTGTATTGGGTCCCATGATCTTCATGTTACACCACTGATTAGATGATTTCTAGAGGCAATTGATCACTCAGGATTTTATTTAGGAGTATGAGAGTAGAGGGGGCTAGATTCAAAAGCATGTCACATTTCAAGATCTATACTTTTAAAATATGTAGAGAACCATGTATCATTTCCTTCACATAACATACCAATGAAATACATTTATGTTTGTGGGTGTAACATAAAAATTTTTGTATGAGTTTGACAGGTATGAATACTTTTTCGAGGCACTGTATACCTTATTTGCAACTTCAAAAGGTACTCCTTGAAGTCAAGATTGCAATGTAAACATGCCCCTGCAACAGCACACTGATACGTGTTGACTGCTTTTCAGTCTATATGTGATGCTGCTGTGGTTTAAATCTGAGTTAATTTCCTTTAGCACATTGAGTGTTACTCTGTACAGTAGATGCTGCTATATTTTTGGGCAGCTCTGCAGGTGGAGGTAGAGGTGGAGGGGTGTGTCAGAGCTTTTTGTTCTCCACTCTCTCAACCTTTAAGTAGTTCCACTTCTTTCCACTGAGTGTTGCAAATACAGTTCACTCTGCCTTGACCATGTATGCTGTTAGAACATAGTGCAGTGTGTGCTGATGCCTTCTGGCTGATCCCGCCTGGAGTTTTCTTCCTTGGGAAAGTTGCTGTTTCCCCATCTGTGGGTGGAGGTACAGGCTATTAGCCTAGGACTTATCAGGAGCATATGGCTAGGGTGGTGACCCAGACCTCCTCACCTTCTAAGGTACTTCTATGGGCAGGGTGATCCAGGGACCCCAGTCTAAGGGTCAGACTAGCCTCCCTGTATGTCCTTAGCCATCTTACCATCCTGCTACCTGATTCCCTTACCGCTGTGCCACCCAGTGACACACACGTCATAAACTGAAGTAGCTTTAAAAATTATGGTGATAGAAATTCAACATATTGTAAATGTTATTTACCAACTATTTTCTGTGGTATGGCTAAATTTTAGAGTATGAAAATCAAAGTCCAAAACTTAGCAAATATTTTTTTCAAATTTCAAATATTTAAAAAAATGAATGAAAATCAAATCAACCTAAATTAATCACTAAAGTACCATGTGTATTGAAACCACAATCTCAGAATTGTTAGAATATTTTGAAGCTTTTAAATAATAAAGTTACACATCAGATGTGAAAAAATGGAGCTTGGTAAATTGTAAGAAACGCCATTACAGGCTGTGGTAGGAAGGAATTAAACAAGTCTAACATTGCATCAAGGGCATCTAAAGATGGTCGTGTAACTTGATGAGTTTTCCATGTAAATTGGAAATGATGAAAATTGACAATAAAACTGGGTTATACACCATACTTTAAGTTCCAACTTATATTGATCAATGAGAAGAAAACAATGCTTGGGAGACAGTTATGTCTAGTTGTATACTCCACAAGCTTTGAAGTATATCTGCCCATCACTGTCATAGATTATTGCACTTGGCCTTGGTTTATTGCTTTGAGAAACTTCTTGAATACAGATACTCCTTCAGTTTACTGTAAAAGAACACTCAGTGCCATGTGTTAGGTCATAAACTTCAGACAGTCTGCCCAGATAACTCTGAAACTGTGAATAGACCCAATAGTCCATTACAAGGTCACAATGCACTATATTAGCAAGA
Source organism: Allobates femoralis (assembly GCA_033576535.1). Taxonomy (NCBI): domain Eukaryota; kingdom Metazoa; phylum Chordata; class Amphibia; order Anura; family Aromobatidae; genus Allobates; species Allobates femoralis. The sequence goes on from JARQOC010000006.1 coordinate 156,681,913, forward strand.
TTAGGGAAAAAAAACTGGCACAACAACAGAAAAGCAGCATAACTTTATCTTGCTCCGCTTATCACTGTACTGTTTGAAGAGGAGGCTGGAATATTTGGAAACCATGTCCTGTGAGTGATTCTCTTGTGGATTTTTTTCTCTGTAGACGTGATCTTGAGGAGTAAATAGTGGTAATAATCCTTGGCAAAAAGAGAGGAAATATCATTCATGTGTTTTTAGGTATCCGAAGTGGAAGCATATTGTTTATAGATTAGTTCACAGGTCATCGAGGTCGCTTAATTAGAGAATGGCTGCTGGAGATTGTGGTACCTCAAATGAAGTGGCCTGCACTTTCTTCAGACCTGAATCCCATAGAAAACCTACGGGATTAGCTGAGTCGCCATGTAGAGGCTCAGTCGCCAGAACCTTAATAACCTAATGGCTGCCCTTGAAGAGCAGTATGATGTTATACCTCAGCAGACAATAACTTGACTTGTGGACAGCATGAGACATTGTTTTCAAGCTGTAATTAATGCTTAATGCTACATGATAAGTTATTGAGACATTATTATTATTATATATTTATATAGTGCAGATGAGAACAAGAACATAAAAAATAACAACAATTAAATCGTACAGGTACAGTAGGGCAGAGAACCTGTCCTCGAGGGCTCACAGTCTATTGGAGATGGGTGGGAGACAGTAGGAGGGGGAGAGGTGGGGTTGAGATGGTGTAGCGGATTAGGTCTCAGTGTGGGTTGTAGGCTTGAAGGAAGAGGTGGGTCTTCAGGTTTTTCTTGAAGGTTCCCAGGGTTGGGGAGTGTCTGATGTGGTGTGGGAGAGAGTTCCAGAGTATGGCGGATGCACGAGAGAAGTCTTGTATGCGGTTGTGGGAGGTGGAGATGTGGGGGGAGAAGAGGAGGAGCTCTTGAGAAGAGCACAGATTGCGTGAGGGGAGGTATTGCGAGACCAAGTCAGAAATGTATGAAGGGGACAGGTTGTGGATGGCATTGTATGTCAGGGTTAGGGTTTTGAACTGAGATCTCTGGGAGGTGGGGAGCCAGTGAAGGGCTTGGTAGAGGGGGGAAACAGGGGAGTAGCGGGGTGACAGGTGGATGAGTTAGGCAGCGGAATTGAGGATGGTTCGGAGAGGTGCAAGGAAGGTTGCGGGGAGGCCGGTGAGCAGAAGGTTGCAGTAGTCGAGGCAGGAGATGATGAGGGCGTGGACAAGTGTTTTGGCAGTGTCATGGTCAAAGAAGGAGCGGATTCGGGTAATGTTTTTGAGCTGGAGTTGGCAGGTGGTGGCGAGGGCTTGGATGTAGGGCTTGAAGGAGAATGAAGAGTCGAGAATTACACCGAGGCACTTGGTGTTGGGGACGGGTGAGGGTGTGAAGTCATTGACAGTGATGGATAGGTCAGGTAGGGGGAAGAGTGACTGGGGGGAAGACGATGAACTCAGTTTTATCCATGTTGAGCTTGAGGAAGCGAGCGGAGAAGAAGGATGAGATGGCAGACAGGCATTGCGGAATTTTGGATAGTAGGGAGGTGATGTCGGGGCCGGACAGGTAGAGCTGGGTGTCATCTGTGTAGAGGTGATTTTTGAAGGCCGTGGGACTCGATGAGTTGTCCTAGGCCGAGGGTGTAGATGGAGAAGAGTAGTGGTCCCAGGACCGAGCCTTGGGGAACTCCGACAGTTAAGGAGTAGGGCGAGAAGGAGGTGTGGGAGTGGGTGACACTAAAGGTTCAGTCTGTTAGGTAAGAGGAGATCCAGGAGAGGGCTAGGTCAGTGATGCCAAGAGATTCTAGAATTTGAAGTAGGAGGGAGTGGTCGACTGTGTCAAAGGCAGCAGAAAGGTTGAGAAGGAGGAGGATGGAATAGTGTCACTTGCTCTTGGCGGTTAGTAGGTCATTGGTGACTTTTTTTAGGGCTGTTTCGGTGGAATGGTGGGGTCAGAAGCCGATTGTAGGCGGTCGAAGAGGGAGCCGGAGGAGAGATAGGAGGACAGTTCAGAATAGACATGTTGCTCAAGCAATTTTGAGCAAAGGGGATGAGAGATATATGGCGATAGTTGGAGACTGCTGCGGGGTCGAGGGAGAGTTTTTTGAGGATGGGTGTGATTAGGGCATGTTTGAAGGATGAGGGGAAGATGCCGGTATTAAGTAATATGTTGAAGAGATGGGTTAAGGCAGGGATGAGGACTGTGGTGAGGTTAGGGATGAGGTGGGAGGGGATGAGGGTCGAGGGCACAAGTGGTGAGGTGTGATCATGCTAGAAGGGAGGAGAAGCGCTCTTCTGTCATGGAGGAGAAGCTACTTTTGGACGAGTGGGGTTGGATGATAGAGGGGAAGGGTGAAGGGATGTGGGCAGCACGGTGGCTCAAGTGGTTAGCACTGCAGCCTTTGCAGCACTGGGGTCTTGAGGTCCTGGGTTCAATTCCCACCAAGGACACTAAGGACAACATCTGCAAGGAGTTTGTATGTTTCCCTTGTTTGTGTGGGTTTCCTCGGCACTTGGTTCCTCCACATTGTAAAGACATACTGATAGGATGTTTAGATTGTGAGCTCCAAGAGAGACAGCATTATGATGTATGTAAGTGCTATGGAATTAGAGCGCTATATAAATGAATGAATAAATAAATATTGTGGATCGAAGCTTTCCCTGATTTTGTCGATCTTCTGTTTGAAAAAGATTGCGAAGTCGTCGGCGGAGATTTGAGGAGAGGGGGGGGCACGGGAGAACGAAAGTAGAACATTAAAAGTTATGAATAGTTGCTTGGGATTATGGGAGAGGGTGGTTATGAGAGAAGAGAAGTAGGTTTGTTTTGCAGCGGTCAGTGCAGTCTTGAAGTCGATGAGGGACTGTTTGTACAAGGTGGGTTTGTGGTTTCTTCGGGGGTGAGGGAGTTTCCGGAGAGGGAGGAGCATGGTAGAGGGAAGAGGGAGGAAAAGATCAGCAGGTTATGGTCGGATAGGAGGATTGGTGAGTTTGCAAGGTCGGTGAGGGAACAGAGGCGGGTGAAGATGAGGTCCAGTGTGTGGCCGTCATTGCGTGTGGTGGAGGAGGACCATTGGGAGAGGCTGAAGGAGGAGTTTAGAAAAGGAGTCTAGAGGCAGCGGTGTGAGGGGTGTCAATGGGGATGTTGAAGTCACCCATGATGAGAGTGGAGATGTCGGAGGAGAGGGGTGGAGTAGCCAGGTTGTGAAGTGGTCAAAGAAAGTGGAGCAGGATCCTGGGGGGCGGTAGATGACAGCCAGTTGGAGGTTTCAGGGGGAGAAGATGCCCACGGAGTGCGCCTCGAAGGAGAGGAGAGAGGCAGAGGAGGGTAGTGTAATTGGGGTGAAGGAGCAGCTGTTGGCCAGGAGTAGGCCAACATCTCTGCCACGGGTGTTGCTGGGGCGGGGGATGCGGGAGAGGGTGAGCCGCCATAGGAGAGGGCGGCTGGGGAGGTTGTGTCGGAGGGGGTGAGCCATGTTTCTGTGATGCCAAGGAAAGAGAGATTTTTGGAAATGAAGAGGTCGTGGATGAATGAGAGTTTATTGCATACTGAGCGGGCATTTCAGAGTGCACCAGATAGGGGTATAGGGTGAAGGGCGGCTTGGGGAATGGGTGTAAGTTTTCAGAGGTTGCGGGTGTTAGTAGTGGGAAGTGGGCGTGGGCTGGAGGTGACTGTGGGTATGTGGTTGAGGGGACCAGGATTAGGGGAGATGTCGCCAGCAATTAGAAGGAGGAGGGAGAGGGTTAGGAGGTGGGGGCAGGAGAGCTTGCATGGCGGGCAAGCATGTTTGGAGGCAAAGGTTGAGTGTGGAGGAAAAGTTCAGAGGAGTGGGTGAGATGGCTAGGTAGGATGGAGGGGGAGAATGTTAATGTGTTGTCAGGAGGAGGGATAGGGGGGAATAGCAGGAAGTGGAGTAGGATAGGAGTGAGTGTGAAGAGAAGGGGAAAAATTGAATAGGGATATAGGATGCAGTGGGAATGAGAGGTGGGGCAGGGGGTGAGATGCAGTTGGGGAGTAGGGGTAGCAGGGGCAACAGCTGCAGCGGGGAGGAGCAGCAGCAACTGAGAGGAGGAGGTGCAGCCGAGGGTTGAGATGGAGGAAGGGGACAGGAGTGACAGGGGGACAAGTGCAGCAGGAAGGGGTATGAAGTGGAGGTAGGGGTCAGGAGCGACAGGGGACAGGTGTAGGAGGAAGGGTATGTAAAGTGGATGAATGCCAATCAAGTCAAGGCAATTGAAAGGCACATGGTGGAGGGATGCAGACAGAGGATGGATGCAGCGGGGATGTCCAATGCGGAGAAGTCCCGCAAAATCAAGCAGGTACACAGTACAAGGGGATGGGATACAGTAGGGTGATGCGATGAAGCTATGAGATGCAGTAGGGTGATGCGATGCAGCTATGGTTCAATGGCAAATTTAGGTATACAAAGTCCTGAAGAATGTGAAGCACTTGGGGATGAGGTGAAGCATGGTGATGCGGTGCAGTCTGAGAGCAGATGTAGATACAATACTAGGGATGAGATGCAGCCAGGGATGAGATGCAGCCGGGGATGAGGTGCAGCTGTGGATGGGGTGCAGCAAGAGACGTGATGGAGCCAGAGACGAGATGCAGTCCAGGATGAGGTGCAGACATGGATGAGATGCGGTCAGGGATAAGGTGCAGCCAAGGATGCAATGCAGCGTGGAGGGAGGACTTAGTGTAGCGGTGTTGGAAGGGCCATTGGTGGGATAGAGCCAGTGCCAGGCTCATGCAGCCTCAGAATCACTCCTGGCACATGGTGGTAGCAGCGGGGCCGTGGTGGAGGACGATCTGGAGGAGCGGTGTAGATGGAGGCCACTCTCCCACCTGGTGGACCTATCTGGGGGCGCAGGAGCAGCCCTCTGTGACAGCCGCGGGTGCGCTGCGGGTGCGCTGCTGCTGGGCGGCAGGAGTAACTGGAGTGGAGTTGAGGGGCTGCCAGCAGGATGGAGCCAGTGCAGACTTGTGCGGTCAAGGGCCAACACGTGGCACCTGGTGGCGACAGTGGGGACGCTGAAGAGAGACACATGGTACTGGGGCCGCTCGCCTGTTGGACCCACGGGAGACCCAGGGGCAGTTCTGGGTGACAGCCACAGAAACACCGTTATAGGGTGGCAGGATGATGTTGGGGTGCCGCAGTTGCAGGTCCCGTACGTGGCACCCGACGGCAGGAGTGGGGCCACAGAAGACAGTCTCAGGGAGTGGTTCTGGGGGCCTGTTTGCATCCGGACCTGCAGGAGTCTCTGGAGCGGCTCTGGATGACTGCCAAGGCAGGGGAGGCAGTACAGAGTAGAAGAGTCGCGGTTGCGGGTCCCGCTCGTGATACCCGGTGGCAACAGCGGGGCTGGAGGAGACCGTCACAGGGAGCGATGCTGGGCCTCTTACCTGATGGACCCACCGTGAGTCCCAGGAACAGCTGTGGATGGTGGCCACGGGACCACCACTGCAGGGGGAGCCAGGACCGGGGGAGCTGTTAGCAGGGTGGCGCCGGCGCTGGGATCGTGCGACCTCTTCCAGCTGCCACACCCGGCGACCACAGGGCGCCTCTGGAGAACATCCTGCTGGAGCGGCGGCGAGGGTCCTCTGGGTGAGTTGAGAGGCTCAGTGCCACTGGAGGCACCCAGGCGCTGGCGAGGTCAGGGCCGCGGGCCGGAATGGAGGATCCGGGGTGGCAGCTACTGTACGCACAGTGGGAAAGAGTGGCCCAGGAGGATGGTGGGGTGCTCGGGGGTGACAGCGGTGGGGATGAGAGTGTAGAGGGACGACAGGCTGGCTTGGATGCGGTGGATGGCGCCCAAGTGCCTGGAGCCTCCCTACACTCATCCGTCACCCCCGGCGGCCGTCTTTTTTGTCAAGCTGTAATTGATGTTGAAATTCACATGACAAGTTATTGAGGCATTGACATTTTTTGTTGGGGTATTCTGACCACTGTTGTTGGCTTTTGTTTCAATAAATAGTTTGAGATGAAGAAATCACCATTGCATGCTTCTACTTAAATGCCCTGCTTCCATGATAAAATATTCAAATTCAAATAAAAGATGTGTACCTTACATTAGTTTGAATGCACATTTTTAAGATCCATTTACACTTGTGAATCGGCAGGACTATACAATCACTCATAAACTATGTGTTTGTTGATCAATAGATGTTTAAATAGCCTATTAATGCAGTAAAACCCGCACTGAACAATCTACAATAAATGGTTCATTGGTCATGAAATGTTATTGTTCTCTGCAGTACCGATTCTGTTTACACAGGACTATGTGCTGCTTAGAACAATGATATTTTGGGCTAACTGAAAGATCATTTCACCCAACAAATGAGCAGTTTGCTTGTTTGTCAGAAGATCAATAACCTATTTACATTGCATGAATATTATGGATAAGTGGTCCCAGGATTATATGATAATGATAATCGAGCAGTGTAAATGCCCTATTTATTGTAAAAATTGGACTTCCATGACTTCCATTTGTCAAGGCAATATACAGTGGGAGGGCGGGGAGCAGGCCCGGACTGACAGGCGGGAGATTCTGGACTTCTCCCGATGGGCCGGTGGTTGTGAAGTGGGCGGGGCCACAGCGCCCGCTGCTCCAGCCGCAGGCCAACTTTTCAATGATTTTGCAGCGGCCGCCCGCCACCCGCCGACATGCCGGGTCTGGTGAAGGACGCCGGCCGCTACCTCTTGGCACACAGACTCACACCAGTAGGCGGGCGGGCAGCCCTGACAGCGGCTCTTAAGGAGAGCGCAGGCTGTATAGCACGTTCTTTGTGGGCGGAGAGAGCACACACTCTGCTCTCCCGCCCAAGAAACGGATCGCAGCCACCCAGGCTATTACCAAGTGGGCCCGTGTGCAGGCAGTGGAGCTGGCCTGCAGGCAGCAGTCAGCAGCCTGTGACTGTCACAGTCATAGACTGAGTCGCCTCCTCACTCCTCCTGTGATCTGTCTCAGCTGCGGACCCGGGGGCTGCAGTGCGGGACAACAAGCAAAGCTAAGGCAAGATACTTTCACTTTTATCTGTCTGACCTGAGATGTGTGGGGTGGGGGTGGGGCAGGGCAGACTGCTGTGTGTGTATTTGTGTGTGTGTGTGTGTGTGTGTAAGACAGGCAGCTGCGTGTGTATTTGTGTGTCTGTGTGTGAGACATGCTGCTGTGTGTTTGTATGTCTGTGTGCGAGGGCAGGCGCTGTGTGTGTTTGTGTGTCTGTGTGTGAGGACAGTCTGTTGTGTGTGTATTTGTTTGTATGTGTGTGAGGACAGGCTGTTGTGCATGTGTGAGTGTGTATGAGACACTCTGCTGTGTATGTGTGTCTGTGTGTGAGACAGGCCGCTGTGTGTGTATGTGTGTCTGTGTGTGAGACAGGCCGCTGTGTGTGTATGTGTGTCTGTGTGTGAGACAGGCCACTGTGTGTGTATGTGTGTCTGTGTGTGAGACAGGCCGCTGTGTGTGTATGTGTGTCTGTGTGTGAGACAGGCCGCTGTGTGTGTATGTGTGTCTGTGTGTGAGGACAGGCCGCTGTGTGTGTATGTGTGAGTGCGTGTGAGGACAGGCCACTGTGTGTGTGTGAGTGTGTGTGAGGACAGGCCGCTGTGTGTGTATGTGTGAGTGTGTGTGAGTACAGGCCGCTGTGTGTGTATGTGTGAGGACAGGCCGCTGTGTGTGTGTGTGTGAGTGTGTGTGAGTACAGGCCGCTGTGTGTGTATGTGTGAGGACAGGCCGCTGTGTGTGTATGTGTGAGTGTGTGTGAGTACAGGCCGCTGTGTGTGTATGTGTGAGTGCGTGTGAGGACAGGCTGCTGTGTGTGTATGTGTGAGTGTGTGTGAGGACAGGCCGCTGTGTGTGTATGTGTGAGTACAGGCCGCTGTGTGTGTATGTGTGAGGACAGGCCGCTGTGTGTGTATGTGTGAGTGTGTGTGAGTACAGGCCGCTGTGTGTGTATGTGTGAGTGTGTGTGAGTACAGGCCGCTGTGTGTGTATGTGTGAGGACAGGCCGCTGTGTGTGTATGTGTGTGTGTGAGTACAGGCCGCTGTGTGTGTATGTGTGAGTGTGTGTGAGTACAGGCCGCTGTGTGTGTATGTGTGAGGACAGGCCGCTGTGTGTGTGTGTGAGTACAGGCCGCTGTGTGTGTATGTGTGAGGACAGGCCGCTGTGTGTGTATGTGTGAGTGTGTGTGAGGACAGGCCGCTGTGTGTGTATGTGTGAGGACAGGCCGCTGTGTGTGTATGTGTGAGTGTGTGTGAGTACAGGCCGCTGTGTGTGTATGTGTGAGGACAGGCCGCTGTGTGTGTATGTGTGAGTACAGGCCGCTGTGTGTGTATGTGTGAGGACATATATAAAAATATAAGGGGAGACAACAGAGGCGCAATAGTGCCCTATCATTCGGCATAGATTAGGGACTAATCGGTACAAACAGGTTTGCACTAACCTGGTCCAGTTGTGAATCCCACAACTGGAATAAGAGCGTTGGTTTTAGTAATGCAGGCTGCTGCTGGACCTCCACCTCCACGGGGCCGTGGGTACTTCAAGAGTTCTGGGATCAAAGGTGTGTTACAGTCCGCGCTGCCCGATCGTCCAAAGGATCACAAGGGAAACAATGTTCCAAACGAAATTCTCTTTATTCTTATAAACCGACGCGTTTCGGCGCCCAATCCTGGCACCGTCCTCAGAATACCCTGAGGACGGTGCCAGGATTGGGCGCCGAAACGCGTCGGTTTATAAGAATAAAGAGAATTTCGTTTGGAACATTGTTTCCCTTGTGATCCTTTGGACGATCGGGCAGCGCGGACTGTAACACACCTTTGATCCCAGAACTCTTTATGTGTGAGGACAGGCCGCTGTGTGTGTATGTGTGAGTGTGTGTGAGGACAGGCCGCTGTGTGTGTATGTGTGAGGACAGGCCGCTGTGTGTGTATGTGTGAGTGTGTGTGAGTACAGGCCGCTGTGTGTGTATGTGTGAGTGTGTGTGAGTACAGGCCGCTGTGTGTGTATGTGTGAGGACAGGCCGATGTGTATGTATGTGTGAGTGTGTGTGAGTACAGGCCGCTGTGTGTGTATGTGTGAGTGTGTGAGTACAGGCCGCTGTGTGTGTATGTGTGAGGACAGGCCGCTGTGTGTGTATGTGTGAGTGTGTGTGGAGTACAGGCCGCTGTGTGTGTATGTGTGAGTGCGTGTGAGGACAGGCCACTGTGTGTGTGTGAGTGTGTGTGAGAGGCCGCTTTGTGTATTTGTGTGTCTGTGTGTGAGGACAGGCTGCTGTGTATGTGTGAGTGTGTTTGAGACAGGCTGTTGTGTGTGTATTTGTGTGTGTGTGTGAGGACAGGTCGCTGTGTGTGTATGTGTGAGTGTGTGTGAGGACAGGCCGCTGTGTGTGTGTCTGTGTGTGAGGACAGGCTGCATGTGTGTGTTTGAGGACAGGCTGTTCCATGTGTGTGGGGACCGGGGCAGGTTGCTGTGTGTGTGTGTGAGGACTGGCTTCTGTGTGTGGTGGTCAGGGCAGGCTGTTGCATGTGTGTGGGGCCGGGGCAGGCTGTTACATGCGTGTGGGGTCCTGGGCAGGCGCTACGTGCGAGTGGGGGCTGAGGCAGGCAGCTACGTGCATGTGGGGGCCGGGTCAGGCAGCTGTGTGTGTAGGGGCCAGGGCAGGCTGCTACGTGTGTGTGGGGGCTGGGGCAGACTGCTACATGTGTGTGTGGGGGGCCGAGACAGACTGCTGCATGTGTGTGGGGGCTGGATCAGACTGCTACATTTGTGTGGTTGACTGGGTAGGCTGGTGCATGTGTGTGGGGGCTGTGGCAGGCTGCTACGTGTGTGTGTGTGTGTGTGTGTGAGAAGGCAGGCTGCATGTGCGTATGTGTGTAATCCTCAGTATCTGTATTATTCTGTATATATACTCTGCACAGTACCACTTCTCCTGTCCTGTATACTGGGTGTAATCCTCAGTATCTCTATTATTCTCTATATATACACTGTACAGTACCACTTCTCCTGTCCTGTATACTGGGTGTAATCCTCAGTCTCTGTATTATTCTGTATATATACACTGCACAGTACCACTTCTCCTGTCCTGTATACTGGGTGTAATCCTCAGTATCTGTATTATTCTCTATATATACACTGCACAGTACCACTTCTCCTGTCCTGTATACTGGGTGTAATCCTCAGTATCTGTATTATTCTGTATATATTCTGTATATATACACTGCACAGTACCACTTCTCCTGTCCTGTATACTGGGTGTAATCCTCAGTACCTGTATTATTCTGTATATATACACTGCACAGTACCACTTCTCCTGTCCTGTATACTGGGTGTAATCCTCAGTACCTGTATTATCCTGTTATATACACTGCACAGTACCACTTCTCCTGTCCTGTATACTGGGTGTAATCCTCAGTCTCTGTATTATTCTGTATATATACACTGCACAGTACACCTCATCTCTCCCTGCTCCTTGTGATACTGGGTGTAACCTCAGTATCTGTATTATTTTGTATATATACACTGCACAGTACCACTTCTCCTGTCTGTATACTGGGTGTAACCTCAGTATTATTATTCTGTATATATACATACTCTTCTTTCTGTATATGGGTTATCTCAGTATCTGTATATTTTGTATATATACACTGCACAGTACCACTTCTCTGTCCTGTATACTGGGTGTAATCCTCAGTATCTGTATTATTCTGTATATATACACTGCACAGTACCACTTCTCCTGTGCTGTATACTGGGTGTAATCCTCAGTATCTGTATATTCTGTATATATACCTGCACAGTACCACTTCTCCTGTGCTGTATACTGGGTGTAATTCTCAGTATCTGTATTATTCTGTTATTACACTGCAAGTACCACTTCTCTGTCTGTATACTGGTGTAATCCTCAGTATCTGTATTATTCTGATATTAACTCCACAGTACACTTCTCTGTGCTGTATACTGGGTGTAATCCTCAGTATCTGTATTATTCTGTATATATACACTGCACAGTACCACTTCTCCTGTGCTGTAACTGGGTGTAATCCTCAGTATCTGTATTATTCTGTATATATACACTGCACAGTACCACTTCTCCTGTCCTGTATACTGGGTGTAATCCTCAGTATCTGTATTATTCTGTATATATACACTGCACAGTACCACTTCTCCTGTCCTGTATACTGGGTGTAATCCTCAGTATCTGTATTATTCTGTATATATACACTGCACAGTACCACTTCTCCTGTCTGTATACTGGGTGTAATCCTCAGTATCTGTATTATTCTGTATATATACACTGTACAGTACCACTTCTCCTGTCCTGTATACTGGGTGTAATCCTCAGTATCTGTATTATTCTGTATATATATACACTGCACAGTACCACTTCTCCTGTCCTGTATACTGGGTGTAATCCTCAGTATCTGTATTATTCTGTATATATACACTGCACAGTACCACTTCTCCTGTCCTGTATACTGGGTGTAATCCTCAGTATCTGTATTATTCTGTATATATACACTGTACAGTACCACTTCTCCTGTCCTGTATACTGGGTGTAATCCTCAGTATCTGTATTATTCTGTATATATACACTGTACAGTACCACTTCTCCTGTCCTGTATACTGGGTGTAATCCTCAGTATCTGTATTATTCTGTATATATACACTGCACAGTACACTTCTCCATGTCCTGTATACTGGGTGTAATCCTCAGTATCTGTATTATTCTGTATATATACACTGCACAGTACCACTTCTCCTGTGCTGTATACTGGGTGTAATCCTCAGTATCTGTATTATTCTGTATATATACACTGTACAGTACCACTTCTCCTGTCCTGTATACTGGGTGTAATCCTCAGTATCTGTATTATTCTGTATATATACACTGTACAGTACCACTTCTCCTGTCCTGTATACTGGGTGTAATCCTCAGTATCTGTATTATTCTGTATATATACACTGCACAGTACCACTTCTCCTGTCCTGTATACTGGGTGTAATCCTCAGTATCTGTATTATTCTGTATATATACACTGTACAGTACCACTTCTCCTGTCCTTTTTTCAGAGAGGTGGTTTTGAACTTTGATTTTCAGCATTTAAATGTTGCTTAATTTGATTATCCCTAATATGGAGTCATCACTTCCTTTCTGTACAGGTGATGACTTTCCCTTCACTGTGTATCTGACTGCTGGGACTCCACAATCCTGAGAAATGTGGCTTTGTGGATCACCATGTGAATGGAGATGTGGTAGATTGTACACTCTGCTGCACCATTCACATGTGGCTCTTCAAATAACTCCTTTAAGAAAGTGATGAGGCCACGGCAGCTTAAAGGGAATCTGTCCGCTCCATAAAGCCCCCAGACTATCACTACCTGTCCCTGCACCTTCCTATTACTACTGTAACTATCCCTTTCTGTGCTAAATCTGCCCTGTGACTGTGTAATAAAAGCTTTTTATCACTCACTCATTAGTATGATAATAAACAGGGGGCTACCATTGCTAGACCCCTGGGCGTTCTCTCTGTGTCCCATGGCCGCCTCCTGTATAGTCTATCATGCTCCGATGGGCGTGATGTTGACATCCAAATGTGCACCCCCGGCCCCCAGCCTGGCTAGCTCCGCTCTGCAGAATGGTGGGTATGACGCCGAGTGTTGTAATTTCCAGTACTCATCCACAGAGCTGCGCATTGCGCATGCTCTGTGGAGCATATTATGTTAGCTCATCACAGATATCATCACAGATGAGCTGACGTAATGTGCTTCGTAGAGCATGCGTACTGTGCAGCCTGAAGTCCAGCCTGCGGAGTGCCGGAAATGATGCGTTTGAGTGATAAAAAGCTTTTATTACGCAGACACAGGGCACATTTAGCACAGAAAGGATAGTTAGAGAAGTAATAGGAAGATGCAGGGGCAGGTAGTGATAGCCTGGGGGGCTTAATGGAAGTGACAGGTTCTCTTTAAAAGCAAACTTCAATGATCGGGGCTAATGGGTGATATAGTGTGTGGGCTGGTGGGGTGTGTTTTCCAGGGCTGCTTTCTGGTCCCAGTCCGGCCCTGGCGGGGAGTATTTAGTCAGCCACCAATTGTGCAAGTTCTCCCACTTAAAAAGATGAGAGAGGCCTGTAATTGACATCATAGGTAGACCTCAACTATGAGAGACAAAATGAGAAAACACATCCTGAAAATCACATTGTCTGATTTGGAAAGAAATTTGCTTCCAAGCAAATATCTCTATTAAAATCTGAGATTTACAGAAAGAGCAAAGCATTGTTTTGCTCTTTTGTAACTCCCATATGGGTCATTCCATGTCAAGTGATCCAAAAATGAATATTTTTTTTCCCTGACGTCCTCAGATTTTTTTAATTTTTTTTCTATATGAAGTACTACTTTAGTTAATTACAAAAAAAAAGTTTTGAATTTTTTTCTTTATCAGTTAATTTTTTACAGATTTTTAAAGTTTTAAAAAAGTGCGAATTTTGGCCTGGTATGGCTTTACATTTTCTATCATATCTCGGGCTAGAAATAAGATAGAGAAACAAAATAAACACCAATCTACTCAGAACTGTCCAGGCTTTCACCAGATATGTCACAAGAGGATCTTTGTTAATATTTTACCCATGTGATCGCAAGCGCAAAACTTTAAAACGCATTTCCGAAAAATCGGCGCGCTTTAAATATTTCAAAAACTGCCCATGTGTCTGCTTTGCTCTTAGCCACATCTGTACCAAATTTCAAGTTGGGATCGCGATGGGATCTAAATATGAATATTTTTTTCTACCTGACATCTTTAGATTTTTTAAATTTTTTTTCCTTTATGAAGTACTACGTTAGTTAATTACAAATTAAAAGTTTAGAATTTTTTTCTTCATCAGTTAATTTTTTACAGATTTTTAAAGTTTAAAAAAAGTGTGAATTTTGGCCTGGTATGACTTTACATTTTTTTTATCTTGGGCTAGAAATAAGATAGAGAAACAAACTAAACACCATTCTACTCAGAACTGTCCAGGCTTTCACCAGATAGGTCACAAGAGTATATTTGTTAATTTTAATTTTTTACCCATGCGAACGCAAACGCAACATTTTGAAACGCATTTCCGAAAAAAACGTTTTAATAAAAATTTTCCAAAACTGCCCATGTGTCTTTTATGCTCTTAGCCACATCTGTACGAAATTTCAAGTTGGGATCGTGATGGGATCATATTTTAAAATATTTAACTATTATAGTGTCAATTCAAAAATCTTGAATTCAGATCTGTTCAACCTGTGGTCTAAAAGCGTGGGGTCTATATTGGCCACTCTGCATGAATGGGTATCAATTGTTTATGAATTTTGCAAGGATAACTTTTCATTGTATAATTGTATGAAGTATGAATAATTACCCCTACATTCTCATTTTTTACTATTGTCTTTTCAGGAAGTGATGCATGCCCTTAGGCAGACCTGGCACACCACCTGCTTTGTGTGTGCTGCCTGCAGAAAACCATTTGGTAATAGCCTTTTCCATATGGAGGATGGAGAACCATACTGTGAGAAAGGTAAATTAGCAAGAGCGCAACCAGTCTTATAGTCTCCATAGCTTTACAAACTTTGCACAATTCAGTAGGGCTGTGGCAAGGATAAAACAGAGTAAAAGGCTGAATATGGTGCAAAAAAATGGAAAGCCAATAAAAGGTTTAACGAGCCCAAACAAAACAACCCCCTTGGACTTTGGGGAAAAAGAACGTCCCACCCAATATATCATGTGATAAGTGAAGAAATAAGCTTTGTTTTATTTATTTTATTTTTACTTTCTGGCTCCATCATATTCCGAAGTGATTTATACTTTGTTTAGTTCTATGCAGAAAAATTTCTATCTAATGTACTAAAGGCAGTTGATAAAGCTAACATTACGTTAGAACATTATATAAAGTCTGATCTATTGCTAGCACTTATTTGACTTTTACCATTTACCAGTAAGCAAAAAAAAATGTATGATGAAATCCAAGATAGTGGCACAAAAAAGAAGCACTAAGCCATAATGGAATGAAATAATGAGTTACTGAAAATGTGGCTATCTATCAATAGCATTGTGAAAGCCAGTAACTTATACTTTATGCTTATATGCCCAAGTAACAATAATACATTCAGCTTTTAGTGTCTGCAGCGAGACATTTTCTCATTTTCTCATATAATGAATATGCCGACACAATCTGCAAGGAAAGGGACATTGCTAGTATTATTATAAGAAGCCCATTCTGTTTATTATTGTGGTCATTGATATTAAATATGCTCATACATGACTTAGCTTGTTCATCTGTCAGCAATATCTCCTGGGTCCAGGATACAAATAAATGTCAGGTGAACATAGTGAGTAGTCTGCTACCAAACACTTCTGATAACTGACACCCATACTCATCAGTTGGCTGGCTGGTCCTGCTAAAATCATTGGATTTGGCCGAATACCGTATATACTCGTGTATAAGCCAACCCGTGTATAAGCTGACCCCCTACTTTTGCCCCCAAAACCTGGGAAAACCTATTGACTCGTGTATAAGCCGAGGGTGGACCCCAGCACAGGTATACAGCCCCCAGCAGTGTGGTATACAGCAGCCCCAGAGGTATATACAGCAGCCCCAGTGGTAGTATACAGCAGCAGCCCCAGTGGTATATACAGCAGCAGCCCCAGTGGTTAGTATACAGCAGCACCAGAGGTGTATACAGCAGCCCCAGTGGTAGTATACAGCAGCCCCAGAGGTATATACAGCCCCAGTAGTAGTATACAGCAGCCCCAGTGGTAGTATACAGCAGCCCCAGTGGTAGTATACAGCAGCCCCAGAGCTATATACAGTCCCAGTGGTAGTATACAGCAGCCCCAGTGGTAGTATACAGCAGCCCCAGTGGTAGTATACAGCAGCCCCAGTGGTAGTATACAGCAGCCCCAGAGGTATATACAGCCCCAGTGGTACTATACAGCAGCCCCCAGTGGTAGTATACAGCAGCCCCAGTGGTAGTATACAGCAGCCCCAGTGGTAGTATACAGCAGCCCCAGAGGTAGTATACAGCAGCCCCAGAGGTATATACAGCCCCAGAGGTATATACAGCAGCCCTAGTGGTGTATACAGCAGCCCCAGAGGTATATACAGCAGCCCTTAGGTAGTATACAGCAGCCCCAGTGGTGTATACAGCAGCAGCAGCCCCAGGGGTGTATACAGCAGCAGCCCCAAAGCTGTATACAGCAGCAGCCCCAGGGCTGTATACAGCAGCAGCCCCAGGGCTGTATACAGCAGCAGCCCCAAAGCTGTATACAGCAGCAGCCCCAGGGCTGTATACAGCAGCAGCCCCAGGGCTGTATACAGCAGCAGCCCCGGAGGTATACAGGCCCCCCATCAAGCTCCAGGGCCCCCCCCCCTTGCGCGGCAGCCTGTAAAGTAAAATCATACTTATCAGTGTCTTGTCGCGCTGTCCCGCCGCTTGCCGACACACGATCCCGAGCTTCAATCCGCGTCTTCCGGCTTCCTGTGGTCGCGGGCAATGACGTCATTGCCCGCGACCACAGGAAGACGGAAGACGCGGAATGAAGCCCGGGATCATGTGTCCGCAAGCGGCGGGACAGCGCGACAGGACACTGATAAGTATGATTTTACTTTACAGGCTGCCGCGCAAGGGGGGGGCCCTGGAGCTTGATGGGGGGCCTGTATACCTCCGGGGCTGCTGTTGTATATACTGTATACTCGCGTATAAGCCGAGGGGGGACTTTTCAGCCCAAATTTTGGGCTGCAAACTCGACTTATACGCGAGTATATACGGTAATCTAATATGAATTGGTCTTTACCAATGATCAAACGAATGTTTTAAAAATTGAGCTTTCTCTTTTAGGATTCTCGATTAGAATTTGACATATGTAAATGATAATTTTGTAAAAATAACGCTAAGCAAATGAGAATCAGTTTTAGGCAAATCAAAAATGTGGCCATACTCTGAAACATATGAGTATGTGGCCATACTCTGAATAGACATAAGAGAGCGCACAAAAACTAGGTTTGGTCCAGTACCTGTTTCTTAATGGGATAAGAGTCGCTCATCAGCTTTTCCACCAATTATTTTGTTTGGTTACAGTTTGGAAACTCTCATACACATTAAATGATCTGTGGCTTTTCAATTTTATGTCTAACTTTAGAAATTAGTGGTCCGTTACTTGCTAACTTTACGAGTAATCAAAAAGGAATATGTCATTTTTTTCTGGCTAATGGCCCTATGCTTTTTACAGAAAAATTATGACCAGTGCATTCAACTACAAAATATATACGGTACTAATAAACTGTGCATATTATACAGTGTTCCCCAATGTTTTTTACTTTGAGAGCACTGTTGTCTCATAGATCCCTATGAATCTGTTAGTTTGAGCTTTCTCCTGGACTTGCACCAGTAATACAGATGCAGACATGCTGATGTAAAGGTTACTCTGATCCACCCCTGTTTTTGGAGAAATAATGTAAATTAAACCTTTTGTGTCTTAATGGTCAAAACACCAGAGATCCACACATCACTGATAACATCAACTGTTCATTTGTCTTCCAATAGTGACAGTTTTGTATCCTGTAGAAGGAAATCCTTTTTTGGAACCAGTCTTAACAGCTCATCAGCTGTGCTCCTCGTTTTGCTTAACTTAACTTTTGCATTTACAAAGTAATCTTCCGTGAAAGTCTTGTCTGGCATTGTGAAGAAAGTCAAGACAGACATGAGGGTGTTAAGTAAATAAAGTGAAATAAAAGCACTGAAACCAGTCACTTGTATCACCTAGAAATGTGAAGCCCTTTGTAAGACATTGGCTATTTTTAAAGCTAAATACACACCCAATGCATTAGTAATGAAATCCCAATTGGCATCTGTTCCTATTCTGTATTGGTTATGACACAACGCCTTCATTACCAAAGCTGCTATAAAAATAACAATATAAAATATAAAATGCCAATATAGGGTTGTAGATAAAGTGTTGTCCAGCCATATACAGCTTTCCATCAAGGCTGATGAGACACAACAACTTAAAGGGAACCAACCACCCCCAATGACCCCCCCGGACTATTAATATCAGTCCCTACACACAGCACATACATGTGCTGCACTGTTTTTTGCTAAATAAACTGTTTTTTAAAACTAAAGATAATGATTTTTAAAGTTTAAAACGGAACGACGGTTGGGCGGGACTTATCTGTGGAAACCGCCGAGATCTGATGTCAATCATCTTCCCTGTCTCCCCTCGCAGCATTGAAGTTCAGCCCTTTGTGCAGCGTCACAGCCCTGTGCACGGCTCGCATGCCGTGCACACGTCATCATCTACAGCCGGGAAGCGAGCGCGCGCTCTGTCTTCCTGCGCTCGGCTATGGAAGACAGAGCGCGCGCTCGCTTCCCGGCTGTAGATGATGACGTGTGCACGGGCATGCGAGCCCGTGCACAGGGCTGTGACGCTGCACAAAGGGCTGGCCATAACTGCTGCGAGGGGACACAGGGAAGATGATTGGCATCACATCTCGTCGTTTTCCACAGATAAGTCCCGCCCAACCGTCGTTCCGTTTTAAACTTTAAAAATCATTATCTTTAGTTTTAAAAAACAGTTTATTTAGCAAAAAACAGTGCAGCACATGTATGTGCTGTGTGTAGGGACTGATATTAATAGTCCGGGGGGGTCATTGGGGGTGGTTGGTTCCCTTTAAGTGATAACACAGGTCATAAGGCCAAATATGTAGCTGCCACAACTTACGGTATTGTTAGTGGATTGCATTGTGTTGCAACCAAATTGAATAATATCACCCTGAGATGTAGCAATTACATAACGAGATATTTGGCATTACACATCTTAGGGTACCGTCACACTTTGCGATGCACCAGCAATCCCGACAGCGATACATCCTGGTAGGGATCGCTGGTGCGTCGCTGTTGGGATCGCTGGTGAGATGTCACACAGAGATCTCACCAGCGACACAACGATCTGGAATGATACGGAGGTCGTTGGGACCCTGTTTCTCAGACCTGTAGTATTGAGGTTATTATCGTTGTCCCTGTTAAACACAGCGATGCATGCTGCCCAGCGGGACCCCAACGATCAAAAAATGGTCCAGGTGACTCTCACACGACCGGAGATCTGACAGCAGGGGCCTCATCGCTGCTAAGTGTCAAACATAGCGAGATCGCTGTCGAGGTCGCTGTTGCGTCACCAAATTTGTGACTTAGCAGCGATCTTGCTAGCGATCTCGCTTAGTGTGACGGGGGCTTTATAGTCAGTCACACAACAAGGTGGGTTGTTTACAATGACTGTCCAGTGAGATGATATACTTTCTTATCTGAAAGTGTTGCTACCCTTGAAATTGTTCCAGATAATGAAGTATTTCTCCCAGAAATTATTCCAATTACAGAAAACAGGCAAATTGGTCATACTTTCACACAAAACTGAAAAACTGATATCCGCATGTGGAGTTGGGAAGGAATCTTTCCCCTAATATGGAAGTTTGTGTCTGCCCCTGGAGTTTTTGTCTTCCTCATCTTGATCAACAAGTTATGCTATAGGTTGAACTTGATGGACTTAAAGTTTACCCTCAAAATTAAAAACTATGAAACTATAAAACTATAAAAATAGACTGGACAAAATTGTTGGCACTCTTAACCTAATATTTGGTTGCACATCCTTTGAAAATAATAATTGCAATCAATTGTTTCTATATCCATCAACAACCTTCTTAGATCTTGCAACTGGATTTTTGGACTCTTCTTTTGGATACTGCTCCAAGTATCTCATATTTCCAAGGTGGCTTCTCTCAAAAGCTATTATAAAATCTCTCCACAGGTGGTCAATGTTATTTAGATCCAGACTCATTGCTGCCACTTCCTAATTCTCCAAAGCTTTGTTTCCATCCATTTCTGGGTGCTTTTTGAAGTATGTTTGGGGTAATTCTCTTAGCAGCAGACCCATTGCCTAAACAGAAACCCAGCTTTCTGACACTGTTCACTACATTGTGACCCAAAATCCATTGGTAATCTTCAGATTTCATGATGCCTTGTACACAGTCAAGGCACTCAGAGACAGAGGCAGAATAAACATCCCCAAAACATCTCTAATCCTCCACCATATTTGATAGGTACTGTGTTCCTTTTTTTGTAGACCCCATTCTGTTTTCAATAAACAGTAGAATGATGAGCTTTACCAAAAATCTCTGTCTTGGTCTCATCTGCCCACAAGACGCTTTCCCAGGAGGATTCTAGCTTGCTCCCATACATTTTAGCAAACTAGTCTACCTTTTTTATGTTTCTTTGTTAGCAGTGATGTCCTCCTGGGTCTCTTGCCATAGCTTTTAAATTCATTCAAATGTTGATGGATATTTCACACTGACACTGCTGCACCCTGAGCCTTCAGGACAGCTTGTATTTCTATGGAACTTGATTGGAGTGCTTATCCACCATATACCATCTGGACTATCCTGTGTTGTAATCTTTCATCAATTTTTCCCTGCTTTCTATGCTCTGTTAGATTATCTATAACGCCATAGGTTGTAAACCTATTTATTATGTTGCACTGTGAACAAAGGAACATCACGATCTATGAAGATAGACTTGTAACCTTGAGATTGTTGACATTTTCAATAGTTTTGGATGTGACGTACTCAGACAATTCTCTTCCCCTCTTTCTGTTCTCCAAGTTTAGGGTGGCACACATACAATGCAAAGATTGAGTCAACTGCTCCCCATTTTATCTGGTTTCAGATGGGATATTTATATTGCCCACACGTGTTATTTGCCATAGGTGACTTCGAATGAGCATGACATGCTATAAACAAAGTTGTTTACCCACAATTTTGGAAAGGTGCCAACAACTTTGTCTAAACCATTTTGGGCATTTTGTGTGAAATTATGTCAAATTTGCCTTTTTCTCCAATTTTTTGGTGTTGTTTCAATACAACAAAGGAAATAAAGTATATGAGAAACTATGTGTAGTTGTAATAATTTTCTGGGAGAAATAATTTTTTGGAACATTTGGAAGGGTGTCACTTTCAGACATGATTATATGTACCGTATATATATCTTGTAATAGATATCAATACAATCTCATTGATGATAGCACAGCCAGAAACCTCACTCCCCAGCGCCTAATCCACTTTTAAAGAGTAGGCTTAAAGGAGAACCATACAGGAAGAGATGCTAGGTAGCAAGGGTTTTTTCTTAAACTACTATATCTTTCTCTTTAGGGCACTCATAATGACTTTGGAGTTCTTGTCATATATATTTTAGTAAATTTAATTATACAATTTAAGGAAGTAAAATCGAGGAATAATGCAATGCAGAGAACAAAGAAAGGATACTTATTAGTTTTATAACTGTCTTTCTATGTATAAGAATATTACTTTTCTAATAAAATATTATTTGCTGTATCATGCACTAAGATGGTGGAATTATCATGGAATCTTTGTGTTTTGCAGATTATGTTGCTCTATTCAGTACAAAATGCCATGGATGTGATTTTCCTGTTGAAGCAGGTGACAAATTCATTGAGGCCCTCGGACACACTTGGCATGATACCTGCTTCATCTGTGCTGTGAGTACATTCATCACTAGTTAGCAAATTATATGTGACTCATAAAAATTGATTTAATAATGATGTTCTTCTAAAACCTGGTCTCTTCAGGAACATTGTTTTAAAGTGAGTTAGTCTTCAATTTTCTCCCTACTGAATCAATATCATCATCACGTTATAGACTTAAAAATAAGTAAAACATAACAATACACATCACCACTAGTAAGGAGTGATCATGCTCTCCACTGCTTGATACTCAATATGCGATCAAGCTTCATAGTGTGCTTGGGCATGCTCTCTACTCATCAAGTATTATGGTGATGAGTGCTCAAGCACAATGTACTAGTCCCCAATGCACATGTTTTACAGCTGTTACACAGACAATCATCATGTGAGGATTGCCTGGCATACACGGTAATGCTGTAGCCATGTTGACTACTGGCATTACTGTGATTGGCTGTCCATAAAGCGCCATCAGTATTAGGGAGATCCGGTGACAAGATGCTTGTCACATTGGAGTTCAAGAAGAGTTGATCTATTAGGGGGAGTTTAGATTAGAGCAGGCATATAGCCAGGGTTTATTGCCTTACAGTCCTTCTATATGTGTGTGTACTGCTGCTGCAATGTAAAAACAAAAGTCCTTTGGAGGACTAAAAGTGTCCTTTATTCTAATAAAATCTCTGTTACCTGCATTCAGTGTAGGGATAGCTACTGGAGCAGGAAATGTTTTGGATTAGAGACATATAGACAGGGTTTAGTGCCTTACAGTACTTCAATAGGTGTACTGCTGCTGCAACTTAAAAACAAAAGTCCTTTTTAGGTTTAAATACTGTCCTTTATTCTAGTAAAATCGCTGTTACCTGCTTTTAGTGTAGGAATAGCTGCTAGGGCAGGGATAGTTTTGGATTACAGATATATAGGCAGAATTTATTGCCTTGCTCCACTTTTACAGACTTCCAATAAAATATACAAAACCTAAAATAAAATGAATTTTACAGGAAAAGATGGTAAGAAACATTAATTCCTGTATATGAAGCAAAATTAAAAAGAGAAAAAACAACAGCCTCCTCCACCCCTTAATAGCCAGACCATCTCCATGATATTTACCTATTGCTTATGACTTCAGTAGATACCATAGGAGAGAGGGAAATAAAACTCCACCCACCAGTAGTTACCGGTAAATATAATTTTAATATCTTACTACCTTATCTGGGCATGTAGCGTGTGACATGATCAGGCACCTCCTGTTTAATTTATGAAAGAGCGACTCACATAAAGGGTATAATCAGACATAAAGAAGAGCTAAGTATTCTGCTAAAATTGTTAGGTAATTGGACTCCTAGACTCAAAGTATATGCACTAAGGGCAAGAGCTGCCAAAAATATGAAGGAGGGACTGCAAAACACCCTGCAGGACAAATACTGGAGGGTTTCAGAAAATGTTTTTCTCCTATTTTTAAGGACTGGGACACATACTGTCTATTTTATGTTGGAGAGACTTTGAAACTCACAAAGCCTATGAGAGCAATGAAAGAACTGTCAAAAATTTGAAAGAAGAGGGACTCCGATACATCCTGTATTAGACATAAAGGAGGGCCTCCTACACACACATTCTGTTAAAAGTGTTAGGTAGTTGGACTCCTAGACTGGTAAAACCCATGCACTAAGTTGCTAGAGCTGAAAAAACATTTATGACTAAGGGGAATAGGCACCTTAGTACATTTAATGCAGATACAGGAATCAAGATGGCTGTCAGCCACGAAAACATTTAATAGGTGGAGACTTTTCCTGATGCTTACTTTGCAATTCGAGCAACTTAGACAACATCTATTTATCCATTTATGAGACTTAAGCAAAGAAAGTCTAACGACTGGACTGGATGAGCTCATAGCTAGAAATCTATATGATATACGTACATGTATTCATAATCTAATTCACGCTAAGACACGACCTAAGTCCATTAGGACTGAAGGAATTATTCAACGGATGGACGCCTAGGCTACAGGATGAGGAAATAGGAGATACAATACTGACAGGTTGGCGGGAGATGCGAAAACACATATTGAATGAAAGATGGCGTGACACATACTTCCGAATAATTCATAAAGTAATTCTGGGTTTTAACCTACCAACTTCTAGGACACAAGTGAACAGAAGCCAATCGTGCCCAAAATGCAGGGACACACAAAGTAGATATGTTCCACGGGATCTGGGAGTGTGAGACAATTTTACAGGCTTGGAAGAGAGTTAAACACTGGACACAGGGATTGCTGGCAGGACAAATTCTGTTGGCATACAAAATATGGGTATTCCACAACATGGAAAAGCTAGGTCTTACCACGCCTCAGATGACCCTTATTCATAGTATTGTGGTCATATATAAACGCCTCATATTGAGACATTGGCTGGAGTCGAGAATTCCTACCCTTACGGAACTGGTGAAAGACCTGAAAGGGGACATGTTACTTGAGAGGGTTGAGGCAAAGGGAGACAAAGACAACAAAACATCACAATTCTTTACAAAATGGAGAGAATTCATAACTTCACAATTAAATAGGGAAGACATATACTGTCTGGTGTGCCCCCTCTGCAACACGACATGGTACAATCTGGAGGAATTACAGGGTACCCTTGTAGGGTTGGGGATCACGAGGACAGCTTTGCCAGTGAGGATTAGGGCAATAAGTCAGGAAACCTCGTGACTTTCAGGGTTCTCGCAGATTAGTAGTGGGTGATAATTTGAGCTGGTTAGGGATGCGATTACATAAACACACGGTGATCAGGAGAGACGGGGAGGGGAAGGGTGGGGGTGTTCCAATCAGTACGTTATTGTCTTTTAAATTCTTGTTCATTTTTAAAAGATTGTGACCAATGTAAAATGATGTGATCAGGAAGTTTGATGTTTTGTTTGATTTATATTGCAATATTTTGTAAAATCAATAAAAAAGATATGTTAAAAAAACATTTACTTCTTGGCAGGTATAGATCTATATATAGGTAAGAGAATTGTAGAGGTAGACTTCATACACATTCTGAAAGAATTAGAGGGCACCATACACACCCATGGAAAAATTAAGAACAAGGGTAGCATGATGACCCTCTAAACATTTGAGCATGGGCCGCCCATTTATCCCCTTAAAATTTGGAGCAAAGGTGGCCTAATGATCTTCTAAAATTGTTGAGCGAGGCCCACCCATTAACCCACATAAAGGGGTTTTCAAAACAAAGTTAATTTTAAAGTTCAATTTAATCAATAGACCTTGGAATAATTATAATTTCCACAAATAGATGTGTTTAAAAAAAGTTCCTGTGTGACATAATCTTATAAATGTACCCCTGCTATGTACTGCATAATGGCTGGGGAGGAAGTAAAAAAGTATATAGACAGGAAAGCACAGGATCACAAATAATACTGGGAAACCTACTGGAAGCATTATCTGTCATCCAACCGATTGCCTGTTCGCACTGTTCTGGCTCCAAGCGTAGTGTTTCACAAAGTGAGACAGGAAGCTACAGGTGCATTTCAATTAATTAAAATATCATCAAAAAGTGAAGCTCATATATTACATAGACTCATTACAGAGCGATATATTTCAAGTGTTTATGTTAATGTTGATGATTATGGCTTACAGCCAGTGAAAGCCCAAGGGTTTTATTTTTTTTATCTTAGAAAATTAAAGTAGGAAGGATGAAGAGTTAAAAACTGCTCTGCCGTATTCCCTGAGGCATCAAAAGGTAAATATAATATTGATTTATTAATCAACGCATTTCACAGGACTCCCTGAAACGCCCTGAAACATGGCAATATGAAATTGATTTGTCCTGAAAAAAGGGTTCGGGGAGCCCTGAAATGCATTAACTAATAAATCAATATTATATTTACACTCTGATGTCTCGTGGAATACAGCAGCACGGTTTTTAACCCTTCATCCTCCCTATTCTATGTGCGCCACACCGGGGACTGCAGCAGCCGTGATATGCTTTTATAGTGGTTATAACTCTGACAATCACACAAGGTGAGCCTCTGATACCTATTTAGGTAATATTTTATCTCTCAGACCCTTCATCCTCTTTAATTTTCTGAGATAATGACCTTTGGGTTTTCATTGTCTGTAAGCCATAATCATCAACATTAACAGAAATAAATAAATAAACACTTGAAATAGATCACTCTGTGTGTGATGATTCTATATAATATATGAGTTTCACTTTATGTATTGAATTACTGAAATAAATTAACTTTTTGATGGTATTCTGCTTCGTTGAGATGCACCTGTAGGCCTCATGGATGAGAGTGTTCGTTGTGCTAGTACAGCAGGCACAGCTTCACCTAACCCTCGGCCTCAGCCTCTGCAAGCACCATCAGCTGCATGTCCACTTTCCCATCCCTTTGGCTGCTTTAGCATCAGCGTTTTACGCTGGTCGCGGCAGTTGCGGTGAAAAAAACGCAACTGCCGCGATTACCGCATAACGCCCGCACTTGCGGTTCACTTGCGGCAAGCCTCATACAATGTCTATGGGGCTTGCGGTAAGTGTACGGCAGGTGCAGCAAGTGCGGTTTCGACGCATACCGCGTTTTTTTCGCGACCGCACCTGCCGCAAGTGCCGAAACCGCACTTGCCGCACCTGCCGCAAGCCCCATAGACATTGTATGGGGCTTGCCACAAGTGAACCGCAAGTGCGGCCGTTATGCGGTAATCGCGTCAGTTGTGGTTTTTTCACCGCAACTGTCGCGATCAGCGTAAAACGCTGATGTGAAAGCAGCCTTACTACACGCCTTGCGTATTTTAAATTAGGTATGTAATATACGCCTGCAAACTGTACTGTATTAATAGGGTAAAGAAAGTATGTAACCCAGAAAAGGACTTTTGTTTTGAGGGTGTAGCAGCAGTATACCTATAGAAGGAATGAAAGCATTTGTGCACATGTTTAGTATATGGTTACAGAAATTTCTGCACCATTTCTACATCTCTCAGTAGGAAAAATGCAGTGGCAAGAAAAACATTGCAGGCAGCAACCTCAGAGTCAGCGATGCGTCCAGGCATCTTCCCCATGATATTCTCATTTCATTTGAGTACTATTTCCATCCATTTCAGCAATTTTCCTGCCCCTCCTCCCAGCCCTCATGGAAGGGTCCTCTGGAAAAATGCTCAAGTTTCCCATAGACTTCCATTATACTCATTCACATCGAGCCTGTCCGAGCGTCTAACCTGCTCGATTCAACTACCAAGCAGTCACGCATTTTAGTGCTCACTCATCACTAATCACCACTGTATCCAATTACTGAGCTCAGCGACTGTGCCGAGTTATTTGGCAAGAGCTGCCAAGATTAGTGATTGACTTCAGCAGTGGTGCACACTGTCATCATAAATTCACAGCTGCAGCCAGAACACCAAGACCCAGTAAGCAGCCGGGAGTTGGTAATGGACTCAGAGGAGGATGATTACATGCTTTGTTTACTATTGAAGGTATAGTAGAGCTTCTGTGGACCACCTTTCTGAAAGTGGAAAAACTATTGTAAAATATATTACATTTAACTGTAACCTTCTTGTCTCATCAGTATTTTCACTACCAAAAAGGTTATGGTAGTATAACAAATATGTGCTGAGGTGGTTACTACACTTTTGTGACAATGAAAGGCAACTGAAAGATACCAATATCTATACAAAGAAAAAAGGGGAGACAAAGAGGTGCAATGGGTCTTATCATTTTACGGATAAGGTAGTACCGTCATAGGTGTATGTGCTCACCTGATCCAGAATCACCACTGTTAGATACCAATATCTGTCAGTGCGGTAAAGACTGAAACGTTTCAGAGAAATACATTTTTTAAAAGCTGCCAGGTACCAAGTGACACGGGACACTAGTCAAAACGCCAGTCCTGGAAGGCTTTTTTCTGTCCACTCCCATGTAGTGATAAGTGTTTTCCCGTGTGCATGAACAGGGAGAGGCCTGTCTGTCATCAGCAGGAGGCAGGGATGAGCCGCCGGGGCCATCCTTTCTGACTAGTCTCCTGTGTGACATGTTCCTTAGCAGGATTCAGTATTTCAGAGTAAAACATGCATGGCTGAAAATATACAGCTAGTGTCTGATACATACTGCCCAAGGATTAGTTGTCCAAACTGAATATCTGAAAATTAATTAAAAAATCAGATATAATCTGGTGTATGTTTTTATCTTTTTTCTATTAAAAACATTTAAAACATATGGCACCTAAAATGGTAACTTTGTTAATATGATAAATATAGAGTAATGGCCAACTTACCATGCGTATTAGTAACTTTTCTATATACAGTGGGGGAAAAAGTATTTATTCAGCCATCAACTGTGCAAGTTCTTCCACTTAAAAGATGACAGCCTGAAATTGACATAATAGGTAGACCTCAATTATTTTAGACAAAATGAGAAAACAAATCCTGAAAATCACATTGTCTGATTTGGAAATAATTTTTTTTTCAAATTTTGGTGGAAAATAAGTATTTGGTCAAAAACAAAGTTCATCTCAATACTTTGTTTTATATCCTTTATTGGGAATGACAGAGGTCAAACGTTTTTTGTAATGGTGGGGTTACACGTCACGATATCGCTGCGATATCGGAGGCAACGGCGCGGGAGCGCGCATTTTTTCAGCCCCTTTCCCGATATCGCATCGCCGGTTTACACGCTGCGATATCGGGAAACAACGTACCTCCGATGTGTACGCCCACCAACCCAGTAACGACCATTTAACATGGGAGTTAATGGGTGAGGTGCGAGTACGCATCGGAGTTGGGCTGTCACACGCAGCGATCCTGCTACAACGGCCTTGCGATATCGGGGAGTTGAATAGCTATGCTATTCAACTCCGATATCGTTTTGGCATCGTTCCAGCATCGCGTTGGATGCTAAAACAGTACAACACGCGCCCGATATCGGCTCCAACTCGCGACCCACGTGACTTTTTGTCGGAGTTGGGTCGGAGTTGGACGCCGATATCGCGGCGTGTAAACCCACTATAAGTCTTCACAAGGTTGGCACACACGGTTGCTGGTATGTTGACCCATTCCTCAATGCAGATTGCCTCTAGAGCAGTGATGTTTTGGGGTTGTTGTTGGCAACACAGACTTTAAACTCCCTCCAAAGGTTTTCTATAGTGTTTAGATATGGAAACTGGCTAGGCCACTTGAGGACCTTGAAATGCTTCTTACAAAGCCACTCCTTCATTACCTTGGGGTGTGCTTGGCATCATTGTCATGCTGAAAGACCCAGTCCCATTTCATCTTCAATACCCTTGCTGATGGAAGGAGATTTGTACTCAAAATCTCATGATACATGGCTCCATTCATTATTTCATGTACACGGATCAGTCATCCTGGTCCATAAGCAGAGAAACAGCCCCAAAACATGATGTTGCTACCCCCATGCTTCACAGTAGGTATGGTGTTCTTTGAATGCAACTCAGCATTCTTTCTCCTCCAAACACAATGAGTTGTGTTTCTACCAAACAGTTCTACTTTGATTTCATCTGACCATATGACATTCTCCCAGTACTCTTATGGATTATCCAAATGCTCTCTAGCAAACTTTAGATGGGCCCGGACATGTAATGGCTTAAGCAGGGGGACACGTCTGGCACTGCAGGATCTGAATTCCTTGACAGTGTAGTGTGTTACTGATGGCAGCTTGTGTTACGTTGGTTCCAGCTCTCTGAAGGTCATTCATTAGGTCCCTCTGTGTGGTTCTGGGATTTTTGCTCACCATTCCTAAGATCATTTTGACCCCATAGAGTGAGATCTTGTGTGGAGCCCCAGATCGAGGGAGACTATCCGTGGTCTTGTATGTCTTCCATTTTGTAATTATTGCTCCCACTGATTTCTTCACACCAAGCTGCTTGCCTATTGCAGATTCAGTCTTTGCAGCCTGGTGCAGGGCTACAATTTTGTTTCTGGCGTCTTTTGACAGTTCTTTGGTCTTCACTGTAGTGGAGTTTGGATTGTGACTGTTTGAGGTTGCGGACAGGTGTGTTTTATACAATTATTATTATTATTATTATTATTATTATTATTTGCTTATAGAGCACCATTGATTCCATGGTGCTGTACATGAGAAAGGGATACATACAAACAAGTTAAAAGTACTATGAACAAATTAACAGTGACAGACTGATACCGAGGGAGAGAGGACCCTGCCCTTGCAGGCTTACATTCTACAGGGCAATGAGGAGGGAAACAGTAGGTTGGGTCTGGTCGGGTGGTGGTAGAGAGCCAGGTCCAGTAGTGGTGGAGTACAAGGTCCAGTGGTGGCGGAGCGCCGGGTTTAGTGGTGGTGGTGGAGCATTGGGTCAAGTGCTGGTGGAGCACCGGGTCCAGTGGTGGTGAGGTGGCACCGTGGTCACTGCAGGGTGTCGGCTGTTCTGAAGAGATGGGTTTTCATTTTCCACTTGAAGGCTCCGAGTGTAGGGAATAGTCGGACATTTTGAGGTGCAGAATTCCAGAGGATCGGGGAAGCTCGGGCGGGGTTTTGCAGGCAGTTAGATGAGGAACATACAAGTGTGGAGGAAAGAAGGTCTTGGGAGGATCGAAGATTACTAGTTGGCTCATATCATGAGATTAGTTCAGAGATATATGGGGAGACAGATTGTAGATGGCTTTGTAATTCAGTGTTAGTAGTTTGAAATGGATACGCTGGGAATTGGGAGCCAGTGGAGGGATTTGTAGAGGGGAGAAGTGGAGGAGTAACAAGGAGAGAGGTGGATTAGTCGGGCACAGAGTTAAGGACAGATTAGACAGGTGCATGAGTGTTAGCAGGGAGGCCACAGAGGAGGAGGTTGCAGCAGTCAAGACAGGAGGTGATAAGGGCATGCACTAGTAGTTTAGTAGGTTGAGGAAGAGACGGATTCTGGAAATATTTTTGAGTTGGAGGTGGCAGGAGGTGGCAAGAGCTTGAATGTATACTGATAACAAGTTCACATAGGTGCCAGTACTATATGTAATGACTGGAGGACACAGGAGCCTCTTAAAGAAGAAATCACAGGTCTGTGAGAGCCAGAAATCTTGCTTGTTTGTAGGTGACCAAATACTTATTTTCCACCAAAATTGGCAAAGAATTTCTTTCCAAATCAGTCAATGTGATTTTCAGAATTTGTTTTCTTATTTTGTCTCTGATAGTTGAGGTCTACCAATGATGTCAATTACAGGCCTCTCTCATCTTTTTAAGTGGGAGAACTTGCACAATTGGTGGTTGACAAAATACTTTTTTCCCCACTGTATCTTTGCTGTTTCATTATTGAAGCATTTTAAAATACATGCAAAAATGTGTTGCACTGTAAAATAAATAGTTCTTGTTTTTATATTCTAGGTGTGCCATGTGAATTTGGAAGGCCAGCCATTCTACTCCAAGAAGGACAAGCCTCTGTGCAAGAAACATGCCCATGCTATCAATGTCTAAAAATTCTAACTTATTGTAAAGATGGGGATAGACAACTCCCAAAAAAGTTCATAACATCGAATTTTTACTTTAGAACATGCTACAATGCAGCCGACATCTGTTTAATATAAGAAAAAAAGAAACGACGCATTAGAAATTAACATTTTAGAAATCTATTCAAATTAAAGAATATAAATAAGGGTCAATATATAGCCACCAAAATGTGAAGTTATTTTTGTGATGTTAGGTGGGAAATTGACATCAAATGTGCATAAAGTTCTTCAAATAATGAGGAAAAAATATGTTTTGTGCAATTAATTAATATTGTGGGAATGTTTTTTTTGGCCTCCTTTCCCACTTTAGTCCCAGGTGGTTTATACATTAACGTCTTGCACAATGAAAAAAAGAAATAATTTTATCAACACTCATAACGAGTGGTTTGCTCATAACAGAGATTAAACCCTTATAGCAAATGGATTTTAGTGACATCATTTAGCTACAGGCCAGTGATATAGTCAGAATATCATCTTCTGTAGGTTTCCCTTCTAAGATGTGGGGTCCAAGAGTGATAGTGATTACATGAAATGTGCTAAACCAAGGCCCTTGTATACATCCTCTGCTCAAGATATACACTAGGAGGCTGCCGAAAGTAGACCTGACGCCAAAGAGGTTTATTAAATACAAGTTTGTGAAGAGATTATTGTTCTGATGATACTGATGTGAGATTGAACACAGAGCTACAGTCCAAGCAGAATAATAAGCAGAGTGCCAAGCAACCAGATGTATGGTATTTTTAGAGCTGCCGTGGATAGAGTTTTAAAATAAATGAAGTGCACCCTGGCCAAAAAAGGAAGCGTTGCTCCAGTGTTTATATCAGAGCCCCCAGCCCCTTTCTGAGCAGAGGGAATTAGCCGATATACAGTCTGATTGTCAGAATAGACTTATCCAGAAAAGCGACATGAAGAAAAAAATATATACTTTTTACAAAAAAATATAGAAAAATAGTAGGATGCTACTGTAGAATAATCACCCAAGTGTACATTTAGGATAAGTCTTTAAATATTATTACATTTTTTGTGCCTTGGGAGGGTAGTTACACTGAAATACATATGATACCGATATGTATCACAATATAAAGTATCTTACTAAAACTTACTAAAAACATTATCATAAACAGTACAGTATATATCCCATATATGCTGCAGATATATACAGTGTCCAAAATTATTAATCTCCTAAAATACAAGATATTTAAACATGGTATTGGCAGAGCAAAGTGATTCTGAGCTGTGGAAATAATGCATGGAATACATAGGAAGAGAATGAATGATAAAAAGATTACAATATTAAAATGGTATGGTCAAGTGTGATGGCACTAATAGCTCTGAGTACCATGTTATAGAGAATGAGAATGCAATCACCTGACCATTGGCAAGATTAATGTCAGTAATGTCTACACTTATATATATATATATTATGTATATATTATATATATATATATATATATATATATATAGGGTAGCAGTGAGTCAGGTTTAGGTTGGTCACTCTCTACAGGGGCAATCATGCCCTTGTTTTAACCATTGCAGCCACACAGAGGTTCAAGAAATAAGGGGCGCCCACTTCATCCTCTAAAGACTTGGAATTGAGCATTATGATGAGCTATTGGAGGACAAAGGGCCCATATATTCCTTGCACAGGGGTTCTCATCTGTTTCTTTCCACTCCTGGGACACTGTATACATGCTTAGATTGGCCCACAGGAGAATAGGTGATTCCCCTGGTGGGCCCCTGTGCAGGATTGGGCTCTTACCCTTCTAAATAAGCAGTAGTTGGCACAATACATGTGATTCATTACATACAAAGGCCAGCATCTCATCATTCATTCAACAAACTAGCTTATTATATATAAGTATGACAAATTTGTGACTGAGGATAATATAATATTAGCATGTATGTGAACTGTGGGCCTGCAGAGTCAAAATTACCGGTGGGCTCTCGGCACTCCAATCCAATACTGACTGTGTGCATGCTTAGGGCTCCCCAAGTCTTTTACTGTTGCCAAACTAGAACCAATTGAGGTTTATGCAGTTTAAGGAATTCTCAACCGAAACCTCCTGTCAGGATGATTGATCACACTCTAGCAGGTCTCAAATCCAGCTCGAGGCCGCACACAGTGCGTTTTCATGTTTCCATAGATTGACGTTGTATCAATGAACTGTCAATTCAAGGAACCGAAACTGGACTGTGTGCCTCAGCCGAGTTGAGACCTGCTCTAGGGCAATGAGGGGACCTCATTCACATTATTTTCTTGGGGCACCTACCATCTCTTTTTTTAATAAACTTCATATGGTTATTGCATATACATTGCTTGACAATTTTATAATGGACACTAAAATGAAACGTTTATAGGCAGTTATTTATAAAATATATAGAATGGGTTTTGCATTGACGCTAGTTAGTAGTTGGATAACCATTTTTAGCTAGCACAAATAGTCTTGCTTTTTTAGTGTTTACACTGTATTTTTTCAGGTTATGAGGAGGAAAGCATGGTTGAATCTTTTACTTCCGATATGAGAAATCTGTATTTTATGAAAACTGCTTCACGATGATTAGCTTTTATCAATTTTAATAATTTTTATTTACTAGCTGGTTTGAGTGTCATTTGAAGTTTAATGGGTGTGCACTGCAATTAATAGTAATACCTAGGTAAGCTACATGAGTACTTTATAGTAGCAGCAAAATCATGTGAGGCATGTCAGACCTGTCCAGGTTTAATTCTGGAACTGCACACGACTCTCGTCTGTCAAACTCTATAATTAAGTTCCAAAACCAAAAAATGATTAGATTCAATTTCTGGATCTTGCCACTAGAAATTACCCATGTAGTTTAGTCTAAAGCAGGGGTGGGGAACTTCAGGTTTCAAGGACAGCCAAAAAGTCATGCTTTCTGGATTTCCTTAGTATTGCACAGGGTTTAGAATTATCACCTGTGCAGGTGATTCAGTATCATTTGTGCAATACTAAGAATATCCTGAAAATATGACCTGTTGGCAGGCCCTTGAAGCCTGAAGTTTCCACACTAGGTCTAAAGATTGAAGAAGTAGTTAGGCTTTTAAATTGGCTGCCTTGGTTTCCCAAGACAGTTTTGTTTTGTTTCTAATATTTTATGTAGTTTATTACAATACTAATATAAAATTTGTATCTGCAAAAAATAACTGTTACATAAATATATATAGACCATAAGGTGCACAATGAGTGCCTGAAAGTGAGCAGATAAAGTCAGAGAATTGAAGATTGATCGAAATATTTTTGTGATTTATTTATGTGTGTGAGAATTATTTAATATTTTTAGAGTTGGGGACTACATGCGAGAATTACATTTATAGTTGAATTGCTTAGGAGCTAAAGGCAGTGTTTTCATCCCAAGTGGAGTGCAGCCTGTGAGTATGTCAGCAGAATATGACATTTCCTTGTAGTAACTAGATCTGAATGTTGATATCCAGTCCAGTTGGAGGAAACAATTATTTAACACCTTTGGATGCCTACTTGCCTTCCATTTAAGCCAAATCACTTGAAAAATGGGTCCAGTTGGTGTGATGGGCCAATGACCACCTAAGAGGCAGTGAGATAGTCTTCTAGAATATCCAAGAGGGTCCACTTCAGTTAGGTTGATAGCAATTTTGTGACACCATGCACAAAAACAGAGGTGGGAAACTCCAGGTATCAAGGGCTCCCAACAGGTTATGTTTTCAGGATTTCCTTAGTATTACACAGGTGATAATATAATTAAACATGACCTGTTGTCTTCAGGATTTCCTTAGCATTATACGGGGTTCGGAATCATCACCAGTGCATGTGATTATATGATCACCTGTGCAATACTAAGGAAATCCTGAAAACATGACCTTTTAGCGGCCTTTGAGGCCTGAGTTCCCCACCCCTGCACTAACATAGGGATTTGTTTAGCTGTACATTTACCAAAATATTCCTCTCCAACCATGGGATATGTAAACTAAGCCATCAGAAACATTGTTTAGAGGTCACCTGACAGCAAAAACAGCACAACATACATGGCTAGTCTTAAATTGAAAACACCATAAGCAGCCGATGAACACAAATACCTTAATGTGGGTCCAGTGTGGTGTCTGAATCCAATTGTAGCTTCTATTATGAATGAAACCACAATACCGATGTAATTAAAGGGAACCAACCACCCCAAATGACCCCCCGGACTGTTAATATGTGTCCCTACACCCAGCACACACATTTGGGGCAATCGTTTTTGCTAAAAAAACTGTTTAGTAGAAGCTAAGATATAGCTTTATGAAGTTTAATAAATCAAGCCGAATGGGTGTTACCTAGCTTTGTCCTCATGCATTTCTTCGTGCCTGTCAGCCTCCTCTCCCCTCCTCCCTTCAGTGAAGCCCTTCTGTGTTGCCGAAAATGGCCTGCCTGTCTGCTGCTGCCTGATAAATTATGCACGCCCATCTCTGCACCTACTGTAAGAGCCTGGCCGCGTCATGAAGGGGGCGGGGCTAAATCGCGCATGCCGGAGCCCCGCCCCTTTCATGACGCGGCCAGGCTCTTAGGTGCAGAGATGGGCGTGCATAATTTATCAGGCAGCAGCAGACAGGCAGGCCATTTTCGGCAACACAGAAGGGCTTCACTGAAGGGAGGAGGGGAGAGGAGGCTGACAGGCACGAAGAAATGCACGAGGACAAAGCTAGGTAACACCCATTCGGCTTGATTTATTAAACTTCATAAAGCTATATCTTAGCTTCTACTAAACAGTTTTTTTAGCAAAAACGATTGCCCCAAATGTGTGTGCTGGGTGTAGGGACACATATTAACAGTCCGGGGGGGTCATTTGGGGTGGTTGGTTCCCTTTAATGAATAATACTTTTGTGTCAATACATTTCCTATGTGCACATCAGTGCCCGGTATCCTGAAGGATAGCCAGATAGTTTATTTTCAGTCAAGTAGGCAAATGATGCTGAAGAACTAACTTTAGGGAACACCATAATACAACTGAGCTGAGCACTCAAATCCCACAAGTAATCAGAACACTGACAAAATTCAATGATTTGCATTACTTTAGACAACAGTTTATTGCAATTAATATTTTAGATCTCAAAAACAACATGGCATCATTCTGGAGAAACGTCATCACAACTGCAAAAATCAGCTACAAGGAATCAATAGCAGATCACTCACAATGTGTTCCTCACATGAATGAGCCTTAACAATTGCACAAATGGTCCATATTGGTCCATAGGGTAGAGTAGACTATTGGTGTTTAATAAATAGAATATTAATGTTTATTTTCATTCATTTTCATTTTGAAGAAACATTTACATGTAACATTTGCAGCTTCAAAGTTGAGCAAGATAAATATATACCAGTGACTTTTTTGGTACATGGACATTCCCTCTAATGATATGTGTTGCTAATTTTAAATAACCATAAATTAATTTACTGATAGAAAACAATTGGGACTGGACTATACAGTTGTGCTCAGTAGGCTACTGAGCATGCTCAGACTACTCAGGGCATGCTCAGTATGAAATCCTGATCCGGCTTGGCTGCATTCACCAGCGGCCAGATATGTCCTCATTGTTAACAATGAGTCGTTTTGCCACACTCTACTGCATCCGGACACATGAGCATTTTTACTGTGCTGCAAAAATACAGGAGGAGGTCAAAACTCAAAACGATGCACTAGTACAAATCTGCCTAAATTATGATGCCACCTGATGTCCATGTGGCACCCAAGTATAGGGACATATACCTGATCAGGATGCATGAGGAGTTCGATGGATGCCAACGCACATAGCAAAAACGCTAGTGTGAAACCACCCTAAAACATTTGAAGGAACCCTAAAAGGAATATTTTCAGGAAAATATTTCCTGGGCATAATCTTGCCTTTTATTGAGTCTCCAAATCCAAGAGATTTTTAACAGGTTAGAAGAATATTGAGTTTGCAGCCACATTAAATTAGTTTTAGTTTTACAAATCATAGCAATGATAACTCACAAATCTGCATGTTATAAAATATCCCTGTCCTATGAAAACAAATGTACATTTATAAGTTAATTAAGATAAATAACAACAAACTGTACTAGTGAGATCAAGCAATAAGACACCAGGTAACACTGCTAAACTGAGTTATAAAAGGTGGTGCGGTCTTCTGACCTCTATGTACATCATCAAAACCAAGCTTGTTTTTTATTGCTCCAGTTTCTACAATGAAAATAGAAACAACGGTACAAATAGATTTGAATAAAAATGGTCTTCATGGTAACAGGCAGTGGCGTAACTAGAGTCCAATGAGCCCTGGTGCGAAATTATGACCTGCCATTATCCCCCTACACACACACACGTTGGTTTGATGTCTGGGCCCTAGTAGCTTTCTAAAACCAATAAAGACCTATGAATAACCCCACTTCCATTTCATTATGTAGTAATGTCCCCCATCCTGGTATAAATTATCCCCATCCTGGTGTATATGGTCCTACTCCTGGTATATTTTGGTATGTATGTCCCCATCCTGGTATTTATGTCCCTCATCCTCATATATACAGTACGTCCAACATCCTGTTCTATATGTTCTCTTCCTGATATATACAGTAGGTCTCCCATGCTGGAAAATATTTTCCCCTTCCTAGTATATATGTCGCCATCCTGGGCTACATTCTGGTATATATGTTTGCCATACTGTTATAT
The DNA here is from genome assembly GCA_033576535.1 of Allobates femoralis. NCBI lineage: Eukaryota > Metazoa > Chordata > Amphibia > Anura > Aromobatidae > Allobates > Allobates femoralis. Next base: position 156,719,561 of record JARQOC010000006.1, read on the forward strand.
ATGTCCCCCCATCCTGGTATATATGTCCTCATACTAGTATTTAGGTCCTCCATACTGGTATTTAGGCCCCCCATACTGGTATATATGTTCCCCTTCCAAGTATATATGGTCCTCCTCCTGGTATATTATGGTTTGTATGGTCCACCTACCTGGTATATGTGATCCCCATCTTGGTACATATGGTTCCCATCTTGGAACATATGGTCCCCATCCTGGTACATATGGTCCCCATTCTGGCATATATTGTCCCCGTCCTGGTACATAATGTCCCCATCCTGGTATATATGGTCCCTATCATGGTAGATATGATTCCCATCCTGGTATATATGGTCCTCAATCTGGTATATATGATCTTCATCCTAGAATACATCGCCCCCATTCTGGTATATATGATCTTCAGCCTGGTAAATATGTCTCCATTCTGGTATATATGCCTCCCATCATGGGCCCATCCTGGTATATATGTTCCTTTTCCTAGTATAATCTCCATCTTATTATACATGTCCCCTATCCTGGTATACATGGTCTCCATGCATGTATATATGTCCCTGTTTTGTCTCTACCGCATAATTAAAAACAGACACATGCTGTTCATCTTTCCTCCTCTCCTACGTCACTGACCTCTGTAACCAGCTGCCAGTGGCTGGCAGCTGACATTAGAGTGTGCGCCATGGCACATGACATCACTGTCATGTGCGTCCTCAATCACTGTACTGATGACGTCAGCTGCCAGCCACTGTTTGGCCGCATCATGGACAGCATTACAGTGACCCAAAGGGTCTCTTTGTCGCAATGCTTTTCAGCTGGATGTACATCCTCAGATGCACATCCAGGTGAAGTAGGTGCAGGGGTTGGCGGACCCTTGTACTTCTGGTTTCGTAGCTCTCATAGTTGCCAATGAAAAAAAGTGCTGGACTTTCTCCGATTTAATTTACTTTTTCCTAACGTATAATGGGTATGTAAGCAGAAAGCAGATGATAGAAAGCAAATTGACTGCAGGACCAGACTATATTTGATTTGCTTGTTTGTTACCATGAAGACACCTGTTTGTATAGCACTTAAAACAAACTTGTTAAGAATTTGTTAGTGAAAACTATAAAAACGTTCTACTGTTTCCATTGTTGATGGCGTAGAGCAGTAAAAACTATCTTGCAGCAAAAGTGTACATTGCAGAATGCAAAGCAGTTAATTTATATCACGTTACTTTGTCATCAGATCAGTAAGCAAGATCTGGTCACACTTACGCCCCCTATTATTGTTAGACTAATAGCGGCTGAACCTGCCGATATTGATGGGTTTGGCCAACAGTATAATGTGTATGGGAGCCCCTGACAATAATCCACTGCCGATTGTATTGTCACCTGAAGATAAGCTGCCACCAGACGTGCCTGATGACAGCTCTCAAGAAGAACACAAATGTTTGGCCGATCAAGTATGGGAGAGACAGCCAAGATGGCTGCTTGCCAAACAATCAACTGAACCATTATTTAGTTGTCAGCCATCAGGTGCCCATACATCTTAGATACCTTTTGGCATAATCTCTTACTGCAGCTTACCAAGTATAAAGCATTGAAATTCATCATTTCCAATGTATCTACACCATCTATCAGGTGGCTCACATACACATGAGTTGCTCATCTAGTCCTGGCAATATAGTCATCTTTATTGTGTATGGGGCCTTTACAGTGCGTACAGTAATATAGAGTAGTCAATTATTTGTTTGATAAAACGGAGCCATGGATGATCTAGGATGTTATGATCTTACCTCTTGAAGTCAAGAATTCATATGATTTATTAGCAGTTATATAGCAAAATCAGAGCAAATATTAGGTCACTGAGACTTACGGTACAGATAGTGGCAGATATTGTAGGCTGTCAAGGTGATTGCTTGATGACCATCTACAAATGTTACTAGTGTTAGAGGTCATTGTGTGTATTCTGTTCCCTGCATGAATCAACTATCTTCTCAATTTCACTTAACAAAGAAAAAAAGTTGGGCAATAAGTTTTATAATGTTTACTTATAGAGTCCAAAATTACTGCAAAATGCTATTTACATGTTAATTTACATTTGATTTCTTGGGATAGAGAACTAGAACTAGAATGTTTAATGCTGTTTGCCAAACACTGCCTTTACTCCACCAAGTGCTCTTGCTTTTATGTTCATTACGTGAACTGCAGTTTACAGTATTACAAAAAAAAGTGTGAATATATATTGCATGTATTTTGTTCTGTACAAAACACCATTCTGGCAAATATGTCTATGTAGACATACACTCAATAAATAAAAGCTTCTTTGTTGTTGCACTCCGTCTATTTGACTCAATTTTTAATTCTAGATTTTAATTTAAAAAAATTAAAAATAATTTCTAGGCAATTTCTAATGTAAAGACTGACAGTTGACTGACAATAGAGCCTATACACTCAGCGGTGACTGAACTATCACTGGTGCCATCCCTTTAACTGGAAGATGAACGATGTTGGAGGAATAAAGTTAATTTCCTCCCAGTGGCCAGGCTGTAAGTATGGGCGCTGGGCAGATTTAAAACACTATTAACCTGCAGATTAATCCTATATCTGCAGGTTAGTAGCATCTCTTTTCTTGACAGGTTTTCTTTAAAGCGCCAGCCACAGTCACTCTTGGAAATCTGACTTAAAAGACTACAAAGAAACTCTGTTCTTCAGGAAATATAAAGTCCTCAATTTATGTTGAGAGTCGTTCTATTGCATATGCCATACTGACAGTACATGTAGACTCAAGAAGACATATCCCATAGTGATAGACAGGACATATATGGAACAAAAAAGAGTTTACAGGAATTTATGGTTATGTGCACAGCTAGCCAAGAAAAATGCTTGAGCTTCTCATTGACTTTCATTATACTCGGTACAAGAGTCAAGCCCGTCCAAGTCTGCTCCTTACGAGCACCTGAGAATGATAATGCTCGCTCATCACTAGTAAGCACAGTATATGTCATGCTATATTCCATTGATAAGTTATTTTCAAGGTAAAAAAAAACTGGTGAAGAGACAAGCGCAAAATAGGGTCTTATCTGATGAATAGGTAGAGAAGATTAGTGAAGTATACACCACCATATGGGGTTGTGTGAGACACAACCACTCAAGAGCATGAGGCTGCAGCGAATCACCCGAAGTAATAAGGAACCATGCGTAGAGTGCAGAGATGGACGGATTGAATTTGCGCTATAAGTGGACAAATGAGGATCAGTCAGTATAAAGTTTCAATGAATAAAAGCACTTGAAACTTTGGACTGACTGATCCTCACGTCAAGGGGTAGCGTAAATTCAATCCATTTATCTCTGCACTCTACACATAGTCTCATTGAAAAGTTATTGAAAGGCTCTATGTGTCTCCCAAATTCTTGCTATATGCCAGGTAGGACAGACATACTTTCTAGCACTACCAATCCTGATGAGAGCTGCACCTGGCGAGCTGTGCATATGACCAAGCTATGCTTTTACTTATAATCGGGAGGGAAGTAAGCCATATCATTCTGAGAGGAGAGGTTTTTTGCTTCAAAACTGTAAGTATCACCAGTGCTATAGACAACAGTTATTTAGTGTGACTGGCTGGATTTAAGTCAGCCAAGTCTGTGTAATGAGGGTTTCTATGTTTAGATAGTGCCTGGACAAGACTAGGATTTTGTGTTTATGGTTTTTTTTTCTTTCCCATGCAATCACTGAAAAAATCGGACACAGCTATGGCTGGTTCACACTGCAGTTTTTTCCCTCATCAGGTTCGATCAGATTTGTGTGTCAAAAACCAGGAGAGTCTTCAAAACTCAGAACCGGTGTCAATCTTTCAATTATAGTTTTTCTCTGCAAGTTCCTCTCCTGGTTCCTCCTGGTTTTGGCACACAAACCTGATCGAACCTGATCAGAAAAAAACTGCAGTGTGAAACCAGCCTATCAGTTTAAGGCTGTGTTCACATACAGCGCATTTTTTGAGCTTTTTTGCACGGGCGCTTTTTTCAGCATTTTTCACCCACACAAAAAAGAGCAAAAAAACCCTCAAAAAACGTGGTGCATTCCACACACGTTGTTTTTTTACGGGGCTACTTGTTCAGTGATTCACAGAGGGAGGAAGAATCCTGTTCCTCCTCCCCTCTGTGGCATCTGTCACAGCCCAGTGTAAAAGAATGACAAATGTATTAAAAATAATAAGGCTTTTATACTTACCCTCCTGGGTGTTCCATAGCCGGAAATCGGGAGCCACAGGACCCGAGCAGCAGGACCTTGCGTGATGTCAACGATCGGGCTGTCATCGGGCTGATTGGCCGCTCACAGTCATGTGATATGTACGTCATAGACGTCATAATCACATGACGTGACCGGGCCAATCAGCAGCCTAGCATGATCCTGCTGGTCGATACTACTGCTGCTCCGGCTCCCGTCTCCGAACACACGGCGGAGGTAAGTATAAAATCTTATTATTTTTAATACATTTGTCATTCTTCTACATTTGATTTTGCAGTTTATAATACACTGCGAAATCAAATGGGGCTGTGACAGATGTCACACAGGGGAGGAGGAACAGGATTCTTCCTACCCTCTGTGACATTAGCGCCGGCATGTTCCCGCTGGAATTACGCATTGTCTGAATGGCGATGATTAATTCCAGCGGTTATAATGGCCCCTATGGGAGAAAGTGCGCGCTAAAAAGCGGAAAGAATTGACATGTTCGTTCTTGTTACGAGCGTGCTTTCTCCCATAAAAGCGCAGCCAAAATAGCGCTACGTGTAAACAGCAAAATGGAAAGTCCATTCAATTTGCTGTCAAAGGCAGACGCAGGTGCACTTTGGGGGTGAAAGCGTGTGATAAAAAGTGCGAAACAATATGCAGCGTGTGAACGAGGCCTAAATGCATTGCTGCTTCCAGAGTTCTCATTGTGTGTGACATGCAGTCGCACCATACCTATATATCTCAGGAAAGGTGACCCAGCACAATGGTTACATCACAATACATGTATGTGCATACCGTGTTTCTCCAAAAATAAGACACTATATTATTTTGTTTTGACATCTGGAAAAAGGGCTAGGGCTTACTTTTGAGGTTGGGCTTATTTCTGGTCGGGAAAAATCATTCACACAAATTGGGACCATATATTCCAGAATCACGGCTGTGTACCAAGATAACACAGCATTCAAACAAGCACTTCTCAAATTCGAGTCAGCACACGCCACCACTAAACAGAATTACTTGATTACTGTCATATCCCCTTGGTCCCACAACCCCAGCCAATTATTCAACACATTTAACTCCCTCCGCCGCCCACCACAGCTCTCGTATCTCTGCAGAAGACTTTGCAACAAACTTCACCAGCAAGATGGATCAGATCAGACACGTATTTGCTGCCCAACCCCCACAACCCCTATGAACACCAGACCACTCCCCTCCCCCACTAACCCTCCTCCACTCCATCACTGAAGGAGAATTTGCACACCTCTTCTCCAAATCACACCTCACTACTTGTGCATTGGACCCAATCCCTTCCCACTTCTTCCCCAACCTCACTACCACGCTTATCCCAGCCCTAACCCACCTCTTCAATCTGTTAACTAACCTCTGGTACCTTTCCTTCCATTTTCAAACACGCAACAATTACACTTGTCTTGAAGAAGCCATCCCTCGACCTGACCTCCACATCCAGCTACTGCCCCATATGGCTGCTCCCGTTCACCTCCAAACTTCTTGAAAAGCATGTTCACACTGTACTTTCCTCCCACCTCTCATCCAACTTTCTCTTTGACAACCTTCAATCTGACTTCTGCCCCCACCACTCCACCGAAACCGCCTTAACCAAAATTACTAACAACCTACTTACCTCCAAAGCTAAGGGATACTTCTCCATCCTCCTCCTTCTTGACCTGTTCTCTGCATTCGACACAGTTGACCACAGCCTCCTATTACAGATCCTCTCTTCCATTGGTATCATCGATAGGGATGAGCAAGTATAGTCGTTACTATTCGGTACTCGCCGAATAGTACGATACTTGGGCTACTCGTTACTCCATGAGTTTCCTTGTGAGTACAATGTAAGTCAATGGGAAATGCGAGTAATTCCTAAGCTCGACCCTATATAGTGGTCTGGGGCTGAGGAAAAGGCTGAAATGGGTGCATGATTGTTTAAAAGTCGGCGGTAAAAAGCCGCTGACTTTTAAACAATCATTCAGCTCTATCCTCTACCTCCCATCCCGATCCTCCGCTCTCCCCACTGCCTCCCATCCTCATCCTGAGTTAGGACCGGGCGGGGAGCGCAGCCCAAGGGAGCGGGGAGCAAAGGACCCCAGCAGGGAAGCCGGCGGTGAGTAGACTTCACCGCCGGCTTTCCTGTTCTGTGCTCCCAGCTCCCTGATGCCCCCTCGCCGCTCTCTGGTTCTGCACTCGGCGGAGGAGCGGGGAGGGGCATCAGGGAGCGGGAGCACAGAACCGAACAGGAAAGCCGTTGGTGAAGTCCTCTCACTGCCGGCTTTCCCTCTGGTTATTTCAAATGAACAGCTGAGGTTGCAGCTGATGCTGATGCGCTATTCATTTCAAATATCCACGCGGTGCTGTCAGGGTTCATGTGAGTTCATGCTTGACAGCATAAACTCACATGAACTTTCCCACGGCTGCACAGCTCAGCTACATCACTGGTAGAGGTTCTCTACCAGAGTGTAATACTATTGTATAGGTTTGCTTAAGGGCAATGAAGAGCAGAGACGAGTTCTTGGGTGCCAATTATTTATACACAAACAGCAAACAATGTGAACTTAATACACAGCAAATAAGCAGACCAAAATAACACAACCCCAATATATACTGTCGAGCACAGTCCTTATGAAAACAGTCCGGTAAACAAATAGTCCAAATTATGAAGATCCGGATGAATGTAGTCCATAGCACAAGTCCTTGTACCGGAACAACCGGATGAATATAGTCTGTGGCAAAAGGTCCCCACACCCGGAGGACCGGGTGAGGATTTCAAACACAGTCCCGAGTAGGAAATGTAGACACAAGTTCCAGAGAGCAAACAGTACATAGAATAATAACCGGGAAGTTGCTTACACACTCTTAAGACGTCCGAGCCTGATGATAGAAGCAGCACTACCGGGAGCACACTGCAGAAAGCTTTTAGGAAGACATAAGATCCCACAGAGCTCCAGGGAAGTAATTGGACAAAGGAGAGCAGCTGAGCAGGAGCAGACCAGGAACCAGTATACTCAAGCAATTAATGATCACCTGAGCCGCTTCTTTATGCAAACGAGACAGGAAGAAGGGCAAACAAAACTACGATCTCCATGTTGATTGAGGGCAATATTGTCAAACGGCAGGCTAGAAAACCTGGAATACTGACACAGAGATGTGGCTGAGCTAAAGAAGAAAACTGGATTGGACTACATCAGTTGGAAGACTATTTTCTTAATAAAGATGGAGTCTCTAAGTGTTGTTATGTTTTTATATCTAATATAACTTTTTTTTCTCTGTGTTGTGTTTTTTTAACACTTTAATAGAAATTCATGGCAGTCATGTCTAATATTGGTGTGACACCATGAATTTCAGGCTTAGGGCCAGCTGATAATACAAAGCTGGCCCTAACAGCCTTAACAGTGCCCTGGATGAGTAGGATAGAGCGCCAGAAGATGGCGCTTCTCTGAGCGCGCCATCTTCTGGGTGGCTGCAGACTGCAATTCGCAGCAGGGGAGGGGAGGGCCAGAAAAGCTTGGACCTCCTTGCGCTGCGGATTCCAGCCCCAGCTGCCTAGTTGTACCCACGTCAAAATTTTTAGGAACACCCAGTTTTCCTTTTATTGGGCTCACCTGCCAAACTAATTATCACAGGTATCTGAGATTGATTTCAGTGATCCAAAGAGCCCTAAGACACAATACCATCAATAGGTTTCATTGTAAAAAAAAAAACCTGTGACACTTAAAACCAATATGCATAATAATTTGGAACATGGTGTAGTGGCCAACAGAATGTGTAATTCAGCACCTTGGAATTTCAGTGCCAGAGGTGGGCAATAGGTTTTTCTGCTTTAATTAAGTGACACAAATTCTATGCTTGGTTCAGTTCAGCTCAGGAGTAGAGATGAGCAATGTTCGATTCGAAATGTTCGCCAATCTCAAATTCGACCTGTCTTGGGCGGGTTCGAGTCATTCGTCGAATTAGAACAATTAGCTTCATATTTCACAGTTTCAGGTTATGTTCGATAACGCTTCGGTCACCAAAAGCATACTTGGCTTTTCACACTAATACTGATCTTCAATCTTAATATCCATTTTCAATGTATAGTGTGCGGGGGGGGGGGGTGGCGGGGGGTTCAGATCAGTGCTGCTGAAGTGATGGAGCTCTTTTTTTTTTTTTCTCCAGACCGCATGTAGAGTGGGGCAGTGCAGGCTTTGAGCCAATCACAGTGAAGCACAGTGAAGGGCATGTTTTGCACAAGCAAGGTCCGGCATCATTGGCTGTGTATGTCACATGTCCTTGCCCGGCCATTTTCTTCATCGCCACCATTTGCTCATTGCTGTAGCTGTGTGTCAGACGGCACTGCTACTGCTGCTGTGGGTGCCATACAGTCAAAACTCATAATTCTACTATCCCATTCAGCTACAGAGCTAATACATAGTTAGATAGAGGACCTGGGGGAGGTGCAAATTTTAGCAGAATCAACTCTTGTAAGAGCTGTATCATAGGAGTAGGAGTAGGGACTAGGGACTAGGTCTGTAACAGCCCTTTTTCATATCTACTCCATAGAAGCAGGGACTAGTTTTAATTACAGCTCTTGGGCTAGGTTAGAGCAGTCCCTATTAGTTTTTGCCAGGCAGGTGTGTGCCAGAGTACTGTGCAAGTGTTTTTCTCAGCATCTGGCCACATTTAGCTCTGGGAGTCCTTTAGGGCAGGTAGTGTAGCACTGCTGTTAAGAAAGCTACACCACCTGTCTTAAGTAGGCATTTTTTTGCTGCTGCTAGTCTCAGCAATTTGTTCGGACTAGTAGCAGTGTGATTTACACAGTAGTGTAGCCCACTTGTGAAAAGCTACACCGCCAGTGTACTTCCTTACTAATTTTTAACTGCACCTTGGCCACATCTAACTTCTGGTCAAGTCGCAGCGTGACAAAAACTATTAGTGTACGCCACTTGTAATACAATCTAATACACCGCCAGTGTACTTCCTACTAATTTTTAACTGCACCTTGGCCACATCTGACTTCTGGTCAAGTCGCAGTGTGACAAAAACTATTAGTGTAGGCCACTTGTAATACAATCTACTACTACTACTGTGGCAGCACCGCCGAGCCCTGGTGCAATACGTTATGATTAGGGATGGGTGAATCTACTCGCTAGGACTCGTTACTCGGCGAGTAGTAAGGGACTCGCAGGACTCGGTACTCTGCGAGTTTCCCAGCGTTTACTCGCACGAGTCCAATGCAAATCAATGGCAAACGCTGAGAAAACTAGGATTGCCATTGTCTTGCATTAGACTCGGCTACTGTGCCAGTGATAGCAGGGAAACTCGCAAAGAAAAGAGCCGAGTCCAGCTGTCTGCTCTGTGTGCTGGCTGCCGCAGCTCCAGGGTCCTAGAGCCCACCTGCTCACAGAGATGATGTAGCAGTGCTGAGATTGTTCTCAGTCTGCTCATTCCCTGTGCATAGACATCTATATCTATGCACAGGGGATGTAGCAGCAGAGAGGACATCGCGTTTTGGACTGCGTCGGACAGAAGAGGATTTTTTTAATTAAAGATGGAGTCCCTAATGGCTTTTTTTTTATTTCAAATAAAAAATTTTCTCTGTGTTGTGTTTTTTTAACCCTTTATTGGAGATTCTTAGTGGCTGGGTCAAACGTGGCCTGACATTAAGAATCTCGGGCTTAATACCAGCTTGTATAACAAAGCTGGTATTAACCCCTTTATTACCCAGCATGCCACCGCCACCAGGAAGAGCGGGGTTCAGCGCCAGACGATGGCGCTTCAATGAACGCGCCATCTTCTGGGGCGGCTGCGGGCTGCAATTTGCAGCAGGGGTGCCCAGAAAGCTTGGCATCCCTGCGCTGTGGATTCCAGCCCCCAGCTGCTTAGCTGTACCTGGCTAGACATAGAAATTGCGCGGAGCCCCACGCATTTTTTTTTTATTATTTCATGAAATTCATGAACGCAGAACGCTGTGGAGGGGTCCGCAAATGTGAAGGCAGCCTTACCTCCACGTAACCTCTGATCTTCACCAGATATCCTTCTCTCCTGCCTTCTTATCTCCTCCTCCCAAATCTGCATACAAGGCTTCTTAATTGTATCCCCCATACCCTGAGAATCTCTGCCCTATCACATCAGACTCTTGCCTACCTTGGAAACCTTTAAAACTAAACTGAAGCCCCACCTCTTCCGACAAGTCTATAACCTGCAGTGAGCCTCAGTCCACTCTGCCGCCGCACTACCTGCCCTATCCTCACCTACTCTATCCTCACCCATCCCTTGTAGACTGTGAGCCCTCATGGAAGGGTTCTCTTTTCACCTGTACCTGTCTGTGCCTTGTATTGTTCATGATTATTTTTCTTATCTCTATTTTGTATACCCCTTCTCAATTGTAAAGTGCCATGGAATAAAAAGCGCTATAGTAATAAATATTAATAATGCTGTCAACATCTCACAGGACTCTTGGATCATGTACCCACATACCCTAAATTAGTTTTCTGCTCTGTTTTTTGTTGTTGAAAATCTGCTGCACTAAACTACCCAAGCAAAGTAGATATAAATGCGTGAAAGCTCTGCCCATTGTGTGTCTAAAATGCTGTTAAACTGTGTGTTTTTTGCAGAATTTTTTTATAGACTTCTATTTAGACCCGCAAAAAAAAGAAAAAACTATGCTGTTAATCTTTACATGCAGAATGAAAAGCTTTTCTGTGCTGGAAAAAAACAAAACAAAATAAAAACGCTGCTTTAACAGGTTGCCCACTACCTGAACAACTGGAAAGTACCTTTTCTTTCCCCATATTTGACGCTATTAAAATATAAAAGCCCTAGCGCACTCCATCAACCGCTGGCGTTGCTGCTCATCGGTTCTATATTCTTTCAATTTTATTTTGGTTCAATCTTTGTTTATTGAATACATAATGAAAAGTTCATGACAGTAATGAGTCGTATAACAACCACGATAATCAAATGCAATACAGGTATACAATGGACATTGTTAGGAATGAGTCGGTGGTGGGATGGAAGGTTGTGTAGGAAGTCCATCAAGAGAGGTTGAGGGCCCCAAGCTTCCGTGCCATCTGTTTCTGATGTCTGTGGGGCCTCGACTTCCATCCTAGGCGTTGTGGGAGGCTTATTCCTCTGCACTGCTTTAGTCTCATGTACATGTGGTTCAGCGGTCTATCAGATCGTGGGCTGGGTGGCTCACTCTGAGTCCTACAGAGTCAGCTATCATTTAGTGTTTCGGTAGTCTACAGGTGATAGAAGGATGTATAGCGCGAGCGTGGAAGGGAGCATTGGGGTTTGCCTTGGTCTCCTGGGGCCAGCATCTGGGCTTTGCTACTCAGCTTTAAGGTGGCTGGGAAAATAATTTTGGGAGGTCGGAGGAGTTCCTGAACAAGATCCACTCGACCATGTGGTGTTAAATTTATCCATGGATCCTGAGCTGTCGGCCGCCAGTTCCTCCATCCGAAAAATGTCCACCATCTCTTCATACCAGTCTATAATAGGAGGTTGTTCTGTGGATTTCCAATACCATGGGATGACGACCTAGAAGCCAAGAGACAGAAGTGGAGGATGTCCCATTTGGTGGCTTTGATCGATGAAAGGTAACAGATACTAGGGCTATCTCGGGACTGCCAGTTATTTGTTTGCCTGTGATGAGGTTGTAATTCCAAAATACTCGCTCCCAGAAGCTTTTAATTTTAGGTCATTCTCACCACCTACTTCTGATTTGCACCTCCAACATAGCTCTGAGGTCGATGGGAAGATCGCGTGTAGCCGGTTGGGGCACCTGAGCAGTATTTTATGGTTTCTCTGTTGGGCCACGCATGTGTTTGCCATCTTGTGTATGAAGAGAAAGCTTTTTTTCCAGTCAGCTAAAGTGATTTCTTTGCCCAGCTCTCTCTCCCATGCAAGCTAGAAGGGGCGCTTCGAGTTGCCTTTTCCTCTGCAATGGCAAGGTGTATTGTGGAGATTGCGTGAGGGGGAATTCATTTTAGAACAACTCCTCTAAGATGGAGGGGAGGGATCTGATCCCTCCCAACTGAATTGCTGAGGAGCAGAAAGAACATGGTTTGAGGTACTTGTAACATTTCAGAGGTGTTGTTGGTGAGAGACTTTGTAGTGACTCAAAGGAGGGAAGCTCGCCATTGTGGAGAATTTGTCCCATGCAAACATCCTCCCCTTTTGTCCATCCCAAGAAGGACGTCCTGCGTAACCCTGGCTGGAAGGCAGGGTTCGAGGAAAGGGGGACAAGTGGGCTCATTGTCCCTCTCATGGGAGTATGGTTTCTATAGGACTGCCAAATTTTCTGAGTTTCTGCGATGAGGTCGGACATAGGCTGATTTTTTGTGGGTCAAGGGGGTGTGTCCATGAGAGGTAGTGCAGGGGGATGTGCAGTCCCTCCTGTTCCAGTGCTACCCATTGTTTAGTGTGATGTCTGTGTCTCTAATCTAGCAACCTGACTAACGATGTGGCCAGGAAGTAGTTATGAAAGTCAGGTAGGCCACCTCAGAGTTTGATGAGGCTGACAGGGTCCTCATGTTTACCCTGGGTTTCATTGATCCCCATACAAAGCTCCCTATAAGGGAGCGAGTCTGGAGAAGAAGACTCTATGGGGTGCGGTGGGGTTAGTTTGGAAAATGTATAGTGTTCGAGGTAGGATGTCCAGCCTAATTACAGTAGTTAATTGAGTAGAGTTTCGATAAGTCTGAGGGAATATGGACTCCGAGGTATTTGATTTTCCATTCGAAGGGGAAACTTGTTTTTAGGGAGGAGACCTCCTCTGGGGAAAGGGATATATTCAGCGCCTCTGACTTAGTGAAATTTATCTTGAAGTTTCTCAGGGAACCAAACACCTTGAGTTCCTTCAAGATAGATGGGATCAAGATCCTCGGTTGGAATATGTATAGGAAGAGGTCATCAGCAAACAGAGCTGTTTTATGGTGGCCCCCTATCGGCTGTATTCCATGTATGTTATCTTTGCCCTTGATGGCATTAGCTAGCTGTTCCATGACTATCACGTAGAGGAGGGGTGACAGCGGGCAGCCCTGTCTGGTCCTGTTCCCAACGGTGAAGGTGGCCGACAGGACGCCGTTGGACCTGACCCTGGCCGTTGGTGTGGAGTATAATGAGAGTAGTCTGTGTAGGAACTTAGGGCCTAGGCCAATTTGGGTGAGCGCATCCCTCATGAAGCCTTAGTGGATCCTGTCAAAGGCCTTCTCAGCGTCTACAGAAAGAAGGCTAAAGGGGAGGTTATGAGTTTGGGCCCTGTTGAAGAGGAGTAAGGTCCTAATTGTATTGTCTCTAGCTTCGCGGCCCTTGACAAAGCCCACCTGGTCCATGTTGATTATAGAGGGGAGTAGGGGCGCTAAGCGATCTGCTGGGATCTTTGAGTAAAGCTTTACATCGTTGTTTAGTAGGGAGATAGGTCTATAATTGGCAGCCAGTGTAGGGTCTCTCTTGGGCTTGGGCAGAATACTTATATGGGCCTCCAAAGATTGTGGGGCAAGGTCGGTGCCATCGGATATGGAGTTAAATGTGGCTAGCATTTCAGGCAGTAGTTGGACCTGGAGTGTTTTATAGAAGATTGTGGTGAACCCATCTGGTCAGGGCACTTGGATGTCGGAGTGGTTTTGATGGCAGTTAGGATCTTGTGTTCAGTAAACTTGGTTTCAAGGGCCTCTATGTCTATTTTCCCCAGGGGGAAAAGTGCTGTTTATTTTATATAGTCCCGGGTCTTGCTAAGCAGGTCGTCTGGTACCATGTCTGAGTATTTCCCCTTAAGGTTGTATGGGTCTTTATAGTAGGAACGGAATACCTCCAATATTTTGGATGGATTATAGATATCCTTTCCATTTGCGGACCTGATCTTGGGAATGTAGGTGTAGTTTGACCTGGGGAGGAGCATGCGTGCTAAGGGGCGGCCACACTTATTGGAGAACCTGTAGTAGTAATTTTTTATTCTATCCGTCTGTCGTTTAAATTTCTGGTCTAGTAGTTCCCTAAGTGCCTGTCTTTTGAGGATGAGGTCTCTTAGTTTCGATTGGGTCAGTGTCTGTTTATGTGTTGTCTCTAGGACGTATATTTGAGAGATTAGTTTGTTGATTGATTCGAGTCTGAGATTTTTAAATCTGGCTCCATTTTTTATCAATGTTCCCATCAGGCAGCATTTTAGGGCTTCCCATTTGAAGGGCTGTGGCGTTGAGTCGAGCTCATGGACCTGGGTGAATGCTTCGATGTCACGTTTCAGCTCTGTCAGGTAAGTGTTGTCCTTCAGAGGTTACTGTTCAACTTCCAGGTCCAAGGCTTGCGTGAGGTGTCTGGTAGTGTTAAATTCAGGAATGTCTGGGCATGAATGGTCTGATAGGAGAAGGTCTCCGATACTGGCTCGGGGTCCCATGAGAGGATGCAATGGCTCACCAAGAACATATCAATGCGACTATAGGAGTTGTGTACGTGGGAGTAGTACGTGTAGTCCTTACCTTGGGGATTGAGTATCTGCCAGATAACACCAAGTTGGAGAGTGTGGAGGAGTTTCTTGTGTGCCCTCAGTCATTTGAGTGGGATTGCGCCTTTTCCTAAGGCAGAGTTTGTGCAGGGGTCCATAGTGAAGTTGAAGTCGCTCCCTGATAATCGTTGTCCGCTCGGCGAATTCAGAGAGTTGGGTCAGGAACGTCCTGCAAACTTTAATCTGGTCCCTGTTGGGCAGTCACCAGTTAACAACAGTCAAAAAGGAGTTAGCCACACGCAATTTGATTAAAATGTATCTCCCCCGTGTCGATTCTGGAATCTATTATCATGTGGGTCAGGTTTTTGTGGATTGCTATAGCCTTAGTCAGAATTAGTGCTGTGGAGCCATACTGGGTAGAATTAGTTTCTGAAGTCGGGAGGCAGATCCGGTTTTGAAATGCGTTTCCTGCAGCAGTAAAATGTTGACATTCCGTTTGTGCATTGTCGAGGATGATTTGGGAGTGTTTCTTGAGGGTATTAAAACCTCTCACGTTGTAGGTTCCAATTTTTAGGTTGGCCATGTTGAGGGGCACCTAGTGGGACACCTTAGGGAGGGGCAACTGGGGAAGAGAGCAGATCGGGTAAGTGGGCAGACTGGGGTCTAGGTTAGGGTTCCGGAGGGGGAGGAAGCCCAGGGGAGTCGGGTAGGGTGGGGTAGGGAGAGTGGGGGGGTGACACACCCCAGGGTATGGGGACTCGGGTATCTGGGCCCTCTGCTGCGGTAGGGATGTCACTGGTGACCTGTCCAGACCCGTGGCCCTGGTGGTCTGCTTTCAAAAAGGGGAAATTTGAAAATAATAAAGTATAACGTTAATGTGACTTCACCTGCAGATTCTGGTGACTGGACACCAGCGCCGCTTCAGACCTCCGGGAAGCGATGGTACTGCAGCTTTGATGGAACAGCTCCCTGTAGGTGGAGCTGGGCCTCCGGGGCAGGAGTGCACCGATGATGTAGATGCAGTCTGTGAAGGTAGGTTGTCACCAGTGCAGTAGAAGAACAAACACACAGAGACTCTGTCACTCTACCCAGGTACTTTACTGGAACAATTCTTGTGGCAATACAGTTCACAGTGAAAAGCAGTCTTTCTCAAGAGGTAACCTGCCGGGTAGTCAAAGCGGGCTGCAAGGTCTCTTGAAGTCTCCCGTGGTATGCCTTCTCTTGAATATGCCAGGTCCTGCTGCTGATTCCTGTCCTTGTACTACCCCCTTACTACCAGGCCCGAGGGGGGTGCTGATGAGTTCCCGTGCTTCCCAGCTCTTAAGAAGGGAGTCCTCGACCTTTAGGTTGGCAATCCTGGTGTGGCGTTGCTGTTTGGACAGGGTGTCGGGGCTCGTGGACTGACCCACGACGGCCGGTATTGGCGAATCAGGGGCTAAACTCCCTGCACCGCGTCCTCGGAGCTGGCTCCCCGTGGTGGACCAGGGTTCCCCCTGAAGTATGGTGGCTCCGGTATGGGGGTTCCCTCTCTCTGTTCCTGCGCTGCCTGCTCCTCTCTCAGGTCCCTTCTCTCGGAGTCCCATTTTCTCACTCAGGGCTCCCTTTCTTTCTTCTCCTCAGGGCAAACTTAAACTCCCCATTTTTCTACCTTCCTCCTCCCCTAACTCCCCCTCCCAGGGACTGGGCTCCAACCATTTGCCTAGGCTCGAGTGTGGGAGTGTCGTGTGGGAGCCTCCTACAAACCTTGCATTCCCACTGTGACAGGGATAACCGCACACTCTTTTACCGGTGCAGTACCCCAACTGTGATGCCTAACTAGAGGGGCGCCATATTCCCCCTTTGTGGAATACACTCGTCCGTGAGGGTGTTTACCTGGTGCACCGGCAGAGTGAATTTTTTTTTTTCAGTAAACAATATTAACAGGTAACATATTTACAAAGGTTACGCATTCTTATTCTTCTCTTTATGGGAGGCACCAAACTTAGAGCATTGCAAAACATTATTAACTTTTCATCAGTCACACGGGGGCCGGTAAGTGTGCGGACCCAGTGGTAATTATTGTCCTTCACAGTCCAGTGTGCTTTATCACCACTGGGCCCCTTTGAATAAACACATGATATCACACAAGAGTCTCTGGCCTAACAAGGACAGTCCAGGCTCAAACATAATTAACTGGGTTAGAGTTCTCATGAAGGTTTATGAGGCTCAAGGCAAAAAGAAGGGGAAGGGTCAGTAAGCATTATTCATAAAAAGGAAAGGCAAAAATAAAACTATTTACAGTTTTGGGTTTTTCTTCAGTGGCTGAAACAGTTGCTTAGAGGCGGGACTATCCCATTGGTCCCGCATGCCGCTCATAGGTGACCTGATCTCTCCGGTAAAGGTCCCGGTCCGGGTGACCGCGACACAAATTGTGTTCAACATCCCGTCATCCCACAAATATTTCATCCTTTAATTCAATATCTTTGATGAACCCCACCCGTCCCCGTAGTGGAACGACACTACAGTACCTTGCTTACGGTGTTCAAGGGGTAACGGAGGTTGTCGGCGGGCGTCGTCGCGGGCATGGTGGCTCTCCATCTCACATTGCCAACACTCCTCGCGGCGGCGTTGTCGGGTCGCTTGGTCTGCCTTGCTAATTTGGGGGGAGTATGCCGGGGATGGTGAGCTGGTTGCCGGGGCATCCGAAACAGTGCTCACCTTGGCGCTGAACCCATGCATGGTCTTGCACCGATACTCCTGGGCACTCCACCACGCTGCTTCTAGAGAGTCACCTCCTGTTGCTCCTGGGGCGTAGTCCAGGTCATCCAGGTCGGAGTCCTCCTCCACGGAACCGGTCTGGTCATCGCCGTCCCCTTCTTTGGCCTCGACTATGACGTCTGGCTCCTGGTCAGGCTCTTCGGAATCCTGGGTCTGTGGAATGCTGGTAGGGTCTGTCCACGGGGTCATCCGTTTGCACCCCTGCCTCCTGAGTCTGTACGGGTGGCATCGCTGCAAAGACTTCCACTACAGCTCGTGCGGCGACTGCTGCCTCTCGCGCTTCCCGACCATTGCCCAGGACATCAACTCCACAGCCCGGTGGGACTCCAGCTGCGGACCACCCACTCCATTGTTTCCGCCAGGTTGTCCCGCAGCTCCTGGAAGGCCTCTTTCCAGTACTCTGAATCTCACTCATTGGTCAAGAGGGAGACCGAATCCAGATCCCCACGAGCAATGTGGGCTTGCTGTTCCACCTCTCGCAGGAGGTTCTCCCAACGGGTCACCATTGCACCGGGTACCAGAGACTCTTTTTTGTGTCCTTCTCTTCCGGTTAGAATTGTATTAGCTTTGAGCGGTTCCCCACGGATCACTTCCTTTGACCCGCCCCCTTGTTGATTGATGGTCATTGGGGCGGGCAAACAGTTTTGCCCCTTTGGCTAGGCCCTCCCATGACAAGGGATTGAGGCACACCATCTTGAGATTCCCGGTAAAATGGCAAGAACAAGTTGTCTGTACCGTGTGACTGTGAAAGTTCTTTTAAAGTCAAACAAGTTCAAAGTTCGTAGGCACACAATACCCGTTAGATACGGGTTGGTTCGGATCCTGTTTGTGAGCGCCAGAAAAAGGCTTATGATGCACCCCAGAGTATGGGGACTTGGGTATCTGGGCCCTCTGCTGCAGTAGGGATGTCACTGGTGGCCTGCCCAGACCTGTGGCCCTGGTGGTCTGCTTTCAAAAAGGGGAAAATTTAAAAATAATAAAGTATAAAGTTCACGTGACGCCACCTGCAGTTTCTGGTGACTGGACACCAGTGCCGCTTCAGACCTCCGGGAGGCGATGATACTGCAGCTTTGATGGGGCAGCTCCCTGTAGGTGGAGCTGGGCCTCCAGGACAGGAGTGCACCGATGATGTAGATGCAGTCTGTGAAGGTAGGTTGTCAGCAGTGCAGTAGAAGAACAAACACACGGAGACTCTGTCACTCTACCCGGGTACTTTACTGGAACAATTCTTGTGGCAATGCAGTTCACAGTGAAAAGCAGTCTTTCTCAAGAGGTAACCGGCCGGGGTTGCTGGAAGGTCTCTCGGAGTCTACCGTGGGTATGTCTTCTCTTGACTATCCCAGGTCCTGCTGCTGATTCCTGTCCTTGTACCAACCCCTTACTACCAGGCCCATTGGGGTGCTGATGAGTTCCCATGCTTCCTAGCTCTTAAGAAGGGGGAACTTGACTTCTAGTTGGGCAATCCAGGTGTGGCAGTGCTGCTTCGACAGGGTGTCGGGGCTGGTGGACTGACCCGCGACGGCCGGTATTGCGGCTCAGGGGCTAAACTCCACCACATCCTAGGAGCCGGCTCCCTGTGGTGGACCAAGATTCCGCCCGGAGTATGGGCACTCTGGTATCGGGGTTCCCTCTCTCTGTTCCTGGGCTGCCTGTTCCTCTCTCAGGCCCCCTCTCTCTGAGTCCCCTTTTCTCACTCAGGGCTCCCTTTCCTTCTTCTCCACAGGGCAAACTAAAACTCCCCATTTTTCTACCTCCCTCCTCCCCTAACTCTCCCCCCAGGGACTGGGCTCCAACCATATGCCTAGGCTCGAGAGTGGGAGTGCTGGGGTGGGAGCCTCCTACAAACCTTGTATTCCCACTATGACTGGGATAACCGCACACTCTTTTATGGGTGCAGTACCCCAACTGTGACGCCTGACCAGTGGGGCGCCACAGGGGTAAGTGAGGGGGAAAATGGAGATAAAACTGTACGAAGTGGAGTGGTGAAGTAGAGGAGAGGTAAAGCTAGTAAGATAGATAGGGCAGTGGAAAGCGATTTGAGGGAGAGTAAGATTACTGTTCCCGGATTCCGAGGTCAGTAGTAGGGTGGGGGTTGTTGCAGTGAATTCCGCACCTGCCAGCAGTGTGCAGATCCCCCTTGGGTTAAGGTCTATCCAAGTAAAGCAGGGTCTTCCCATGCCAAGGGCTTCCAGGACATAGGCATAGAAATCAATAAAAATCAATAAAACAGCAGCATTAACTAACATAGTAGCGGAGTATTAGATACAGGTAAAAACATTCAAATTTCAATATTGTTAGGATGTAAACAAGGGCTTACTATACGGTGTCGTATGTAGGGCGCCTTTTAGGGAGAAAGGCCCGTCTGCATGCATCATGGGTGCGATGTAGTGATTAGTCATGACTGGCAGGGTTAGGGCCCCCTTTCCTGGCCCCCCGTGTCCCAGTGCCCCCCTTCTTGTACACCACTGTAGCCTTTGTTCTCTCGAGGTCCAGGCTCCCCTCCACCCTCGGGTCGGCGCGGCCACTCAGCGATGTTGAGGTTGGGGACGGGATCCCAAGGCTCTCCAGGAAGGCTGGGATATCCCTCAGGTGGCTTACGAGAGAAGTTGGCCCTCCCTGCGTACCTGGAGATGGAAAGGAAAGCCCCAGGTGTACAGGGTGTTTTTGCTGCGCAGTGCCTCCAGTAGGGGATGGAGAACCCTGTGCTTTTGCTGCGTGCGGTGTGACAGATCGGGCATCAGTTGCCTTGGTACAATAGGGGGTCAGGGGATCAGGCCTTTGCAAGAATGTCCTCTTTTGCTCTGAAGCTGTGGATCCTGCAGATAATGTCTCTGGATCTGGCACCCGCTGGGGGAGGGGAGCCCAGGGATCCATGTGCTCGATCTAGTTGAGGAGCGTACCCTTGGGCATGTTGCGGACTGAGTTAAAGACCCACGGAATATAGTGTCCAGGTCCCTTGCGGGGATGAATTCTGGTAGACCTCAGACCCTAACATTGTTCCTTCTGTCACGGTTCTTTGATGCTAGGGTCACACTTAAATCTGGAATTGCGTTCACCGCATCCAGATCCGGATGCGGTGAACGCAATTGTCTTCTGACATTCAGCAGTCCGGGAAGACCCATGATCTCTGAGGGAGACCCAGCTTTCTCACACTGGGCCCTACATTATGCTGCAAAATTTTGTTGGTAGTCTTCAGACTTCATAATGCCATGCACACAGTCAAGCAGTCCAGTGCCAGAGGCAGCAAAGCAACCCCAAAACATCAGAGAACCTCCGCCATGCTTGACTGTAGGGACCGTGTCTTTTCTTTGAATGCCTCTTTTTTTCTCCTGTAAACTCTATGTTGATGCCTTTGCCCAAAAAGATCTACTTTTGTCTCATCTGACCAGAGAACATTCTTCCAAAACGTTGTAGCTTTTCTCAGGTACGTTTTGGCAAACTCCAGCCTGGCTTTTTTATGTCTCGGGGTAAGAAGTGGGGTCTTCCTGGGTCCCCTACCATGCAGTCCCTTTTCATTCTGACACCGACAGATAGTACGGGTTCACACTGTTGTACCCTCGGACTGCAGGGCAGATTGAACTTGTTTGGATGTTAGTCAAGGTTCTTTATCACCATCCGCACAATCTTGCGTTGAAATCTCTGTCAATTTTTCTTTTCCGTCCACATCTAGGGAGGTTAGCCACAGTGCCATGGGCTTTAAACGTCTTGATGACACTGCGCACGGTAAACACAGGAACATTCAGGTCTTTGGAGATGGACTTGTAGCCTTGAGATTTCTCATGCTTCCTCACAATTTGGTTTCTCAAGTCCTCAGACAGTTCTTTGGTCTTCTTTCTTTTCTCCATGCTCAATGTGGTACACACAAGGACCCAGGACAGAGGTTGAGTGAACTTTAATCCATGTCAGCTGGCTGCAAGTGTGATTTAGTTATTGCCAACACCTGTTAGTTCCACAGGTAAGTTATATGTGCTGTTAATTACACAAATTAGAGAAGCATCACATGATTTTTCTAACAGTGCCAATACTTTTGTCCACCCCCTTTTTATGTTTGGTGTGGAATTATATCCAATTTGGCTTTAGGACAATTATTTTTGTGTTTTTTCATTGAAGACAAATTAAATGAAGATAATAATACCAAAGAATTTGTGATTGCAATCATTTGCAGGGGTGTCAATACTTTTGGCCACAACTGTATATATACATATTAGAGGCTGCTGAGCTAGTGACCAGTGGGCTGTATGCTGTATATGTCAGAGAGACTGCTGCTGGGCTGTATATGTATGGAGGCTTCTGCTGGGCTGTATATATATGAGGGGCTGCTGCTGGGCTGTATATATTAGAAGCTGCTGCTGGGCTATATATATATGAGGGGCTGCTGCGGGGCTGTATATATTGGAGGCTGTGTACCTGTATATATCGGAGGCTGTTGCTGTGCTGGCTGTAAATACTAGAATAGAGGCTGAGGGGCTGCATAAAGTGTATACACAGCACTATACTGTAAACAGGTACACACTATATACATACAGTAACAGTACACACAGATACACTGTAATGCAGGATATAGTGTGGACCTGAATATACAGTATGGTACTGTGTAAGACAGGAACTGCAAGAAAGATACACAGACAGATACACACAGACAGACATACACAGACACAGTCAGAGAGAGATTATACTCACCCACCGCGACACACACTGAAAGTCTTTGCCGTGGTCTGTGGTGGAGAATCCTCTTCTTGTGCAGACATCCTGGCTCCGCTTCCTTCCTCCTGTAAGTTCCTGTTTGTACTGCGCATGGCAGTCTCTTTAGCCCATGCGCAGTACAAATTCCTATGATGAGCAGAGTGCCAATCTCCTCTGCTGCAGCGCTGTGCGGCAGCGATGTGAAAGTATAGCAGCACAACCTAGCATCTTCTATTAGGATCGGAGAAGGCTGTTGCATGCCATAATAAGCTAAGCATTAGGTACAGATACTAAGGAAGTCTGGCTAGCCAGGTCAGTGGATACAGACGCAGGTGCCATGACCCTGCGCAGCCACTGAGAATGATGTAGGACCATAGAACAGGTCCCTACACTTTCAATAGTTACTCTTTTGTTAAATGTTCCTTATCATTAGAAATGGTTCACAGCAAAGAGACATGTATTTTACATGTTTTGAGATATTTATCCCTATATTGGTGGGTGGCCCAGGGCCCAGGCCCCTTGAGTCCCCCCCTAAAGCTGGGCCTAGGTCCTACTACGTCAGAGAAACCCCATAGACGATTGTAATAGCTACCACACCAACCAACAGCTTGCACTTGGGGAGGGGGTATCAGGAGAACAATTATAAAGAAAAAACAAAAATAGCAGTATTTGTACACTGCTAATCACAAAACAATGACTTTGTTACAAATCATAACATTTCTGAGATGGACTGTCCCCTTGCTGAGGTAGTGATACAAAGAGCAGCCATAGCCAATACATGATAACAATAAATGCACCACACTTAGCATTGTACAGGTGTTAGAATTACCACCTGTGCAGGAAATTAAATTATCACCTGGATAATAAGGAAATCATGACGACATGCACTGTTGGTGGCTCCTAAGGACTGGAGTTAGGGAACACGGCTAAAGGGTATGACCTCAACATCAGGGAGATGATCGAACCCATAGGATGGGGTAAAGGTTAATTCATTTGATACTTATTAAAAGTATTCAGAAAAATATTATGCAAACGTTATATGTAGTAGAGAGCAGGGGAAGGGTGGATGATTCAGGATATATACTTGTGGCGCTCCTGCGTCCAGGAGGCCACAAAGGGAACTGCAGCCAGGCAGGTAGGACGACAGTTGAACACCAACACCCTCACAGCCCACACACCCATGTACAGTAGAGGGCAGCACCCAACCCGGAGCCTGGGAACTCTAGGCAGGCGAGGGGTGGTGGGTTTAGAGCAGTGGGTCGGCAAACAAGTAGTCAGGTGACAGAAGGTAGAAATAGTGAAGGAGGGAGAGAAAAGAGTCAGTAGGCCGAGGTAGGCTGAGATGAAAAGACAGAGATCACATGTCCTGGGCAAGTGGGGTGTAAGAGCGCAGAATCTGAACAGAGCCAGTGTGAGCCGCAGAGAGAAAGCAAGTCCGAAGCCAGCACCCCGGGAGTGTGAGGGAAGAGAGGGACGGTGATACCGGGCCCTATAACTACAGCCGAGACGACCAGACTGCAGGCAGAGTAGCCCTCCTATGATACTTGAAGACACAATGGAGAGAGCCTGGTAGAGCCTCACACGGGAGGACTGCTGGAGGCTAGGCTGAAGTAGAGTGTTGGCTCTAGAGGGGACCGTAGTTTCACCCGGCATCCCCAGACAACCGACGGTGGACCACAGCTACACGTTAGGGTCCCTACCCCAAAAGACAGGCAGCTCAGTGGCAACCCGGAGGGCTCACAGGAGTCCGAGCCACCGCCATACTGTCCGGAGTCACACACAACCAAGTGAACAGAAAGAGAGAGAGTCAACAGCCTGGGAAGGACACAGAGACAGAGTGAGGGGTCACAGAGAGGAGAGACCTGGCTGCAGGGAGTAAAGGGAACCCGGAGAGGGAAAGTGTGCCCGTGTAACTGAACTGAACTGTAAGAACTGTACTGAACTGTGAACTGAACTTGAGAAATTAAGAAGTAAACACGGTGAACACTGAATACGACTCCCTTGTATGTCTCTGCCTGAACACGACTCCTTCCATACAGGTTTGCAGCAGCCCTACGCCTGGAGAGCCACAACTTGCAGGCTCCATCGCTGAAGGAGGATTCCTGCAGCACCTGGACAGTAAGTGTACTACACTCAGCACCAGGCCTGCACACTACACAATAGACTTTAACCATCACTGCCCCAGGGAACACAGTTCTGCCCACGAAGAACTATTCCATCTACGCTGCCATTACATCATCCCGGAGGTTCTGCAGCAGCGGCGGCCCCATTACTGGCCGCACACAGTGGGTGGCGTCACGACTGACATTCCCCCTTTCCTCTGTAAATATCCCCTTATTAATGCCAGGGCCCAGGACACGGTCCGGACCAGGACCACCCGTGACTTCCCCAGTAGCAGACCCGGTCCGGTACCGAGTACCCCGTCCCAGTGGGCTCGACAAACTCTTTCAGTAATTTTAAAGCATAACCATCATATTAATCTATATTTCATATGTCAATAGTATACATGGAAATAATATATCTCATCAGAGAAATCTGCTTCTTTCTCCTCCTGGACTTCTTTTTCATTCTGTATTCATGGGTAAAACTGGAAAGTCTGAATTCAGTGGAGACAGATTTACCCTTTATTGAGAATATTACAGGCAGTCATTGTCTTTTCCTATGGGGTCTGAAGGCAGACATCCCACTGCAATTTCTTCTAAATGAGTTACACTTCTCCATAGATCCTTACGAGCACCAACTGTCATCTCCCTTCTCAATAATAGGAAAGTGTGTATTCAGAGGAGACAGATTTCCCCATTATTGAGAATTTTACAGGCAGATATTGTCTTTTCCTATGGGGTGCGGAGGCAGACAGACACACCACTGCAAGTTCTACTGAAATGAGTTGCACTCCTGGATGGGGAGAAAGAATTTACTAAAGAGTCTTGTCCGACCAAACTTCCTCTATCTTTTCAACATGTTACCTATCCCGATCCCTCTTTCATTCCTAAATAAAATTCAGTCTCCCTTCTCCAAATATATTTGGCATAAAAGTGACCTGTATCTTGCTGGTCATTCTTGTGGTGTGTTCCTGAAGGAGAGCCTGGGAAAGCCTCGAAACGCGTAGGGTAAACACTTTCCTTTTACAAGATTCTGGCTTTTCCTTGCAAACAGCAGCGCAGGCTACTCCTCATCTTCAGTCCTTTGGATAACTATCTGGAATAGGGAATGACGCTTCCTAATATACCGGACATATGATCATACAGATCTCCTACTTCTCAATGCCTATTGCTGACATGGAAGAAACTTCTGTATAACAGATATATTGACGCCTTCCATTTTCAAATATGGTCGCTCCGTTTCCCTTATAAAGCGACCAACTGGAGAGTCATTGACCCTCGACTTTTCTTCCAGACCATTGTTATGCCTTAATAGAATTCTGTTCTCATTTATGCCGCATCATTTTCTTGTTCACTAATTCTTATTGTACTGTCTTCTTAAATGTTTATATTCTGCATCATTCTTTTACAATAAAAAGAACATTGAAAAGACAAGTAAAATTATTATTATTATTATTATTTATTTATATAGCGCCATTGGGTTCCATGGCGCTTTACATGAGGATGAGGGAGACAAGAACAAGTACACTAAATCTAGGCGATCAGGACGTACAGGTACAGGAGGGGCAGGGACCCTGTCCACGAGGGCTCACAGTCTATGAGGGGTGGGTTAGGATACAGTAGGATGGGGGAATGTCAGGTATGGGGCGTTCGCCTGGGTCTCATGGCAGGTTGTAGGCTTGACGGAACAGGTGAGTCTTCAGGTGACACTTGAAGTTACTCAGGGTAGGAGAGTGTCTGACGTGTTCGGGTAGGGAGTTCCAGAGTAAGGCAGATGCCCGGGAGAAGTCCTGAACTCGGTTGTGTGAAGAGGTGATGAGGGGGGAGCAGAGGAGGAGTTCTTGGGAGGAGCGGAGGTTGCGTGAGGGTAGGTATCGGGAGACCAGGTCGGAGATGTATGGTGGGGCCAGGTTGTGTGTGGCTTTGTACGTCATGGTTAGTGTTTTGAATTGGGATCTCTTGGAGACGGGGAGCCAGTGAAGGGCTTGGCAGAGGGGGGAGACAGGGGAGTAGCGGGAGGACATATAGATGAGTCGGGCAGCGGAGTTGAGGATAGACTGGAGAGGTGTGAGGGAGTTAGCCGGGAGGCCATTGAGAAGGAGGTTGCAGTAGTCAAGGCGGGAGATGATAAGAGCATGGATGAGTGTTTTAGCGGTGTCGTGGGTGAGGAAGGAGCGGATCCGTGAGATGTTCTTGAGCTGGAGCCGGAGGGATGTGGTGAGGGCCTCGATGTGCGGTTTGAAGGATAGGGAGGAGTCGAGGATTACCCCGAGGCACTTGGCTTGGGGGACTGGGGAGAGGGCGCAGTCGTTGATGCAGATGGATAGGTTGGGAGGTGGGGTGGAATTTCTTGGGGGGAAGACTATGAATTCAGTTTTGTCCATGTTGAGTTTAAGGAAGCGGGCAGAGAAGAAGGATGAGATGGCGGAAAGGCATTGAGGGATTTTCGAGAGTAGGGAGGTGATGTCAGGGCCGGACAGGTAGATTTGGGTGTCGTCGGCATAGAGGTGGTACTGGAGGCCATGGGACTCGATGAGTTGCCCTAGGCCGAGAGTGTAAATGGAGAAAAGTAGGGGTCCCAGGACCGAATCTTGGGGGACTCCGACAGAAAGGGGGTAGGGTGAGGAGGAGGTGTGGGAGTGGGAGACGCTGAAGGTCCAGTCTGCTAGGTATGAGGAGATCCAGGAGAGGGCAAGGTGGCTGATGCCAAGGGATTCCAGGATCCGGAGAAGAAGGGAGTGGTCAACCGTGTCGAAAGCGGCAGACAGGTCAAGGAGTAGCAGGATGGAGTAGTGGTGTTTGTTCTTGGCGGTCAGTAGGTCGTTGGTGACTTTGGTCAGGGCTGTTTCGGTGGAATGGAGGGGTCGGAAGCCGGACTGTAGGCGGTCGAAGTGGAGCACGAGGAGAGGTGAGAGGACAGTTCGGAGTGGACGTGTTGTTCAAGTAGCTTAGAGGCGAATGGGAGAAGAGATATGCGGCGATAGTTAGAGACAGAGGTAGGGTCAAGTGAGGTTTTTTTTAGGATGGGCGTGATTAGGGCGTGTTTGAAGGCCGAGGGGAAGGTACCAGTGCTAAGTGAAAGGTTAAAGAGGTGGGTGAGGGCTGGGATGAAAATGGAGGTGTGGTTGGGAATGAGGTGGGATGGGAGCGGGTCGTGGGCGCTGGTGGTGAGGTGTGATTTTGACAGGAGGGAGGAGAGTTGGTCTTCAGTTATGGGGGGGAAGTGGCTGATGGAGGAGGAGGGCAGTGTAGGTGGGAAGGGGAGTTGTGGGGATAGTGGACCGAAGCTGCTTCTGATCTTGTCGATCTTCTCCTTGAAGAAGGTCGCAAAGTCTTCAGCAGAGATGAGGGGAGAAGGGGGAGTTACCCTTCTCCATAGACCCTTATAAGCACCAACTGTCATCTCCTATCTCAATAATGGGAAAGTGTGCAGACACATTTTACCCAGAAATTGGGAATTTTGAGAATAAAATAGTAGTCCAGGAGGAGAGAATCAGCAGGTTTCTATAATAGGTTACAATTTTTTTTATATTCACCTGTAGTAATTAAGATTTCTTGAAAGAGAAAATTGAAATGACAGTTACTCTATGTCCCTAGCACGACGCACTTGTCCACTACACCATAAAGATTCTGAAAGTGTACAGTAGATGTACTGGTATGAACACAATGGCGGCTGTGCTGCATTTTTCGGCAGCGGTCCGTATGGCATCTGTACATGGACACCCATGTGCTCATCACAGTCTGCGTGAAAACACGGTCATGTAAAAATGACTTAACATTGGTGTACGTGTCCATGTTTTCCCACATACCGGAGGCACTGGCGTGTGAGGCCTACAAGTATGATATTCCACATTTATCATGAATATTGCTAGACGGCTTTAGTAGTAAGGCATTGTGCTGTCTACAATCCTCACTCATCATTTTAAGCATTTTCTAATATACTTTTCAGAGGAAATAAGCGAAGTATTGCAGGAAATCCTTTTACCTTCCCAAAGTGGCTAATACTTACAGTTTTATGTAGAAAGGAAATAATTAATTGAACTAGAGAGGAAGGCAGCTGAATTTCCTGCTGCTCCACGCACAATAGGATTTGCCCTTCGGTCCTCTGGCGGTGTCATGTTAACAGATGTGTGACAAGCTCAGGCTTCCACAATGGCTGGAGAGGCAGCGATGGAGCAGTGTGCGCTATACTGATAGTCTTGATGGGTAAAAACAAGGGCGATGGTGGAAATGTGCGTCTATATGAGAAACGGATAAACATAGACTGGTCTGACTTAACAAATGAGATGGGTGGGGGATTGCTGAGGTATACGTCAGAATCAACAGAGCAGATATTGAAATGTTTCTTGGGGCAGATTTGAAATAATTAGTATTCTCGTTATTCTAGGTTTAGCAGTGGACGATGCTGCACAATGGTTGACAGTCCTCCTTGTATGTGTGTTCATCCATGAACATCCATCAAGCATATGTTCATCCGTCAAGCATAATGTAGGCCGCCCACTGGACTCTTAAGCCCAGAATAAAGAGAAATGTAAGTGAATAAAATACAAGTTATATCCAAGCTTTCCCACAAAAGCATATAGCATTCTGCTTCACCCTTCTGCATGATAAAATTACTTGATGTGGGCCTGATGCTATCGCATCGGGAGGGTGGTGACATCACGATGGGGGCGGCTGTCTTCATCCTGTGAGGTCTCTCCCATATCAGCTGTCTATCCCCCACCCATACTCTCTCCCAATGTATGTAAATAAATGTATTTTTACTTAAAAACCTGTTTCTTTTAATAATAAAGTGTTTAATTTCCTGGTAAAACAATGTGTAGGGTTTCGCTGTATTTTCTAGTGCTAGTGCAGGTAAACAAAGTAGCTACTAGCTGCCAACCCCTGCTACCTGGTGTTACTTTGGCTGGTAATGAAAAATACTGAGAAGCCCTATTTTTTTGGGGTATTTAAATGAATAACCTTAACAAAATTGGCGTGGGTTTCACCATATTTTTTATTGCCAGCCAAAGTAACACAGACTGCTGGGGGCTGGAATTCTCAGAGTGTTGAGGCCAAAGAGTTCTGGGCCCCCCACGCTGAAACTTGCAGCCAGCAGCTGCCCCAGAATTGGCTCCTCCATGAGTAACGCCAAAGCCTCACTTTTTCCAGCTGCCGTGTAGCGGTAGCAGACTGGGTAATGTCAGGTTGATGTCAGTTTTTTCTGGCAGCTGACACCAAACCCTATTGATAGTGTCAGCCATCAGTATGACAGCCAGCCATTAGCAATACTGTTAGTAATGAGAAAAAAAACACAGAGACAAATCTTTTATTAGGCACAAAATAGAAAGATTCTTTTTATTATCCACTTTATTAGCTCCCACCAAGTTATCGTCCAACATAATCCTGGAATTAATGTAATCTTGCAGTGGAGCGGTGTGATGCATCATACCACCACCATCTTCGTATTCCCGAGTGTCCAAAGAAGGTGGCTGCGTGAATAAGTGTGTTTCTATGTATGCATATGTGTATGTGGGTCAGCGGCGGGTGGACGGGGGAAGGGAGCTGACAGGCGAGTGGAGGGTCAGGCTGATGGGAGAGCATGGAAAAGACAAGGGGGTGCGCATCTGGTCGGGGTGAGCAGTGTGGGGTGGGGTTGGGGGGTGAGCAGTGGGTGGGGGGGGCCAGGTTGCTGGGAGGGAGTGTGGAGTGGACAGAGATGTGCACAGCAGGTGGGTGAGCAGCGAGCAAGAGTCTGGCTGCCTTGAGGGAGCGTGGAGCGGACAGGGGGTGAGAATCATATGGGGGGGGTCAGGCTGCTGTGAGGGAGATTGGAGCAGACAGGGGGGTGAGCAGCAGGGGGTGGGGTGGTGAACAGCAGACCTGGGGTGAGCGGGAGCATGTAGTGAGATGAGTGGGCTGTGTGGTGCTGAGCGGGGAGCATGCTGTAGTGGTAAGTGGGCTGTGCGGTGCTGCAGGGGTGAGTGGGCTGTGTGGAGCTGAGCATGCTGCTGGTGTGAGTGGGCTGTGCAGGGAGCATGTTGCAGGGGTAAGTGTGCTGTGCAGGGAACATGCTGCAGGGATGAGTGTGCTGTGAGGGGGTGAGTGAGGAGCATGGTGTGGGCTGCAGTGGTTAGTAGGCTGTGCGGGGTGAGCATGCTGCAGGCGTGAGTGGGCTGTGAGAGGGTAAGCGTGCTGCAGGAGTGAATGGGCTGTGAGGGGGTGAGCATGCTGCAGGAGTGAGTGGGATGCACAGGGGTGAGCATGTTGCAGGAGTGGGCTGCGCGGGGGTGAGCATGCTTCAGGAGTGAATGGGCTGTGTGGGGGTGAGCATGCTGCAGGAGTGAGTGGGCTGGGAGGGGGTAAGCATGTGCAGCAGTGAGTGGGCTGTGTGGGGGTGAGCATGCTGCAGGAGTGAGTGGGCTGTGTGGGGAGCAGGCTACAAGAGTAAGTGGGCTGAGCGAGGAGCGTGATACAGGGGTGAGTGGGCAGTGCGAGGGTCAGCATGTTGCAGGAAGGAGTTGGATGTGCAGGGAGCGTGCTACAAGAGTGAGTGGGCTGTGCAGGGAACATGCTGCAGGGGTGAGTGGTCTGGGCGAGGGTGAGCGGGGAGCATGCTGCAGGGGTGAGCGGGCTGTGCAGGGGTCAGCAGGGAACATGCTGTGTTTGGGTGTGTGGGGAGCGTGTTGCAGGGGTATGTGGGCTGCGCGGGGGTGAGTGGAGAGAGTGCTGCAGGGATGAGTGGGCTGTGAGCGGGTGAGTGGAGTGGGCTGCAGTGGTGAAAGGACTGTGCAGGGGTGAGCATGCTGCAGGGGTGAGAGGGCTGTGTGGGGCTGAGTGTGCTGCAGGAGTAAATGGGCTTTGTGGGGGTGAGCATGATGCAGGAGTGAGTGGGCTGTGCGGGGGTGAGCATGCTGCAGGAGTGAATGGGCTGTGAGGGGGTGAGCATGCTGCAGGAATGAGTGGGATGCACAGGGGTGAGCATGTTGCAGGAGTGGGCTGCGCGGGGGTGAGCATGCTTCAGGAGTGAATGGGCTGTGTGGGGGTGAGCATGCTGCAGGAGTGAGTGGGCTGGGTGGGGTGAGCATGTGCAGCAGTGAGTGGGCTGTGTGGGGGTGAGCATGCTGCAGGAGTGAGTGGGCTGTGTGGGGAGCAGGCTACAAGAGTAAGTGGGCTGAGCGAGGAGCGTGATACAGGGGTGAGTGGGCAGTGCGAGGGTCAGCATGTTGCAGGAAGGAGTTGGATGTGCAGGGAGCGTGCTACAAGACTGAGTGGGCTGTGCAGGGAACATGCTGCAGGGGTGAGTGGTCTGGGCGAGGGTGAGCGGGGAGCATGCTGCAGGGGTGAGCGGGCTGTGCAGGGGTCAGCAAGGAACATGCTGTGTTTGGGTGTGTGGGGAGCGTGTTGCAGGGGTATGTGGGCTGCGCGGGGGTGAGTGGAGAGAGTGCTGCAGGGATGAGTGGGCTGTGAGGGGGTGAGTGGAGTGGGCTGCAGTGGTGAAAGGACTGTGCAGGGGTGAGCATGCTGCAGGGGTGAGAGGGCTGTGTGGGGCTGAGTGTGCTGCAGGAGTAAATGGGCTTTGTGGGGGTGAGCATGCTGCAGGAGTGAGTGGGCTGTGCGGGGGTGAGCATGCTGCAGGAGTGAGTGGGCTGTGTGGGGGTGAGCATGCTGCAGGAGTGAGTGGGCTGTGTGTGGAGAGAGCTACACGAGTGAGTGGGCTGAGCAAGGAGTGTGATGCAGGGGTGAGCGGGCTGTGTGGGGGTGAGTGTGGTGCCCCTGCGACCAGGGCGGCCACAGGGTGAACTGCAGCCAGGTAAGGTAGTGACAGTTGACTGAAAAACATCCACACAGGTATACACACCAACCCTACGCCTAGGACTCTAGGTTAGGCAAGGGGTAGCAGTGGTTAAGAGTAGTGTGGGTAGAGCATAAAGCAGCACTGAACAAGTGGGTGGAGAGACCAACAATAGAGAAACCTGGGAACACACAGTTAGCTGGCCTTCACACCACGGTTTAATCCCGGACCCCGGACCGGATTTTGGCCCCATAGTATCCTATGGGGCCGGATGGAGCCGGAAGGCAGCTCCGGGAGGAATCAGATTTTTGTCCCGCACACAAAATCGGAGCATGCAGTATTTTTGTGTCTGGGGAGAAAAATCTCCCCAAATCGGATCCTCCCGGGTTCGGGGCAATCCGGCTCTCCCTAACATGAGACTCTATGGGGCCGGATTGCCCCGATCCAGGAGAATCCGGCAACCGGACACCGGCGGCTGCACGCTGCTGTAATTTCAGGACCGCGGCTAGCTCCCTGCTAGCTGCGATCTTGAATAATCAGCAGCTGCGGCTGCTATTAGCAGCATCCAGCTGCACACCGGATCAGAAGGCATATTTGCCCTCCGGTTCTGTTTGCAAATCCGATCCGGGGCTGTCAGGTACATCCCGGATTTCACCGTGGTGGATGCCGGCCTTAGAGGGGGAGAAGTAGAACACCAGGTTGGAGGCAGACATTCCCAGGAGGAGAACACTGGAGGCTAGGCCGCTACAGCCAGAGAGCCAGCTCTGTAGAAGTGACCGGGGGCACTCTAGGACCCTAATCACGAGACACACTAGCATGGGGCAGGTACTCTATGACCTGCAGCCTACCTACCACCACGGTCTAGGAACACAACCATCAGACTGGGGCTAATGACCATGACAGAAAGGTAATCATCACACAAGAGCCCATGAAGGCCAGAGTGAATGAGGAGACAGAGAGAGAAAAGGGTCTGAAAGGACTTGAGGGAAGCAACGCAGAGGAGCTGCATCACCCAGTTACCCGGAGCAATGCTAAAGTGTGAGAACTGTAACTTGAAAGAGCTGAAAGAACTGTAACTTGTAAACTGTTGTGAACTGCTACTAAAGAACTTTGAGTAAAGTACCCGGTAAGCTCACCATTGCCTGAGACTGCTTTCTTCCAGCTCCGCAGCAGAATCCCACCTGAGGAGCGGGAGACTGCTTTTCCTACACAGTGGCTGGAGAAGCTGCAGCAGCAAAGTAAGTCAACTGCGCCGAACACAACCCCTCACCAGGCTCATCCATTACTACTACACCTGCCCTCATCTCCACCCAAGGAGGGCTTACCATCCACACTGCCTCAAGTCACTGTCCCCAGAAGAAATATGGCAGCGGTGGTTCTACTAACCACATACCCCGGGTAGCGTCACAACAAATCCCCTGTAAATACTCCCTTTACTTGCCGCATCTGGGACAACGGGATCGGGCCCGCCACCTTGACACCCCCAGAGACAGTATAAACCCGGTCTCGAGTACCCGGGTCCCTAGTGTGCGACATGAGCATGCTGCAGGGGTGAGTGGGCTGTGCAGGGGTGAGCATGCTGTAGGAGTGGGCCGTGTGAGGTGAGCAGGGGCTCTGCAGGTTGACCAGGAGCTGTACGGGAAGGAGAGGGGGTTGTGCGAGCCAAATGGGGCTTCGTGCATGCGCAGTAAATCAGATCGGTGCCATCTTGGAACACTTATGCCAATGGCTGGCCTGATTTATTGCGCCTGCACCATCAGCATAATCTTTTTAGCATCATGTTTTTTCTTCCGTCACTGGTGTTTGCGGTGAGCTATGGCGTTTAGGGCGCGTGCCCGGGGGGCCCACTGATGATACTGCGGAAGCCACTTGTACCGCCAGCGGGCTCAATATTAACACACCCATTACCGGGGTGTGTTAATATGGCTTTCAGGGCGGTCGCATTGCATTCTGGGATTCGTGAACATCGCCTCTGAAGTCGATGACAGACACCACTATGTTAGTATGTAATAGTAGATGGGGACCTGGAGCTATCGCATAGGGAAGGCGGTGACATCATGATGGGGGTGGGCTCTGTGGGGCGGTGTCCATCACTCCCCCACTCTGTGCTGTGTTACCCCTCTGTGTGCTGTCTCTCTGTCCCCTATGTGCTGTCTCTCTCTTGCATGTGTGCTGTCTCTCTCTTCCCTGTGTGCTGTCTATTCCCTGTGTGCTGTCTCTGTCTTCCCTATGTGCTGTCTCTCTCCCCCTGTGTGCTGTCTCCCTCTTCCCTGTGTGATGTCTCTCTCCCCCATGTGCTGTCTCTCTCCACCCATGTGCTGTCTCTCCCCCTTGTGTCCTGTCTCTCTCCCCTCTGTGTGCTGTCTTCTCCCCTCTGTACTCTCTCATTTGAGCTGTCTTCCCCCTGTGTGCTCTCTCTTTCTCCTGTGTGATAGCCCCTACCACTGTGGGAAAAGTAAAATTAAAACAAAGTATGGAAAAGGTAACAATACACTGCTGGGGTGGGGGCACATAGGCTGCTGAGATATGATCACATACATTGCTGGGGGGAGGCACATTCACTGCTGGGGTGGAGACACATAAGCTGCTGGAATGTGGTCACATACATTGCTGGGTGGAGGCACATATACTGCAGGGATGGGGGCACATAGGCTGCCGGGGTGGGGGCACATACACTGCAGGGGGAAACATAGGGTACTGGGTACTGGGAGTCAGCACATACTTTACTGAGCTCACATGGCCTGCTGAGGTAGGGGGCACATTATACACTGCAGGGGAACACATAGGATGCTCAGGGGGAGGCACATACACTGCTGGGTAGCACATAGGCTGCTGGGTTGGGGACACATACACTGAAGAGGGAAGCATACGCTCCTGGGGAGCAGCAGATATTTACTGGGGGCATAATGACTGCTGGGGTGGGGGCACATACACTGCAGGGGGGAGCATACACTGCTGGAGGGCACATGAACTGCTGGGGAGGTGGCACATACACTGCTGGGGAGCACATCAACTGCTAGGGTTGAGGCTTATGCACTTCAGGCACATAGGCTGCTGGGGGGGTGGAACATATTTTGATGGGGGGCACATACACTGCAGAAGGGCGCATAGGCTGCTGGGGGAGTCGGCAAATACTTTGACGGGGGACACATGGGCTGCTGGACTGGGGGAACATACACTGCAGGGGGCACATAGGCAACTGGGGGGCAGCACATACTTTGCTGCGGAGACAGAGGGAGCCGCTGTCTGTGCACCCACACTCCGTGTCTAGAAAAGAACCTTAGTGATGTCATAGTCATGTGATCTGTGATATGCACCATGACCGTGATATCACCTCAGGTCCTGCAGGATCTCATTCTGTGGTCTTTTCGGGGGGTGGATGGCTGGCACCGAGCTATTGGGGGGGGGGGGGGGGGGAGGCTGCGGCGTGTGGGGACCGTGCGAGGGTGAGCAGGCCTCAGGTCGTGTGTGCGGGTGCCGCTAGCAGGCCCCGTATTTGCACACCTATCACTTGGGTGTCCAAGCATGGCTGTTGGTGTAGCTTGTGGTAGCACGCTGATTAATGGGATATGGACACATCCAGATGGTAGTTGATGACTTCACATCACTAGCAACTCGCACATTAAAGTCAGCACTCACCTCCACTAAACTGGCTTACTTCATTACCCTCATATCCTCTTTGTCCCACAACCCCAGGCATCTATTTGACTGTTTAACTCCCTCCTCTGCCCACCACTGCCCCCTCCGACCTCCCATATCTCTGCAGAAGACTTTGCAATACACTTCAACAACAAGATCGATCAGATCAGGCAAGTCTTTGCTACCCAACCATCACAATCCCTATGTATACCAGACCACTACCCTCCCCTCCATCACTGAAGGAGAACTTGCACACCTCCTCTCCAAATCGCACCTCACCACTTGTGCATTTCACCCCATCCCATCCCACCTGCTCCCCAACTTCACCACCACACTCATCCCATCCATAACCCATGTCTTCAACCTATTATTTACTTCTGGTATCTTTCCCTCCGCTTTCAAACATGCCACAATTTCACCTATCTTAAAGAAACAATCCCTTGACCCAATCTCCACATCCAGCTACCGCTTCCCATCTCTCATCTAACTCTCTCTTTGACAACCTTCAATCCAGCTTTCGCCCCCACCATTCCACCAAACTGCCTTAACCTAAATTATTAACTTCTTATTGCCAAAGCTAACAGATATTTCTCCATCCTCCTCCTATTCTAGACCTGTCCTCTGCTTTCGACACCATCGACCACTCCCTCCTACTACAGATCCTCTCTTCCATTGGTATCACTGACCTTGCCCTCTCCTGGATCTTCTTATACCTTTCTGACTGCACATTTAGCATCTCCCACACCCACACTACCTCCTCACCCCATCCCTTTTCTGTCAGGGTCCCTCAAGGCTCTGTCCTGGAACCCCTGCTCTTTTCCATCTATACCCTTGGCCTGGGACAACTCATAAAGTTACATGGCTTCCAGTACCACCTGTATGCTGATGACACTCAGACATACCTCTCTGGCCCATACGTGACTTCTCTGCTGTCCAGAATCAGCCATATCCTCCTTCTTCACCTTTTGCTTCCTAAAACTAAATGAAGACAAAAACCAAACTCATCATCTATCCTCCATCTCATGCATTTATCACAATAAATGGCATCATATTTTGCCCTGTACCTGAAATCCGCTGCCTCGGAGTAACCCTTGACTCTGTCTTATCCTTCTAACCACACATCCAAATCCTCGCCACCTCCTGCTGACTAGAACTCAAAAATATTTCTGTCACTTCCTTAACCCTCAATCTACTAAACTACTAGTGCATGCCCTCATCATCTCCCGCCTTGACTACTGCAACTTCCTCCTCTGTGGCCTCCCTGCTAACACACTGGCACCTCTCCAATCTGTCCTTAATGCTGCTGTCCAGCTAATCCACCTCTCTCCTTGCTGCTCTTCCACTTCTCCCCTCTGCAAATCCCTTCCTTTTCTCCCAATTCCGCAGCGCATCCAATTCAAACTACTAACACTGACCTACAAAGCCATCCACAATCTGTCCCCCCCATATATCTCTGAACTAATCCCCCGATATCATCCAACTCGTAATATTCTATCCTCCTAAGAGCTCCTTCTTTCCTCCACACTTGTACGTTTCTCATATACCCGCCTACAAGACTTCGCCTGAGCATCCCCCATCCTCTGGAATACTGCACTCCAAAACGTCTGACTGTCCCCCACACTCAGAACCTTCAAGCGGAACCTGAAAACCCATCTCTTCAGAACAGCCTACAGCCTTCAATGAACCCAGTGCCACCTGACCTGGCACCCCACTTCCACCTGACCTGGTGCCCCACCCCCACCTTCTCTGGCGACCCACTGCCACCTGACCTGGTGCCCCACCGCCACCTGACCTGGCGCCCCACTGCCAGCAGTAGTCCACCACCACCAAAGCAGACCCAACCTACTGTCTCCCTCCCCATTGCCCTATAGAAGCAGGATCCTTCCTTCCCTCTGTACCAGTCTGTCACTGTTAGGGTATGTGCCCACAGGACGTTTTTAAAGCAGTCCTGAACGCAGCAAACCCTGAGGATCCTAGAGTCCTTGACAGGAGATTAGCTATGATCTTGTCTGCGTTTTTTTTGCGCGTTTTTTGCGCGTTTTCTGTGTGTTTTTTGTGCGTTTTTACTGCGTTTTTGATAGCTGCGTTTTTCCTGCATTTTTTCCATTGACTTTAGCAAAAATGCAGGAAAATAATTAACATGTCAATTATTTCCCATCCACACCAAAAACCCAGGTATTTGACAGTTTTTGACACTTGCAAAACCAATGTGTGGGCACAGAGCTTCTGTGAAACACATTGGTTTTGCTGGGAATCAAAACCGCAGAAACAAATTAGCATACATTATCAACCGCAGGAAAAACGCAGCAAAAACGTCCTGTGGGCACATACCCTTAGTTTGTTCATTGTATTTTTAACTTGTTTGTATGTAACCCTTTCTCATGTAAAGTACCATGGAATCAATGGTGCTCTATAAATAATAATGACGGACAGCAATAGGTATTATATTAGATGCTCGTATATTAAACATTTATAGTGACTGGATACTTAGAGAATTTTGGATCCTTGTGCAAAAGCTGCATCGTGGCTTCACCTACTATGTGCCAGTTATAAAACATATGTGACAGAGAGGTCACTGGCATCAGGGTATGAGCATGACTCCACCTCTATCTATCTACCTATCTATATATCTACAACCCCTGGCAAAAAATATGGAATCACCTGACTCGGAGGATGTTCATTCAGTTGTTTAATTTCGTAGAAAAAAAGCAGATGACAGACATGTCACAAATCTAAAGTAATTTCAAATGGCAACTTTATGGCTTTAAGAAACACTAAAAGAAATCTTGAAAAAAAAATGTGCTAGCCAGTAACGGTTACTTTTGTAGACCAAACAGGGGGGGAAATTATGTAATCACTCAATTCTGAGGAAAAAATTATGGAATCAACCTGTAAATTTTCATTCCCAAAACTAACACCTGCATCAAATTAGATCTGCTCGTTAGTCTGCATCTAAAAAGGAGTGATCACACCTTGGAGAGCTGTTGCACCAAGTGGACTGACATGAATCATGGCTCCAACACGAGAGATGTCAAGTTAAACAAAGGAGAGGATTATCAAACTCTTAAAAGAGGGTAAATCATCACGCAATGTTGCAAAAGATGTTGGTTGTTCACACCAGTTGTGTCTAAAATCTGGACAAAATACAAACAACATGGAAAGGTTGTTAAAGGGAAACATACTGGTAGACCAAGGAAGACATCAAAGCGTCAAGACCGGAAACTTAAAGCAATATGTCACCAAAACAGGAAATGCACAACAAAACAAATGAGGAATGAATGGGAGGAAACTGGAGTCAATATCTGTGACCAAACTGTAAGAAACCGCCTAAAGGAAATGGGATTTACACACTGAAAAGCTAAACAAAAGCCATCATTAACACCTAAACAGAAAAAAACAAGGTTACAATGAGCTAAGGAAAAGCAATCGTGGACTTGGGATGACTGGATGAAAGTCATATTCAGTGATCAATCACGAATCTGCATTGGGCAAGGTGATGATGATGGAGTTTTTGTTTGGTGTCGTTCCAATGAGCTTTATAAAGATGACTGCCTGAAGAGAACATGCAAATTTCCACAGTCATTGATGATATGGGGCTGCATGTCAGGTGAAGGCACTGGGGAGATGGCCGTCATTACATCTTCAATAATTGCCCAAGTTTACATTGATATTTTGGACACTTTTCTTATCCCATCAATTGAAAGCATGTTTGGGGATGATGAAGTCATTTATCAAGATGATAATGATCCTGTCATAAAGCAAAAACTGTGAAAACATTCCTTGAAAGAAGACACATAAGGTCATTGTCATGGCCTACAAATAGTCCGAATCTCAATCCATTTGAAAATCTTTGGTAGAAGTTGAAGAAAATGGTCCATGACAAGGCTCCAACCTGTAAAGGTCCCGTCACACAATCCAACATCAGCTGAGATGTCGGATGTGATGCCGCGGGTGCGCGCTCACTTCCCACATCGCAGCCTAGCTGTCACACCACAAGATGTTGCCGGTGACGGCGCTGCGATGTTGGCGCCGTGATTGCTCGCTGGGCTGGGATCAACCGAGCGAGTGATCCGCTGCAATGAAGCGAAAAGGCGGGATCGGCCGTGACATCGCTATTGCGGTGTCACACCGAACGATCCCGCCAGTTGTTTAAGCTGAAGTTGACAGGTTTTCCTGCATGCAGGAAAACCTGTCAACTCCAACTTGAACAACTATCGTTGTTGAATCGTGTGTTTACACGCAACGACGCAACAACTATGTCGTTTCAACATTGTTCTTGACGTCACTTTTGAACGACGTCGGAAACGATGTTGAAAGGTGTGACGGTACCTTTAAAGAGAACCTGTCACCTGGATCTAAGCCCCTACACTATCACTAGCTGTCCCTACACCTCCCTAGCTGCTCTCTATCTATCCCTCTCTGAGGTAAAGGGGTCCTATAAAACAGCAGAAAGATAACTTATAACTTACAGCAGTCCCTGAGGCTGGGGATCGAAAAGGCGGCGCAAGGCTCCATTCAGCACTCATCCATGCAGCAGCGCACGCCCCGCTGGGCAGCATTATTGTTTCTTCATTGTGGCCTCCTTCATTTGGAATCTCCCGCCCTCTTTACACCTATCATGCCCAGGCCGCTACATCACATCCGGCGCGGTGCATTATGGGGCATCACGTGATCGGCCCCAGTGCATTATGGGCTGATCACGTGATCGACCCGGCTTCAATAAGCGCATTGCGCATGCGTGGAGCTGGGCCGATCACGTGATCGGCCCCATAATGCACTGGGATGTTCCCTTTAAGGTACCTTTACACGCCGCAATATCTGCTGGGAATCCTGACGGCGATATGTCGCCCTGAAACTATCGCCGTCAAATTGCCTCCCAGTTGCGGCGTGTAATTGGGGAATTTGGCTGTGATAAATCGCCTGTCGCCTGGTTCCTGATTTCAGAGCACTGCTCCAAAATCAGAGGCAATCAGGAAGGCGAGATTTCCGGCTTTTGGTGTGTGATAGGGTGATAGTGATGGAATCTGCGTCGCCTATTGATTTCCCGTAGGCGTGCCACAGCGTGCTTGAGTCCGCGCCCCGTGTGCGATGATTGGTAGTGGCTACTGTATTCCCATTGGCTGTCAGTTGACAGGGCGCCATATTTGAAGAGCTGTCCGTTCAGCAACACACACATCTTCAATGACGTCATGTATTAGCCATCCTTTCAGAGCAGGCTGACCAACGTAACGCTGTTGCGTTGTCCAATGAGCGCGTATGGGGCGCTGTGTAAACCACTGTGGCACGCCTATCTCCTCACAGCGCTGACCATGTACGCCCACATTGCCTTTGGGATTGCGGCGTGTGAAGCGTCGAGGAAATGCGACCGGATTGGTTCCGCTGTGGGTGAGGCGATTTCCGGGGCGACACATCGCCTTTATTTCAGGGCAAAATTGTGGTGTGTAATAGCGCCATCGGCGATCTGAGGCAACCATGAAAAACATGCATGCGCACGTTAGATCACCTCATATCGCCAGCAGATATTGCGGCGTGTAAGGGCACCTTTACACGCCGCAACCGCGGCGATAAATTCTGACGGTGATATGTCGCCCTGGAACCATCGCCGCCAGATTGCCTCCCAATTGCGGCATGTAATTTGGGAATTTGGCGGTGATATGTCGCCTCGCCATGGTCGCCTGATTTCAGAGCATGCACTGAAATCAGGTGACCGTGGTGAGGCGACATATCGCCGCCAAATTTCCAAATTACATGCCGCATTTGGGAGGCAATCTGGCGGCGATGGTTCTAGGGCGACAAATCGCTGTCAATATTTCTCGCCGCATAAGTGGCGTGTAAAGGTGCCCTTAAGCTGATCTGGCAACAGCAATCAGAGAAAGTTGGAGCCAGATTGATGATGAGTACTGTGTGTCACTCATTAAGTCCATGCCTCAGAGACTGCAAGCTGTTATTAAAGCCAGAGATGGTGCAATAAAATACCAGCAATGGATTTGAGTATTATTTTTTTGTTTGTTTGTCATGATTCCATAATATTTTCCTCAGAATTGATTGATTCCATAATTTTTCCGCCTGCTTGGTCTGCAAAAGTAACCACTACTGGCTAGCCGCTAGCACATTTTTTTTAAGATTTCTTATAAGGTACCTTTAGGGTATGTGCACATCAGTCGTTTCGTGGGCTGTTTTTGGAAGTTTTCCATCGGCGGGTTCCACTGAGTTTTATGTTAATTTATGTTAATCCTAGCCACCGGTTGGATTAACATGCTAGTCAATGGAGTTTAGAAAACGCTGTCTACATTAGAACGATTTTTGTCTGGTCGTTTTCAGTTTATTCACCGGTTTTCCACCGGTTGTCAAAGATAGAGCAAGCGACTTCTTTTCAGCGTTTTTCCAGCGGGTCCAGATGAACAAGTGCACCAAAGACCAGTCTGGAAATCGCTAAGAAAAACGCCGGGGAAATCGCCAAGAACACGCTGTACAAACGCTAGTAACCCGATCGCAAATCGTTAGCAAAACGCTAACAAAACTAGGGACACTGGCGAGTTCAGAAAACTCAGTTCTGCCATTCTCCACCGGTTCCCGGTCGTTCTGCAAAGATGCAGAAACGACTGATGTGCACATACCCTTACATGCCACAACCAGAGGAGACATTTTTGGCAGCGATATTTCTCGCTGGAAGTTTCGCCGCCAATTTGCCTCCTTATTACAGTGTGTAAATTGAGAATTTGGCGGCAATAAAACCAATGTCGCCTGGCTTTGATTTCAGAGCAGTGCTCTAAAATCGAAACCAGGTGACATTTGTGTTATCACCGCCAAATTCCTGATTTACATGCCGCAAAAAGGAGGCAATTGGGTGGAAATGTGGTAGCGATATTTCCAGGTCGCAATATCGCTGACATTTCTCGCCGCGGTTGCAGCGTGAAAACCTTAGGGTACCTTTACACACCAGAACCTCGGCGAGGAATCTGACCAGCGACATGTTGCCCTGGCACCGTTGCAGTCAAATTACCACCCAGTTGTGGCATGCAATTTGGGAATTAAACCTATCGCCTGGTTCCGATTACAGAGTACTGCTCCAAAATCAGAGGCAATCATGAAGGCGGGATTTCCGGCTTTTGGCGTGTGAACGGGCGATAGTGATGGAATCTGCGTCGCCTATTGATTTCCCGGAGGCGTGCCACAACGTGCTGGAGTCCGCGCCCCGTCAGCGATGATTGTTGGTGGCTACTGTGTTCCCATTGGCTATCAGTTGATAGCGCGCCATATTTGAGAGTGTATTGGTGTCAAACTCCGACACACGATGGCATCAGGTATTAGCCAGCCCTCCAGCACAGGCTGGCCAATCATGACGCTATTGCGTTGTCCAATGAGCGCGCTTGGGGCGCGGGAGGCTACCAGATGTTTTCCGCTTTTGGTGTGGCGATTTCCGGGGCGACACATCACCTTAGGTTGAGGGTGTAATTGCAGCGTGTGAAAGCGCCATCGGCGATTGTGGTGACCATGAAAAACGTGCATGCGCATGTTAGATCGCCTCATATCGCCGCCAAAAGGGGCCTGTCACACGGTGCCACATCGCTGGAGATGTCGCCGGCGACCGGCGGGAGCGTGCACGCTTTTGGCGCCCCGCCAGCATTGCCGCTCCCCCGTTTACATGGGGAGACACCTCCGGCGATGCACCGGTGAGCTGACAGGCGGCATCGCCGCTGGGGTGTCTGAAAACCCCAGTGGCGATGCAGTACCATCACCTGTCAGGTCGCCGGCGGCCGTTTACATGGGGCGATGTGTACACGTGGCCCCAGATCGGTCGCCTGGTTTCAGAGCACTGCTCTGAAACCAGGCGACCACTAAAAGGCGTCGCATTAGGCGACGCAGGGGTGATGTTGCCGCCGATAGGCCACGCCCCTACATGGCCTAGGTAATGGGCGGCGATGTCGCGTGACGTGGCCTTTAGTGTTTCTTCAAGGCAGAGAGTTGCCATTTGAAATGACTTTAGATTTGTGCCATGTCTGGGATCTGCTCTTTTCTACAAAATTAAACAACTGGATGGACATCCTCCGAGGATTCCATCATCTGTATCTATCTCTACACCTCTGACAGCAGGTTCTGCATCATTACTCTATATCAAACCCCAGTTGCCGCCATAGATCAGGCTCCTATGATGGGCGCTCCGCTCTCTCTCTCTCTGTCTGATCTGTGGTTTGTGGTCTCTCTGATCGCTTACAATCATTTCCGCTCAACCCGTGACCGGCAGCTAGGGAGTTAATCGTGCTCCCTCTCTGTCTATTGGAGCGTCGCTGGTGACGTCATCACCCGCGCGTCCCCGCCCGTTTGGCGGTGTTGTGCGTGGCGGGCACGTGCACGGAGCGGCGGGAGCGCGCACTGAGGTGTGAGAACAGAATAGAGGCGGCTGCGGACGGCAGAGAAGTGAGAGTCTCCGGGAGGACTGATCGGTGCGGCGGAGGAGAGCTGGTATGGAGGCCGGAGGGCTCGGGTGAGTGCGGAGCCGGGCCAGGCGCCATGTACGAGTTGTGTGTTGTCCCGTGTATAGTGCGGGGAGGAGGGGACCTGCCTGGTGCAGCCCTCACCTATGTGTGGAGGCCGGAGAGCAGTGTACAGGCACATCTGGAAGAGACCTCCACAGCTTTCTTTACCTGTATGTCATATCTGGTCACTTAGGAGTTAAGTCCCATGCTCCAATGAGGTCAGTGCCCTGTGGATGAATTATAGTGGCTACCTACAGGCCACCTACATGGCTTCAGAGCTGACGGGGTGACGCGTTTTCGATGGCTGGAGGATGTGTTGTTGGTGGTGGGGGTAACGTGGTGATGGCTGGAGGACGTGTTGGTGGGGGCGACGCGTCGGTGGCTGGAGGGCATGTTGGTGGGGGCAACACGTTTTCGATGGCTGGAGGACGTGTTGTTGGCGGGGGCGACGTGTTTTCGATGGT
Organism: Allobates femoralis; assembly: GCA_033576535.1. Classification (NCBI taxonomy): domain Eukaryota; kingdom Metazoa; phylum Chordata; class Amphibia; order Anura; family Aromobatidae; genus Allobates; species Allobates femoralis. The sequence continues at coordinate 156,764,094 of JARQOC010000006.1, forward strand.
GAGAGTGTTGTGGCGGGCAACACGTCGGTGGCTGGAGGACATGTTGGCGGGGGTGACGCGTTTTCAATGGCTGGAGGACGTGTTGGGTGGCGACAGGCTGGAGGAAGCGTTGGCATGGGCGACGCGTTTTCGAATGGCTGAGAACGTGTTGTTGGTGGCGGGGACAACACGTCGTGGCTGGAGGACATGTTGGCGTGGGCGACGCGTTTTCGATGGCTGAGAACGTGTTGTTGGCGGGGGCAACACGGTGGCTGGAGGACACGGTGGCGGGGGCGACGCGTTTTCGATGGCTGGAGGACGTGTTGTTGGTGGCGGGGGCAACACGTCGGTGGCTGGAGGACATGTTGGCGGGGGCGACGCGTTTTCGATGGCTGGAGGACATGTTGGTGGCGGAGGACATGATGGCGGGCGAGCGTTTTCGATGGCTGGAGGACATGTTGTTGGTGGGGGGCAACACATCGTGGCTGGAGGACATGTGGCGGGGGCGACGCGTTTTCGATGGCTGGAGGACGTGTTGTTGGTGGCGGGGTCGACACGTCAGTAGCTGGAGGACATGTTGGCGGGGGCGACGCGTTTTCGATGGCTGGAGGACGTGTTGGTGGCGGGGGCGACACGGTGGCTGGAGGACATGCTGGTGGGGGCGACGCGTTTTCGATGGCTGGAGGACGTGTTATCGGTGGCTGGGACAACGCAGTGTTATCGGTGGCGATGCGTTGTCAAGGCGACGCAGTGTTGTTTGTGGCGGGGGCGACGCGTTGTCGGTGGCTGAGCGACGCTTTATCTGTTACATTCTGGTCAATGTCACATACAACATTTGGTCCACTGGAGACGACTTGTTAATGTTCTGTTACTTTTTATTGTTTATTCATACAGGCGTCTATTCTTTTTTGCTGTTGACACGCACTGATTGCCAGAACATCAGGGCTCTGGTCTATGTGGTCACAATCGATGGCTCCTGTCACGTCCTATGGGGACATTTGCTAATAATTTGCCTCCACCTGAAGAAAGAAATAGAACTTTACACAATTGTATTTTCTCACTACAAAGATGATGTTTGGATTACAGTATTACATGGCTTAATTTCCATAGCGCCATCCTGTGCACTGCACTGACAGCGCCACTGTCCCCATCGGGACCACTGGACAGCGCTCTGCTGCCTCAGGTCTGATAGGGGTTGCATTATGCTCCGCTAATGGCAAAGAGGCTTGCAGCCCCTGCTGTGGGGGTTAGTGGGAGTCCTACTGAAATGATTAGTTAAAAGTAGCAAATCTGTTGTGGAAAACCCCTTTAAGCCAGGTAAAAACTGTCTGTAGATGTTTTGCATCATAATGCATGGACAGCGCACAGAAATGTGTGTGGTGACCATTATATGTGTGGACAAAGTGATTTTACTCCTGATCATCAGTGACAATGCAGGCAGGCCATGGCAACTATCTGTGTGGACGCCAGCAGAATGCCTTGGGGTGTGTTCACACTGAGTTTTGAAGAGCTGAAATGCTTCCAAAACCACCAGAAGTTCAAAAACAATGAGACTTGATTGGAGAGTTGGAGAACTTCAGATTAAACTCTTTGTGCGAATATACCCTTAGGGGGTACACTGAGTCTTTGGAGGGAAACTAGAGTTCCAAAGAAGATTTTGGAGAGTTTTTACTCCAAAACCTCATAAAATAAGACTGTGTACATTAAAGGGGTTTTCTAGACTAAACCTAAATGTATGCAGCGCCTCTATTTGCTGAATGATAACCGTGTGGAACATGCTCAGTGCCAGGATCCCGCTGTGTTGCCTGCTCCAGCTGTCCTCATGTGACTACAGCCATGTATTTAGCATGTTGCTGGTCAGACAGCAGCTATTTACCTTTCCTTATTCTCTCCATTGTCGATAAATCTCTACTTCAGCAAGGTTTATTTTATTTCCCCTCTGGAGTGGTGCTTCTAATATAAAGGTACCGTCACATGCGGCAATATTGCTTGACAATTTCACTTGCAATTAGCTGGTTGCAGTGAAATCATGGACACATTGTTCCATTTGTACACGGCAACAAGATAGAACAATGTGTCCATGATTTCACTGCAACCAGCTAATTGCAAGTGAAATTGCCGCGTGTGACGGTACCTTAAGTCCCTTGACCCCAATCTTATACTTGCCTTATGGCATCTTGATCTGTTATCAGGGCTGTTTCCATCAATCTTCTTCAGCTTGTGACCTTGCTGCAGTTCATGTCAGCAGTAAAGTCACAACTCGTCAATAAAAGTCTGAGAGCCTTGCTCTGGCCTTGTTTTGGCTCTCATAGAGGTGTATTGGGAGTTTGTGATGTAAGTTCTGACGTCTGGCCAGTCAGGTGGTACGGGAGCAAGATAACGCAACAGTCTGTAGTGATGCTGAAAAAAGTATTGGAGGGTGAGTATAGTATGGAAGTGCTTTGTTTATGGCTGACTGTGTGGGCAGAGAGCAGAACTGCCCAATCAGTGACTTCCAGTGAGGTTCAGGTCAAATTTGGGTCCAGAACAGAAAATTATAAAAATTCCATCTGAATCCCCAGAACCCAAACTTCCACGGGACGGCTTTTCCCTACATAAGAAAGGATCAGCTTGTTTTAATAAGTAGAGTGTTGAGCTCCCGTCACACACAACGACGCAACAGCGATCCCGATAACGATCCCTAGGGATCGCTGGTACGTCACTTTGGGATCACTGGTGAGATGTCAAACAGTCAGATCTCACCAGCGACTTCAGCAACGATCTGGAATGATAGGAGGTCGTTGGGAATTGTCACTCTCGGGCGTAGTATTGAGATCGTTGGTCATTGTCCCTTTCAAACACAGCGATGCAGCGTTCCCAGCGGAAGCGCAATGACTAAAAAATGACCCAGAGCACTTTGTAACAATCAGCGATCTCACAGCCGGGGCCTGATCGCTGTTACATGTGACACATAATGAGATCGCTGTTATGTCACGAAATCTGGGACTTAACGATCTCGCTAACGATCTCGTTATGTGTGACGGGGCTTTAGGCTATGTGCACACACTGCATTGTTTGGTGCAGATTTGTCACAAATCTTCATGCCTATCCTTATGCCAGAAGAGTCCATGAGAATCCTGAAGTCTTGTGCCCATGTTCACACTTGTTTGTTTGCACATGTAAATCTTGGTGCATGTTTGATTTTGTATTCTCACCCCCAATGCTTGGAAAAAACTCTGCATTCTGGGGGCTTATTCTCTGCCAGGAACATTTCTGAAACCAAATGCGCACATAGCCTAATACAGCTATTTAGACATGACTTTCAAAGTAAGGCCCCTTCACTACGTTTTTGGGGAATCTGTGTCTATCCATTTTGAAACAGATAGCCAGGGATCTGTTTTGGCCTCCCGTGTATCCCTGTGAGCATGGTTTGATCCTGTGTGGCCATCCAATTGTGTTATTTTTGTCAAGGATCTGTTTCTGTCCGCTTTTTTCATGTACCCAGAATCGGAGATTGCTCTGATTTTGGGCTGCCTTCAAAAAAGCGGACAGAAACGGATCCGCGGGGTCTTTGTCAAATAACATGGGAGTCTATGGAGACTGATCCTTGATAAAAATGGATCCATAAAACAAATCTGTTTTGCTGTACTGAGCATGCTCAGAAGCAAGGTGCAGTTCCCCCCAGCCCTATCTCTTGGTAACTGATGGTGGATCTGTTAAAAAAATAAAAAAGTGATGTCCATGGACATCAGTTGGCATCCGTTGGCACAGATCAGTGCCTGTCCATATGGCCCTTGAAATTCAAGGATCCACACGGACATGAAAATAATGCAGTGTGAAGGGGGCATAAGTACACCAGAATGATTTATTATGAATTTAGAGATTTCTCAAATATTTAGAGGATCAGATGCAATAACAAAAAGAAGAGAAGAACTTTGGTTTCCCTGTTATTTGTAGCCTTTTCTTGAAGCCCTCCAGCTTCTCCTGGGCTAGTATAAGCATGGCTTTTTGTTATCCCCCTGTGTATTGTGAGGGCCCGGTCCTGCCTGCTGGGTGTTCTCCTACATAAGCCCAGGGACAGTGATCCCCTGAATAATACTGATGGACGGCTCAGTGGTATAAATTCATCACATTCTCGCATGATGTTGATGTAATGGTAGGAGCTTTCTGTCAGAATGTAATCAGCCAATATCTGTGGATTCCTCTGTGACCCTTTTTTGCATTTCAGGCTCTGTCAATATAGACTAAATATATCAAATTATCACAATGCACAGGTCATCTTATTAATGGCTATCTGTACGGCCAGGTTCACACTACCATACTTTCGGTCCAGATGCTATCAGTGTTAAAAATGGACAGCACTGACAAATGTTATTCAATGGGGCAGTGTACGTGATATTTATATTGTTCACTGATAGAATCTGTGTGAAAAAAAAAAAAATGCAGCATTCCTAATTTTCCTTGGGAAGTTGGTTGAGACTCCTTCAAGTCTATGGGTCTGGGGACGAAAAATTGGCTTTTGCAGTATAACATCTGATTTCTACAGTAACATTGCAACTCTGTAACCTGGAGACGGTATATTGTCCTGTAAATTATTACCAACTACTGTAAAAAACCAGCACAAGGTGACAAGGGAGAAAACAAAACCTTTTTTTTCCCTCTATTATGGTCATGTGACCCCAGCTCCATACTGGCATCACATCCGGGCAGGACGGTCACTATGTTTAGCCACTGTGATGCCAATATATCTTAAGGCTACATTCACACACTGCGTCTTTTTACGCAGCTGCCCTTTTTTACGTGTGTATTTTGTGAAATATGCAGCTCCTTTCACACACTGCGTTTTTCTCTGTGCTTTTTCAGAGCCCATTTATCATGTGGGCAATGGAAAAGCGCAGAGAAAAACTGCAGAAAGAATTGACATGGTGATTCTTTTTACGCGTGCGTTTTTGCAGTGAAAACGAGCGTGTAAAAAAAACAGCACAAATACGCAGTGTGTGAATGAATTTTGTCAAAACCCATAGGTTTGGCTGGACTGTGAATCCAGAATTGCGTTTTCACTGCAAAAAGCGCATGTAAAAAAGCGCAGCAAACAATGCAGGAAAAAGCAGAAAACGCAGTAAAAAGCGCAGAGAAGCAGCAAAATATGCAATGTGTGAACGTAGCCTAAAGGTGGTGTCTCACGTGGCGATTCTGGCCTGCGATGTCGGAAGCGATGTGCAGGTGCGCGCTCGCTTCCGACATCGCAGGCCAACTGTCACACGGCACGACGTTGCCGGTGACGCGGCGGCGATGTGGGCGGAGCCGTCGCTCGCTGGGCTGGGCTCAGCCCAGTGAGCGATGGCTCAGGAACGCTGCGATATAGGCTGGATCGCGCCGCCAACAGTGTCAGACGGCGCGATCCAGCCTAATCGCTGGTCACAGGTTGACAGGTTTATGAACATGTTCATAAACCTGTCAACCTGCAACCAGCGATAATTTGCAGTTGCGTCGCGCTGTCACACAGCGCGACGCACTTGCGATATCGCCCGCGACATCGCTGCTACGTCACTTTTCGGCGATGTCGTGGGTGACATCGCCACGTGTGAGAGTACCTTAAAGGGATCCTGTCACCCCCAAAACACCTCTAAACCTATTAAAAGCTGTCCCTAGAGCATATTAACACTTTCCCTACACTCCTTTTACCTCCTAAATGCAGCAAGTGACATTGAAGAAAAACATTATTATAGTACCTCATTATTGATGATAATAAGTGACTATGGTATTCATAGTCACTCATCCAGGCTGCCCCTCTTCTTCATATCACGCCTGAATAGGCGTGATGTACATGGCAGATTCAAATTGCCGCCTCCCTGCGCTCCTCCCCTCTCTCCCATAGCGTCCGGGCAGTGCGCATTTTGAAGCTGACAGCGCGGCGCCGGTGTAAATACGTCACCCGGCGCCGAGAATGACGCGGATCGCGTCACCCAGCCACACTGCAGCCCGGACGCTATGGGAGAGAGGGGAGGCGCGCAGGGAGGCGGCAATTTGAATCTGGCATGTACATCACGCCTATTCAGGCGTGATATGAAGAAGAGGGGCAGCCTGGATGAGTGACTATGAATAGCATAGTCACTCATTATCATCACTAATGAGGTACTATAATAATGTTTTTCTTCAATGTCACTTGCTGCATTTAGGAGGTAAAAGGAGTGTAGGGAAAGTGTTAATATGCTCTAGGGACAGCTTTTAATAGGTTTAGAGGTGTTTTGGGGGTGACAGGATCCCTTTAATTGTTCAATCCTGTGGAGACATTGTGGCTTATTGACATGTGGGCAGGTAAAGGGTGCAGAGGAGAGGATGAGCACAAATCTTTAGAAACCTCACCTAGGATTGCATCCATTCCTTTGAAGAACACTTATTTCTTTTATTGTCTAGGACAGGGGTCCCCAACTCCAGGCCTCGAAGGCTGCCAACAGTGCATGTTTTCAGGATCTCCTTAGTATTGCATCGGGGTTGGAATCATTACCTGTGCAATACTAAGGAAATCCTGAAATCCTGCACTGTTGGGGGACCTCTCTGGTCTAGGATGTCTGAAAACCAGGGAATCTGATAATCCAATCCACTTTTGGGATATGGTCACACTGAATCTTTACCTGTTTTTTAATGGCGCTGCACCTAAAAACACTGGATGAAGTACTAACAGTACACCTGAAAGAACCTTCCTATTCATTTGCCTTCCATTTGTTGAGACTTTTGAGCGCACTGCTTTTATAAAACTGCATGTACATAATGCAGACACCTAAGTATCTAAAGTGCTTTGCTATGATAAATATAATTTCTTTATTTATTTTTTCAATCAGTTTAGTGATGCACCATGCATGATCTGAATAACATTGGAGGCGGGTTAATAACAAAAAAAGGACATCGAGGGTTCCCTTTATTAAAAACAAAAGGGGAGACTCTCTTGAAGACCTTTCCTATCTTTAATGGTACCTTTTACACGCCGCCACGGCAGGCTGGATACATCGCGCTACAGGCTACAAATGTAGCTTGTAGCGTCAATGTAGCCCGTCGTAGCGGCGTCTGAAGACGCGACGCTACAGCCGGCAACAGATACATCTGTTTATGGGCTCTGCTCGAAAACAGATGGCTATATCGCCGATGGTAGCGAGCTGTATCGGCGTGTAAAGAAGCAACGGAAGGGAACTCTGGACACCCGGGGCTGTAGCTGCAATGTAGCTAAGGCGTGACCTCGGCTCCATGTTACCGCGCCCCATGTGCGATCATTGGTGGAAGCTGCTGCATGACGATTGGTAGTCGCTGCATAGGGAGGCATATTTAAGGAGCTGACGAGTCACACTACACAATCGCTCGAGCGTGCTGTATTACTCAGCCTCCTGCGATGCCTGCCCAATCAGGATGTTATTGCTTCGTCCTATCAGCGTACGGAAGTCTTGTAATCCACAATTGGAGCACGCCTATGTGCTGTCCCTGCTGCACCAGGTCCGCCCATAGTAGCTGGTTGTAGCGGTGTGTAAATGAGCAACAGCTGGCTACTTGAGACACCCGCGATGTAGCTAGCTATAGATGTAGCGTGGCGTAGCGCACCTTGTGGCGGCGTGTAAAGAGGGTGCGTTGACCGTTTGTAGCTGTTTGAGCGTGCTCGTGCACGTGAAGTAGCGCGATGTATCCAGCCTGCCGTGGCGGCGTGTAAAGGTACCATAATGGTACCTTTACACGCCGCGACGGCAGGCTGGATACATCGCGCTACTTCACGTGCACGAGCACGCTCAAACGGCTACAAACGGTCAACGCACCCTCTTTACACGCCGCCATAAGGTGCGCTACGCCACGCTACATCTGTAGCTAGCTACATCGCCGGGTGTGTCAAGTAGCCAGCTGTAGCTTAGCGTACCACGTTTACACAGCGCTACAATAAGCTACTATGGGCGGACCTGGTACAGCAGGGACAGCACATAGGCGTGCCACAATCGTGGATTACGAGCCGTCCGTACGCTGATAGGACAGCGCAATATCATCATGATTGGCCAGGCATCGCAGGAGGCTGAGAAATACAGCACGCTCGAGCGATTGTGTAGTGTGACTGGTCAGCTCCTTAAATATGCCGCCCTAGGCAGCGACTACCAATCGTCATGCAGGAGCTTCCTCCAATGATCGGTGATGGGGCGTGGTAACCCGGAGCCTGGGACACGCCTTAGCTACATTGCAGCTACAGCCCCGGGTGTCCGGAGTTCCCTTCCGTTGCTTCTTTACACGCCAATACAGCTCGCTACCATCGGCGATGTAGCCATCAGTTTTCGAGCAGAGCCCATAAACAGATGTATCTGTCGCCGGCTGTAGCGTCGCGTCTTCAGACGCCGCTACGACGGGCTACATTGACGCTACAAGCTACATTTGTAGCCTGTAGCGGGCTGTATCCAGCCTGCCGTCGCGGCGTGTAAAGGTACCATAACAAATTGTGTTTTTTTGACCACCAGAATAAAAGTGAGTGTGAAGTAAGCCTTACCTGGTACGTGCTGTGGTGAGACTGTCTCATCTCTGCTGAGGCCACTGATTGACTGCAGTGGTCTCGTGTGCAAGATTGGTAGGTCATTGCTGTGGGGCCAGGCTACTGGAGAGTGCAAGAGAGCAGTGACTCATTTATCACGTTCTTCAAGGCAATCTTTTTGCATTAAAAAAAAAAAAAAAAAAAAAATTTTTGATCACATCTTTTTTAATATAATTTTGGGGGGAAACTATGCCAAAAAAAATCACAGTCTAATAAAAAATAGGAATATTATTTCTATAGCAAAAACTTATTCTGCAGCACCTTACAAAGCAGAATAATAAAGGTAATAAAAGTGCAGTCTTCTCATCCCAGTTTTCTGTGCCATGGTTTGTTACTTGCCAGGAGGGTTAAATATCTAAACACCCACACTCCGCTGGCTGACATTTTTCTTAGACTGTGGCATTGAAAGAATGAGAGAGAAGGAAAAATCCAGTCCAAAAGTAAGTTGGAGTTTTTTTTTCTTATTCTCATGTAAGCGAAATATTTAACGCAGCAGATTTGCATAATGTATAGGCCTCAGTGCTATATTGGGGGTTGTAGTGTGACCTATTTTCTGAAGGCTGCGTTTGTCGCTGGGGAAGGAGGACGCTCTCTGTTTCTGTTGTCACCGGGCCCGTCTATGGAGAGTGCAATCTGTCAGTGGGGACAGCGGAGGGGGTGTTGCAATGTGCTGACAGACTGATACTACAGGTCTTCATGAAGGGGTGAGCTTCACTTTACACTGCAGATTCAGATTTTGGAGTTCACCATTGCAGTAGAAGGACTGATAAACATGGCAAAAGTATTTTTTCCCTTCATTTTAGAAAAAGTAGTCTTCCTTGGTATTGTGATTTTCAGTGGTCATCTCAAGTTGCAATAATGTATGAACCCCTTCAGTTTGGGTATTCGACTGATCAAAAGAATTTGCTTTTATCATATCTAAATCATAGCTCCTTCCAAATTTTAGAGCTCTAGTTTGACATAGGGGCTACAATGTGAATCTGTGTTCAGGGCTGTGGAGTCGGTAAGCCGAACCTCTGACTTCTCAGTTTCTCTGACTCAGACTCGCTCATACAAAGCTCGTGTTTAAGTGATAAATTTATTGTAGTACAATGGTAACATCAGGCTTTTCATCATTATTATGATACAATAATCAAGATATTTAGATAGAACATAATAATTCATAATAATATTCAGCACGTACTGCATTATCTACTGTACCCAATTTATTACATATTTTAGGAGTCGCTCCATTTTATACCGACTCCACCAAAATGGGCACCGACTCCCACTCCACAACTCCGACTCCACAGCCCTGTGATATCTGAAATGGGAGAGTGGAGCTCTAGAAACTGATGGCAATAGTTGTGCTTCTCAGTTCCTTGTGTATTGTCCCCTCCTGGACATGTCTGCTTTTATACTTGTCTATTTGTGGTGGCCCACCACAGTAACCCCACTTATCAGCAGAGGTCTGTAGATCATTGCACATTATTTTGGGTTTAGCGACCATATCTTTCATGTCAACAAGGACGTGACCCCTTTTGCCTTCTAATGTCTGGGCCACACAGCCATTGAGTCTCTTATCCAAGAGAATCTGATCTATTAGTCTAATGACACTCAGCTCAAACTCTGATCCGAGTGTCAGCATAGTGTTCTGCAATTCTCCTCGATGTGAGGATCATAGCAAACTGAAGATAGTCAACAAAATGTCACCATGTTCTCCATTGTACGAGTCTGCAGATGACATCTGAGTGCAGTTTGACGATTTCCGCGCCCCCATCGTTGACTTGAATGGTGAGTGCCATCTGATCTGCACATCATATCGCAGCATGGTGCCTTTTTAATTTTTTTTCCTCATACAGAATTGATATGAAAAGAAATGCTGATCAGCACTGCCCCCATTACAGGTCATTGGTCTGAGTGCTATCCGATAGTGTTGGAGAGCACTTGTCTGATATATTTGGTGGTGTGAGCGAGGCTAACCGTGGTTGGGCCTGTAACAAACTATATATATTTTTACATTTCATATTATTTCTCCCATTGGGGAAAACTGTAGCTGTTGGTACTCTACCCTATAGGCCATACACCCTTCAGATTTAGGTTGGTGAAAATCAAAACGATCGATCATTTGCCAGTAAAAACTTAAAGCACCACTATGGCATTTTATTTTTGCACTGCTTTAAATGCAAGTCCCCTGCCCCTAGTGTTATACTCGCCTTCGGCCACCTTCATTCTTCTCCAGCGTCACTTTGATCGGCCTGCGGGAAAAAGTGTCCTGCCGGCAGCTCCAATGTTCCATGGAGCATGCCAGAGATCACTTTTCAATACATGGAAATGAAAATATTACTGGAAATGTCATCTTGTCCCGCAAAAGAACAAGCCACCACATAGCTTTGTCAGGCAAAAGATAAAAAAGCTTCAGCTTGTAGGCTGTGTTCACATCTGCGCTATTTTCAGTTCAGGATTTCCCAGTCAAAACTGGATCTTCTCTACTTCAGGTTGTTTTCGTACTTTAACATGAGCGTTTTTTTCAAATCCGGCAGAATCCTGCCTTTTTTTGAAACAACAGATCCAGAAACATTGGGTTCAGCCTCATACGTTTGTAATGAAGTTGCGGAAATGGGTTTGACTTGTGCTTTCAATCATATCCGGCACTTTCAGGCTTCGGACAAAATGTGGAAAATGTTATTTACGGTATTTTGTGTGACACAAGTCTCTGGTTTATGGGCATAAAGTTTGAACATTTTGACATTTTCATTATTTTTTTTCATGTTCAAACAATATCGCCCTAAATTTACCACTATCATGAAGTCCAAAATGTCACCAAAAAAACCTCTGAATCACCGGGATCCATTGAAGCGTTCCAGAGCTATTAACTCATAGAATGACACTGGTCGGAATTGCAAAAAATGGTCTGGTCAGGAAGGTGAAAAAAGGCTCGAAGGTGAAGCGGTTAAAGAGGACCTGTCACCCCAAAGTGAAAGCACCACTGAATGCAGTGTATGCTGCATTCAGGGAAGGGGTCTCCCATGTCTCCACCCTCCCTGTAACCTGTAAAAAACACTTGAAAGTTTTAACCCCTTCATGACCCTGGAATTTTTCATTTTACATTTTCGGTTTTTGTTCCCCTGCTTCCAAGAGCCATAACGTTTTTATTTTTTTGTCAATATTAACATGTGAGGACTTGTTTTTTTTGCGGGACGAATTGTTCTTTCAGATGCAATCATTTATTTTACCATAAAGTGTCCAGAGAAATTGCAGTGAAATAGCAAAAAAAGTGCAATTACATGTTTGTTTTTTTGTTTTTTTTTAGTTGCCATGTTCACTACATGGTAACACTGACGTGACTGGGTGATGCCTCGGGTCGGTACGAGTTCGTAGATACCAAGCATGTATAACTTTACTGGTATCTAAGTGGTGAAAAAAATTCAGAAGATTTGAAAAAAAAATCACACTTTTTGTGCCATGTTCTGCGACCCGTAGCGTTCTCGTTTTTCAGGATCTGGGGCTATGTGACAGCTTATTTTTTGCGTCTTGAGCTGACGTTTCTAATCATACCATTTTTGGGAGGATGCGCTGTTTTGATCGCCCGCTATTGCATTTTATAGCAATATTGCGGCAACCAATAAAAACGTAATTTTGGCGTTTGGCCCATTTTTTCTGTTATGCAGTTTATGGCTTTCATTAATTGATTTTATATCTTGATAGATTGGGTAATTCTGAACGTGGCAATGCCAAACGTGATTTTTTACATTTTTGTTAATACTTTTATTGTGAGGGGGGGGGGGGGAAAGGGGGTGATTTGAACTTTTATGTTTTTACAAACATGTGAAAACATTTTTTTTTTTCACAATTCATTCTTATTTTTACACTGCCCCTTAGTGAGGCACCCTGATGCACCATCCAATCACTTCTGACAGCTATCAATGAGCTGCAGCTCAACTCTTTGTGTCTGAATCGCAGATGGTGAGTGGTTGGTAGCGCTTGCCAACCACTCACCGGAAGCGCTCCGTGACAGCTTCCGGTGCAAGCCAAGACCCTGGGCTGTCACGTGTGCACCGTAGATCTTGGGATACTATCGCAGGATCTCCGGTGCAGGAGGGGAACAGCGCCTTCTGTGCTGCTGCACCTTTGGATCCCGCTGTCAGTGATTGACAGCGGGATCCAAAGGGTTAACAGCACCGATTGGATCCAGGATATGATCGGTGGTGTTAGCCCGACATCTCAGCTGATTAGATTAGCTAAGATGTCGGAAATGATGTGAGCTCCACGCCGGAGATCACATCAAACATCGGGACATTGCCCATTACGTTGTACAACGTCCTGGGTCGTGAAGGGGTTAAGGGCCTGTCACACGTGTCAATATCGCCCGCAATATCGCTCATGCGTCACAAATTATTAATCGCCTGAGCGATGTGGAATTATCGCAGGAAAGATGTCACACGCGTCAATATGACCCAGCGATGCGGTGATGTCGCCATCTTGCGAGCGATTTTATTTAGTCGCTTGTACGTTGTCAAAATAGAAAATAAATCACTGAGTTTAGTGTCACACGCAGCGATGCACAAGGTCTACTGAGCGATGAGCGACAGGTTTTACATCTGGCAGTGAAACCTGCGATCGGCGATCAGCGACATGTCGCTGATTGCATCGCTTGGTCACACGCTTCAATGTCGCTCCTGCGTCACTTTTATGTCGCTCGAGCGACTGAAAATCTGTGACGTACGAGCGACATTGACAGCGATATTGACGCGTGTGACATCCCCTTTAAGGTAAGGTTTTGAGGGACTTACTAATGTTTCAGTCCTTGCTGTTCACGGGGGTCTACCTGCCTCTGTGCCACCTACTTCCTGTCTGGGTCTCCCCTCCTCGCCTGCGCCTCAGTGTTTGAATTCACGCAGATGCACAGCAAGGAATTGGTAAAATGGGTCCTGGCTGCTGGAACAGCATCTGCGCGGGAACGTCAGCGCCAGATTGCTACCCTGCTGCTTGCTTACAGCATAATCTTTAGCAGGGCGGGCTCTGGCACTGACGTTCCTGTGCATGCATCGTTCCAGTAACCGGGACCCGCTCCTTCCAATTCCTCACTATGCGCCTGTGTGAATTCAGATGCTGAGGTGCAGGTGCACAGCGAGGAGTGGAGACCCACACAGGCAGGAGGCGGAACAGAGAGATAGGGGGCGGGAGGACTTACATGAACAGCCAGGAGTGAGAAACTTTATCTTGAGTGAGCAACTTTAAAGTTGTTATCTTAAAACTTTCAAAAGTGGTTTTTACAGGTTTCAGGGGGTTAGAGATATGGGAGACCCCTTCCCTGGATGCAGCAGACACGCTGCATTCAGTGGTGCTTTCACTTTGCAAAGCACCAGGGAGGTAACGGTCCTCTGTAAAGCCCCTGTCCAGCGCTGAAAAAACAAACGCTGCAGTGGGACTTTAAGGCTGCGTTCACACATTTGCGTATTATTTATTGCGCCTTTTTGCGCGTGCCTTTTGCCGCAATTTTTGGCCACGCAAAAAGGTGCAGCAAAATATGTGGGTGCATTCACACACCATGCTTTTGTGTGCTGCAGGGGGAGGAAGAATCCTGCTTCCTCCTTCCTTCTGTCACATCTGTGCCCGCCCCCTAAAGATTTCACAGTGTATTACTATACACTGTGAAATCTAAATTCAATAAAGCCAGAGGTGTTTAAAATAATAAACATGGATACTTACCCTCCGGCAGGTGGATGGCGGGTGTTCGGGAGCCAGGACCGGTGAGCAGCTGCAGATTCCGAGTGGAAAAAGACCTGTGGTGCAGTCAGAGGGCGTTCCGGGCGCTGATTAGCGGCTCGCGCTCATGTGATACATATCACATGTCCGCGAGCGGCCAATCAGCGCCCAGAACACCCTCTGACTGCACCACAGGTTCTAGCAGGTCAATTCCTGCTGCGGCTCCTGGCTCGCGGACACCGGAAGACCTGTTGGAGGGTAAGTATGTCATTCTTTTTATTATTATTAATACATTTGGCTTTCATTTAACTTTGATTTTGCAGTGTATATTAATACACTGCGAAATCTAATGGGACGGTCACAGGTGTCACAGAGGGGAGGAAGCAGGATTCTTCCTCCCCTCTGTGACGTCAGATGCAGCAGCGCCGGCCCCTATGGGAAAAAGGGCCGGCGTTGCTGCGTTAAGAATTGACACGTTCATTCTTTTTACGCCGGTGCTTTTTCCTATAAAAGCGCGGCATATTTTTACGTACTGTCTGCAAGGCAAAGTGAATTTCCCATTCACTTTGCGGGCAGACAAAAAGCACATTGCGTATTTTTGCGTGCGCTTTTCAAAATATACAATGTGTGAACGCAGCCTAAGAATGATGATTTACAATAATGAACGAAATTTTTTTAAGTCAGACGAATTTACCTTCAGGTTCTGCTTATTCTGAAGTCATGTGAAGTGGCTGGAAATGTAACGGAAGTGTGAAGCTCCATTCACACTGTGCGTTTTTAGTCTGTTTTTGACTCAGTTTTTGCAGCCAAAACTAGGAGTGGAACAATCAGAAGAAAAGTAGAATAGAAACATGTCGCCACTTCTGGGTTTATCACCCACTCCTGGTTTTGGCTTCAAAAACTGACAAGTAAGGCTGCCTTCACACTTGTGTTTGGAGCTCAGCGCACCAAACGCTTGCGCACATGCGTTCCCATGTTTAACATGGGAACGCATGTGCCTGTGTATGGCTGCGTTTGGACGCATTTGCGTTCGGGTGCGCATAATTTATGCGCCCTGCGACCGCACTCCAAATGCACCATGCAGCATTTTTTTTGTGCGTTCGCGGCGCTTGTTTTATCCGCAGGCGCACAAAAAATGCATAGATCTCAATGGATCCGCAGTGTCCTCCGCATGACAGCGCAGGAGAACGCTGCGGATCTCATTAAAATCTCTCCCGGTGGCCGCCGGTGATAACCGGCGGCCACGGGAGATCATGCAGAGCCACAGCTGATCTCCCACCGGTGTCAGCAGGGAGAAACAGCTGATCTGACAGCTGTTTAAATCTCCGGCGTTGACACCGAAGAGGTGATGTCGGTGCGGGAGGTTTGAAGCAGCGATCAGCTGTTTCATATCTCCTGCACTGATATTACCCTATTCGGTGTCAATGCGGGAGATTTAAACAGCTGACAGATCAGCTGTTTCTCCCCGCTGACACCGGCGGAAGATCAGCTGTGCCGGGAGGAGGAGACTCTCTGTCGCTGATCTCCTCCTGGCCGCCCCCAGAGACAGTTTATTGGCTGCCTGGGTACCATACTAATGTGAACGCATGCGGAGATTGTCCACTGCGTTCACATTAGTATGGGCTGCGTTTGCCTGCGTTTGCGTCTGCATGCCCTGCGCATGCAGACACAAACGCAAGTGTGAAGACAGCCTAAAAACAGACCAAAAACGCACAGTGTGAATGGAGCCTGACTGTACTAAGTTATCAGTATGAGTGAGAAGTGACTTTTTTTTTTTGGTTGTTTTTCCCCATGATGAATAATGCTGTGCTTTTTGAGGGTGCATCCCGGAGCTCTTAATTAAATATGGCAGCTGGAAATGTTTTTCTTCCTTCTTTTTGAGCAGCTCCCTCCTCTCATTATAATAAGTGACCTATTAGGTTAAACCTTGACTGCTGTACACTTGTGACCTCCCTTCTCTGCCCAGTGCAGGGGGATATACATTATTAGTGGTAATGCTGGTTATGTCATAGGGAAGTGAGCAGTGCATGATAAAGATAACATTCGGCTCCTGACTCCTATGATCTGTTATTTATCAGCAGGTGAAGTGACATTCTTTCCAGAATCACCTGCACTTAATATCTTGTCAGCTACTGTAGGTGCAGCTACCTGTGTCATAGCTGTAATGGTGGGTTTACACGTTGTGATATCGGCGTCCAACTCCGACCAAAAGTCACGTGGTTCGTGAGTTGGACCCGGTATCGTTCCTGCGTTGTACTGTTTGAACGTACAATGCGATGCTGTAACGATGACAAACCGATATCGGGGTCGAATGAGCGTGCTATTCAACCGCCCGATATCGGATGCCGGTTGGAGCCGGATCGTCCCGTGACAGCCCAACTCCGATGTGTACTACCAAGTCACCCATTCACTCCCATGTTAAATGGTCGTTCCTGGGTTGGGGTCGTACACATCGTCGGGACGTTGTATCCCGATATCGGCACGTCTAAACCGCCGATGCGATCAGGGAGAAACGGCACTAAATGCGCGCTCCGGCGCCGTTGTGTTACGATATCTGAACGATATCGCAACGTGTGAACCCACAATAAGACTATCTACACTACGATGTCTAGAGCTAAATCACCACCAACTGACAACATGACTTGCTTATCTGTTGGGCATTTAATAGACTTTACTAGGCTGACCTGGCTTCAGATGCGCACTGAATGATGTGAAATAGATTGCTCAGTACATGTAGGCTGTCGTTCCCAGCAGCACAGGTCCTGATTACACAAAGGGACGATGTGGCTAAGAACAATGATCATACATGTAGAACAAAAGATAATTTCAACCAACTAACAAGCAATTTGCTCATTTATACCTGATCAAGACTCCACTATCTGATGTAAGGCTGGTTTCAATTAGCATTTTTGAACGCTGTGTATGTTGCGCATGCGTAAACGCATGCATACGCAGCGTTTTTTAACCACAGATGTGTGCGCAAAACAATAAAAAAAAAAGCGCATGCTTGCGTTTGTATGCGTTTATGCATGAGTTTGCGTTTTTACTGCGCATGGGATTTGGGTGGGCAATGGGAGGGACTGAGAATTGCTTCCTGGGCATGCGCTCTGTGTCATACGTATGCGCAAGCCATTGCTCAGCAGTGCGCACCCATAGACACCAATGTATTGTTTTTATACACTCGTGCACATGTGGATGCTTACGCATTTTTGGGCCATCAAAAAATGCAACATGTTGCATTCGCAAGGTGCTCATGCAAGGTCAGAATACAAGAGTAAGGAATGTTCATATAAAGTCCAACACCATATTGCAAATTGCTGAGGGATATAATTATTCACATATAGTATAACTTTTTATTAAAGTGCAATTAATAATCACCAGCCATCCTATCAGTTTGCAATAGTGAACTAATATTAGTATTAAAGGCACTAATTTAAGGTGGATTCCTAGCTAGAATAGTATAGGGCTGCCTTATGATATAGTTTTCAGCATGTGCATATACGCAGTATGTCTGGACCCCGAGAGCATCATAGGCTATGTTGTGAGGCGAAATTTTAACCCTGCACGTTCCAGTTCACCAAACAATTTTGGCCCTATCTACATAATGGAGAGAGCGTGACAGTTACCAGTTGACAGTTGTGAATGAGAGGAGCTTATTGACAGCACCAAAGACTAACAGCATATACCAGCATATAGTCACTAAGGTGGGGCCCTGACATGGAATATTCACCACGCACGGGGATATGTATACACACACCACACGCACACAAAGAGTAACAGCTAAGGGTGCTTTCACATAACGATTTTTCTAAATCCGATGCTGTCCGATGAAAATCGGACAGCATCGGATCCGAATTTGGCCCCATGCAGCCCTATGGGCATCGGACCTAATCGGATGTGCACTAAATGCCATCCGATTTGGTCCGATCCGATTCTGTCCGATTTTATTATCGGTGTAAAAATCGGAGCTTGCTCCGATTTTTGCACCGAAAATAAAATCTGACAGATTCGGATCGGACCAAATCGGATGGCATTTAGTGCACATCCGATTAGGTCCGATCCCTATAACATGGGGCCCTATGGAGAAGGGTCCGAGGAAACATCTGATGTCTCCTCGGACCCCGTTTTACTGTACTGAGCATGCTCAGTACAGTAAAACTGCTCCTAACTAGGAGCATAAGGGTTAAAAAAAAAAAAAAAAAAGTTTATTCTCACCTCTCCCCGAGCCCCCGCCGTCAACCGCCATCTTCCTCTAGGTTCCCGGTGGCTCCCGCAGGCTGCCGGTGTCAGCAGAGATGTACCTCTGCTGTTCAGGACCTGCGGTGATGTCACAGTCATGTGACCGCGGGTTCACCATGGTGAACCCGTGGTCACGTGACTGTGACATCATCGCAGGTCCTGTGTACAGCAGAGGTACACCTCTGCTGACACCGGCAGCCTGCGGGAGCCACCGGGAACCTAGAGGAAGATGGCGGTTGACGGCGGGGGCTCGGGGAGAGGTGAGAATAAACTTTTTTTTTTTCTTTTTTTGCAGCCCGGCGCCGATTTTATGCCGGAATCGGGTGCCTATTTGGCACCCGATTCCAGGCATCAGAAGGGAGCCGATGCTGTCCGATTTATATCGGACAGCATCGGCTCCCTCAAAATCGGTATGTGAAAGTAGCCTAAGGTGGAGTCCCAACATTGGATACTCACCACGCACCCGAACACAAACACACACAACACAGACACCCCCCCCCACACGGGGACACACACACATACACACCCTATAGGGACACATGCACTCACCCCACAGGGACACACACACCACACAGACGGACACAAATCGCCTCACACAACTCGCCTCATATGTCTGCTATCTTTATTTTCCAAACATAAATATCTGATTAAAAACAGCCAATGTGCAGCACATGTGCCATATAGGGTATTAAGGCAGTTGTCAGTCGCATGAGCTGTCTATTATGTGTATGTGTGAGGTAACATATACTGCCCGGCCAGGGGGAGGGTTTACTGTTGGCTGGAGATTTATTAGGCTGCCTACAGCAACCAATCACAGCTCAATTTCTATTTTCATACAGGTCATTAATGTGACATATTCAAATTCTATTTTGTTATAGCTAACATCAGTTATTTATTAACCCGGGCGTAGCTGGGTAGTACAGCTAGTATAATATATTTCTGGAGCCCTTTTATTGCTATGTGTAGAGATAACTATATCTACATATGTTACTGCTACTGGCATGGTATGCTCTTTTCCAGAGCCATTGACCCTGCATTGTTACAGGGGTCAGGTCAATCATGATTCATTTTAAAGGGTAAAAGGTCTGTGTTTAATTCTGAAGAGTTTATCTGTGCAATTACTGAAGATGCAATTACGACATCACGATCCTAACCAGATAAATGCTTTTTATTATTGTACATAACCCATCAGCACATGTACATATACACTCACACACTGACACTCATACTCACACAATTTGGTGACGTACGGCAAGGACGAACAAGTAATTGTAGACTTTTAGACTAAACACGGAGGGAGTTTAGTAAATTTATGTAATGTCATCTGCTCACAGCTGAAAGGGGAAAAAACCTAACAAATGTGGATTCCTAACCAAGTCCACAGCAAAATACCTTCACAGAACAATGTATAGATAGTGTTCACAGACGAGAGTTGTCATCTATTTCATAGCAACTCTGGGGACTGGATTGAGATGTTGCCAATATACATCGATGCCTGTTTCACAGCCACCTCCTTGACCACATTGGTTTTGGGAGTCTTTGATCTCCAACCTTCATCCATCTTTATTAGAGGGGGAGAAAGAATCACACTTTTGGTCACCAACTGGCGTAAGAGTCGGAAACATGCCATGTTTAAAATATGTGGGCCCATGTCTGTTTAAAGGGGAGAGAAAGCGTGTTAGTACTGTCCCTGCCCTCCTACATGATGAAGCAGAGTGTACACTGTAGATCTAGGATCTATAAATTGCTTATAATTCAATAAAATCATACCTGCTCTGTTGCTGTACCCACTCCTTCAGGGTACATTACATTTCAGCCTGACAACTTCATGTAGCAGGAGCGATCAGGTGGTGTGTCATGGATTGGATGCTGGGAGTCACAGGATCCTCTTACATTCCATCCCCCTCACACTTCTGTATCGGGAGGGGGCGTGGAAGGGGGTGTAGCCCCGGCCCCATGCTTATACTACAATCCAGCCTAGGTCATTCCATGTCAAGTGACCCAATGATTATTACCTCTATATTTGTAATTATTTTGAGATTTTGTTATTTGATAATAGTATGTCAGACAATGCAAAATGTGAAGAGAAAAAATTCTAGAATTTTTTTTTTTTTAATTGATTTTCAAAGTTCGGAAAAAGTGCAAATTTCGGTGTTGCCTGCCTTTACATTTCTCCTCATAACTCAGGCTAGAAATAAGATATAGAAACAAAATGAACAGCATTCTACTCAGAACTGTACAGGCTTTCACTAGATATGTCACAAGAGGATCTTTGGTAATGTTTTTCCAATGCAAACGCAAAATTTTAAAATGCATTTCCGATTAAAAAGTATAATTTAAATATTCCCAAAAATGCCCACATGTCTGCTATGCTCTTAACATCCACATCTGTACCAAAATTCAAGTTGGGATCGCAATAGTTAAATATTTTTAAATATGATCCCATTATATCGTCAATGTGTCATTCCATATCAAGTAATCCAAATAAGAATATATTTTTTACCTGATGTCTTTAGATGTTTTTTTTCTATATGAAGTACAACTTTAGTTACTTATAAATTGAAAGTTTTGAATTTTTTTTCTTCATCATTTCATTTTTTACAGATTTTTATGAAATTTATATGAATTTTTACATTTTTATGATTTATAAGAAACATCCAATCTTGTACCGGCCTAAGATTTCTTTCTTGTTGTGTCAAGTTTTTTTTTTTAAAGGATTGTAACAGCATATATGATAAAATATTGTTCCTTGAGAAGTATCAGCCATTGCTGTGTGAGAAAAATACACTTAATATTAAGTAAGGAAGATGGGTAATAAAAATAACGATTTACAGTACACTTGAAATATAACTGTGTTGCTGTAAAGTGAGTATTAGGGCTAGCACATACACAGCTTTTTCTGTCTGTGGATAAACGCTGCGGTATTGGCAGCTTTTTTCTTCCAAGTTTTTACACATCTGCATTTTTTTTTTAATTGCTAGTGAAAACAGTGGCAGCTCTTGTGTATGTGTGTATTTATATATATATATATATATATATATATATATATATATATATATATATATATATATATAGTGATAAATGCTGTGTTCATTGCAGCAATCAATGAGTAGTGCAAGCAGTGAGTTACTCACTCTTGAGTGTTTCAAAAAACACTGCATGTGTTTAACCCCATTCAAATCAATGGGGGGTGTTTTTCTGAACAATGATCACTCAGAATAGCCCTGTGTGTTTATTAGCCCTTAATAAGAAAGGCACTAAACTATTAATATAAATTTACTCCATCTTTAAACACACTCACCAATATTGTAGTACACCGACTGCCTTGGTGACTTTGTACAGACTATTGTTTGTTCAAGTGTGAACATGTGCAGGTATGTCAGGAAATGAAAGCTCTGAAGCTCTGTCTTACTTCCTGACTCTGCGGTGGGCAGATACTTCACATGATTGACAGAACTGCTGGCCTGTCATCTGCTCTGCATTCACTTTCTACCCCTGTTTATTCTCAGGTTGAGCCCTAACAAAGCTTTCTCCTCTGCCCTCTCCTGCTTCTAAGCTGTAACATAAAATAATACAGTAATATCTAAAAATCATGGTAAATGATTTGGTATTTGGTAAATATAGACCCCACACTTTTAGACCACAGGCTGAACAGATCTGAATTCAAGATTTTCGAATTGACACTAGAATAGTTAAATATTTTTAAATATGATCCCATCGCGATCCCAACTTGAATTTTGGTACAGATGTGGCTAGGAGCATAGCAGACACACATGCATTTTTTGAAATTTTTTTAATTAAACAGATTTTTCGGAAATGCGTTTTTCAAACTTTCGTGTTTGCGTTTGCATGGGTAAAATATTAACAAAGATACTCTTGTGATATATCTGCTGACAGTCTGTACAGTTCTGAGTAGAATGGTGTTTAATTTTTTTTTGTCTATCTTATTTCTAGCCCGAGATATGATAGAAAGCGTAAAGCCATATCAGGCCAAAATTTGCGCTTTTTTAAAACTTAAAAAATCTGTAAAAAATCAACTGATGAAGAAAAAAAACACTTTTATTTCGTAATTAACTAAAGTTGTACTTCATATAGAAATTTTTTTTAAAAAAACCTAAAGAAGTCAGGTAAAAAAATATTCATATTTAGATCACTTGATATTGAATGACCCGCCCCTGATATACCATCCTATGTAATGTGACAGGGGGTCCAAGGTTGAAATAGCAATCATGTCACCAAGCAGATACAAATACATGCTGTGATCCTCTACTGTCTGATTATGCATAATGTGTACTGTTATTGTGAGGCTAGGAGCAGATGCAAAGCACTACATTGATCAGTTGAGTTCTGCATGGTTTCCCCTCCACCATAGGAACATGGTTGCTTCCTGTCCCTACAACTTTAAGTGGATCATCATCAATGGTATATCAGGGGCTGGATTGTAGTATGAGCATGGGGCCAGTGGCCATGCCCCTGTCATGCCCTCTCCCTATACAGAAGTGTGAGGGGGCAGGAATGTAGGATGATCCTGCAGCTCCCAGCATCCACATGCCCAACACACCTCCTGTTCTCTGCTGTAACGTGAAGCTGCTTGGCTGAAATGTTATGTCCCTAGAGGGGGAGTCAGAGCAGAGAAGCAGGTATGATTTTATTGAATTCCTATAGATTCAAGAACTGCAGTGTACCACATTGCTTAATCGTGTAGGTGGGCAGGGACAGTACTAAAAGGTTTTCTCTCCCCTGAGTTTCCCTTTAAGGGATGCAGCTCTTCCCAGCCTCCTGACTGCTGGGGCACAGGCTCTCCTGCTTGATTGATACTTGACCAGAAGTATTGCTCTGTCCTGCCTGCACTGTGTGTTCCTGATACTGCTGCGTGATGCTTTAGATGTACAGTGGCACTTGTAAGGCCCCCTGGGCACCCAGAACCATGAGCAGTTGTTTGCCCATATCTATAATCCCTGCTGTACAGTTTCTCTATGTATTCGCATCCATAAACAGATGTTCATAAAAAGTATTTTTAAAGGCTGTATATGAGATGCTAAGTAGGGCTTTGACTAGGCAAGGGGGAGTTAGTCCCGACTGGTCGACCTACTTAGCATGTTTGGAGTTATCCTTGTTCCTTAAGGGTATGTGCCCACTGGACGGTTCTGCATCATTGCAGACCGTCAGAAAACCGGTGGAGAATTGCAGAAACTGAGTTTTCTGACCTCAGCAGTGTCCATCGTTTTTTGAGCGGTTTTATAGCGTTTATACAGCGTTTTGTCGGCGGTTTTCTGGCGGTTTTTCTTAGCGTTTTTAAGACTGTTTTTTGTGCACTTGTAAGCTGGAACCGCTGGAAAAACGCTCAAAAGAAGTCACTTGCTCTATCTTTGAAAACCGGTGGAAAACCGGTGAAGAAAGTGGAAAGGAGACAAAAAAAAACGTTCTAATGTACACAGCGTTTTCTAAAATCCATTGACTAGCATGTTAAGCCAACCGGTGGTTAGGATTAACATAAATTAACATAAAACTCAGCGGAAAACGCCGACGGAAAACGCTAAAAAACAGCTCACAAAACGTCCAATGGGCACATAGCCTAACTCTGCTCGTGGTGCTATCTATACTACTTTTTAAAGAATCTGTCCTTTATGCCTCATTCCATGACATCTGTCTTGGTGCTTGTCTATTTGTCAGGGCACTTTGCTGAATACAGCATAGGGTTAATATTTGACCAATCCACTTGTTAGCTACCATTGATTCACCCATGTTATAGTGCTGTCGACTCTTGCCCTTATTGTGATGATAGATATGTGATACCAGTGTTTTGTATAATCGTTTACTGGTGGTATTTGTTACATGTATGTTGTGATATATTTCTGATATCACATGCTAACCACCCTGTCTATCACCACTTGATATAGCTATACTTGTAAATTTGGGATTATGAGCATAAAATATACATGTGCTTTCTAGCACAATACAGACATTTTACTGTTTTCTCTGTATAGTGCCTGTGTAGTATCTTGATTTATTGAATCATATTTATTTATATATTAACTAGCTGGGAGCCCGATGCACATGCATCGGGATTCTAGTACGTCGAGTCTCTGACTCGCAGCAGTTGTAAGTCGACTCGCAATGCGAGCCGGCGTGGTCATGTGGATACGCGCGCAGCATTGGCCGCGAAGCGGCCATTGCGAGCAGTTGTAAGTCGACTCGCAATGCCCGCGCAGCGGCCAATGCTGCGCGCGTATCCACATGACCACGCCGGCTCGCATTGCGAGTCGACTTAGAAGTGCTCGCAATGGCCGCTTCGCAGCCAATGCTTCGCGCGTATCCACATGACCACGCCGGGGGCAAAAAAGCCATTCGCAATTATATAATAGATTGAGTGGGTACATAGGCATACATATATGGGAACAAGCTTACTCTCATGTATTGCCTTTTAAATGCTTTTAATCTTTGAACTCGTGTATCAATAAACTCAATGGTGACAACGCTGCGCTTACTATATCGGTGCTGATGACGCTAGCTATGCAAAGCATGTTATCTCGACCACAGGGGCGAAATAGCATGCTATATGGGCCAACTACTTGGGAATCTAATGCCCCCTCGACTAGTCAAAGCCCAAATTAGCATCTCATAAACTGTCTTTAAAAATACTTTTTTCTAAAGATCTGTTTACTGATGCTACTACTGGAAGGGACTGTTGGGCAGGGATTATAGATATGAGCACAGACCTGCCAGTGGTTTTGGGTGCACAGGGGACCTGACAGGCTTCTTTTAAGTCTCTGTGCCCACTGTGCGTTGTCTTTTTGTTTATGTAGATTTTGAGAATCTGTTTGTCTATCCTGAAGCCAGCAAAGTCTGAGAGTTCAGAAGTGCTGTGCCAACATTGGTTTTCTTTCCTTGCAGATTTGGTGTACATTTTGGGGCAGAAAAAAATAAATCTGCACCAAATCTGCAGGGGAAAAAAAAGCATCAAACAACGCACTGTGGGCACAGGGCCTAAGGCTACGTTCACACACCACTTCTTTTTTTGCGCTTTTTTGCACACGCTTTTAGCCCACGAATTGTGGCTGGACAAAAAAAGAAGTACTGCTTTCACATAGCATGCTTTTTTTACTGGCCCGAGGGAGAGGTGAGGTCACAGAGGGGAGGAAGAATCCTGGTTCCTCCTCCCCTCTGTGACATGTCTGACAGCCCCCATTTGATTTCACTGTGTATTAATATACACTGCAAAATCTAAATGAAAGAAAGCCAGATGTATTAAAAATAATAAAGAATGAATGCTTGCCCTCCAGCGGGTGTTTGGGGAGCCAGGAGCCGCCACAACCCGCAAGGACCTTGTGTGATGTCATCGGGCACTGTGATTGGCCGCTCGCGACCATGTGATATGCGCGTTATATGACGTCAGATATCACATGACTGCGAACGGCCAATCACAGCGCCCGATGACATCATGCAAGGTCCTAGCAGCTTGTAACCTGCGGTTGTCTCGGCTCCCGGTAACCAGAACAGCTTCGGATGGGTAAGGGTACTTTCACATCAGCGGTGTAAAAACCGCATCTGCCGCAATTACCGCATAACCACTGCACTTGCGGCACAGTTGCGGCAAGCCCCATAGAAAGTCTATGCGGGCTTGCGGCACGTGCGGTATCGGCACTTGCGGCAGGTGCGGCCGCAAAAAACCCGCGGCTGACCGCGTTTTTTTTTTCCGCGGCTGCACCTGCCGCAAGTGCCGAAACCGCACTTGTCGCACCTGCCGCACACTTACCGCAAGCCCCATAGACATTGCATGGGGCTTGCCGCAACTGTGCCGCAAGTGCAGCGGTTATGCGGTAATTGCGGCAGATGCGATTTTTTTTTTCACCGCATCTGCCGCGATTTAAAAAAAACCGCTGATGTGAATGCAGCCTTAGGGTCATTCCATGTCAAGTGAACCAATGATTATTACCTCTATATTTTTAATTCTTTTGAGATTTTGATATTTGATAATAGCATGTCAGACAATGCAAAATGTGAAGAGAAAAATTAAAAAAAATATATATTTTTTTTTAAATTATTTTCAAAGTTCGGAAAAAGTGTGAATTTCGCTGTTTCCTGCCTTTACATTTCTCCTCATAACTCAGGCTACGAATAAGATAGAGAGACAAAATAAACACCATTCTACTCAGAACTGTGCAGGCTTTCACCAGATATGTCACAAGAGGATCTTTGTTAATATTTTACCCATGTGATCGCAAGCGCAAAACTTTAAAACACATTTCCGAAAAATCGGCGCGCTTTAAATATTTCAAAAACTGCCCATATGTCTGCTTTGCTCTTAGCCACATCTGTACCAAATTTCAAGCTGGGGTCTTGATGGGATCATATTTTAACATATTTTACTATTAATAGGGTAAATGGGTCATTCCATATCAAGTGATCTAAATATGAATATTTTTTTTTACCTGACGTCTTTAGATTACCGTATATACTCGCGTATAAGCCGACTTTTTCAGCACAAAAAATGTGCTGAAAAGCCCCCCTCGGCTTATACGCGAGTCATATACTGGCTGAGTGTGAACGCAGCCTAACCGGGGGCTGGAGGTGGCTGGGGGAGGCTGGAATAGGAGCCGGAAGTCATGTGACGCCGCTCATTAAATATGCACGGCTCCCCGTGTCAATCAGTGAAAGGGGGAGCCGTGCATAATACAGTGCCGCCCCCCACCCCGCTGTCGCTGCAGGAGCAGCAGAAATCACACCCTCCGCCGTCCTCTGGAGCCACCGGGTGTCCTGGGTCCTCGGTCCTAGTCTGTCCTCCTTCCTCCAGCCTCATCCTCGGTCCTCCGTGCTCTGTTCTTCCTGTATGCACGGTTCCCGTGCTGTGGGCGTCGCGGCAGCATGACGTCATCGCCGCTGCGTCCAACCCGCTCACAGCATTAGAAGCGTGCATACAGGAAGAAAAGAGCACGGAGGACCGAGGATGAGGCTGGAGGAAGGAGGACAGACTAGGACCGATGACCCACGACCCGGTGGCTCCAGAGGACGGCGGAGGGTGAGATTTCTGCTGCTCCTGCAGCAAGGGATGTCTGAAGCGATGGGGGGGTCTGCATAACCCCTACTGGGGGGGGCCTGTATAGCCTCTGCTTGGGGCCTGTATACTTGTGCTGGGGGTTGTATACCTCTGGGGCTGCTGTATACTACCTCTGGGGCTGCTGTATACTACCACTGGGGCTGTATATACCTCTGGGGCTGCTGTATACTACCACTGGGGCTGTATACTACCACTGGGGCTGTATACTACCACTGGGGCTGCTGTATACTACCACTGGGGCTGCTGTATACTACCTCTGGGGCTGCTGTATACTACCTCTGGGGCTGCTGTATACTACCTCTGGGGCTGCTGTATACTACCACTGGGGTTGTATATACCTCTGGGGCTGCTGTATACTACCACTGGGGCTGCTGTATACTACCACTGGGGCTGCTGTATACTACCACTGGGGCTGCTGTATACTACCACTGGGGCTGCTGTATACTACCACTGGGGCTGCTGTATACTACCTCTGGGGCTGCTGTATACTACCTCTGGGGCTGCTGTATACTACCACTGGGGCTGCTGTATACTACCACTGGGTCTGTTGTATATACTACCACTGGGGTTGTATATACCTCTGGGGCTGCTGTATACTACCACTGGGGCTGCTGTATACTATCTCTGGGGCTGCTGTATACTACCTCTGGGGCTGCTGTATACTACCTCTGGGGCTGCTGTATACTACCACTGGGGCTGCTGTATACTACCACTGGGTCTGTTGTATATACTACCACTGGGGTTGTATATACCTCTGGGGCTGCTGTATACTACCACTGGGGCTGCTGTATACTATCTCTGGGGCTGCTGTATACTACCTCTGGGGCTGCTGTATACTACCTCTGGGGCTGCTGTATACTACCACTGGGGCTGCTGTATACTACCACTGGGGCTGCTGTATACTACCACTGGGGCTGCTGTATACTACCACTGGGGCTGCTGTATACTACCACTGGGGCTGCTGTATACTACCACTGGGGCTGCTGTATACTACCACTGGGGCTGCTGTATACTACCTCTGGGGCTGCTGTATACTACCTCTGGGGCTGCTGTATACTACCTCTGGGGCTGCTGTATACTACCTCTGGGGCTGCTGTATACTACCACTGGGGCTGTATATTCCTCTGGGGCTGCTGTATACTACCACTGGGGCTGCTGTATACTACCACTGGGGCTGCTGTATACTACCACTGGGGCTGCTGTATACTACCACTGGGGCTGCTGCTGTATATACCACTGGGGAGGCTGCTGTTACACTGCTGGGGCCTGTATATACCACTAGGGTGGCTGCTGTATACCACACTGCTGGGGGCTGTATACCTGTGCTGGGGTCCACCCTCGGCTTATACACGAGTCAATAGGTTTTCCCAGATTTTGGGGGCAAAAGTAGGGGGGTCGGCTTATACACGGGTCGGCTTATACACGAGTATATACGGTATTTTTTTTTTTTTTTACCTTTATGAAGTACTACTTTAGTTAATTACAAATTAAAAGTTTAGAATTTTTTTCTTCATCAGTTAATTTTTTACAGATTTTTAAAGTTTAAAAAAAAGGGTGAATTTTGGCCTGGTATGACTTTACATTTTTTTTATCTCGTGCTAGAAATAAGATAGAGACACAAAATAAACACCGTTCTACTCAGAACTGTCCAGGCTTTCACAAGATATGTCACAAGAGTATATTTGTTAATTTTAATTTTTTACCCATGCGAACGCAAACGCAACATTTTGAAACGAATTTCCAAAAAAAATGTTTTAATAAAAATTTTCCAAAACTGCCCATGTGTCTTTTATGCTCTTAGCCGCATCTGTACCAAATTTCAAGTTGGGATCGTGATGGGATCATATTTTAAAATATTTAACTATTATAGTGTCAATTCAGAAATCACCAAGAACACAATCAGTCATTTTTTCACAATTGCCCGTCAATAGTTTGAATTTGATATAAAGAAACATAGTCTTGTAACATCTCAAATGAAAGCTGTTACCGTTCTGAGTAAAATGATGCCTCTCCCGCTCATTATCTTATTTCTAGCCTGAGAAAAAAAATGTAAAGACGTCAGGTAAAAAAAAATTTTTCATATTTAGATCACTTGATATGGAATGACCCATTGACGCTATTAATAGTAAAATATTTTAAAATATGATCCCATCAAGACCCAACTTGAAATTTGGTACAGATGTGGCTAAGAGCAAAGCAGACACATAAGCAGTTTTTGAAATATTTAAAGCGCGACGATTTTTCGGAAATGCGTTTTAAAGTTTTGCGCTTGCGATCACATGGGTAAAATATTAACAAAGATCCTCTTGTGACATATCTGGTGAAAGCCTGGACAGTTCTGAGTAGATTGGTGTTTATTTTGTTTCTCTATCTTATTTCTAGCCCTTTTTGTGTGAGCGCTGGGGAATCAATCGGCACCAAGGCTATTATGAATAGTTACCCCTCGGCTTTATTTGTACAATAAAGTACAATCCCACTTGAGGAAGACGCTTGGAGACCGTAGAAACGCGTTGTGGCCTAAAGGACCCTGCCTTTTTATTTTATTGTACAAATAAAGCCGAGAAGAAACTATTCATAATAGCCTTGGTGCCGGTTGATTCCCCAGCGCTCACACAAATACCTATTACTCTTTTGAAATACATTCATTCCTCCGCTATGCGGAGTGAGGTATGGAGCAGCTCCGGGCAATAGGACCTTGGATGACATCCTGAACACGCCCACGGACCCACCACGTGACGACTCACATGTGAGGTGCTGGGATTAAGGACGCAGCAAAATCTTCATCATCCACAGCCGCTCATTAGCCGAGGACACAGGGAGATAAACATCAATGCACTAACTCTTGTTGTGCAGACAGCACAACAAGCACAGGTGAGGTTCCCATTCAAATAACCTGCTTCCGATGACAATTACAGAGTGGCGCAACAATATTACTTTCTTTGTTATTTCTAGCCCGAGATATGATAGAAAATGTAAAGCCATACCAGGCCAAAATTCACCCTTTTTTTAAAACTTTGAAAATCTGTAAAAAATTAACTGATAAAGAAAAAAATTCAAAACTTTTTTTTTTGTAATTAACTAAAGTTGTTCTTCATATAGAAAAAAAATTAAAAAATCTGAGGACGTCAGGGAAAAAAAATATTCATTTTTGGATCACTTGACATGGAATGACCCCTTAGTATTTAATTTTTATTATTTTTAACAATTTGCTTAACTTTAATTTGGGTTTCGCATAGTATATTAATACATTGTGAAACCCAAATGAAGCCGTCACACATGTCTCAGAGGGGTGAAGGAACAAGATTCTTCCTCCCCCCTATGTGACGACATATCCTGCAGCACCGGCCCTTATGGGAGAAAGCACCGGCGCTGTTGTGTAAAGAATTGACATGTCAAAAGCGCGGCGTGTTTTTATGCGGTGTCCATACGGAAAAGTGAATTTCCCATTCACTTTGCTGGCAGACGCAGAGGCACATTGCACATTTTTGAAAAGCGTGCGCAGAAAAGCGCTCAAAAATGTGCAATGTGTGAACGTAGCATAAAGTTACCAGAGATCTGGAGATGACGCACAGTTTAAGTGCAGCGTTTCTAAGCGCAATAGAAAAGATCTTGTAAGCACTGTACCTTTGGCTACCATTGGGAGACAAAAGCAATGATTAGGTAATTGTGAACAATATAAAATTCTAATTATCAGAGGAATTTTAATAAATAGTAAACTACTAAAAGGCTTGTTTTACAACCACTTTCCAATATCCATGAGTGAAGGTGAAAAAAAACCTTTTATTGCAAGTCTATTGACTGCTATGTGACAGCTTGATTGCTTTTCCAAACATTATAGATAACTGCAAAAAATGTTTGTACTGTGTTAGGGCCCTTTCACATCAGCGTTTTTCGTAATTCGCGGCAGATGCGGTGAAAAAACCGCATCTGCCGCGTTTGCCGCATAACGGTTCCACTTGCGGCACGGTTGCGGTTTTTTCCATAGGAAGTATAGGGGGACTTGCGGCAGATGCGGCAAGTGCGGTATTGCACTTGCGGCAGGTGCGGCAGAGAAAAAAAACGCGGCTTACTGCGGTTTTTTTCGCTGCCGCACCTGCCGCAAGTGCAATACCGCACTTGCCGCATCTGCCGCAAGTCCCCCTATACTTCCTATGGAAAAAACCGCAACCGTGCCGCAAGTGGAACCGTTATGCGGCAAACGCGGCAGATGCGGTTTTTTCACCGCATCTGCCGCGAATTACGAAAAACGCAGATGTGAAAGCACCCTAAGCCAGTAGATAGAAAAATATTAGAATCTGAGAGTCCTCAATGGTTGATACTTTTTAATGGCTAACTGAAAAGATGGTAAGCAAAGCAAGCTTTCGGGACACTGTGGCCCCTCGTCAGGCTGATAATGACACAGATTCTAAAAACACATACAGTGCCTACAAGTAGTATTCAACCCCCTGCAGATTTAGGTGGTTTGATAAGATGCAAATAAGTTAGAGCCTTCAAACTGCAAACGAGAGTAGGATTTATTAACAGAAGCATAAATCTTACAAACCAAAAAGTTATGTTGCTCAGTTGAATTTTAATAAATTTTAAACATAAAAGTGTGGGTCAATTATTATTCAACCCCTAGGTTTAATATTTTGTGGAATAACCCTTGTTTGCAATTACAGCTAATAATCGTCTTTTATAAGACCTGATCAGGCCGGCACAGGTCTCTGGAGTTATCTTGGCCCACTCCTCCATGCAGATCTTCTCCAAGTTATCTAGGTTCTTTGGGTGTCTCATGTGGACTTTAATCTTGAGCTCCTTCCACAAGTTTTCAATTGGGTTAAGGTCAGGAGACTGACTAGGCCACTCCAACACCTTGATTTTTTCCCTCTTGAACCAGGCCTTGGTTTTCTTGGCTGTGTGCTTTGGGTCGTTGTCTTGTTGGAAGATGAAATTACGACCCATCTTAAGATCCTTGATGGAGGAGCGGAGGTTCTTGGCCAAAATCTCCAGGTGGGCCGTGCTATCCATCTTCCCATGGATGCGGACCAGATGGCCAGGCCCCTTGGCTGAGAAACAGCCCCACAGCATGATGCTGCCACCACCATGCTTGACTGTAGGGATGGTATTCTTGGGGTCGTATGCAGTGCCATCCAGTCTCCAAACGTCACGTGTGTGGTTGGCACCAAAGATCTCGATCTTGGTCTCATCAGACCATAGAACCTTGAACCAGTCTGTCTCAGAGTCCTCCAAGTGATCATGAGCAAACTGTAGACGAGCCTTGACATGATGCTTTGAAAGTAAAGGTACCTTACGGGCTCATCTGGAACGGAGACCATTGCGGTGGAGTACGTTACTTATGGTATTGACTGAAACCAATGTCCCCACTGCCATGAGATCTTCCCGGAGCTCCTTCCTTGTTGTCCTTGGGTTAGCCTTGACTCTTCGGACAAGCCTGGCCTCGGCATGGGAGGAAACTTTCAAAGGCTGTCCAGGCCGTGGAAGGCTAACAGTAGTTCCATAAGCCTTCCACTTCCGGATGATGCTCCCAACAGTGGAGACAGGTAGGCCCAACTCCTTGGAAAGGGTTTTGTACCCCTTGCCAGCCTTGTGACCCTCCACGATCTTGTCTCTGATGGCCTTGGAATGCTCCTTTGTCTTTCCCATGTTGACCATGTATGAGTGCTGTTCACAAGTTTGGGGAGGGTCTTAAATAGTCAGAAAAGGCTGGCAAAAGAGATAATTAATCCACACATGTGAAGCTCATTGTTCTTTGTGCCTGAACTACTTCTTAATACTTTAGGGTAGGGCTGGGCGATTAATCGAATTAATTCGATTAATTCGCCCCCCTGCTGTGGCCACGATACTGATTTGACGAAAATCGTCAAATTCGATTTAACCTTCCTAGCGGGTATTCCCGAGTGTAACTCGGGGTTAACTTTCACTGCTAGAAGCGGTAAACCCCGAGTCACACTCGGGAATACCCGCAGCTGCTGCCGCTGATCACTGTCAGGCCGCGGGGGGGGGTGCTATCAGAGCCCAGCACTTCCGCCCCTGCTACAGCCGCTGGAGACGTCCGGGGGGGGGTGCCGTCATTGCCCCGCTGCCCCTGCTTCTGAGACCCGCGGGTGAGTTCCGGCGGGGGAGGGGGGGTGCCGTCATTGCCCCGCTGCCCCTGCTTCTGAGACCCGCGGGTGAGTTCCGGCGGGGGAGGGGGGGTGCCGTCATTGCCCCGCTGCCCCTGCTTCTGAGACCCGCGGGTGAGTTCCGGCGGGGGAGGGGGGGTGCCGTCATTGCCCCGCTGCCCCTGCTTCTGACACCCGCGGGTGAGTTCCGGTGGGGGAGGGGGGGTGCCGTCATTGCCCCGCCGCCCCTGCTTCTGAGACCCGCGGGTGAGTTCCGGCGGGGGAGGGGGGGTGCCGTCATTGCCCCGCCGCCCCTGCTACTGACACCCGCGGGTGAGTTCCGGGGGGGGGGGGGGGGGGGGGGTTGGGCTCTGCTGCAGGTCTTACCTGCCCCTTGCGCCATTACAGGGATATGGCACCGCCCCCTTCTGCTAGGGTTAGGGCTAGGTTAGGTTAGGTGCCTGTATGCCACTGTGGGCTGGTGCTGTATACACCGCTGTGGGCTGGTGCTGTATACACCGCTGTGGGCTGCTGCTGTATACACCGCTGTGGGCTGCTGCTGTATACACCGCTGTGGGCTGGTGCTGTATACACCGCTGTGGGCTGGTGCTGTATACACCGCTGTGGGCTGCTGCTGTATACACCGCTGTGGGCTGCTGCTGTATACACCGCTGTGGGCTGCTGCTGTATACACCGCTGTGGGCTGCTGCTGTATACACCACTGGGGGCTGCGGCTGTATACACCACTGGGGGCTGCTGCTGTATACACCGGTGTGGGCTGCTGCTCTATACACCGCTGTGGGCTGCTGCTCTATACACCGCTGTGGGCTGCTGCTCTATACACCGCTGTGGGCTGCTGCTCTATACACCGCTGTGGGCTGCGGCTGTATACACCGCTGGGGGCTGCGGCTGTATACACCGCTGTGGGCTGCTGCTCTATACACCGCTGTGGGCTGCTGCTGTATACACCGCTGTGGGCTGCTGCTCTATACACCGCTGTGGGCTGCTGCTGTATACACCGCTGTGGGCTGCTGCTGTATACACCGCTGTGGGCTGCTGCTGTATACACCGCTGTGGGCTGGTGCTGTATACACCGCTGTGGGCTGCTGCTGTATACACCGCTGTGGGCTGCTGCTGTATACACCGCTGTGGGCTGCTGCTGTATACACCGCTGTGGGCTGCTGCTGTATACACCACTGGGGGCTGCGGCTGTATACACCACTGGGGGCTGCTGCTCTATACACCGCTGTGGGCTGCTGCTCTATACACCGCTGTGGGCTGCTGCTCTATACACCGCTGTGGGCTGCTGCTCTATACACCGCTGTGGGCTGCTGCTCTATACACCGCTGTGGGCTGCTGCTCTATACACCGCTGTGGGCTGCGGCTGTATACACCGCTGGGGGCTGCGGCTGTATACACCACTGGGGGCTGCTGCTGTATACACCGCTGGGGGCTGCTGCTGTATACACCGCTGGGGGCTGCTGCTGTATACACCGCTGTGGGCTGCTGCTCTATACACCGCTGTGGGCTGCTGCTGTATACACCGCTGTGGGCTGCTGCTGTATACACCGCTGGGGGCTGCTGCTGTATACACCACTGGGGGCTGCTGCTGTATACACCACTGGGGGCTGCTGCTGTATACACCGCTGGGGGCTGCTGCTGTATACACCGCTGGGGGCTGCTGCTGTATACACCGCTGTGGGATGCTGCTCTATACACCGCTGGGGGCTGCTGCTGTATACACCGCTGTGGGCTGCTGCTGTATACACCACTGGGGGCTGCTGCTGTATACACCGCTGTGGGCTGCTGCTGTATACACCGCTGTGGGCTGCTGCTCTATACACCGCTGTGGGCTGCTGCTGTATACACCGCTGGGGGCTGCTGCTGTATACACCGCTGGGGGCTGCTGCTGTATAAACCGCTGTGGGCTGCTGCTGTATACACCACTGGGGGCTGCTGCTTTATACACCACTGGGGCTGCTCCTGTAACACTGCTGGGGCCTGTATATACCACTGAGGGGGCCTGTATACCACACTGCTGGGGGCTGTATACCTGTGCTGGGGTCCACCCTCGGCGTATACACGAGTCAATAGGTTTTCCCAGGTTTTGGGGGCAAAAGTACGGGGTCGGCTTATACACGGGTCGGCTTATACACGAGTATATACGGTACCTCTTAGTTTTTTCTCTTTATTCATCAAAGAAAAGCAAAAAAAAAATAGAAAAAAAAAAATCGAGATTTAAATCGAAAATCGTCCATAGGTTTAAATAAAATCGAGATTTTGATTTTTTCCAAAATCGCCCAGCCCTACTTTAGGGGGACCAAACAGAATGCTGGTGGTTTGAGGGGTTGAATAATAATTGACCCACACTTTTATGGTTAAAATTTATTAAGATTCAACTGAGCAACATAACATTTTGGTTTGTAAGATTTATGCTTCTGTTAATAAATCCTACTCTCGTTTGCAGTTTGAAGGCTCTAACTTATTTGCATCTTATCAAACCACCTAAATCTGCAGGGGGTTGAATACTACTTGTAGGCACTGTACATATATATTTATATTTTTTGCTGTACCCAGAATCGGAGTCTTCTCCGAATTTGGGCACAGCGGACCAAATCGGACAGAATTGGATCTGATGCGGTCCGCTGGAAATAACATGGCATATGGAGTGTGGATCCAGGAAAAAATAGGATCGGTTCTCGGATTCGATTGTAGTGTACTTAGCATACTCAGTACACTAAAACTGCTCTGTTTCCATGCTATTTCACTTTCTCAATGTATATACATATATTGCGAAAGTAAAATTAAATAAAGCAAGTGTGTCTGCCGTGTGTCCCACAATGCATCCACCTCCGATGGCTTAAGGACCTGAAACAGCTGACCGGGCGAGGCAAACTGATCAGCTGATTGGTCACATGACCGCATCAGTTGAGCGGTTTAAATCGCGCACCCGCCAAAACTGATTGATTTAAACCACGCTGATTCAGTTATGTGACCAATCAGCTGATTCGGGTCCTTAAGCCATCGAAGGTAGATGCATAGCAGGATGCTCGGCAGAGAGGTAAGGATTTTTTATTTTTAACACTTGCATTGTTTTATTTCACTTCCGCAATGTATGTATATACATTGCGAAAGTGAAAGTCAGTCCCGCATGCCTGTGCTTTGCAGGCTTGGGCTCCTCCCAGCTCTTTCTGTGTCCGGATCCGTGAAAATCACAGATCTGGACACAGAAATGGCATCCGGAGGTACACATCTGGGCCTGTCCGTTCCTGTCCGTGGGGTTCTGCAAAAACAGGTTCCCCACGGACAGGAAAAAATTGTGATGTTAAAAAGAGCCTTAGTTATTTACCATATACTGTATAAGCTGCGTTTTTTGTGCAATATGGATTTTGTGATTATTCCGTAGCTTGAGCTGCCTACATTCTACCATGATTCAAGCTGTCTGCTAGTTTAAAATGGGGAGAAGGAATGGAATAATATCTAATATGAAGTAGACTTCATTTGGTTAGAAGTAAATTGTCAGCTATGTTATGTTTAGCAGTGACTCTTGGATCATCAAACCTATAAAGAATGAGAAGACGACAGAATCTAAACCTGCCCAAGTCTTCAGGAAGATCCAGCAGGTCTTTTTGTAGTATGATGATGGAAGAGTCTGGGTCCTGAAGCATTGGTAGTTATCAGTTGTTTTTTCAGTATCACAGCTGAAATGCAGTGTACTGTTCCAGCAGGGCTGTAGATTCAGGAAGAAGTCCAATCTGTTTTTGCAATACTACTACACCACCTCTAAATAAAGAGATTTTCCACTATTGTGGCCTGAGCTCATTTACCATCTTTTGTTCCTACAAAGTAAATAAATAAGATGTCTCTAGTCAAAGTGTGAAGACAGAAGAGAAGTGATAACATCTGAAGAGCTAGCAAGTTAAGGCTTTGATGCATTTCTTTGTATGTGAAGGGTTTCCCAGGATCTCCCTAAATGAGATAAAGAGTTGTTCCACAGCCAAATGTTCTTAGTTTATAAGGTGTTTTTTTAACCATTCTGCTTCTGGAAAGAGCTTTGAACACAAACTAGAGCTTGCCTGCTGTGAATGTCATCAACAATAGTTGGCACAGCGTGAATAATGCACACAAAGGCCTGATATATACAAAAACCCACATAGGATTCTTGAACTATCAGTAGGCGAATAAAAAATGTAGGTCTCTTGAAAGTTGAGCATTTGTACACTTGTAATTGACCTAAGTGTTGATTCTGTACCTAGAATGTGTTAGGCTGGTTTCACACTTGCGCTCCCCGCCGCAATATACTGCAGCACAAGCTGAGCGCAGGCACCGCGCGTCTCTATGTTTAACATGGGGACACAAGTGCCTGCGCTCGGGTGCAGATGGCCGTGCGCACCCATTGCTGGCAATTTGTGATTTGTGCACATACGGATGCTTGCGCACAAATCACACAGTCTCATCCGCACCAGGAACGCAACATGTCAAGTGTCCAAGTGTGAAACCAGCCTTAATGATTGGGACCAGAGTCCCAGGGACCCAAGCAGATCATCACCATGAATGAGCTGGATTGCCTTATTATGTTGTTTTTGTGTGTGTATAAATGACGTAATAGTGTATGTATAATGTGTGTGTGTGGGTGTATGTATGTATGTATGTATGTATGTATATATATATATATATATATATTATAATATAATATGTGTGTGTGATATATATATATATATACACACTAATATACTAGCTGGGTGCCCGATGCACATGCATCGGGATTCTAGAAGAGCGAGTCTCTGACTCGCAATAGCCGCTTCGCGGCCAATGCTTCGCGCTGCTAAGGCGACTCGCCATGCCCGCTGCGCGGGCATAGCGAGTCGCCTTAGAACTGCTCGCAATGGCCGCTGCGCGGGCAATGCTTCGGGCGTATCCACATGACCACGCTGACTCGCAGCGCGAGCGGACTCAGAAGGGGCAAAAAACCCATTCGCAATTATATAATAGATATATATGTATGAAAAGCAAATATGCCTTATTTTTAAATGATCCATGCTGTACTGATTTTTCTGGTCATCATAATGGGAGACCCAGACAATGGGGTTTAGGGCTCTGCCCTCCAGAGGTCACACTAGGTACTACAAGTTTGTAGACACCGCCTCCTCCGCTTATAAACCCCCACCGTAGGAGACATCCTCAGTTTTTAACTTAGTGTGCTCGGAGGATCACGCCTTGCTTGCACTTCACTGCATTCTCACAGCTTACGTGATGGCGTCTGAAGACAAGGTAAAATGGTCCCCGTCGGGGACCCTCGACAGTCTCCCCGCTCACCCTTTGTGGAACACGCAGGTGGAGGTACCGGAGGGCAAAATGCCTGGACACTCTGTGTTCTCCCGGTACGCTGTCGCACTCCTTTTTCCATCCCTTCTGGGGGCTCTGGAGAATGGGAGTTGGGAGCCTTGCACAGCTCCGCTCCGTCCGAGGCCTCCCTAAATGGTGCTTACAGACCGGACTGGAGCCAGCCCAGTCTGAGGCCTCCCTAAATGGTGCTTACACTCCAGACTGGTGCTGCACCCCCGTCCGAGGCCTCCCTAAATGGTGCTTACAGACCGGACAGGCACTGAGGCCCGTGCGTCTCCTGTGTGCCTGGGGGTAGTGTCGGACACTTTATGTGTCCTGACACTCAGACCGCGCGTACCCTCGGGTCCGCGGTTCTGTCGGTGTGCCCTGTGCTGGGGTCACCCTGGCTGACCGCCCTGTGTATCACAGGGGCTGCGGCTGTGGACTGCAGGTGTTTGTATATGCTGACAGTCTGTGTGTGTATGTTCTATTCACACTTTCCCGCGCTGCGGGCTCTAGTCACCTCCATTAATGAGGCTGCCTGGAGGATGGGAAGCAGCCCTTGCGGTGACGTCACCGATGGGCGTGTGTGTGTGCTTCCCGCGTGTTCTCGGCGCCGCCCACGACTTTGCTCTCGGCGGCCATCTTCTCCCTCACTTCCCGGCTGGGATCTATCGGCAGCACGTGTCGGCACTTCAGGGGAGACCGGAACTCGCGGAGGTCACACACACACACCGCTTCCTCCTTCCGCTTTACTGCGGTCGGTAAGCCACCGGGTTTCCCGGTTTGTTTTTGTGAGGCAAATTGGCTTATATTCTCCCCACTGTGGCGATGTCCTCAGTTGGGAAGCATGCTGCTAAGGCGGCGGTGGTCACCATTACCTGTGCTACATGCAAAGGGACACTGGTGGAGGGGTCCTGCAATAACTGTGGACGCCCAGAGACCCGGACTGCCACTACTGAGTCTGCAAATCCGGGATTATACCCTGAGGTTCAGGTGATCCCAGGGCCATGGGAAACGCAGAATAGGATCAATGAATCCCTGCTGTCCCAGATGTCCTCCATGTCGCAATCCCTGGAGGCACTTCATAGGAGACTGGAAAACCCAGCTACTCCTGCCAGTTACCCCCGGGTGTCTCTTACTTCTACTGTGAGACACTCTAAGCGAGCTCGTGAGGCCTCTCCCGAGCTCCAGGCTCTCTCTGAGGAGGAGCGTTCCTCTGATGGTGAGGAAGATGATGGGGGTTCTACTCTCGGGTCTGTGTCTGAACCTCCAGATGGGGTGGAGGATCTGGTGTCCTCCATCAATGAGACATTGCGTCTTGTCACTCCTCCTGAGGAGGTGACTGTACACCCCAAAGAGGTCTATCAATGGCTGCGGCCGGAGGCCAGACCAAGTGGATCCTTCATGGACCACACTAATTTTGGAAGGGTGATTAGAGCACCCAGGTTACATCCTGGGCGGCGTTATGTCCGTAAACCCAAGGACAATCTCTTTCCCTTTCCCCAGGAGGTGCTTCAGGAATGGTCGCAGTCTCCAAAGGTGGACGCTTCCATGATCAGGATTGCTGCACGCTCCTTGTTTTCTGCCTCTGATAGCTCCTCATTGAAGGATGCTACTGATAGACAGGTCGAGCAACTCGCCAAGTCTTCCTATGAGGCTGTGGGGTCTTCCTTTGCCCCTAATTTTGCCGCGGTCTGGACCCTACAAGCGATTACCACCTGCTTGGATGGTATCAGCGGATGCGAGTTTGGGCAGGTGGGTTCTCCAGGCGGCGGTTGCCCACCTTTAAAGGGAACCATGTGTTATCCGTCTTGTTGAGGAACTCTTCCCGCCCTGGGGTATTGCTTTAGGACATCCCCATTGTCTGGGTCTCCCATTATGATGACCAGAAAAAAGAGAATTTTGTTTACGTACCGTAAATTCTTTTTTCTTTAATCATCAATGGGAGACCCAGCACCACCCAGTTGTTCCGTCGCATGTTTTGCATTTGATCTGTTCTCTGTTGAGACAGTGTTTTTTCCGGGTTGTTACACCGTCTGTGCACGGCATTCTTCCCGATGTTTCGGGTGTGGTTTATTTTCTCCTCGCAGCTTATGGACTAAACTGAGGATGTCTCCTACGGTGGGGGTTTATAAGCGGAGCAGGCGGTGTCTACAAACTTGTAGTACCTAGTGTGACCTCCGGAGGGCAGAGCCCTAAACCCCATTGTCTGGGTCTCCCATTGATGATTAAAGAAAAAAGAATTTACGGTACGTAAACAAAATTCTCTTTTTTTTCCTGTCCGTGGGGATCCTAATTATTTGCAGGTCCCCACGGACAGGAAAAGGATTGCATCGGAGGTGATCTTCAGATACCATTTCTTTGTCCGGGTCTGTGATTTTAACGGATCCAGACACAGAAGGCCCGTGCCTGCAAAGTGCAGGTAAGCCGAGCACTTTCATTGAAATGAACCAAAGGTTAAATAAAAAAAAAATAAGATCCTCATCTCTCCGGCATGTGTCCTGTGCCGTCTAGCTCCCGGGGTTTAAGGACCTGGCGTTGTGTGGCAACCCGATCAGCTGATGCGGTTATATGACCGATCAGCTGATCGGGTTGTCACATGACTGCGCCGATTAAATCGCCCGCCTGCTGATCAATTTTGGTGGGCACGGGATTTAAACCGCTCAGCTGATGCGGACCGCAGCAAATATGCGATAAAGTATGCATCGTGCGAACAGAGGCCCTAAATGTATTCCCAAGCCATAGGTGAATCTGTCTCAAAACATCTGCTAGAGGTTCATCTTGATCCTACTGTTCTGACCCTGATCCTTGGGTCAGACCTGCTTTCCTCCCTAATGTTGTATCTCCGTTTCACAGCTCCCAGAAAATAATTCTTAATTTTTGTAATAATTCTACATGTGAGAAGGAAAGTGAATGTTATTCCTTTGTTTTAAGAAGGTGTTATCCAGTACATGGAAAAAACTGAGTTTTGGAGTAAATCTAGTAACTTATTTATTCAATTGTCCAGGTGTAAGGCTACATTCACACTGTCCGTTTTATTTTTATTTTCATATGCTGGTTTTTTTTTTAGCTGCAAACAGGAACTGTTGTCCAAAAAGCAGAAAAAACAGGTCATCCATTTCTGATCCATTTTTTGCAGCGTTTTGGTGAGATGCGTTTTTATTTTCCCCATTACAATGGCTCCTGTGGAAAAAGCAGATCAGAAAACGCCAGACAAATTGACATGCACTTTTCTAAAACAGAGCACTCCTAAAGTGAAAAAACGGATCACTTTAAACATGCCCTGTCTGAATGGCAAAACATGAAAACCCATTGACTTGGCTGCAATTTTCATTTGAGTGATCTGTTTTCTGAAGTGCACTGCAAAAAACGGATCAGAAAATGGACAGTGTGAATGTAGCCTAAGAGCGGTTCCAAAGCTAGAAGAGATACTAGGCAGAATATCTCCTTGGCCTATCAATCCATTGGTGTTTCTGTACCGTCTAGCTACAGTAATGGCTGCCTTTTGGGCTGTAACTTGGTTTTCCCTTAGCACTTTTCCCGTCACCTCTGTTTGGAGGTGGATATGTCTGTTGTTCTCTCCTTGGGTCTCGCAGGCTGTTGTAGTTCCAGTCCCTCCCTAATGGTTTATCTCTGCTTTTCTGTCGGTGACACCTTCATGGTTAGGGGAACATTGGAAATTACTTATTGCTAAATTGGTTTCCTCAAGCCATGACAGCACCTTATATTACCACCTTTTTGGTCTCTTTCAGGTCACTTTGTGTTATCACATGGTGTTTAAAAGAACATGTTGTAGTGTAGGAGGCTCCTCTGGGTGTCTTGGAAGTCCAACGAGTCATGTTAGGAGGTTCGTCCTTTAATACGCAGACTTCATGTCCTTACGGATGTTGACATCTTTCTCGTGTTGCCGTGTTTCAAGGAAGCAAAATTACCTGTAAGGACATTAGCAATTTGTCTCTTTTGATTAATGAACTGCTTGTCTAATTGTAATGTAGTCACTAGTGAAAGCATATTCTAAATGCAGGTTGTCTTTCCTACAATCTATTCATTATAATTGAAAAATATTTGCACAAAAATGCAGTTTGCCTGGTTGAACTGAAGGGTGGGTGACTTCACATAAACTGAGACACGAAAGTCTGGTTCCTTGTCGGATTGAGTTTTCATTGAGATTGCTGCTCTATTTCCTCAGACATGCGAAATGTAATATCTTTGGAAAATGTAACTTAACTCTGTTATTAGAGAAAATCTCCTGCTGTCTCCTGGCCTTCTCTGGCTCTTGGATCATGCACTCTTTGGTTCCAGGGAATTGTAGGCTCACTGTAGCCTGTGATTGTGTGGAGGTGCTCTTCACCGACATGTGTGAGACCTAGAACTTGGTTTTAGGAACCACACAGCAGAGCGTTTCCTGTGACCAGTATGTGAAGGGGGTCAGGCTGACGTCTACAATGGTTTTCATCTGGTATCACACATACAATGGGCTCATCAAAGCTTTCACGTTAGAATATGGCATATGTTTTTATAGAAATCTCATAATTTTGTTGCAACTCAAGGCGGTGCTAAAATTATGTAACATTTGGCGTTCTCACCCCATATTCTTCCAGCCCTGCCAAAGTGGATAACACCATAATGTTATTTCAGTAGGTACTGGAGTAGGATTTGTGGTGACGTGCACATGGAGACATTCGCTGCTCTTCCTCCTCATGAAGACACAACATGCATCTTTATGAATCGATCCGCACATCTCCACATTGACACTGGTGTGAACAGGACCGGTCTTGAAGTATTGGATTTTTTTTTTTTTTTTAAATCACGTTTTTGTGCAACTTTTCATGGTATTGTATTGCCCTTTTTGCTGTGAAAAATGTTATTTCAATGTAAACTATAAAACTCGATCGATCTCGAACACATTTTGGATTATTAGTACAAATAAAGTGGTGTAAAGCTATATGGCTGCCATGGCGAGTGGAAAGAATTCCAAGCTGTATGACATTTCAGGTACCTTTTATTAGTTTAGTCATGGTCTGCTTGGTGATAGATGGACACCATGTGTAAGATTATCAGCTTACATTCTTAAGGCGCCTAAACTTCGCTTTGTATTTTTATGAAGGTCTCTGAAGAGGCATTTACACTGT
The DNA here is from genome assembly GCA_033576535.1 of Allobates femoralis. Taxonomy (NCBI): domain Eukaryota; kingdom Metazoa; phylum Chordata; class Amphibia; order Anura; family Aromobatidae; genus Allobates; species Allobates femoralis. Next base: position 156,808,152 of record JARQOC010000006.1, read on the forward strand.
GCTCCTAGAATCGCTCATTTCACGATAACCGTGTGTTGTATACAGCCTGCTGATCACCTGACAAACAGGCAAACTCCTCTGTCATCGGGTGAAAACATCTATCGGTTTCCTCGGAGGATGGAAGACATGGTTGGTTGGCCGTGCCGGTGGTGAGATTCTGCTGGCGTTTGTGTGTGGCAGGCAGCACTACCGTCAGCGGACGCCATGTTGTTACACCCAGGTGGGTGTATAATTGCCTTGTGGCTTCAGGCGGAAGTGACATAGCGTTACAACCAGACGAAGCGGAAGCCACAAGGCAATTATGTAAGTAGATACAAGAAAAAGAGGATCTAGAGTACCATGATTTATATTTTATTGACCAAGTGAATTTAGCTAAAAAGCACACAAAAAAGTGCTACATCTGACAAAACTGACAAGCAACATACTAAATATATATGGAGTGCAAATACAAATATAATATGCAATGGGAGGTTATCACATTCAGGAGAGCACATACATAAGCAAAACGTGTCTCGGCTCACATAACATAAATCCATATATGTACACAATTTCCAGACATTGTCAAAAATAGGAAATTGATCTGACAAAGAATGAATTTGTAGTGAGACATGCAGCACAAAAGTCACATAGACTTCTATTCTCAAACTCAGAGTTATTAATACCATCCCTCAAGGACCATATGAGAGGTGGCAAAATGTCACTACCTTAAATGGCCACATCAATATTTGACATGCCCAAGTTTTGATATAATGGCTGGTCAGGAGTGAAGACCCTGATTCACAAATTCTCCATTGTACGTTTCACGGATCCTATGGGTCTGCTTCTTCAGGAGGAACACAGAAGTAAACAGAATTTCCCTTAAGATGCTGCAGTGCAATCAACAGTATTTGCCAACCTTATATACCTGTTTGGGGCTCCATTTACATTTGTCCACATGGGATGCCGGCGCATGCGTGGTGCGGGCTGCGCCGGCTCCCAAACCCCGTCCCTGGTGTCATCCACCTACTGCGCATATGTGAAAACGAGACGCAGTCTCTAATACCAGTGTGGACAACATTTATCCTCCTGACACTTAGGTCCCTGTTAGACATAGCGACGCTCCAGCGATCCTGACAATGATATGACCTGGTAGGGATCGCTGGTGCGTCTCTATATGGTCGCTGGTGAGATGTCAAACAGTCAGATCTCACCAGCCACGCAGGAATGATACGGAACGATATGGTGGCCGTTGGGAACCTGTCACTCTCGGACATAGTATTGAGATCGTTGGTTATTGTACCTGTCAAACACAGCGATGCATGCTGCCCAGCGGGAGACCGAAGACCAAAAAATGGTCAAGAACGGTTTGTCACGATCAGTGATCTTACAGCGGGGGCCTGGTTGCTGCTACTATGTGTGAAGTACCCCTTAAGGTACAGGGATCACATTAATGATGGATCCTGAAGTCCTGGTCAAGATCGTCACTGTCTCTGGAAGCAGCAATGTCCCTAATGTGTTCCCTAACTCTTCTCCCTAGCTCCCGCAATGTTAAGCCTACGTATATCAAGTTACAACCACATGTTGCATAGTATATGGCATTTGCCGTGGAACAAGACATATTATGGCGAATGTCATATACACGAGGGCCATCGGAGAGTAGAGAAAGTACTAGACCGCAGGACATTCATATACACGGGAGGTAGAGAAAGTACTAGACCGTAGGACATTCATATACACGGGAGGTAGAGAAAGTACTAGACCGCCAGGACATTCAGCTTCATATACACGGGAGGTAGAGAAAGTACTAGACCGTAGGACATTCATATACACGGGAGGTAGAGAAGGTACTAGACCGTAGGACATTGCTGCATGCCACACAGTGGCCATAAGGAAAGCAGCCTAGAGTGGGTCCCCGAGAACCAAGTGGATTTAGAACCTGTGGAACGTAATGGCTGTTATCAACACATCCGTCATGTTGGAGCCTCTGCGGACTGTCATGAGGGGTAATCTAATAAAGACTCCCCTGGGGCAGGGACAGACTTAAAGATTGACCATGCTTAGTCAGAATTGACCGCACCGTATGCCACTCATGTGAGAAAGTAGTTATTAAGTGAACTTTGCTGTCCGATCTCCCCACTTCTTCCTTACTCACACTTATACAAGAGGTTCCACTGGATACATATTCCTGATTTATATGGAGTAGTATGGGATTGTATCTACACACTTAACAGATGTTCTTTTGACTACATTTCATCAGGTTTAGATCAGATTGCATTTTTTGTTGTTGTAATGTACAAAAAAAAGCATAGTTGACATTTTCATTCCCTAAAATAGTATAGAAAACATACGATTTATTTTACCTTTATTATCAAAGAAGGAAATTTATTGAAATATATAGCAGCAGACTACACAGTGTTAAAAATGTATGCTTTTATCCATTTGAGAAAGGATTGTTAAGAGGAATCGCTATTTCCCACAGAGTAGTGTGTACATGTATATGTACAGTATAAATATATATATGCTGCTCAGAAAAATAAAGGGAACACTTCAACATTACATAGTGTTGTTAATTGTTCCCTTTATCTTTTTTGGGCAGTGTAAAAAAAAAAAAAAAAAAAATAGGTATATATATTTATATTCTATATAATATATTATATAATATAATATAATATATTTATATCATATATATAATAATAATATATATATATATATATATATATATATATATATAATATATTATACAGCTGGGCCCGATGCACATGCATCGGTTCTAGTACGTCGAGTCTCTGACTCGCAATGCCCGCGCAGCGGGCATTGCGAGTCGACTTAGAACTGCTCGCAATGGCCGCTTCGCGCGTATTCCACATGACCACGCCGCTCCATGCGAGTCGACTTGAACTGCTCGCAATCTCCTCTATGCCTATATTGAACGTCCGCAGGCGATGCCTGCTTACAGATCACACACTCCCGCCCGCACCATGGACGCGAGATGTCGCGTCCATGGTGCGGGCGGGAGTGTGTGATCTGTAAGCAGGCATCCGCCTCGGGACAGTTCACATATAGAATGAATGAGTGCTTTCAACGCGGTTCGCCCCATTAAAACATAGCGGCCGCGGTTGCATGCTGATACTTGCAGATGCATCTGCAAAACGCTGCAGATGCATCTGCAAGTGTGAAGCCACCTTAGGCTGGCTTCAGACTTGCAGATGCATCTGCAGCGTTTTGCAGATGCATCTGCAAGCATCTGCATTCAGACCGCGGCCCCTATGTTTATAATGGTGCGCACGGCGGTCTGCAGATGCTTGCGGACCGCCGTGCGCACCCATTCACTCCTATATGTGATCTGTGCGCAGGCGGATGCCTGCGTACAGATCACACACTCGTCCGCACCAGGGACGCGACATCTCGCGTCCATGGTGCGGGCGGGAGTGTGTGATTTGTGCGCAGGCATCTGCCTGTGCACAGATCACATATGGGAGTGAATGGGTGCGCACAGCGGTCCGCAAGCATCTGCAGACCGCCGTGCGCACCATTATAAACATAGGGGCCGCGGTCTGCATGCAGATGCTTGCAGATGCATCTGCAAAACGCTGCAGATGCATCTGCAAGTCTGAAGGCAGCCATACATGAAACAAAACACTTGTTTGCAATCAGCGTGTGATGCTCAGCTTTTTTATGTCAAACCTCAATTTTCAGTGCTATAGACTGTGATGCCTCGTGGACAGGGTCCCTGCCCCTCCTGTACCTGTACGTCCTGATCGCCTAGATTTAGTGTACTTGTTCTTGTCTCCCTCATCCTCATGTAAAGCGCCATGGAACCCAATGGCGCTATATAAATAAATAATAATAATAATAATAATAATGTCAGGTGCATATATGAGCCGTCCTCAATATCCTTTTACTAGTGTATTCTTATTTATATATACACACACTTGCACTATCAGTTTTTCCACATTCATCTTTCTAACTGTCTCAAATCTTTAATTAATCCACAGCTGCTGACAATATGGCTCCATATCCTATATATTATAGTTTAAGCTATTTACTCCATAGCCTCATCGCCGCTGTGCATGTGTTCCTCTCCTTAGACGCCTGCGCAGTAGCGCATTATTTACTGTGGTTGCCATGGTAGTTTCTACATTTCCTTGCCCTGCACCATCTTGAGACTGCAGCACATGCCCAATATTCATTCTGAAGTCTGTCATGATCACTGGTGTATCTTAGGCGGCCGTCACACGGTGAGATATCCTTAGCGATATTGTAAGCGATCACGTGCACGCGCAATCGCTTACAATATCGCTCACATCGCTGGTGAGATGTCACACAGACAGACTCACCAGCGATGTGGAGCAGCGATCTCGCTCGTTACTATGGTACACATCGGGTAACTAGGCGCCGCGCGTCGCTTAGTTACCCGACGTGTACCATAGTTACCATCTCCCAGCATAGGCGCGGTCGCTGGGAGATGGATCATCGTGGTGTCATACACCACGATGATGCAGATCGTTGCATCGTTCATCGCTAGATCTGAGAACCGAACCTCAGATCTGCGATGTCACGATCAAGCGATTTCACATCGTAAATCGCTTGATTACATGCAACGATATCTTGCCCGATATCGCTTAAGCGATCAAAAAGGAGATCGCTTAAACGATATCGGGCAAGATATCGTTCCGTGTGACGGCCGCCTTACTGGCGCTTTAGCAGCGATCTACCTGGCACAGTATTATTAACCTTGGCGCTCCTCTACACTATATAATTATTAATAAATTAAGTGAATTTAGTATAATTTAATACATTTAATAAAACTTTATCTGTGCAAGTGGCAATATAAAGTTGCATATTTAATATGCATATATATTATAAATGGTATCTATGGATTTTTTTGCACCCATAGTTGTTTCTTTCTTTCTGATTCTACTCTGGCTCTTTTACTTATTAGTTTATTAGTGGTGCTGCTTTGTTTCTCTCTCATCTTTCTTATATTAACCCTTCACCCAGGGTTTGCCTGCTATAGCGTCCTATGACACTCCTAGCAGGGTCACCTATCCGCATACAGTGGCGCAGTTTTTTGGCCGCTATCCCTGCACACTTGTCTTGGGTTCAACAGGGTATTTTTTTTCTCCTCTTATGTCTGGAAACAACCACTTATACCACTCAATTTGGTCACTTTTTTATCCATTACCGTTATTTAAGGGGGTATCCCTTTTTAAAGTGCTTTTAGTGCATTTATATAAATAAATGAATAAAATCACTAGTGCTTCATTGTGCTTATAAGAATTATTATATTTACGTGCATATTATAGTGAAATACGTTCATGCAATTTTAGGCGATGCAATCTATCCTTGAGCTTCTTTCTGATGTTGTCGATGCCAATTGTCTTTCAGCTGCGGTATTATTCGATCTACCATGATATGTGGAAAAAAGATATATAAGGGACTTGCCATATAAATACAATCGTAAATATAGTGTAAAAATACAGTTACATTATCCTTTTAACCATTTATTGTGTTGGTTTTGACTAGTGCTCCTTATACCATACTACTAATAAATCCAATTTAATTCTTCCATGAGTTCTACAGGATCGGTGTCCTTTTACATTATATTAATCTGGCATTATATTTAGTCTGTAATCTACAGTCATCCCTTTTGGACTGAGTGTATCTAACCTGTAGATCCATTCTAGCTCTTTAGCTTTTAGTAACTTAGTCCTATCACCTCCCCGTCTTTGTTGTGGGACTGTGTCGATTAATCTGAATTTTAGATCTTTCTCTGCATGCTTCTTTTCTAAAAAATGCCTGGGAACGGGTAAATCTTTTCTCTTTCTAATCGTATATATACAGTTGTGGCCAAAAGTATTGACACCCCTGCAATTCTGTCAGATAACACTCAGTTTCTTCCTGAAAATGGTTGCAATCACAAATTATTTGGTATTCTCTTCATTTAATTTGTTTTCTTTGAAAAAAACACAAAAGAATTGTCCTAAAGCCAAATTGGATATAATTCCACGCCAAACATAAAAAAGGGAGTGGACAAAAGTATTGGTACTGTTAGAAAAATCATGTGATGCTTCTCTAATTTGTGTAATTAACAGCACCTGTAACTTACCTGTGGCACCTAACAGGTGTTGGCAATAACTAAATCACACTTGCAGCCAGTTGACATGGATTAAAGTTGACTCAACCTCTGTCCTGTATCCTTGTGTGTACCACATTGAGCACGGAGAAAAGAAACAAGACCAAAGAAGTGTCTGAGGACTTGAGAAACCAAATTGTGAGGAAGCATGAGCAATCTCAAGGCTACAAGTCCATCTCCAAAGACCTAAATGTTCCTCTGTCTACCGTGTGCAGTGTCATCAAGAAGTTTTAACGTCCATGGCACTGTGGCTAACCTCCCTAGATGTGGACAGAAAAGACAAATTGACGAGAGATTTTAACGCAAGATCAGTAAGACCCCACTTCTTACCCCGAGACATAAAAAAGCCAGGCTGGAGTTTGCCAAAACTTACCTGGTAAACAGGAGAAAAAAAGAGGCATTCAAAGAAAAGAGCACAGTCCCTACAGTCAAACATGAAGGAGGTTCCCTGATGCCTTGGGTTGCTTTGCTGCCTCTGGCACTGGACTGCTTGACCGTGTGCATGGCATTATGAAGTCTTAAGACTACCAACAAATTTTGCAGCATAATGTAGGGCCCAGTGTGAGAAAGCTAGGTCTCCCTCAGAAGTCATGGGTCTTCCAGCAGGACAATGATCCAAAATACACTTCAAAAAGCACTAGAAAATGGTTTGAGAGAAGGCACTGGAGACTTCTAAGGTGGCCAGCAATGAGTCCAGACCTGAATCCCATAGAGCACCTGTGGAGAGATCTAAAAATGGCAGTTTGGAGAAGACACCCTTCAAATATCAAAGACCTGGAGCAGTTTGCCAAAGAAGAATGGTCTAAAATTCCAGCAGAGCATTGTAAGAAACTCATTGATGGTTACCGGAAGCGGTTGATCGCAGTTATTTTGGCTAAAGGTTGTGCAACCAAGTATTAGGCTGAGGGTGCCAATACTTTTGTCGGCCCATTTTTGGAGTTTTGTGTGAAATGATCAATGTTTTGCTTTTTGCTTCATTCTCTTGTTTTTTTCATTGAAGACAAATTAAATGAAGATAATAATACCAAAGAATTTGTGATTGCAATCATTTTCAGGAAGAAACTGGGTATTATCTGACAGAATTGCAGGGGTGTCAATACTTTTGGCCACAACTGTTTATGTATAAATAATATATAATTTCTTTTAAAGACCTTTTGGCAGGAAATTTGAGCCCTAACTAAATGCATGTGTTTAAAGCCCCTTGAATGCTTATTACATTCCTACCTTGCTTCTCATGTTTTATTGAGGCATTTTTGAGAAATCCATGAAGGTTGAATTAGAAGGGCAGTGAGGTGGGCACCTTACTTCCAGCTTCTTCCTTCTCTTTAGTGCCCTTTCCCTGCCCACCCCGGCCGCCAATCTAGGATTGATAGGTCACTACTCTTAGTAACCGATCTTCCCTGTGCAGGCGCAGTCATTGCCTGGGTGCGTTGCATCAAAACGAATGTGCCCATTCAGTTATCTCTTATTGCACTACACCTTCTGATGTAACGAACTTGTGCAATAGTGGTGCCTGGGCAGAATAGGCGGGTGACTAAATAATTGACCAGTGTAACAATGGTTTTTAGCTTACTTTGAATAATCTTTCCTGTGTTAGGCCGCTTTCACATTAGCGTTCGATCTGCATGCGTCTGAATGGATAGCAGCAGACGCATGGTTGAAGTCAGCCATCCTTATGCAATCGTAGCAGAAAATCTCTGCATGCAGACAGGTTGAAAAACTCTATAGGAATACATTACACAGAGAGATTTTGTATGCGTTCACTTGCGTTGTCATTCGGATAGAGATGTGCTACCATTGGACTGCATATATGATTTGTGTGCTTGCGGAGGCTTACATACAAATTAGAAAAAAACACATAAAGGGACATCAATTCAGAACATCAATCAAAAAAAGCTTCAAAAAGTTAAAGAAACTTGCCAAAAATCAATATGCATTGCACTTCAGCAGAACACAGTAGCCCAATGGTGAAGGCAACCAAGTGCATTATAACGTTTCTGCAATCAATCTCAACCTGCGGGAGGCGATTGGTGGTATTTTTATATGCTCTCTAATAAGGTTACCAAAGTGCATCAGTTACACATGAAGCCATGTTGCAAAGTGTCTGTCTGCAGCCTATTGGTCACGCCCATACTCTTAGATCAGGCTGGCTTGCCCAGCACTATATATATGCAACAAACCGTACAGCTGCCCCCTAGTGGCCACACTATATGTCCTGCATAAAGATAAAAAGTGCAAAAAACTGATGCATGATAATGTATGGCATTAGTGGATATTTTGGCCAGAACAACATAAGCTTGTTACCAATATCAAGGGTCCACATGCCTTCATGTGTGACTGATGCCCTGTGGTAACCTTATTAGAGTGCATATAAAAACCCCAATCGCCTCCACAGGTTGATGCGATTATAGTACTGGTATAATGCACTTGGTTGCCTTTACTATTGGGCCTACTGTGTCCTGCTGAAATGCAATGGATATTGATTTTTGGTAAGCTTCTTTGATTTTTGAAGCTTGTTTTTGATTGAGGTTATGTACAAATCAAGCATCTTCCGATGCATAGAAAATGCAAGAAGTTTCTTTTTCTATGCTCACAGAAACTACGCATTCAAACGCATACACCATGTTATACATAGGGACGCAAAACACATGCGTCACTGCACACACTAGAGTCACCTGCCTACGCAGCGTGGACGAACACTATTGTGAAACCGGACTTAGGCCATGTTCACACACATGTTGCCGTCCAATTACTGACTGTAGCGCATGGAGTGGCCAGGGATCTCCTGACCTGAACACTTGAAAGCCTCATACAACCCCTGGCAAAAATTATGGAATCACCTGACTCGGAGGATGTCCATTCAGTTATTTAATTTTGTAGAAAAAAAGCAGATCACAGACATGGCACAAAACTAAAGTCATTTCAAATGGCAACTTCATGGCTTTAAGAAACACTAAAAGAAATCTTGAAAAAAATGTGGTAGCCAGTAACGGTTACATTTGTAGATCAAACGGGAAAATTAGAACAGTCAATTTGAGGAAAAAATTATGGAATCAGTCAATTCTGAGGAAAAAATTATGGAATCGTGACAAACAAAACCAACTCTCAAATACGTTACTAGTATTTTGTTGCACCACCTCTGGCTTTTATAACGGTTTGCAGTCTCTGAGGTATGGACTTAATGAGTGACAAACAGTACTCATCATCAATCTGGCTCCAACTTTCTCTGATTGCTGTTGCCAGATAAGCTTTGCAGGTTGGAGCCTTGTCATGGACCATTTTCTTATGGCGGGTTTACACGTCGCGATATCGTATTACGATTTCAATCAAAAGTCACGTGGTTCAATCGTCGGAGGCGAAATCGTTCCTGCGTTGTATGGTGTGAACGTCCAATACGATGCAGGAACGATGTCAATGCGATATCGGGGATTGAATGAGCGTGCTATTCAATGCCCCGATATTGCATAGCGATTGAAGCCGGATCGTGCTGTGTAAACGCCCAATTACGATGCGATTTCATACGTCACCCATTCACTCCCATGTTAACTATGCGATCCTGGGTTGGGAGGCGGAGACATCGCACGGACGTTGTATTCCGATATCGCAGCGTCTAAACATTCAATGCGATGCGGGAGGAACGTGCACTAATTGCGCGCTCCCGCGCCATTGAACTGCGATATCGGAACGATATTGAAGCGTGTAAACCCACCATCAAACCCACCATCAAACTTCCACCAAAGGTTTTCAATTGGATTGAGATCCAGACTATTTGCAGGCCATGACATTGATCTCATGTGTCTTCTTTCAAGGAATGTTTTCACAGTTTTTGCTCTATGGCAGGATGCCAGGATTATCATCTTGATAAGTGATTTAATCATCCCCCAACATCCTTTCAATTGATGGGATAAGAAAAGTGTCCAAAACAACAATGTAAACTTGGGCATTTATTGAAGTCTAGATGGTGGCCTGATTCTAACGCATTAGGTATTCTAGAATATGAATGTACTTTATTTATGAAGATTTAAGAATAATGAGCTATCAGTAAAGTATCATCACACTTGGCGACGCTCCAGCGATTCCGACAACGATACGACCTGGTAGGGATCGCTGGAGCGTCACTACGTGATCGCTGGTGAGATGTCAAACAGATCTCACCAGCGATGCAGCAACGATATGGCAGTCGTTGGGACCCTGTCAGTGTAGGGCATAGTATTGAGGTTGTTGTCCCCGTGAAACACACCGATGCATGCTGCCCAGCGGGGTCCCAACGATCAAAAAATGGTCCAGGCCATTCTGACACTATCAGCGATCTCACAGCGGGTGCCTGGTTGCTGTTGCGTGTCACACTGAGTGAGCTCGCTAGCGCCGGTCGGGGTACTGCTGCTGCATCGCCGCTGACCTCTGTGCGGCAGGAGATAACCTACGGCTACTGTCGGGAGATCAGTGGCTAGAGCCGCTGATCTCCCGATGGTAGCAATGGCGTGCATGGTTCAAATCCTGCGCCAATTCACGCCAGAACTGCGCCTGTTGCTGATTGGTCGCACCTGGCTGGGTGCGACCAATCAGCAGCGCAGGATTTTTGTTAGCCAGAATTAGACGATTATATAGTAGATAGTAGATGTAATGTCAGCCATCTCCCCAGTGCCTTTACCTGACATGCAGCCCCATATCATCAATGACTGTGGAAATTTGCATGTTCTCTTCAGGCAGTCATCTTTCTAACGCTGGCTTCACACCGTGGCACGATCCATCCGGGGCTGTCAGGGGTGAACCTGACAACCCCAGACCGGATCAGCACACAGAACCGGAGGGCTAATGTGCCCTTCGGTCCAGTGTGCAGCCGGACGCAGCTGCCGCTACTGATGATTCAGGACCGCGGCTTGCGGGAGCTAGCCGCGGTCCTGAAATAACAGCAGCGTGCAGCCGCAGGTGTCCGGTTCCCGGATCCTCCCGAACCGGGGCAATCCGGCCCCATAGGCTCCCATGTTAGGTAGCGCCAGGTTACCCCGGATCCGAGAGAATCCGGGAGGATCCAATTTGGGGAGATTTTTCTCCCCGCACACAAAAATGCTGCAAGCAGCATTTTTGTGTCCGGAAGAAAAATTTGATTCCTTTCGGATTCACCCGGACACATGAAAATCGGATGGCAGAGAGCTTCCATCCGGCCCCGTAGAATACTATTGGGCCAAAATCCGGTCCGTGGCTGTCCGGTTTACATCGGACAGCCCCTGATCGGATTGTGTCGTGGTGTGAAGCCAGCCTGAATCTCATTGGAACGACACCAAGTTCCAGCATCACCTTGCCAAATGCAGATTCGCAAATCATCTCTGAATATGACTTTCATCCAGTCATCCACAGTTCAGAATTGCTGTTCCTTAGCCCATTATAATCTTGTTTTCTTCTGTTTAGGTGTTAATGATGGCTTATGTTTAGCTTTTCTGTATGTAAATCCCATTTCCTTTAGGCGGTTTCTTAGGGTATGTGCCCACAGGAAGGTTTAGCGTCGGTTTAGCAGCGAAAACCGCCGGCGGTTTAGCATAGGTTTTATTTAAATTTATGTAAATCCTAAGCAGCGTTAGGACTTACAAGTAACCCTACGTAATTTAGAAACCGCTGTGCACAATAGTCGTTTTATGTGAGCGGATCTGCCCGCGGTTGAGCGGTTTCCCAGCGGTTTAGCAGCGTACAGCATGTCAATTCTTCTCAGCGGTTTTTGATCGGTTCCATGAACAAAATCCTCCATAGAAAACCGCCGGAAAAACCGCTGGAAAAACCGACTGAAAAACGCTGTGCACACGCTGGAAAAAACCGCCGGAAAACAGCTGGAGACTTCAGAGCTCAGAACTGATAATTTCCAGCGGTTTACTGACGGTTTGAACGCCACTAAATTTTCCTGTGGGCACATACCCTTACAGTTCGGTCACAGACATTAACTTCAGTTTCCTCCTATTCGTTTCTCATTTGTTTTGTTGTGCATTTCCTGTTTTGGAGACAAATTGCTATAAGTTTCCGGTCTTGATGCTTTGATATCTTCCTTGGTCTACCAGTATGTTTCTCTTTAACAACTTTCCCATGTTGTTTGTATTTGGTCCAGATTTTAGACACAACTGGTGTGAACAACCAACATCTTTTGCAACATTGCGTGTTGATTTACTATCTTTTAAGAGTTTGATAATCAACTCCTTTGTTTCAATTGACATGTCTCGTGTTGGAGCCATGATTCATGTCATGGCCACTTTACACGTCCCGATATCGGCGTCCAACTCCGATAAAAAGTCACGTGGTTCGTGCGTTGGCCCCGATATCGTTTGTGCGTTGTATGGTGTAAATGTCCAATACGATGCACGAACGATTCCAAAAACGATATCGGGGATCAAATGAGCCTGCTCTCCAACAGCCCGATATTGGATGGACGTTGTGGCCGGATCCTGCTGTGTGAAAGCCCAACAACGATTTGGAGTACAACTTCCCCTATTCTCTCCCATGTTAAATGGTCGTTCCTGGGTCGGCCGTACAAGGGGGCGTACACATCGCTGTTGCGTAGCCTGCCAATATCGCGCTGTGTAACATCTCCAATGCGATCTTGGAATTCTGCCCAGAAAAAGCGCTCTCCCGCGTCGTTGTATCCAACATCGGACCGATGTTGGGACGTGTAAAGTGGCCATTAGTCCACTTGGTGCCACAGCTCTCCAAGGTGTGATCACTCCTTTTTAGATGCAGACTAACGAGCAAATCTTATTTGATGCAGGTGTTAGTTTTGGGAATGAAAATTTACAGGGTGATTCCATAATTTTTTCCTCAGAATTGAGTGATTCCATAATTTTCCCCCCGGATTGGTCTACAAAAGTAAATGTTACTGGCTAGCGGTTAGCACATTTTTTTTGTTTTTCAAGATTTCTTTTCGCATTTCTTCAAGGCAGAGAGTTACCATTTGAAATGACTTTAGTTTTGGGCCATGTCTGTGATCTGCTTTTTATCTACAAAATTAAACAACTGAATGAATATCCTCCGAGCCAGGTGATTCCATAATTTTTGCCAGGGGTTGTATTTGCCTATGGGCTGTTAAATTCGGGTCAGGAGGCTTGTAGTTTTTCTTAAATCACTGATTTTGTGACTGCAACGGAAATAGGAGACATGCGGCTGAGATCACAAGTGCACCCATCTAATCAGACTATTGGATAAAACATGGAAGCCATTGGCGGTCATTTAACATCGTTCTTCTACCAGTGTAAACGCATCCTTCAGTCCTAGCAGCACAACATCTATTCTAGCTGATAATTCTCCAATAGTTTGTAGGATTAGTAATGATTGTTATATTGTAGGATCGTAGTGGCTGTACGTAGTTCTCTTGTGTAAATCCATATATATTTGGTGGTAAATGAGTAACTGTTTTGCAGATGGCTGTCATTTCCCTATTCTTTACTATGGTAAGACTTCTTGTCCAGGCTGAGCAGTCTCCTGCCCCATTCTTTGTAGAGCTCGAATTTCTTGCTAAATGTGTCTGAGGGAAGAAGAGGGGGGAGCCTGATCAGGTTACACGTTCCAGAGTTTGTAGCTACACTTGAAGACTGGAGCCGTCCTGACTAGGAGAGACTATGCAATCTCTGCATCCCTACAGCCCTGCCCCCACCTATGGGATCACACATTACAGTTACTACAGCGTTATTGTCTCATACATAGGTATAAAAATACCTTATACCTTGCTGTCCACAGTTGGACACTGAATCCACCTCTTATGTACTTATTTAGTTTACTTTAGTTTTCCATTCTTTTATTGTTCTATAATGGTTTTTGGAGGACACTTTGACTAACCCACTATAGGATTTTGGGAATGCTCCGAAATGCTCTGAAATACCCCCAGAAGCTGACAATTCACTGTGATGATTGTGTCCATAGGTCCATGAGCGTTGGGGGCTGGTATCTATACATGCAACTTGGTAATGACATATTGACTTCAGGGAATCTGGGAAAGGGTCGCAATACACCTTAGGCTAAAATGTATCAAACCCGCCAATAGTCTGTGTAAGGAAGCCTTTTAACCTGTCCCCAGCAGATGTCAGGGGAAGAGAAGAATCTTTGTTCTCCAGCACTTATCAGGTAGCGGATTTCTCATAGAGGACACAAGTAGCTTGGCTGACCCGCTCGTTCATGTGTATGGGGGAGTTGGGAGAGATGGCTGTCTACCACCACAATGATTCCACAATCCCCGATACCAATAAATGGTTGATTTAGCCCATCTTGAAAACGAAAGGTTCAAGTGACTTCCAAATATATCTGAGCCCTTTTAAATAAAGTTAATTCCATGATAATAACAGCAAGATACCATTTTCCAGCCTGCAAAGCTGCATGAACCATAAAGGCCTGATGTGCATATAGTCATAACAAAGAGGAGATGGACATGAACTCTAGCGCCACCTACTGAAAGTACCAAGGCTAAAGTTGGTAGTGATTTATAGTTAGGATTGCTTACGTTTGAATTTATAACTTCAAATATCCTATTCAGAGGAGGCATTGCATGGCCTATAAGTCTCATTACGCTAGCATGGCACTCTCCGCAAGGAGAAACCTTCCCCAATAAACCGTAGCCCTTTATTACTAAGTAGAATAGCCTTGTACCCTGTATACTGCATACACAAAGCCTTGTTTTACTAAGTAGACTAGAATCGCACCCTGTATACTGTACACAGGATGGGTAAGAATTCATAGTTACATAACCACAGGAGCCAAGTCTTGAAAACAAGCAGGCATTTATATTACAGGTGTTGTATCCTGGTATCAATCATCAGTAGAGGGCGAGGTTTGTGTCTGTCATCACTCACGGCTTGGGATCCTGGAAGGTTTGGCACTACTAGAAGACACACCTTTCCAACTATTAGTATTAAATACTATGGTCCTTCGTGTACAATCCTGAATGGAAGCCTGTATGTGCATTTAAGGTACTGCAGGTATCTGTAGGGTTAATTCTGCAATGCAGTAGGATTATATAAGGGTCCAAAAAGGTTACATGTTTCGTTTAACAGTAGCATAATGATTTGGTACTATCAACCACTCTTTCACCACATGTAAACCCCACTGCAAAGAGTAATCTTAATTTCTATTTGCCTATTATCAATGCATTGACCCCCTCTTCCCAAAAAAAAGTCACACAGATGCAACCAATTACGATCTATGACTGTATGCACACTTTAGGGATTTCATGCAGAACTTTCTGCTGCAAATGCTGAAATATTAGCAGGAAAAACACAGCATAAAATGTGCATTTTGTCATGTCTTACTGCAATTTTTGATCCACTAGGTTCAAGTAGGTGTTATCAGAGAGTTTTTACCACATCTGCCACCTAACGGTCACACTTGCGGCAAGCCCCATTCATTCTCTATGGGGCTTGTGGCAAGTGCGGTATTGCCGTGATCTGGCAGTTGGGGCCGCGAAAAAAAACGCTGTCAGTAGCGTTTTTTTTTCGCGGTTGCAACTGCCGCAAGTCTCGGAACCACGGCAATACCACACTTGCCGCACCTGCCGCAAGTCTCATAGAGAATGAAAGGGGCTTGCAAGTGTGTTGCAAGTGCGACTGTTAGGTGGCTGATGTGGTAAATCTGCCGGATCTGCCGCAATTTGAAAAAAAACGCTGATGTGAAAGGGGCCAAATACTTAAGTACATGCAGAAATACACTGGTGACAGAAGAACCCCCTCCCACCATAGTTTAGAACAGATTTCCTAGTGTAAGAGATCTAAGGATACAGCTTGAAGTTCCTGGTCTACCCTCCTGCGTAATTGGAAAGTGCTGGTAGTAAGGTGATGTCTAACGCCTGTCAGATAAGGTCATTCATTATATGAGCAGAGCAAGATGTCATCATGCTTGTCACATAAAAGTAACCTGCTTTGCTCTCATTAAATGATGACCAGTGTTGGTGAACACAACAGACATACGGTAAGTGGGATACTGACACTTTTAGCTTCGCTCCAAGCAGGCAATGGGGTGAGGGACAGGACAGTGGAGGTAAAAGTGCTATGTGAGGAGGAGAGCTGATAGAAGGGTTTGTAATGTGACACTGCTACACTTTGCTGTGGTGTCCCTTATCCGAAAGGTTCATCTCCTAGTAATTTCTTCCAGATGTTAAATCAGGAGATCACTGTATCATTACATCTCACACACAGGATACTGAATGGTGGGAGCTTGACCTTCCTTATCCTGAGTGTTGCGGCATACTCATGATTGGTCAGCTTCATAACACCCACTTGCACTGAAGGGCACGTCACACACACAGATAACTGTGCAGAGATTGTTCGCAGATCTCAGGTTGCAGTGAAATCATGGACACATTGTTCCATTTTGTGGCTGTGTACAAATGGAACAATGTGTCCATGATTTCACTGCAACCAGAGATCTGCAAACAATGTCTGCACAGATATCTGTGTTTGTGACGTGCCCTTTGGGCTACATTCACAGTTTGTGTTATTGCATCGTTAATGTAGTGCTTTGTACAGATCTGCCATTAGCAGTGGTATGCAGTAACATCGGCTGTCCCAGCCAAGTCAGTGCATTTCACTATTTGGCATTCACATGCTGAGCTCAAAAGCGGATCCGTAAAAACAATTGACATGTCAGTTATTTTACTGCACTATTCACTCACTTCCCCGCGCTCCCCCGGTGATCTCCAGCGATGTCCTCTCATACCAACGCCACAGGACCTGCGGGAGGACTTGGGATTGCACCCTGTGACCGAGTGACATCACCCATTCACATGCGCAGGTTCTAGAGGCAGCGACGCTGCGGCCTCTGGGGATGAGGGGACATCACTGGAGATCACTGGGGGAGCGCGGTGTGGTGGGTAAATAGCGCAGCAGAATAACACAACACATTCACACACAGAAGCCTGTGCTTTGTGGGAATCTGTTCTTAGTGCAGCAAAAACGCTGTGTGTGAATGTAGACTTAAAGAGGTTTTAAAAAACTGCTCATAAGGCATTATCTGAAAAATCTTACCATCAGCAGCCAGATACAAAACCAACACTGCACTTGGCAGGATGCAGTCAGACCCCATTATGTAGCGCAAGCCCAGGTGCAGGCAGATAAAATCACCTCTACCTACAAAGACGTGGCAGGTGACTTGCCATTCACACTGATAAATATGATGCGGAGTGCCTGATATCTACCCACAGGTCCTGCTACCTGATCAAACGGGCCGCTCAGCACGATGCATCCGCACGACTGGATGAACCGCACCCTGCAAATGATATAAAAGTGCAAAATGTTTTTTATGATAAACAAAAAACCTTTTATATGGTGTATTGGCCAAGACACTTAAGCTCGTGATCCACGTCACGGATCCCCATGCTCATGAGTCCTAACAAAATATGTAAAAAAACTACTCAGAAAAGGCAGCAACAGAAAAAACTTACCATCAGCAGCCAGATACAAAAGAGGTTTTCC
Organism: Allobates femoralis; assembly: GCA_033576535.1. Classification (NCBI taxonomy): domain Eukaryota; kingdom Metazoa; phylum Chordata; class Amphibia; order Anura; family Aromobatidae; genus Allobates; species Allobates femoralis. Next base: position 156,825,699 of record JARQOC010000006.1, read on the forward strand.
ACTTCTAATGGGATGGCCTTTCTTTTGTCCTAAATCTTCCTAACCAAGGCTATGTGTAATCTAGCATTTTCTGGTCATCATAATGGGAGACCCAGACAATGGGGTTTAGGGCTCCGCCCTCCGGAGGTCACACTAGGTACTACAAGTTTGTAGACACCGCCTCCTCCGCTTATAAACCCCCACCGTAGGGAACATCCTCAGTTTTAAACTTAGTGTGCTCGGAGGATCACGCTTTGCTTGCACTTCACTGCATTCTCACTACTTACGTGATGGCGTCTGAAGACAAGGTAATACGGTCCTATCGGGACCGGTGACAGCCTCCCCGCTCACCCTTAGTGGCACACGCTGGTGGAGGTACCGGAGGGCCTAGAGCCTGGACACTTCGTGTTCTCCCGGTACGCTGTTACGCTCCTCTCCATCCCTCTCTGGGGGGCTCTGGAGAGTGGGAGATGGGAGCCTTGCACAGCTCCGCTCCGTCCGAGGCCTCCCTAAATGGTGCTTACAGACCGGACTGGAGCCAGCCCAGTCCGAGGCCTCCCTATATGGTGCTTACACTCCGGACTGGTGCTGAGCGGCCCAGTCTGAGGCCTCCCTAAATGGTGCTTACAGACCAGACTGGTGCTGCACCCCCGTCCGAGGCCTCCCTAAATGGTGCTTACAGACCGGACCGGCACTGAGGCACTCTGTGTCTCCTGCGTGCCTGGGGGTAGTGTCTGGCACTTTGTGTTTCAGGACACTCAGACCGCGCGTTACCCTCGGGTCCGCGGTTCTGCGGGTGTACCCTGTGCTGGGGTCACCCTGGCTGACCGCCCTGTGTGTCACAGGGGCTGAGGCCGTAGGCTGCGGATGTTTGTCCCCTCATGCTGTGGATGGTATACATGCAGTCTGTGTATAATGTTTTTACACTCTTTCCCGCGCTGCGGGCTCCGGCTCCCTCATGCTGTGGATGCTTGGAGGATGGGAAGCAGCCCGTGCGGTGACGTCATCGCTGGGCGTGTGTGTGTGTTTCCCGCGTCTCTTCGGCGCCGCCCACAGTTTCACTGTCGGCGGCCATCTTTACCCTCACTTCCCGGTTGGGATTCTTATGCAGCGTGCGTCTGCACTCCAGAGGGGAGACCGGAAACCGTCGCGGAGGTCACACACACACCGCTTCCTCATACCGCTTTACTGCGGTCGGTAAGCCACCGGGATTCCCGGTTTTGTTGTCAATTTGGCTTATTTTCCCCTACTGTGGCGATGTCCTCAGCTGGGAAGTGTGCTGCTAAGGCGGCAGTAACCACCATTGCCTGTGCTACATGCAATGGTACACTGGTGGAGGGGTCCTGCAATAACTGCGGACGCCCAGAGGCCCGGGCTGGCACTGTTGAGTCAGCAGCTCCGGTGCTATACCCTGAGGTTCAGGTGATCTCAGGGCCATGGGAGACTCAGAATAAGATCAATGAATCTCTGCTGTCTCAGCTGTCCTCCATGTCGCAATCCCTGGAGGCACTTAATAGGAGACTGGATAACCCAGCTACTCCATCCAGTTACCCCCGGGTGTCCCCCTCTTCTGCTGCGAGACCCCTTAAGCGGACTCGTCGTGAGGATTCACCCGAGCTCCATACTCTCTCTGAGGAGGAGCGTTCCTCTGATGGTGAGGAAGATGATGGGGGTTCAAATTTCGGGTCTGTGTCTGTATCTGAACCACCAGACGGGGTGGAGGATCTGGTGTCCTCTATCAACGAGACTTTACGTCTCGTGACACCCCCTGAGGAGGTGACGGTGCACCCGAAGGAGGTCTATCAATGGCTGCGGCCGGAGGCTAGACCAAGTGGCTCCTTCATGGACCACACTAATTTTGGAAGGGTGGTTAGAGCTCCCAGGTTGCATCCTGGGCGGCGTTATGTCCGTAAAACCAAGGACAATCGCTTCCCCTTCCCCCAGGAGGTGCTTCAGGAGTGGTCGCAGTCCCCGAAGGTGGACGCTTCCATGACCAGGATTGCTGCACGCTCCCTTTTCTCTGCCTCTGATAGCTCCTCACTGAAGGATGCTACTGATAGACAGGTCGAGCAGCTCGCCAAGTCTTCCTATGAGGCTGTGGGGTCTTCATTTGCCCCTAATTTTGCCACGGTCTGGACCTTACAAGCGATTACTACCTGCTTGGATGGTATCTCTGACATGGCAAGATCCAGTCCAGAGGTCCTAGCACTTACCGAAAGGGCTAGGGCCTATGCGGACTACGCCAGGACGGCGACTCTGGAAACTGCCACTCGCTCAGCTGTGGCTTCGGCCAATGCTATAGCGATCCGCAGGTTGTTGTGGCTGCGTCTTTGGGACTCGGATGCCACATCCAAGAAGATTTTGCAGAATCTTCCGTTTGCTGGTGACAGGCTTTTTGGCACCGAACTGGACAAGCTAATTAAGGATTCTGCTGAGTCTAAGATACCGCAGAATAAGCCTAAGCCACGGTATACCGTTAAAAGGAACCCAAAACAGTGGTCCTTTCGTTCCAGCTCGCAGTCATCAGCACCGTCCGCTCGCACGGACCGAGGGGGAAAGCCCGCTTCCCAGTGGCGCTCTAAGAGTCGTCCAAAGAAGCCGGCGGGGGCGGCAGCTGCCAACCCCAAACCCGCCTCTACATGACTCGCTCTTTCATCCTGCCTCCCCACAGGTGGGGGGTCGCTTGTCTCGCTTTCAGGACAAGTGGCTGCTTCACGTTCAAGATCAGTGGGTTCGAGACGTGATCTCGCGAGGGTACAGGATAGAGCTGACGTCAAAACCGATATCCCGATTCCATCGGTCGGTCCCGTCACCAGAAAAAGCTCAGGCTTTTTACCAGGTGTTGGAGGGTCTCCGCAGAGACGGAGTGGTGGTCCCGGTACCTTCCGGAGAGAGGTTCAGGGGTTTTTACTCCAACCTCTTTATCGTCCCGAAGAAGGACGGATCCTTCCGCCCAGTACTGGACCTGAAGTTGTTCAACCATCACGTGTTTGTTCGGAAGTTCCGTATGGAATCACTGCGCTCCGTGATCGCAGCAGTGTCACAGGGGGACTTCCTAGCGTCCATAGATATCAGAGACGCTTACCTTCACGTACCCATTGCACCGGCTCATCAGCGCTGGTTGCGATTCGCAGTGGGGGAAGAACACTTCCAATTTGTGGCACTGCCATTCGGGCTAGCCTCGGCACCGCGGGTGTTCACAAAAATGATGGCTTCCATGATGGCTCTCCTGCACAGCAGGGACATGCCGTCATTCCCTATTTAGACGACCTGCTGCCATCAGAACACCTCTGTCAAGAGAGCCTGGATGTGACCATGCGGTCTCTGGAACAGTTCGGTTGGCTCCTCAATATTCAGAAGTCAACGCTAGTTCCGACCCAGTCTTTGACATATCTGGGCATGGACTTCAACACAGCCTCAGCCCTGGTGTCTCTGCCACGAGTCAAACAGATCGCGATCCAATCAGGAGTACAAGCAGTCCTCCTGTCACCACACTCATCCCTACGGGTATTGATGAGACTGGTGGGACGCATGGTAGCGGCGATAGAAGCGGTGCCGTTCGCACAGTTTCGCCTCCGTCCTCTCCAGCTGGAGATTCTTCACAGATGGGACAAGAGGACGATCTCGCTGAATCGGCTGGTGACACTGTCACAACCGACCAGGGACTCCCTACAGTGGTGGCTCCAGCCACGTCACCTGTCACGAGGCCGGTCCTTCCTAAAACCGTCATGGTTAGTGGTGACCACAGACGCCAGTCTGAAGGGCTGGGGTGCGGTGTTCTTGCACCACAGGGCTCAAGGCCTCTGGACTCAGTCGGAGTCGGCATTGCAGATCAATGTGCTGGAGATCAAGGCGGTCTATCTGGCGCTCCTGGCGTTTCAGAAATTCCTGTCAGGACACCCCATTCGGGTGCAGTCCGACAATGCGACGGCCGTCGCCTACATAAATCATCAGGGAGGGACCAGAAGTGCTCAGGCCCTCGCCGAAGTCCACCGCATTCTAGCCTGGGTGGAGGAAAACGGCTGCCTGATCTCCGCAGTTCACATCCCAGGGGTCGAGAACTGGGAGGCCGACTACCTGAGCCGACAGGGCATGGACGCCGGAGAGTGGTCTCTTCATCCAGACGTCTTCCGGGACATCTGCGGCAGATGGGGCACTCCGGACGTGGATCTGATGGCCTCACGGCTGAATCATCAGGTGCCCCAATACATGGCAAGATCGTGGGATCCTCAGTCTCTGGGAGCGGATGCCCTGATCCTGAGTTGGTCCAGCTTCCAGCTGCCATATGTGTTCCCGCCTCTGGCTCTGATTCCCAGGGTCCTGTGGAAAATCAGGATGGAATGCAGAGTAGCCATTCTAGTGGCTCCAGATTGGCCCAGGAGGTCCTGGTACCCGGACCTGTGGCAACTGTCAGGCGGACACCGGTGGGCTCTTCCAGAACGCGCAGATCTACTCGCGCAAGGCCCATTCTTCCACCTCAATTCCAGGGCCCTCAGATTGACTGCATGGCTCTTGAGGCCTGGCTGCTGACGTCCAGAGGATTCTCTCCTACAGTGGTTGCCACTATGAATAGGGCTAGGAAACCTGTATCCAGGAAGATATACCACAGAACGTGGAAAATCTTTTTCTCCTGGTGTGCCTCTGGTGGACGCTCACCGTGGCCATTGTCCATCCCGACATTGTTGGCTTTCCTACAGTCGGGGTTGGAGTTGGGATTATCCCTTGGCTCTCTAAAAGGTCAAGTATCAGCACTTTCAGTGCTGTTTGACAAGCGCTTGGCGCTCCTGCCGAAGGTCCGCCAATTTCTGCAGGGGGTAGCTCGGGTGGTTCCGCCTTACAGGCGACCTCTGGACCCTTGGGACCTCAACATGGTCCTGGCGGCTCTGCAGAAACCGCCGTTTGAGCCACTGAGAGACATCTCTCTCTCTCGTCTGTCCCAGAAAGTGGTCTTTCTGGTGGCAATTACGTCCCTGAGAAGGGTCTCAGAATTGGCTGCACTTTCGTGCAAGTCACCCTTTCTGGTGGTTCACCAAGACAAGGTGGTGTTGCGCCCACGGCCAGAATTCTTGCCGAAGGTGGTTTCAACGTTTCACCTAAACCAGGAGATTGTTCTCCCATCATTTTGCCCCGCTCCCGTTCATCAGGTTGAGCGCGACCTCCATACTCTGGATCTCGTGAGAGCTGTACGCATTTATGTGTCCAGGACCGCCTCCTTTAGGAGTTCGGATTCCTTATTTGTACTCACGATGGGTCGCTGTAAGGGGTCCGCGGCTTCGAAGTCGACCTTGGCCAGATGGATCAAGGCTCCCATTCAGGAGGCATACCGGTCTTCTGGTTTGCCTCTCCCGGTGGGTTTGAAGGCACACTCTACTAGAGCTGTAGGTGCCTCATGGGCCTTGCGACATCGAGCATCTGCTCTACAGGTGTGTCAGGCGGCCACCTGGTCCAGCCTGTACACTTTCTCAAAGCACTATATGGTGCATGCCCATGCCTCTGCGGACGCAAGTTTGGGCAGGCGGGTCCTCCAGGCGGCGGTTGCCCACCTTTAAGGGGGACCGTGTATTATCCGTCTTGTTGAGGAACTCTTCCCGCCCTGGGGTATTGCTTTAGGACATCCCCATTGTCTGGGTCTCCCATTATGATGACCAGAAAAAAGAGAATTTTGTTTACGTACCGTAAATTCTTTTTTCTTTAATCATCAATGGGAGACCCAGCACCCACCCAGTTGTTCCGTTGCATGTTTGCATTTGATCTGTTCTCTGTATTGGGGCTTGGTGACGCGATACGCGTCATTTCCGGTGCCGGGTGACGTATACACCCGCGCCGCTCTGTTAGCTTCAAAACGCGCACTGCGCATGCGCATGCGCAGTGCGGGTCTTGAAGCCAACAGCGGCACGGGTGTAAATACGTCACCCGGCGCCGGAAATGACGCGTATCGCGTCACCAAGCCCCAATACAGGCCGGCCGAGACACAGGAGAGCGGCGGGGAGGCGCGCATTTTAATCAGATTCCAAGATCACGCCTATGGAGGCGTGATATCATGCAGTGGGAGAGCCTGGATGAGTGACTATGAATAGCATAGTCACTCATTATCATCCATAATGAGGTACTATAATAACATTTTTCTCCTATTTCACTTGGTGCTTTTAGGAGGTAAAAGGAGTGTAGGGAAAGTGTTACTATGCTGTAGGGACAGCTTTTAATAGGTTTTGAGGTGTTTTGGGGGTGACGGGATCCCTTTAATCTACTTATTGGTTACAAACTAGGACATTTATATATTTTGTAATTTATCAGAGCTAATAGCATATGAATATTCACCATTAGCTTTAATTGGCAGCATTCTGTGTATTTGATTCTAAGAATCCATAATCCTCATGTAGCATAACTCCATGCGTCCTTATTGAGGTATTGAATTATCAATTAAGGCCCATCTATGAACAGTATTGTTACAATAGTTTGTTTTCTTACTTTTTGGGACCAGATAAATTAATCCATATAGATGATCCTACCATTAACAGCAAGCACCCAGGCATATTTAAGTATTTACTAGGCTCATTTTCACAATGAAGTCAAAACGAATAATATATATATATACACGCACACAGTATATCAGACACAGTATAGGCTAACCCCTCCATTAGCGTATGAAGCAAGTTGAACATCAAACATATGCAAGCATTGACATACGCAAAGAAAAACTAGTAGGATGACAACTGATAATAAGCACACCAATATAAATTAAAGAAATACCAATTGTAATCTGTATATGTTTATATAGTTAGTCAACAACCAAATAACAAACAGATTACATACGGCCTCTGCAATATGCACAACATCCAAGACACAAGAGAAGATAAGGTAAATATTTTATTCCAGAAAATTAGTAATATCAATAGCATTTATTGGTCATTATACTTAAGATAAGCCTATTTTTCAATTTTTTAGGCCGAACTGTTTTAATTTGGATCAAACTACAAGCTAGCAGAAACAACCTGTTCCATCAACACAGAAAATATCCTTATTCCACTCCTGGGTTTGGCTTGTAAAATACTGACCAAATACTCTTAAGGCCACGTTCACATGTTAAGTATGTGACGACACTGAGTATTTGGTGCAGATATTTTGTGCAGAAAAAAAAAAAAAAAAACACTGCAGGACTACACCCTGTGGCAGGAAAACACACCACAAAACACATGTTTTTGGTGCAGATTGTGGTCACGCGTTTTTTCTACTATAGTCGATGGCAGGGAAGCTGCAAAACGCAGCAAGCAATTGTCATATTCATTCTTTTGTCCTGACCACAATCTGCACGTAAACTGCAAGGAAAAAATAAGCAGTGGGCACAACCCTCCAGAATCCTCAGTTTGCTGCAGAAGTTGCGGCTTCCAACAGAAACGGAGAACTCACACAGGTCAAACTATTATATCCTTTTCTCTAACTTTACAAAAGCGATTTTTTATGCAAAAGGAATGGCTAGAAATGATAAGAGGGGGTGCAGGGACAGGTCTAAAGATAAGGGGGGGTCAGTTTCTGGGTTTTGGATCACTTTAATAACAGAAAGAGGAGAAAACTGTCTGACAATTTGAGCACCAAAATTGTTGAAATATATCAACAATATCTAGGCTTGTTCCTTTGTTTACGGTGCCCAACATAATCAAGAGGTTTACAACCTATCATGCCCCCTGTGGAAATAGACAAAACGTGTGTCTGGGTCTAAAGGGACATAATACATGCTGGCCACACAATCCGATGCATTGTATATTCAGGTAATAGCCTTCCATATGCAATTACTGATTACACAGGTCAACAAAAAAAATTTTTTTTTCTGGTGCCCAAAATATTTTAATGAATTTGGGGTATTTTTGGGGTGCTGATTCTGAATATGCTATCAGTTTTGCCAGATTGGCTCAAGTTTTTGAGATTTTTGGTATCTTATTTATAGCACTTGTTGGTAAATGCGACGCATCATCTCATTAATTTCTTTGGATTAGTACTTGAACTGAGCAGTTCTCAATATAGTTTTGTGTTAATTAGTGTTCTAAAAGTTTGTTCATAGCTTGGTTTTTGGCACTAACTTTATGTTGTTGTCTGTTGTCCAGTGAAAAGCATGAACTCATCAAGAAGAAGTTGTCTTAACGATCCAGACTCATTCTGTTACATTTGTGGTGAATATACACTGACAAAACATAGAAGAAACATAACAGACTTCGTTAAAAAAGTAGCAAAAAACGTCTTTTTTGTTACACATTTTACGAAAAATCTCAAAAACTTGAGCCAATCTGGCAAAACTGATGACATATTCAGAATCAGCACCCCAAAGTTACCCTAAATTCAATGAAATATCTTTGGCACCAAAAATGCTGTTGACCAGTGTTATAATTACTGTTTATAGGGTGCATTTGCACCAATGTCACTTGACCATTATTTGAACACAGTGTTAATGTTATTGCTGGGTCTTTTTCATTTATTGAGTTTCAGCTGGCCTCAGGTTTCTTAGTGTGACCTATTTTAACTTATTTTTTCAGTGGTCACTAATTATCTTATCTCTCTCTCCGTGCACTATACTTGGGAAGGAATAGGCATTTTTTCAGGATTTTTGTATTTTGCTAGTTAACTTATGTGTATAATTTATGGGCAATTCCTTTGATTATAAAACCTATGGGGGACTGTAGCTAATCTCCCTGGATGTGGACTGCAGAGAAAAATTAATGAATGTTTACAATAGACAGGACCGTTTGGATGGTGGATACGCTGCTCCAGTCAAGTTCCAAAGAAATTCAAGCTGCTTTGCAGGCTCAGGGTACATCAGTGTCAGCGCAAATTTTCCAACATTTGAATGAAAGAAGCTATAGGAGGAGACCAAGGATGACCCGATTGTTGACAGAGACATACAAAGCTAGCCTACTGTTTGCCGAAATGTACATAAGTAAGCCAAAATCCTCCTGGGAACATGCCCTGTAGACAGATGACACCAATCTATAGCATTTTGATAAAGCACATCATTCTACTGTTTACTGAAAACAGAATGAGGCCTACGAAGAAAAGAACACAGTACCTAGTGTTAAATATGGTGGATGTTCAAAGATGTTCTGCTGCCTCTGGCACTGGGTACCATGACTGTGTGCAAGACATCATGAAATCTGAAGATTATCAAAGGAATTTGAACTGAACGGGTCCATAGGTCTTTCAACAGGACAATGGCCTGCCCCAGAAATGGATAGAAACATAGTGCTGGAGAGGTCTGTCCAGAAATGAGTCCAGATCTAAATCCCATTGAACACCTGTGGAGAGATCTTAAAATTGCTTTTGGGCGAAGATGCCTTCAAATATGAGACCTGGAGCAGAAAAGAGTTCACAGCCCAGCTGAGAGGTGTAAAAAGATTATTGATGGTTATAGGAAGTGATTGCAGGTATTTACTCCAAAGGGTGTGCAGCCAAATATTAAGTGGAGGGTGCCAACAATTTTGTCCTGCCCAGGTTTGGAATTAGTGTGCAATTATGTCCAGTTTGCTTTTTTCTTTTTTTTATATTTAAAAAAAAAAATGTTTGTGCTTTTCCAACACACACAAAGGAAACAAGCATCTGCTCCTCACTGTCCTCTACACCCTTCACTTCTGTACTGCCACAAGAGCCTTGTTTTCTTTGCCACCCATGTGATATGTGGCCTGTCAGTGGCTTCAATCATGAGTTCCTCTAAATATCTATCTGCAATGAAAGTCTTTTAAACTGTCTATTCTTAGGCCCCTACTACACATTAGATTAAAGTTATCCAGACCTGTGGATTTTTATGCTGACCTTTTTAATGTTTGTGTGCCTCTCCTCTCTTCTGACATTTTCTCTTTACTTTATAGAGATTCTGAGTGGAAGAGGAAAGTCTATTCCTCACCATTAATGGCCACCCTTTGCTTGCACTGTGCTTATAGCTACAGCAGATAAAGTGATCTTACGTCATTAGAATTGAGGGCCGTGTTACTATTTAATGCCGTCATTAGGAAGCGTAAACTTGTTGACAGATTCCATTTTGTGTCACCTCCACAAACCTCATGCTGTCAGCAGATCTGACCTGCTGCTCCCCCAACTTGAGACCATTGAGAACCCATCATATCGTATTCTTTTTAAACCAGGACTTGTTTGTGTATATATGTATATATACATGTATACGGCAGCACTTCATTCAAAAGTGTAACGTTATGGATTTACTTCCCCAGGACCGCAACATTTCAGCTTACCTAAGCTGCTTTTCCGTGTGTCCCATATCCAAAAATAATATTATTTAGGGTATAATGCAGAGGGTGAGGAATATCAGTCTATGCAACATTTGGCTGGCATGTGTGGGGCATCTGTTTGTACAACTCAGTCCCCTGTAGTGTTATGTGCCTTGGCATGGTTATAATTGTGCCTTGTCGCACGGTGGTCATTGACTTTACTGATTTTTCCGGTGATCCCACAGTCATAGCCTTCTTAGGGCCCTTTCACATCAGCGGTATTTTCAAATCGCGGCAGATGCGGTGAAAAAATCGCATCTGCCGCGATTACCGCATAACCGCGACACTTGCGGCACACTTGCGACAAGCCACATGCAATGTCTATGGGGCTTGCGGTAAGGGTGCGGCAAGTGCGGTTTCGGCACTTGCGGCAGGTGCGGCCGCGAAAAAAAACGCTGCTTGCAGCGTTTTTTTTTCGCGGCCGCACCTGCCGCAAGTGCCGAAACCGCACTTGCCGCACCTGCCGCACCCTTACCGCAAGCCCCATAGACATTGCATGGGGCTTGCCGCAAGTGTGCCACAAGTGTCGCGGTTATGCGGTAATCGCGGCAGATGAGGTTTTTTCACCGCATCTGCCGCGATTTGAAAATACTGCTGATGTGAAAGGCTGCTTTCACATCAGCGTTTTTTTTTAAATCGCGGCAGTTGCGGTGAAAAAAACACAACTGCCGCGATTACCGCATACCGGCTGCACTTGCGGCACAATTTTTTTCGCGGCCGCACCTGCCGCAAGTGCCAAAACCGCACTTGCCGCACCTGTTGCAAACCCGCATATACATTGTATGGGGTTTGCCACAAGTGTGCCGCAAGTGCAGCCGGTATGCTGATGTGAAAGTACCCTAGACTGTTACATCTGTTTGTATTGCTTGTAATAACTGTTTTGAAGCAGGTTTAATGTGTCTAAAGGGGATGTCACACGCGTCGATATCGCTGTCAATGTCGCTCGTACGTCACGGATTTTCAGTCGCTCGAGCGACGTAAAAGTGACGCAGGAGCGACATTGAAGCGTGTGACCAAGCGATGCAACCAGCGATATGTCGCTGATCGCAAGTTTCACTGCCAGATGTAAAACCTGTCGCTCATCGCTCAGTAGACCTTGTGCATCGCTGTGTGTGACACTAAACTCAGCGACGTATTTTCTATTTTGACATCGTACAAGTGACTAAATAAAATCGCTCGCAAGATGGCGACATCACTGCATCGCTGGGTCATATTGACGCGTGTGACGTCTTACCTGCGATAATTCCACATCGCTCAGGCGATTAAGAATTTGTGACGCATGAGCAATATCGCGGGCGACATTGACACGTGTGACAGGCCCTTAAAGTATCGCCTCTCTATGTACTGAAGTGCGGCAGGAGCGGTAAATATGTGCATTGAGATCGCCACATTGTTTACTGCGGTTGCCGAGGTGATAATGGCTGCCGGGATTCCCGCAGCGCTACTACGCACATGTGAGATTTTGTATCGCCAGGATTGAGTCACCATCGATTCAGACATGCGCAGAGCGTTCACACACTGCTATGGTATGTGTGAGTCCCATGCTTGAGAACATGTAAGTGTACTCATTTCCCTTGTCACAGGTGCATTGATTGCTTCATTATCAGTAGATTAAATGTGTTATGATCTTATTATATGGGAAAAATGGCTGATTTTTATTTATGGGAGATCATGGAATTTTACTAGTACTGCCTAATTATTGGTGTACTCATATATCACTGCTTACACTTGATACACTAATGTTTGCACTGATTGTGAATTAATTGAACTAATTGGTTGCCCTATGTTGGGCTGTATATAATTGTGCACTTGTAACTCGAACTGTACTGCATGACAAAGGCTGCAAGTAAGCGGTCCTGGGGAAATAAGTCCACAACTTTACACTTTTGGAGGAAGTGCTGCTGTCCATTTATAAAAAAAATACATATATATATATATATATATATATATATCTATTATATAATTGCGAATGCTGCGAGTGCCCCTTTGTCGTCATGTGGATACGAACGAAGCATTGGCCGCGCAGCGGCCATTGCGAGCCGGCGAGTCGCTATGCCCGCGCAGCGGGCATGGCGAGTCGAAGCATTGGCCGCGAAGCGGCCATTGCGAGTCGCTCTAAGGCGACTCGCTATGCCCGCGCAGCGGGCATGGCGAGTCGCCTTAGCAGCGCGAAGCATTGGCCGCGAAGCGGCCATTGCGAGTCAGAGACTCGCTCTGCTAGAATCCCGATGCATTGTGCATCGGGCACCCATCTAGTATATATATATATATATATTATGTGTGTGTGTGTGTGTGTGTGTATATGTGTATATATATAAAAAATATTATGAAAAAAGGTATTTACTCAGCCACCAATTGTGCATATTCTCCCATTTAAAAAGATGAGAGAGGCCTGTAATTGACATCTTAGGTAGACTATGAGAGACAAAGTAAGAAAACAAATCCTGAAAATCACATTACGGTATTTAGTTTGGAGATGTTTTTCAAATCTTGGTGGGATTTAAGTTATTGGTCAATAACAAAAGCCATTGTCATACTGAAGGACCCAGCCACGTTTCATCTTTAATGCCCTTGCTGATGGAAGGAGGTTTGCACTCAAAATCTCGCAATACATGGCCCCATTCCTTCTTTCATGTACACGGATGAGTCGTCCTGATCCATTGGTAGAGAAACAGCCCAAAACATGATGTTGCCACCCCCATGCTTCACAGTAGGTATGGTGTTCTTTGGATGCTACTCAGCATTCTTTCTCCTCCAAACATGACGAGTTGTGTTTCTACCAAAGACTTTTACTTTGGTTTCATCTGACCATGTATGACATTCTCCCAATACTCTTCTGGATCATCCAAATGCTTTTTAGCAAACTTAAGACTGGCCCGGACATGTAATAGCTTAAGCAGGGGGACACATCTGGCACTTCAGGATCTGAGTCCCTAGCAGCATAGTGTGTTACTGAGATTAGCCTGTGTAACACTGCTCCCAGCACTCTGCAGGTTGTTCACTAGGTCCCCTCCATGTGGTTCTGGGATTTTTGCTCACCATTCTTGAGATCATTTTAATCTCACGGGGTGAGATCTTGTTTGGAGCCCCAGATCGAGGTAGATTATCAGTGGTTTTGTATGTCTTCCATTTTCTAATTCTTGCTCCCACAGTTGAGTTCTTCACACCAAGCTGCTTGCCTATTGCAGATTCAGTCTTCTCAGTCTGGTGCATTTTGTTTCTGGTGTCCTTCGACAGCTCTTTGATCTTCACCATAGTGGAGTTTGCAGTGTGACTGTCATAGTTGAGGTCTACCTAAGATGTCAATTATTACATACATCTGAGTGTATGTCCACTAAAGGACTCTGTACCATCGCATTTACAATCATGAAATTTTGCACAGCCACCTCATTTGACTCAGGGAACGCCAGACTGTATTGAGAAGAAATTTTAACCCCGTGCTTTGCAAAAAAAAAAAAAAAGCCTTATTTACTGTTTGCATATCTGGGCTAACAGATACTGACTTGGCTGTTTTGACAATTACCCTGGATATTAATCAGATGGAGTATAGCAACCAATTACATCTCAACTTCTGATTGGTTGCTATAGGCAACGAATGACATTCATAATATAACACAGCTTATGCATGTCTGTGAAACTTTCAGCAAAGCTTGGCAAAGGCAAGGACTTCTGGAAAGTGGCACTCACTGGGACATGACTCAGTGAAGCAGCAGCCACACAAACCCCAAAGCCACTAACACACCTCTTTGCTATTCTTCTAACAACCTGCCGCACACAGCCCCCAGTATTAGAGCGGGAGGCCACACACAGCCCCCAGTATTAGAGCGGGAGGCCGCACACAGCCTCCATCATTCCAGCGGGAGGCCGCTCACAGCTCCCATTATTCAAGCGGGAGACTGCACACAGCTCCCATTATTCCAGTGGGAGACCGCACACAGCCCCCATTATTCCAGTGGGAGGCCGCACACAGCCCCCATTATTCCAGCGGCAGGCCACACACAGCCCCCATTATTCCAGCGGCAGGCCGCACACAGCTCCCAGTCTTACAGCGGCAGGCCGCACACAGCCCCCAGTCTTACAGCGGCAGGCCGCACACAGCCTCCAGTCTTACAGCGGCAGGCCGCACACAACCCCCAGTCTTACAGCGGCAGGCCGCACACAGCCCCCAGTCTTACAGCAGCAGGCCGCACACAGCCCCCAGTCTTACAGCGGCAGGCCGCACACAGCCCCCAGTCTTACAGCGGCAGGCCGCACACAGCCCCCAGTCTTACGGCGGCAGGCCGCACACAGCCCCCAGTCTTACGGCGGCAGGCCGCACACAGCCCCCAGTCTTACGGCGGCAGGCCGCACACAGCCCCCAGTCTTACGGCGGCAGGCCGCACACAGCCCCCAGTCTTACGGCGGCAGGCCGCACACAGCCCCCAGTCTTACGGCGGCAGGCCGCACACAGCCCCGCAGTCTTACGGCGGCAGGCCGCACACAGCCCCCTGTCTTACAGCGGTCCCTGTGCCGACACCGAATAGGGTGATATTGGTACAGCAGATATGAAACAGCTGATCGCTGTTTCAAATCTCCCACTCCGACATCACCTATTCGGTGTCAGCGCAGGGGATTTAAACAGCTGTCAGATCAGCTGTATCTTCAAATCTCCCGCACTGACACCGGTGGGAGATCAGTGGATTCTCTAGCTGATCTCCCGGTGGCCGCCGGGAGAGATTTCAATGAGATCCGCAGTGTTCTCCTGCGCTGTCATGCGGAGGACATTGCGGATCCATGCATTTTTTGTGCGCTTGCAGATAAAACAAGCGCCCGTGACTGCACAAAAAATGCTGCGTTCAGAGTGTGGAGGAGGGCGCACAAATTGTGTGCATCCAAACGCAGGCACATGCATTGCCATGTTAAACATAGGGACGCAGTGTGCAAGCGTTTGGCTGTGTTTGGTGCACTGCGCTTGCGTACGCAAGTGTGAACCCAGCCTAAATGTGTATAAATGAAGCTATATTCTGTAGGCCCAGATGTGATTTGATATCCTCTGCTGGGTTCCCGGTCCCTGGTGTCTGCCTCAGAGTAAACAATTGCAGGTTACAAATGACTTATTCTAATGGATTGGAAAAAAAAAATCTGTTGGTAACCTTGGGAGGAGGTCAGGCTGATCCTGGAATTCTTCTTTAGTACTGCCATGAGTAGATAAGATTACCACAGGGTGGAGCAGCTGGGATTATTGCAGCTTCCTTTTTTTCACATTTGAAATGATTTATCCTGTTTAGCTTTTGCTTCCAATGTTACATTGGGCTCAATATCTACTCCAGGCAAGATCCGACATGCTGCGGCTTGGTATTGTCATAGTAAAGTGTGTTTATGCCTCTTACAATGCCTTGTTTTTGTCTTTTCTAGGTCTGCAAAAATATGCATCAGTTTTACCCCACTTTGGAGTTAATGAAGAGGAAATACGGGTACAACCGCTGATTATCTCTCAACGGACGCCCGTTTTCTCCGTGCAGAAGGATTGGATAAAGTAAGGATCTATTTGTAATTATTCTGCCATATATTTGTTAAAATAGACCTGTCACATTATACATCCAGTTCGGTCTATGGATATCATGGTACAGAGAAGGAGCAGAGTTGTATATGAGTTTATTGGAAAAGATTCAGTATAACTTGTATTTTATTCATTAACCTCTTCCTGACATATGATGTATATTTATGACATATGTCCTGTCCCTGCCTCTGAAGGTAGTCCGCATCCTTCCCCTGATTTAATCAGCCATCATGTGGCACTAATAGCCACTGGGGGATCGAAGATGTTAATCAATTATGGTAAATTCTGCTGTCAATCTCTGACAACAGAATTTAACACGCACTGGCAGGGGGGCACGTTATTCCATGCTCCCATCAGCATGCCCAATCACGTGATTGCGGGGAGCTGATGGCTTGGTCATGTCAGTTAGGGGTCAGCTGATGACCCCCTACATCTATCATTGCGATCCTCCTGTAAATACTGGCAGCTGAGTCTGCATTTGTAGGATATTGTCGTATTTCTCCTTTACAGAGCAGTCTTATGTACAGCACAAGCGATCAGACCATCACACCTTCAAGTCCCCTAAGGGGACTACTCAACACAGCAAAAAAAAATATATATTTTTTACACTTTGAAAAAAATATACATATTTGGTATCGCTAATCTCATGTGCAGCAGCTTAAAGTGTAAATGTTATTTCAATGAAAAAAAGTAATACTGCACTGGTTGTTAATGAACAGTCACACATCTACTAGGATGATGTTTTTTTTTGTGCCATATGACTTATTTTCTCACTTTTTTTGTGCCCTTTTAAAAACTGCATTTTATGGCTTTGTGGGCATTGCACTGCTCGCTCAGCTGCTTGCTATGTGATCGCAGAGAAAGGGTTAACACAGATCCTGATTGAGCTGTGTGGAACCAGATGACAGATCAGAAGCTTGTGGCAAGGGCAGAGGAGTTTGCACCGATCCTATCATTGCTTAGCACTGTGCTGTAATCTGATACATTGTTTTCTCACCAGTTGCAGTCAGGAGTTTGCACACACTCTGGCCATGCCCCCATCCTTATGTGGTTACATATTCAGTGTGAAGACAGATGTGTGATAAACATATGTCTGCTTCACACACAGTGTAGTGGGGACACCTTGTGGAAGGTTTATGAATGGTTTTAAACCAGAATTTTCCGATAAAGTATGTTTGAAAGTTTATTAAAATTACTTGCTCTACATTTTTATTAATAAAAATGTAAACGGCGGTTACGCTTTATGTATCCATGGTTATGACCACAAACAGCCCACTGAGTGGTCATCTCCATGGATCCCTAATCTGCAGTGACCTGCAAGTAACATAGTAAAGCAGGAAAACTGTACTACATTTATAACTGGAGGTATGTTATTAATATTATTATAATTATTATTATTATTACATATTGATATAGGATCTTGGAGATGGGAATACCCCTTATAAGTTTAATAATCTTGATATTGTTTATTTAGTGGTTAGATCTACATAATGAAGATAATATAAATGACTAGTTATGAAAATCTTGAAACTAAAGTTGGGAATGAAGAATATGCAGTTATTTCCCATCAGAAGTAGGATAAGGCACAAACTGCAGTGTGATCAGAATGTGAATAATGGGTCAAAATCCATCCTTTCTCTATCCGGGACCAATGCCTCCAGGTCCGCGACGCTGCCTCAAAAGGATATCAAAGAGAACGGAATGCTTTGAGTAAAGTAATCTTCTGCTTTATTTTCCCGACGCGTTTCGGAGCTTAAATCCCAGCTCCTTCCTCAGGCCTTTCCTTTTAAGACCTGTCCTTTAGGCAGGATTGTCTAGTGTAAGTTTTTTTTTTTTCCCCTGGTAATGGCATCACTTTTGTCTGCTGCAGAATTTCTGATTTCTTCCAGTTGAGACCTTTGCCTTTGATCAGCTTGTATGGTTATGTTTTTTTTTTGTTATCAATATGTTGAGTTGGCATCTTTGTGCACTAAAAAATTGACAGGGATGCAAAAAGTCAGGTCAAAGGGGTACTTCGGGAAAAAAAATATTCTATTATATTTAATATATTCTAAATCAGGAAGAGGGAAAGTGACATGGATCAATGAGGCGATCACTCTATATTCACTTCATATCAAAAAACATCAATTTATTGAAGATCAACAGCACCAGACATAGACAATAAAAACAATTTAAAAGGTTCACATAGGAACCCAATACAAGTCCCCTTCCCCACACACCAATATCAATGCATAATAATCACGACACAAAGTATACTGGTCAAGAGTTACATTGTTTAACAGACCCCTATAATGACAAATCCATCTATCACTTCCAGTGCACCTATACCTTGAAGGAATACATAAGAGTATAAAACGATGAAAAAATGTATACACCACCTTCACAGGTTAAATCACAGGCATATACAAGGAGTCTCACAAATAGGAAAATTTGAAGGCATCAATATGTACAAACTGTGCCATATTATCGTCCTAATGAGCCCCTATACGCATATAACCAGTAATGAACCAGATTGGCACATACCATCTTCCTATAGCCTAGTCACAAAAGAAACAAGGGATTTAAGAAATGGTCATAAATGCCGTATGCACATACCAGCAACCAGGTGTGGGGTGAAAGGAGGACTCAAAAAAACCCATATTTAATATATTATATATTATTATTCTAATGGTACCTTCACTCGCCGCAATATCGGCTGGCAATCCTAAAGGCGATATGTCGCCCCGGAGCAATCGCCGTGAAATTGCCTCACCGTTGCTGCGTGTGATTGGGGAATTTCGCGGCGATACATTATCTATCGGCCGTCGCCTGATTCCTGAGCACTGCTCTGAAATCAGCCGCAATCATGAAGGCGATATTTCCGTGTTGTGGTGTATGATAGGGTTAGTGATGGAAACAGCGTTGCCTATGATTTCCCGTAGGTGTGCCTCAACCATTCTCTAGTCCACACCCCGTCTGTGATGATTGGTGTTGGCTACTGTGTTCCCATTGGCTGTCAGTTGACAGGGCGCCATATTTGAAGAGCTGTCCATTCAGCACCACACGCATCTTCAATGGCGTTATGTATTAGCCTGCCTTCCAGAGCAGCCTGACCAATCGTAATGCTGTTGCGTTGTCCAATGAGCGCGTATGGGGCGCGGTGTAAACCACTTTGGCACGCCTATCTCCTCGCCGTGCTGAACATCTACACCCACATTGCCTTTGGAATTGCGGTGTGTGAAGCGGCGATGGAATAAGGCAAGATTATTTCCGCTGTAGGTGAAGCTATTTCCGGAGCGACAAATCGCCTTACTTTCAGGGCGAGATTGCGGTGTCTAATGCCACCATCGACGATCTAAGGCGACCATGAAAAACATGCACGCGTACGTTAGATTGCCTCATACCGCCAGGCGATATTGCTGCGTGTGAAGGTACCATAATGGTCATGTCCTTAAACTATAAAGCTGAGATCCATAGTGATTGTCTCCCACCCTCACGGTACACGCAAGGTAATGCTGGAGTTGCTGCTTGGTGCTCTCCCCCCCCCCCCCCTCCCACCTTCTGAGATATTATGTCACACATTGGGGGCATGGTGTGCTCTCTGCTAGTAGCTGTCAGGAACCTGATAATGTCTGCTTCTATTCCGTCTGAGATCATTGGGCATGGTGTGGGCAGACAACGTCTCCTGATCTAGGGCTACAGGGAAGCAGATGATATCAGGGGGCTGGCAGCTACAGGGTGCAGACCATGCCCTGATGTATGATGTAATGTCCCAGAATGGGGGGGCACCAAGGACCAACTCTGGCGTTACCTCATTACCTCAGTAATGAGTCATCGCTCTTGCTGGTGTCCTCCCCGCCTCCATCCCTCTCTTGTTCAGCCTCCTGTATGTGTCATCTCTGAGGGCTGGAGGCGGAGAGGACACCAGCAACAGTGATGACATACAGGAGGCCGAACAAGAGAGGGCTGGAGGTGGAACAGGGAAGGCTGAAGGCGGGGACGACACCAGCAATATCTATGACTCATTACTGAGTAAGTCCTTCTGGGCTCATTATCGGTACACTTTATAAAGTCTTTTGTAAGGTTACAGGGTGGCTAGAGACATGGGTGGCTAGAGACATGCTGCATTCAGTTGGCATAGTACCAGGGGGTTGACAGGTCCTCTTTAACATACCGTGGAATTGGGTGGCTTGATGAGATCACCCAAAAGAAACCTACTATAAATGGCGGGTTTACACGTTGCGATATCGTAGTAACAATTTCAATGAAAAGTCACGTGGTTCAATCGTTGGAGCCGATATCGTTCCTGCGTTGTATGGTGTGGAACGTCCAATACGATGCAGGAACGATGTCAATGCGATATCGGGGATTGAATGAGCGTGCTATTCAATGCCCTGTATATTGAAGGGAGATTGGAGTCGGATCGTGCTGTAGTAAACGCACAACTACGATGCGATTTGAAACGTCACCCATTCACTCACCATGTTAAAGGATCGTTCCTGGGTTGGGGGGCGTAGACATCGCACGGACGTTGTATTCGATATCGCAGCGTGTAAACATCCAATGCGATGCGGAGAAACGTGCACTTATTGCGCGCTCCCGCGCCATTGAGTTGCGATATCGCAACGATATTGAAGCGTGTAAACCCACCATAAGAATCGGTAAACCATTCACATGTTGCATAGATTTATGATCATTAAGGCTGCTTTCACATCAGCGTTAGTTTGAAGATGCGGCCGTCGTGGTAAAAAAATGCATCTGCCGCATTTACCGCATAACATCACACTTGCGGTTCACCTGCGGCAAGCCCCATGCATTGTCTATGGGGCGTGCGGCAAGTTCGGAACGGTTGCGGTTTCGGCACTTGCGGCAGCTGTTCCTGTAAAAAAATAAGCGAGGCTGACCGCTTTTTTTTTGCGGCCGCATCTGCCGCAAGTCCCGAAACCTCAACTATACTGAACTTGCTGCAAGCCCCATAGACAAGGCATGGGGCTTGACGCAGGTGAACCGCAAGTGTGACGTTATGCAGTCAATGCGGCAGATGCGGTTTATTACCGCGACGGCCGCATTATCAAATTAACGCTGATGTGAAAGCAGATGCGATTTTTTTACCGTGATAGCCGCATTTTCAAACTACCTCTGATGTGAAAGGGGCCTAAGTCCCAGAGAAGGGAATGTCTCCAGTTATTACCATCACTTAGATAAAATGAGACTATAACCTGCCTCCCTCTAAAACACCCCTCTAGCCTTTTTTTTTTTTATTTTAAATTTCAGCACTCTTGTGGTGCTTTAAATGCAAATCCCCTACCCCTGGTCTCAACCTCCATCGTTTCATCCCTTTTATCATCACTCGGTCCCACAACACCAACCTTTGCCCACCCGTGACTTCTGACTGACTGGCTGGAAGTCAGAAGTTATGTCACAAGGCTTAATGTTTTTCTGTGTGAGTCAGAATGAGGCCTGAGTAAGGCTGCCATAGAGATGTATTGAGTGCGCTCCATGAACCACTGGAGTAGACAACAGGTCACAAATCACAGGAGACAGCCTGGAGCGATCCTGAGGGTGGCAGAAGGTGAATATAATACAGGGGGCTTAGATAGCACCACTACAGCGCTGGACTAATGCTTTAGTACTGACGGAAATCATCGAATCTGCTAATGATTAGATTAAACTATATGTATAAGACATTCTTCAGCTAATTCATTCAGCTAATATTATTTGGCTGCTATAAAGGAATGGTGGTATTTGAGAATATGACCTGACCTGTCTGCAGCACTCAGAAATATAGAATAAATGTTGTTAATTAGAGCAGGACCTACAGGAGTATTAGGTTGCAGGACATTTTAATTTAGGAACCTATAAATGCTCAGATTAGGTCAGAAATTATAGTTGGGCTCAATAGATCACGAATAACAACGTTATCGAGTGCTGCCAATATGTACCCAGAGGTCGTCGGTAAGATTACCAAACTTCTAAAAAAAAAAAAGCCCAGTCAGTCCCCAGCGGTCACTAAGTAGTATCAAATAAGTGGGGTCCCCATACAGACCCTACCCAGCAAAGCACCAACACACCATCACTCCTCCCCTCCATGCATCATAGTGGACACCTCACATGTAAAAACCATATGCTCACCTTTTCTTCATTTCACCAAGACGTGACAAATATCACCAACAATCTCTTGGTACCAAATATTTTGACTTCTCAGGCCACAGTACATGTAGTATTTCGACATTGAGTCCTTATGTGGCTTGATGCCTTTTCTTGTGTGCAGTCCTCAATACTGCCTTCTTTGCATCAATTCAGCCAAAAAGATCAGTTTCTCGCAGTCTCCTCTGGACAGTGATGCTACTTGATGTATGTGCATCATTTATGAGGGCTGATATCGAGCAGCTGTCGATCTCAATTTTTGAGACTGGTAACTTTGAACTTTTGCTCTTCAGCAAATCTTAGTCTTCCTTTCCCGGGGCAGTCCTCATGAGTGCAAGTTTCACCAGGATTCATGACTTTACTATAGGGATACCTTCAAGGTTCTAGCAACTTTCTGCATTAACTGCCCTTCATGTCTTAATGATATACAGATTAGGTTGAGTGTTTCTTGAAATATTCTGGTTTAGAACAGTTTTTCATTAGGGATCAGCACTGTACGAAACGAAGTACCTACTCTACCTAAACAAAACATACTGCGGTAACTTTCTGAACACAGATGATTCCACAAATGATACCTTTTGATAGGAAGCCATTCCAGGTGATACTTGATGAAGCTGTGTGAAAAAATGACAAGTTGTGTAAATCTGTCATCAGCATTAAAGGGATGCTGTTTCCGGCAAAATTAATCTGCAACTTTTTTTTCTTTTCAGACCATTGTAGTTACAAAGATGTTCAGTGCCCCTGGATTATCCAGTGGTGAGCTGACGTTCCACAGGCTGGTTTACATATGGGTACACTGACAAGGCCATTGATTCTATCCTGAGAATTGGGCGATTTATTCTACGACACTCAGGTCAAACTCTGATCAGAGCATCAGCCGAGTGTCATTTACTGTTTTTTCTCTTATGCTGATTCAGCATAAGAATAAAGCGCTCCTCGTCACTACCCCAGAGAATAACATCGGACCAAGTGCTTTCCAACAAAGTATCGGATAACCCTCAGCCATGTTATACCCCAGTGTGGGCACAGCCTAACAGGAATTTATTACCTATTCTGGTTTGTTTCAATGTTTTTCTTTTACTCCTTGTTTCCATGTGTGTTTCTTCATGGATTTGCTGCTTTTAGTCCCAATCTACAACGTGCACATTCCATTGAGAATTAGAAAAACCATTGCAAGTTCGTATTTGCAGCCCAATTTCTTCATAGGAAGTTTGTTTCACATTCAGGCGCAGCACAAATAAGGGGAGACAGACACATATAGGACAGACAGAACACACAGACCCACGCTTTCTCATCCTCCCCAGTGTTCCCCTGGTGACTGGTGATTTCTTGCGTCTGGGATCAGTACTGCAAGATCCTGTTCACCATGTGACAGGCTGAGTCACATAGAGTGCAGGAGCTGGCTCTGATTGGACGATACTCACAGGTCCTGCTGCCCGTGTGCCCAGAGGAAAAAATCGCCATGGGTTCGTCGGGGAGGGTGAGTATTTCTGCATTTTTGCAGCTAATCCAGGTCAATAATTGACATGCTACTTCTTTTCCTGATCAGGTTTTTTTTGCAGCAAACCGTGATCAGGAAACAATGCAGCCTCAGCACAGCATTTGAGACATCTCATAGACCTTGCTAGCCTGACAAAAATTGATATGGTTTTTTTTTTTGCATAAGCCTGACACTAAGAGGTGTACTAACTTGCAATATTTGGTTATTGCAATGCCTTCGTCAGTGATTAGAGTAATAAAAGTCCCATAAAGGGACTAAGTAAAAAAACTGTAAATATGGCCGGATCTAGAAAAAAAAAATATTTTTGAGGGCCACATTCTGTGTAAAACTAAATTACCGTATTTTTCGACCATAACACACACTTTTTTCCTCCAAATTCTGGAGGAACGTGTGGGGTGCATCTTATGGTCCGGATGTATTGCGGCTGGCTGTGGGAAGGGGGTAGCGGGGGATTGGGAGCACGGGGAGGCAGGAAAATGTCCCCGCTGCTGGATCCAGCGCTGTGGAAACCACGTGGTTCGGATACTTACAGTGGAGGAATATTTCATTAGCCGCATCCCCCCCGCCCACCTGTCAGCGTGCTGAGCAGAGAAGCGGGGACAGCTAATGACTATTCCTCCCTACTTGTAGGAATCACGTGGTTTTCCCAAGCGCTGGATCCAGCCCCCTCCCTCCTTTTACCTCATCACAGGTCCTGTAATTTCAGATAGAAGTGCTATAGATCAACTGCAAGATGACAGTAACTGCAGTTAATGTAAGTGTAAAAGTCTAGAATGAATTATAATTGTTTAATAAAGAACTATACATACAGGCTTTCTACCACTCACTCCTGTGTGAACTATAACTCCCAGCTTGAAAAAGGATCTGCAGGACATGCTGTGAGTTAAAGTTCTCCCTTGATATAAATTGCACCTATGAGATATTAAAGCAGCACTCCAGTGTTTTCTCTTCCACACTGGAGTGGTGCTTTATATTTAAGTATAAAACTGGGGGAGGGGCTTACATATAAAGCGCCACTCGACTGCTGAAGAAAAAACACTGGAGTGCTGTTTTAAGATCTCAGGTGCAATTCATATCAAGGGAGAACTATAACTCCCAGCATCTGCTGCAGATCCTTTGTCATGCTGGGAGTTATAGTTCTCCCTTGATATGAATTGCACCTATGAGATATTAAAGCAGCACTTCCATTGTTTTTTTTCTTCAGCGCTGGAGTGGCGCTTTAATATAAACCCCCTCCCCTGGTTCTTATACTCCCTTCTGGCATTTTTATACTGTACTTTACCACACACCACTCAGTCCCCAGCACCATCTCCCCCTTACACCACATTTTTTTGCTTAAAATCTTTTTTTTCCCTATTTTTTACTTCTAAAACCTCAGTGCGTCTTATGGTCCGGTGCATCTTATAGTCCGAAAAGTAAGGTACATTTTTAGTAATGCCATATTTTTTCTATACACCTTTTGATCACTAACCTTTTTTTCACAATTATGGTACGGTATTTATTGTATTGTAATGATGCTATTTTTTTATAGCTTGGGTTGTTATGGATGTGGTGATAACATGCAGTTTTTTTTATTTATTTATTTTAGTTCATAACTAAGGCTAACGTTCCACATTTGTATTTTGCTGTTTTTTTTACTTACGCCTTTTCAAATACGCCAATTGCCTTTTGTCTGCCTGCAAAGTTGATTGGGAAATTCACTTTGCAGTGATGACATTGCGTAAAAATACGCACGCGTTTTCGATATAAGCGCACGCTCCGTACAATTGATATGTCAATTGTTTACGCAGCTAATTCTGCGTATTCTCCCGAGTGGGTAGGAAGAATCCTGCCCTTCCTCCTCCCCCTCTTGCAGTGTGGCTCCCATTAGATTTCACAGTGTATATATCTATCCTGTGAATCTAAATTAACAGAGGCAAATTTTATGTAAAATTTTAAATAAGAAATGAATACTTCACCGTCCGGACCTTCTGGACCGCTATCTGAGTCTCCGATTCCAAGTGAGAATGTACTGACAGGACCTGTGGTGATGTCAGAGGGGCGTTCCCGGGCACTCGCGGTCATGTGATACATATCACATGACCGCGAACAGCCAATCAGCGCTGGGAATGCCCCGGGAACGCCCTCTCTCTGACTTCACCACAGGTCTTCTCAGTACACCTCTCACTTGGAACCGGAGAGCGGCAGAAGGCACCAGACAGCGGGAGAAGGCACCGGACAGGTGAAGTATTCATTCTTTTTTATTTTACATACATTTGCCTCTGTTTAATTTAGATTTCACAGTGTATATTAATACACTGTGAAATCTAATGGGGCTGTCACAGAGGGGAGGAGGAAGCAGGATTTTTCCTCCCCTCTGTGACATCACTGCGCTTTCTGGAGTAAAGAAAGCGCAGTGTGTGAAAGCCCCTGCGTATTTTGTTGCGCTTTTTTGCGTGGCCGAAAAACGCGGCAAAAAGCGCAGCAAAATACGCAAATGTGTGAACGCAGCCTAAAACAGGATTTTTGGTGGTGTCATGTATTTTGTATTTATTTATTTTTTTTACATTTTATCCCTTATTTGTAATACTGTCTTACAATTGGCACCATATAGTAATTCTGGCCAACATCTTGCAGTAATGTCCCAATCTGATCCTCAACATGTAGTAATATTTCTATCCTGGTTGTCATCTTGTATTGATGTAGCCATCCTGTAGTAGTAGCAGTAGCAGCAGCATATTCATTTATATAGCGCTATTAATGCCATAGCACTTTCTATACATTTGCAACACTGTCCATATTCGGGCTCACAATCTAAATATCCTATCAGTATGTCCTTGGAGTGCCCGGTGGCAACTCACACAACACGGGGAGAACATACAAACTCCTTGCCGATGTCGTCCTTGGTGGGATGTCCCCATGTTGGTCCCCATATTGCAGTAATATCGCCATCCTGATCCCTTTCTTGTAGTAATGTCCTCATTCTGGTCCTGATATTGTAGTAATCCCATATTTTAGTAATGTTCCAATTCTGGACCCCATATTGTAGTACTGTCCCCCATCCTGGACCCATATTGTGTACTGTCCCCATCCTGGACCCCATATTGTAGTACTGTCCCCCATCCTGGACCCCATATTGTAGTACTGGACCCCATATAATGTAGTAATGTGGCCATCTTGATCTCCTTTTTTGCAGTAACATGCCCTATTGTGCTATTTTTCTATTTTCTCTCTCTCACACACACACACACACACACACACACACTCACCTGTTCTCTGTTGCCTTGGCATCATTTTGTCTGTGTCCCACAGGCACCGTGGACAACTTAACACGACGTGGTCCACGCTTTATTATGTATTCATGGCACCGCACAAAGACAAACTTACTGGTTCAGCTACATCAATATTGTTGTGGCCAAAAGTATTGACACCCCTGCAATTCTGTCAGATAATACTCAGTTTCTTCCTGAAAATGATTGCAATCAAAATTCTTTGGTATTATTACTTCATTTAATTTGTCTTAAATGAAAAAACACAAAAAGAATTGTCCTAAAGCAAAATTGGATATATTCCACACCAAACATAAAAAAGGGGGTGGACAAAAGTATTGACACTGTTAGAAAAATCATGTGATGCTTCTCTAATTTGTGTAATAATCAGCACCTGTAATTTACCTGTGGCACCTAACAGGTGTTGGCAACTAACTAAATCACACTTGTAGCCAGTTGACATGGATTAAAGTTGACTCAACCTCTGTCCTGTTTCCTTGTGTGTACCACATTGAGCATGGAGAAAAGAAAGGCAACCAAAGAACTGTCTGAGGACTTGAGAGACCAAATTGTGAGGAAGCATGAGCAATCTCAAGCCTACAAGTCCATCTCCAAAGTCCTGAATGTTCCTGTGTCTACCGTGTGCAGTGTCATCAAGAAGTTTAAAGCCCATGGCACTGTGGCTAACCTCCCTAGATGTGGACGGAAAAGAAAACTTGACGAGAGATTTCAACGCAAGATTGTGCGGATGGTGGATAAAGAACCTCGACTAACATCCAACCAAGTTCAAGCTGACCTGCAGTCCGAGGGTACAACAGTGTCAACCCGTACTATCCGTCTGCGTCTGAATGAAAAGGGACTGTGTTGTAGGATACCCAGAAAGACCCCACTTCTTACCCCGAGACATAAAAAAGCCAGGCTGGATTTTGCCAAAATTTACCTGAGAAAGCCTAAAACGTTTTGGAAGAATGTTCTCTGGTCAGATGAGACAAAAGTAGAGCTTTTTGGGCAAAGGCATCAACACAGAGTTTACAGGAGAAAAAAAGAAGCATTCAAAGAAAAGAACACGGTCCCTACAGTCAAACATGGCGGAGGTTCCCTGATGTTTTGGGGTTGCTTTGTTGCCTCTGGCACTGGACTGCTTGACCGTGTGCATGGCATTATGAAGTCTGAAGATTACCAACAAATTTTGCAGCATAATGTAGGGCCCAGTGTGAGAAAGCTGGGTCTCCCTCAGAGGTCATGGGTCTTCCAGCAGGACAATGACCCAAAACACACTTCAAAAAGGACTAGAAAATGGTTTGAGAGAAAGCACTGGAGACTTCTAAGGTGGCCAGCAATGAGTCCAGACCTGAATCCCATAGAACACCTGTGGAGAGATCTAAAAATGGCAGTTTGGAGGAAAGGCACCCTTCAACTATCAGGGACCTTGAGCAGTTTGCCAAATATGAATGGTCCAAAATTCCAGCAGAGCATTGTAAGAAACGCATTAATGGTTAACGGAAGCGGTTGATCGCGTTATTTTGGCTAAAGGTTGTGCAACCAAGCATTAGGCTGAGGGTGCCAATACTTTTGTCTGACCCATTTTTGGAGTTTTGTGTGAAATGATCAATGTTTTGCTTCTTGCTTCATTCTCTTTTGTGTTTTTTCATTGAAGACAAATTAAATGAAGATAATAATACCAAAGAATTTGTGACTGCAATCATTTTCAGGAAAAAACTGAATATTATCTGACAGAATTGCGGGGGTGTCAATACTTTTGGCCACAACTGTATAGGTACATCCAGGCAGTTGTGAGTTTCGCTGCCGGGAGCTTGGCTTATATGACAGACTAAAGGTACCGTCACACACATCAATTTTCTGAATGATGATGTCAGCGATCACATACACGCACGATTGCTAACAACATCGTTCAGATCGCTGGTGAGCTGTCACACAGGCAAACTCACCAGCGATCCGGACCCGCAAGCACGCTGGTATTCAAGGTACACATCGGGTAACTAAGAGCCGAGCGGCGCTTAGTAACCAGATATGTAGCATGGTTACCATCTCCCAGCATAGGCTGTGCCGCTGGGAGATCGATCATTCAGCGTGCTGTCACACTGAACGATGTTGCAGATTGGTTGAGTTGAAGTTGACCGGTTTATGAACATGTTCATAAACCTGTCAACTTCAACTTGACATTATCGTTGTTGAATCGTTCGTTTACACGCAACAACTCACTAACAATGTTGTTTCAACATCGTTCAAAACGTCACTTTTGAACTATGTGGAGAACAATATTGAGCCATGTACCGGGGCCTTTAGTCCTGACTCTCACAGCTAGGAGTGGTACCTGCACCGCCTCTGGCTGCTTAACCTCCTCAATGTGATTGATATCAAGCAGCACTTAGGAGGCTGGGACAGGGAGTATGCTCCCTCACCCGTCCAGTCAGTGCCCTCATGACATCATCGCGAGTGCACCATAATTGCGATGACGGGTTCTGGTTGACCAAGCTACGGAAAGCCTTTAAGACAATGCCAGGAGCATGGTCTAAAACACTCCTGTGAGAGCAGAACTGACAGGTATAATCAGAGCAATAAAAGTTAATGTCCCAAGGGGCTAAGTAAAAAAGAAAGGAGAAAGTATTTTTAAAAAATGTCAGAAAATAAATAAGAAAAGATGAAAAAAATTATACCTGTAAATATGTATATACGGTACTTATATACTTACATTAACGTAAGAGATTGAATGGGGCTTGCCGGATCGGTGCCGCAAGTCAGCCGTTATGCGGCAGATACGGGGACACCTGCTGGATCTGAGGCAAATTACATTTACCGCTGATGTGAAAACAGCTTAACAAGAGAACAACTGTGGTGCTGCCTATCATGTAATGTGTACTGATACAAAGCCGAACATGATACATTATAGCAGAAAAGACAGCTGCACTCTTAATACTAGGGCCCCCTTTACACCACGGTTTGTTCCTGTCTGTGGGCATCCTGTTTTTTGCAGGACCACATGGACAGGAACGGATTTGTAACTCTGAAATCCATTTCTGTGTCTAGATCCGGGATTTTGAGGGATCCGGACTGACAGAAAGAGCTGGGAGGAGCCGAGCAAAAGCACAGGCTAGTATGTTGGGGCTGTAGTTTTGCAGTGTATCTATATGCACAGCGAAAGCTAAATAAAAGAAAGCAATGGTATTAATAAAATAAATAAATAAATACTCGCCCCTCTACAGAGTGTCCCAGGAAGACGTCCAATCGCTGCAAGGACCTGAATCAGCTGACTGGCGGCAAACTGATCAGCTGATATGTCACCTGAGCGTATCGGGTGATTGGTTTAAATCACCCGCCAATTGGCTTTGGCAGGGTGGTTTAAACCAATCAGCTGATTGTGTCAGGTGACATATCAGCTGATCAATTTGCCGCCGGTCAGCTGATTCAGGTCCTTGCGATTGGGCGTCTTCCTGGGACACACTGCAGAGAGGTATTTATTAATTTTATTTTTAATACCATTGCTTTCTTTTATTTCACTTTAGCAGTGTATCTATATACACTTCTAAAGTGAAAGGTCACATGGGAACAGAGCAGTGAATTTCTTCTGAGCATGCTCCGTAAACTAAAACCAGATCCGCGAAACGATCCTGTTGTTTCCTGGATCTGGCACCATAGACTCCCATTTTAAGTGCTCCGGACCGCGCTGGACTACCGTGTTTCCCCGAAACTAAGACCCCCCGAAAGTAAGGCAGGGTAGGGGGAACGGGGGGGGTCTGTTAATATAAGGCCCCCCGAAAGTAAGGCCGCCGGGGGGGGGAGGGGGGGGGCGCTGGGGAATATAAGGCCAGTACCTGTCCCCTGTGTGTCCAGGCTCCTCCAGTGTCCTTGCATCTGCAGCCGCGCTGGTGCAGATAGGGTTAATCACAGCCGAACATGCTGTGTGCCCAGCCTTAAGTCACAGCAGCCCGGCTCCAGCTCTGATTGGCTCCTAGGAAGCAGTGGGCGCGGCCAGATGACGTCGTGGGCTCGTCATCTAGCCGCGCCCACTGGTTCCTGGGAGCCAATCAGAGCTCGAGCCGGGCTGTTGTGATGTCAGGCTGGGCAGAATTCAGCAAGGGCACACAGCATGTTAGGCTGTGATTAACCCTATCTGCACCAGCACGGCTGCAGCTGCAAGGACACTGGAGGAGCCTGGACACTCTGGGGGACAGCAAGGAGCCACACTGAAGGCCAGGGGAGCTGGTAAGAAGCAGTGTGTATGTGTATGTGTGTGTTTGTAAGTGTATGTTTGTGTGTAAGTGTATGTGTATGTGTGTGTTTGTAAGTGTATGTGTGTGTGTGTATATTTGTAAGTGTGTGTGTATGTGTGTGTGTTTGTCAGTGTGTGCGTGTGTGTATGTGTGTGTGTATGTTTGTAAGTGTATGGGTGGGTGGGTGTGTGTGGATGGGAGGCTGGAGTGGCTGGGGCTGCCAATATAAGACCCCCCCCCCGAAAGTAAGACAGGGGGCCACTTTTGGCCCCCCAAAAAATATAAGACAGGGTCTTACTTTCGGGCAAACACGGTAGTTTCTGTCCAATTTTTTTTCACCAGAACCCAAAAACGGGTGCAGTCTCTGATTTTGGGGATGGTAAAAAACAGACAGAAAGGGTCCGGGACTGAATTCACACAAACAGATGGCCATTTATGACCAATCCGTCACCATAGGGATACATGGGTGGCAAAACAGGATATTGTTCTGTCCTTTTCTAAACGGACAGGATGTCAAAAAATGTGAAGTGAAGCCAGACTAAGCTCTGCAATAATGAATATAAAGGATAATTAACTAGCATTAAAGCTAGGGAAACTCTAAAGGTACCGTCACACACGGCAATATTGCTAGGCAATTTCACTGGCAATTTGCTGGTTGCAGTGAAATCATGGACACATTGTTCTATTTTTTTTGTTTTTTACAAATGTAACAATGTGTCCATGATTTCACTGCAACCAGCAAATTGCCAGTTTATATTCATTATTGGAGAGCTTAGTCTGGCTTCACTTCACATTTTTTGACATCCGCGTGTGACGGTACCTTTAGACTCTTAAGGCCCAGTCTCACGTAATGATGCATCACTGATCCCGATAACGATGTGCAGAGATCGCTCGTGCGTCGTTTACACATCGCTGGTAAGATGTTAAACAGGCATCTTGCCAGCGATGTGAAAAATGACGCACTAGTGATCCAGAGTAATACCGAGGTCGTTGTGAATTTTCTCTCCATAGCGTAGCATTGAGATCGTTGCTCATTATCTCTGTCAAACACAACGATGTAGCGCTCCCAGCGGGAGCTCAACGACGCATGAATGACCCAGAGCAGTGTGAACCGATCAACGATCTCACAGCAGGGGCCAGATCGTTGGTACGTGTCACACAGAACAACATCGCTGTTGTGTCACGGATTTCGTGACGCAACAGTGATCCCAATAGCGATCTCGTTAGCGATCTCTTTGTGTGACAGAGTCTTTAGGGTACCGTCACACCAGGTGACATCGCTGTCGATTTCGCAGGCGACGCAGGAGTGTGGCCTATCGTCATCGCCGGCGAGTCGCCCCGTGTAAAGTGGCGATTTTGCTCCGAAAAATCGGCTGAGAGTGGTCGTCTGGTTTCACAGCGTTGCTGAAACCAGGCGACCACTCTCAGGTGATGTGTACCCATCGTCCCATGTAACATGGCGATTGGCGATGGTACAGGCGATTGGGAGCCATAGGCTCCCATGTTACAGGATCGCTGCAGGGGTTTGCAGACACCCCTACGGCGATGCCGCCTGTAACATCGCCAAAGCGTCGCCAGAGGTAATGCCGCGTGTAAACATTCGACGCTGGCAGGGCGCCAAAAACGTGCGCTCTCCCGTACGCCGCCGCCGATATCTCCGGCGATGTCACCTGGTGTTGACGGTACCTTTAGACTCTTGGCATTTAAATATGGCCATATCCATAACCACCCAAAAGCTACGATGAGGCGTCTTGGTAAGAATCGATGTGTCTTCTGGGCAGACATCCTTTCTGGTAGATTGTTCCTTGCACATCTCTGTGCTCCTCGACCGTTGGTTTATCTGATTCTGTAATGTGAGTGTCTCCGATGTGTGACAGCTGCCTCTCCGCTCAGAGCAGTGATTAGATCAGCACATGAATGTGGACTTCTCTGATCTTTAACAAAAAATAGTTGGTGACTTTCTGCTGAGTGTAAATAGATCTGCTCTTCACTGATCATTGATCGTGTGATGTTTTAGGATGATACAAAGTGGTTGTCACATATTGGGCCCCTGGAACCAGCAGTGGGGGGATGGGCAGCCGGCCATATGATTGGCTGAGGGATCCCAAAGATGGATTGTTTTCATCAGATTCCTTTGCTTTTCCACTGTTGATGGTGGCATTAAGTAACTATCAACCAAACTCCTCTTTATCGGTAAATGGATCATACACATTTGGCTGTCTGCAGATGTTTGCAGAATGTGTACATAAAAAATGTACCCAAGCGTGTGTTATAGAGAAGTCTGTCTGGGTTTTCATGTGTGTGTCAGTCTTACACGCAGTGTCTTTTGTTATTGTTTTTTATATTCTCAACTAGTTTTTACTGGTACAGATAAAAAAAAGTACATTTACACATCAAAATATACAGCAATATATTTCAGGACATCTTCCAGTGACTATAATAAAAAAAATACCTTTTTTCTATTATGTACAAACCCCCCTAGATTCATAATACATTATTATTAATATTATTATTGTTATTACTACAAATTGCCCATTTTGGTCTGTGAAACGTCGCCGTTCACATCTATACTACATTCAGTTAAGCTCCCATCACACACAACGACGCACCAGCGATCCCGACAAAGATAACAATCCTGTAGGGATCGTTGGTGCGTCGTTACCTGGTCACTGGGGAGCTGTCAAACAGGCAGATCTCCCCAGCGACCAAGGAGCCACCTCCACATCGCTACCCGGTGTTTATCATAGTTACCAGCGTCCTCCTTGCTCAGCGCTAGTAACCATGATAAACACCGGGTATCTAGGCAGCGCGCACTGCCTAGATACCCAGTGTTTACTATGGTTACCAGCCTGTGAGATCGCTGATCGTTGGTCTCTCGCTGTCACACGCAGCGATGTGCGCTGACAAGCGGGAGCGCAACAATCAAAAAATGTCCCAGAGCACTTGGTAATGATCAGCGATCTCACAGCAGGGGCCAGATCGCTGCTAAGTGTCACACATAGCGACACTGTTAGTGATATCGCTGTTACACCACAAAACCTGTGACGTTACAACGATCTCGCTGTGTGATGGGGACTTTATTCCTGAACCTATTCTAAGGGCTCGGATACACTCTGCTACTTACATCCGAGTTTGAAAGATGAGACTCTGAACAGGCTGGAGCAGTGACCCGGATTAGCCTCTCTCTCTCTCTCTGGACGGGGAATGACAGCTGCTTGTGTTTCTATGCAGCATCGCATTCCCCGTCCAGAGAGGGAGAGAAGCCGTTCAGGGTCATCGCTCCAGCCTGTTCTGAGTCTCGTCCGTCAAACTTGGATGAGTGTGTCCGAACCCTTATATTGTCCTCGTTACCAGGCTCCCGATCACAACCAGAATGGTTTCCAATGCACGCTAAGGGCGGCTTTACACTGCGGTGTGATCCGGTCCAGGGATGAACCTGACAGCCCCGGACTGGATCAGTACACAGAACTGGAGGGCTAATTTGCCCTCCGGTCCGGTGTGCAGCCGCATGCAGTTCCCGCTGCTGATAGGTCAGGACCGCAGCGCTGCGGTCCTGACCTATCAGTGGCTACAGGTGCGCGGCTGCACCCCGGACCGGAGGGCAAATTAGCTCTGTGTGCTGATCCAGTCCGGGGCCATCAGGTTCATCCCTGACAGCCTCGTATCAGATCACACCGCAGTGTGAAGCCGCCCTAACATTTTAAAATGAAATTTGCAGTCTTGCCACCATTTGTCTAGCTCCACTTTTACTTTCCTGTGAGCAGATGTGCTGCTTTATTGCTGAAAACTTCCTCTGAAGCACCATGTGCACAGACACTAATATTGAGCAGCTGTAACAAGTATTTAACCTTTCATCAAAGCTTGTGTTCTCACTGGACAGAGAAATATGGGGCCTCATGTAGTCTCCTACTCCTGAAAACTGCCCTACACCACTCGTTACTTCCCTGGAGTCCGATTCCTCTTAGTCCCTGTCGACTCCATACTCCAGAACTTGGAACATACCCGTTTTGGTACATCTACTGTTAGATGACTCCTCATGGCGGCGTAGCTGTCATAGAGGACTGTGTAGGTATGATCAGGTATGCCAGGTAAATGCTGGACGGAGTATGACAATATCTGCTGGAGCATTAGGGTTGATGGGTGGGTGTGGGGTCTTTACTAAAGGTAACGTTACACGCTTCAATGTTGTTAAGATCTCACCAACGATCTCACGCGCGGTCGTTAGGACATCTTTCTGAGATCGTTGGTGAGATGTCACTCGTATAGATATCGTGAACGACGCACCAACTATGTGGCGAGCAGCTATTGTTCACACAACCCAGCGAACGATACTTGTTCACTGTTGTAAATAGACGAAGTCGTTAACGACATCGTTATCACGTCACACAACGATGCAGCAGGTTGGCTGATCGTGGATCGTCTGATCTGAGAACATGTTCTCAAATCTGCGATCAGCGATCCAACAATTTATCGTAGTCGTATCTCAGTATTACACAAAATGACGTCCTAACGATGGCGTTTGAACGACTCCAAACCCGTGACGTTTCAGCGATATCGTTCACGATATCGTACCATGGAACGGGGCCTTAAGAGGAATGCTAGAATATTTGAAACAGGTCAAATTTTTCAATTGCGTCAGAATTTTTCTGAAGGTGCATCTAAACCTTAATGTTTATAGTTGTTTTTTAAATGTAAGAATCCACAAAGGAGAAATTAGAAGTAGGATAAAGATTGGAGTTCCACTATTTTTGTAAGTCAAATTGTTCCCCGCTGCCTCTCATTGTGATAAAGAATGAGAGAGGTTTGGTTTTGGGGAGAATTTTCTTGCCTTCAGAAATGTGTAGACTCGTTAAAGGGGTTGTTCAATGAAGGTGTGTTAGCACCAATTGCTGCTCCATTCATACTCTATAGGGCTGCCAGAGAAAGCGAAGTGGGGCACTTGACTGCCCCATGTTGGGGTAGCAATCGGGTATTCGCCCAGCTCCAGCATGCTTAATGGGGATAATGGTGATATGTAACCCTTTCTACTGATTTGTGTGGGTCTCAGTAGTCATGCATAGGTGATCTTCAGTGGACAATCCCTGAGAAGGAACAGTGTAAACAGTGATTTAAATTAGAATTGCTCAAAGATATTTTCCCCCTTCAATGAGAAGATTTGATGTTGCGCTCCAATTTTCACGTGTCTGCCCCTCTGAGGAGCCAAACCTAGGGCTGTAATCAGCAGAGTAGACTGTGTGAGTGCTGTGATGTCTAACAAACCCTTTAATCATATGTGGACTAGTTTTAGTTAGTATGTTTGTATTGTATAGTATTTACATTCAATGGCAAAAGTGTTGGTACCCTTGAAATTGGTTGTGAAAATTATTGCATTAAACATGTTTATTTCCTCTGGTTATTGGAACAAGGCAAAAAAAAAAACCTGAGAAAAACAGGCAAATTTGACAATTTCACAGAAAGCTCCAAACATAGACTTGACAAAATTGCTGACACCTTTCTAAATTAGTGTATAAACAACTTTGTTTCAAGCATGAGATGGTCTTTCAAACTCACCTGTGGCAAATAACAATACAATATGTGGCAAATAACGTAATACAACGTCATGGGTCGGGTCCTGATGTTTGATGTGAGCTCCGGTGCGGCACTCACATCAGACACCTGACATCTCAGCTGATCTAATCAGCTGAGATGTTGGGCTTCCAGCATCGATCGGTGCTGTTAACACCTTGGATTTCGCTGTCATTCATTGACAGCGGGATCCAAAACCGCCGTTGCGGGGAATGCGATGCTCGCCGCCTGCAGCGGAGATCCCGCGATAATACCACAAGATCTCCAGCGCTCACGTGATAGTCCAGGGTCCTGCTGAGACCCCGGAAGCTGTCACAGAGCACTTCCTGTGAGTGGTTGGCAAGCGCTGCCAACCACTCACAGTGCGCAATTCTGACAGATCCCGATATGCTGCAACTCATCAGGATCTGTCAAAAGCGATCACCCACTGCAGTCGTGTGGCGCCCTATGGGGGTGTGTAAAATGAAGAATGAATTAAGTTTTTTTTTTAATATGAAAAAAAAATAAAAACAGAAAAAAGTTCAGATCACACCCCCCTTTTCCCCCATTCAAAATAAAATTATATAAAAAAAGCACATATTGGGAATCGCCACATTCATAAACGCCTGATCTTTCAAGATATAAAATCAATTAATGAGAGCCGTAAACTACGTAACGGAAGAGAAGATCCAAACTCCAAAATTAATTTTTTTGGTTGCTGCAACATTGCTATAAAATAATGGGCGATCAAAACAGCGCATCCACCCAAAAACTCTTATTAGAAATATCAACTCAAGACGCAAAAATTAAACTGACCCAGCCCCAGATTCCGAAAAATGAGAACGTTACGGGTCGCAGAACAAGGCGCAAATAGTGTGATTTCCCCTCCCCCAACCCCCCCGCCAGACTTCAGAATTTTCTTCACTATTTACCGTATATACTCGTGTATAAGCCGAGTTTTTCAGCACAAACAATGTGCTGAAAAGTCCCCCTCGGCTTATACACGAGTCATACAGCGGTACCCAGTGGTATACAGCTCCCCCCCCCTTCCCGTAGTATACAGGGCCCCCCCTTGCTTGTGGCACAGCTGTAAAGGAAGGCATCATTATACTTATCGTGTCGCTGCCGCCGCTCTGTTACCGCCACCGCGCTATTCCGGGTCTTCATGCTTCCTTCTCCGGCGCACAAGAAATGACGTCATTGTTTGTGCGCCGGAGGAGGAAGCTTAAAGACCCGGAGGAGCGCGGTGGCGGTGGCAGCAACACGATAAGTATAATGATGTCTTCCTTTACAGGTGTGCCACAAGCAAGGCGGGGCCCTGTATACCAAGGGAGGGGGGGGCTGTATACCACTGGGTACCGCTGTATACAGCTGGGGCTGCTGTATACACAGCTGGGGCCCTGTATACCACTGATTTCTGTATACCACTGGGGCTGCTGTATACAGCCTGGGCCCTGTATATCACTGATGGGTGGAGGGGGCTATATACCACTGGGGCTGCTGTATATGCTGCTGGGGTCCTGTATACCACTGGGGCTGCTGTATACAGCTGGGGCCCTGTATATCACTGATAGGTGGGGGGCCTATATACCACTGGGGCTGCTGTATATGCTGCTGAGGCCTGTATATACCACTGGGGAGGCTGATTTATACCACTAGGGCTGCTGTATATACTGCTGGGGCCTGTATATACCACTGGGGAGGCTGCTGTAATACTGCTGGGGCCTGTATATACCACTGGGGAGGCTGATTTATACTGCTGGGGCCTGTATATACCACTGGGAGGCTGATTTATACCACTGGGGCTGCTGTATATACTGCTGGGGCCTGTATATACCACTGGGGAGGCTGCTGTAATACTGCTGGGGCCTGTATATACCACTGGGGAGGCTGCTGTAATACTGCTGGGGCCTGTATATACCACTGGGGAGGCTGATTTATACTGCTGGGGCCTGTATATACCACTGGGAGGCTGATTTATACCACTGGGGCTGCTGTATATACTGCTGGGCCTGTATATACCACTGGGGAGGCTGCTGTAATACTGCTGGGGCCTGTATATACCACTGGGGAGGCTGCTGTAATACTGCTGGGGCCTGTATACTACCACTGGGGAGGCTGCTGTATACTACCACTGGGGAGGCCTGTATACCACTGGGGAGGCCTGTATACCACTGGGGGGTCTGTATACCACTCTGCTGGGGGCTGTATACCTGTGCTGGTGTCCACCCTCGGCTTATACACGAGTCAATAGGTTTTCCCAGGTTTTGGGGGCAAAAGTAGGGGGGGGGGCTTATACACGGGTCTGCTTATACACGAGTATATACGGTAGATAACAGTAAAAGTAATGTGTTTGGTATCTACAAACTCATACTGACCCGAGGCATCACACGGTTACGTCGGTTTTCCCATATAGTGAAAATGGCAGCTAAAAAACACAAAAAACAAAAATGTAATGGCACTTTTTTTGCAATCTCACTGCACTTGGAATTTTTTTCACATTTACCTGTAAACTTCATGGTAAAATAAATGATTGCATCTGAAAGTACAACTCGTCCCGTGAAAAACAAGCCCTCATATGTCTATATTGATGGAGTAATAAAAAGGTTACGACTCTTGGAAGCAGGGGAGCAGAAAATGTAAAAATGAAAAATCGGCGGGTGGTGAAGGGGTTAAAAGTGCTTTTGGGCGAAGGTGCCCTTCGGAGACCTGGAGCGGTTTGTAAGAGAGTGGTCCCAAATTCTAACTGAGAGGTGTAAGGAGCTTGTGGATGTTTATAGACAGTGATTTATTCCGTAGAGTGTGCAAGCAAATATTCTATTCTGATGGGGGTGCCAACAGTTTTGTCTGCCTCATTATTTGAAGCTTTGTCTGAAATTATTTCCTATTTGCCTTTTTTTGTTGTTGTTTTTTGTGGTGCTCAATTACACACAAAGAAATAAATGTGTTTAACAAAACAGGTCATTGCCAAAATCTTCTGTACTTAATTTTCTGGAACAATTTCAAGGGTGCCAACACTTTTGGCCACATCTGTATGTGGCAGGATTAGATGCTCACGTGTTCTGCTCGTGCCTGTTATCTGTTACTGATCTCTGCAATGAAGGATAATTTTACTACACTGTCTGCACATTCCATTTTTAATGTGTTAAATTATGGGATTATGTCAAGTTGGCTGGAAGTGGTAATGTTGCTGGTTTGTACACACGTCTTGTGTGTCGCAAGATGAGTAATGTTTTGTTCTTGTGGAGGTAAGCTGGTGCCAGAGGTTTGTCAGCACCTATTACCTTCTAGCCATTGAAGTCAACCACCACACATAACGGGTATCCCCAGGTATCACAAGCTCCCATATCTATAGGATCAAGGATAACTTGCTGATCACTGGGACCCACAGTGATCCTGAAATTGAGGATTTAGAACCCTGAGACTGTGCTTAGGATACACTGAATGGAGACAAGGTGATAATCCTATGCGGATTCAAGTTATTCATTATCTGTAGGACTGCCACAAAAAGCAGCGTTGCACTCTGCAGTCCCATAGACATTGAAGTGGAGGCAGGATCAGCTGATTGTCTACAGGGGTATCTCAATAAATTTGAATATCATCAAGGCAATTTATTTCAGTAATTCAATACATAAAGTGAAACACATATATAGATTCATTACAGAGTGATCTATACAAAGGCTGCATTCACATTTGCGTATGGGAAGGCAGCGTATGCTGCGTTCCCATACGCAGGCAAGCGAATGCGCACTGCGGTTCCTATGTTTAACATAGGAACGCATAGTGCCTGCGTTTGCTGCGTTCGGGTGCGGATGCGGACGATATCTGCTGCTTCCGGTGTCCAGCGTCCGCACCCGGGACGCAGCATGTTGCATTTTTTGGGCGCTCGGGGACCTGTCCGCAGTGTTCTGTGCTTGACAGCGCAGGAGAACGCTGCGGACCCATTGAAAAATCTCCCGGTGGCCGCCGGTGATGTCACAGGAGATCACCGACGGCCACCGGGAGATCAGATCAGCCTCTGAGGGTCTCCTCCTCCCCGCCGCCGGTAATCTCATAGCGGTGTCGGCGGGGAGAAACAGCTGATTTGACAGCTGTTTGAATCTTCCCGCGCCGACATCTCCTCTCGGTGTCGGCGCGGGAGATTCAAACAGCTGTCAAATCAGCTGTTTCTCCCCGCCGACATGTCCCGGAGCTTACCGGCGGCCGGGAGGCGGAGATCTCCGCCGCTGATCTCCGCCTCCGGCCCGCCCCCGGACACGTCCGATTGGCTGGCCGGGCTCCACAGTGATGTGTCCGCAGGCGGACATTATCCGCTGCGGACACATCAAATGACCCTGCTTTTGACTGCGTTTGTGTCTGCATGCCATCAGCATGCGGACACAAACGCTAATGTGAAGGCAGCCAAAGTGTTTTATTTCTGTAAATGTTGATGATTATGGCTTACAGCCAATGAAAACCCTCAAGTCATTATCTCAGAAAATTTGAATATTATATAAGGTCAACTGAAAAAATGATTTTTAACTTTAAAAGGGTGCGGTTACATTCTGCATATATGCCACATTTTTTTTTTTTTGTTGTTTTTTTACATGCAAACTCATCACAAACCAGGAGTGGAGCAATCGGAGGAAAAGTCTTATAGAAACAAGTGCTCCAGTTCTGTATTTAATCACGCACTGCTGGTTTGTGATGAGCTTGCGCATAAAAAAATGCAGCAAATACACAGCATGTGAAAGCACCCTAAATGTTAGCCTAAGGAAAAGTCTGTACAGTAAATGCACTCAATATTTGGTCAGGGCTTCTTTTGCACAAATTACTGCATCAGTGCAATGTGGCATGAAGGCGATCAGCTTGTGGCATTGCTGAGGTGTTATTGAAGCCCAGGTTGCTTTGATAGCAGCCTTCAGCACATCTGCATTGTTGGATTTGATGTCTTTCATCTTTTTTTTAACAGTACCCTATAGATTCTCTATGGGGTTTAGGTCAGGCGAGTTTGCTGGTCAATCAAGCACAGTGATACTGTGGTTAGTAAACCAGGTGTTGGTAATTTTTGAGTGTGGACAGGTGCCAAGTCCTACTGGAAAATGAAATTTCCATCTCCACAAAGCTTGTCTGTAGAGGAAAGCATGAAGTGCTCTAAAATGTCCTGGTAGACGGCAGTGCTGACTTTGGTCTTGATAGAACACAGTGGACCTACACCAGCAGATGACATGGCTCTCCAAACCATCATTGATTGTGGAAACGTTACACTAGACTTCAAGCAGCCTGGATTGTGGCCTCTCCACTCTTCCTCTTTTCTGGCTTACCCTCCTTGTGGAGTGTGTCAATGACTGCCTTCTGGACATCTGTCAAGTCAGCAGTCTTCCCCATGATTGTGTAGGCTACTGAACCAGACTAAGGCTACTTTCATACACTGCGCTTTTTTACGCGCGCTTTTCAAAAAAGCGTGTGTGCGTCTGCCAGCAAAGTGAATGTAAATTCACTTTTGTCGTGCAGACACTGCGTAAATATATGCAGTGCTTCTATGGGAGAAAGCGCGGGCGTAAAAAGAATGACCATGTCAAATCTTTATGCACCTGCGCCTGCACTTTATCCCATAGGAGCCCATTATCCCCGCTGGAGTTACGCATCGCCGTTCAGACAATATGCAAGTCCAGTGGGAATAATGCCGACGCTGCAGGATATGATGTCACACAGGGGAGGAACAATCCTCCCCTATGTGACATCTGTGACAGCCTCTTTTCGATTTCGTAGTGTATTAATATACACTGCGAAACACAAATTAAAGTAATCCAAATGTGTTAAAAATAATAAAAAAATGGAATACTTACCCTCCACCGGGTGTTCCAGGACCTGACACAACCGCAGGTATCGACCTTCCAGGGCCTTGGAAGATCTGTGATTGGCTGCTCATGGTCATGTGATATGTGACATGCATATGACGCGCATATCACATGACCGTGAGCGACCAATCACCAATCTTGATAGGTCCTGGAAGGTCGATACCTGCGGTTGTGTTAGCTCCTGGAACATCCGGCGGAGGGTAATTTTTCCATTTTTGTTTTTAACACATTTGGATTACGTTAATTTGGGTTTCGCAGTGTATATTAATAGACTACGAAACCCAAAAGGGGCTGTCACAGATGTCACATGGGGGAGGATTGTTCCTCCGCTGTGTGACATCGCTTCTCCCCTGCGCTTTTGGTGTGAATACACCGCGTTTTTTACGGTGCTTTTTTACGTGGGTGCAAAACTGTGCAAGAAGCGCCAGTGCAAAAAATGCGCATAGTGTGAACGTAGTCTTAGGGACCATTTTAAATGATTACTATCTAAGCCAGAGGTCCCCAACTCCAGGCCTCGAGGGCCACCAACAGTGCATGTTTTCAGGATCTCCTTAAGGTGGCTTCACACCTGGCGACGTCACTAGAGACATCGCCGAAAAAGTGACGTATCAGCGATGTCGCTAGCGACGTCGCGCTGTGTAAACGCGCGGCGCGACCGCGTTTTGTCGCAGGTTGACAGGTTTACGGGAAGAACCGTAAACCTGTCAACCTGCGATAAGGCTGGATCGCGCCGTGTGACATCGCCAGAGCGATGTCGGCGGCGATCCAGCCTATACCGCAGCGTTGCTGCGGATCGCTCGCTGGGCTAAGCCCAGCGAGCGATGTCACCGCCCGCATCGCTGCGGTGTCGCCGGCTGCAGCGATGCTGTGTGACAGCTGGCCAGCGATGTCGGAACCGAGCAGGCACCCGCGCATCGCTTCCGACATCGCTGGCCAGGTCCTGCCGTGTGACGGGACCATTAGTATTGCACAGGGGTTGGAATCATTACCTGTGCATTTGATCACATTAATGGTGGGTTTACACACACCAATTTATCTGAGTCCAATATCTGAACAGATCTCTGGTTGCAGTGAAATCATGGACACATTGTATCATTTGAACACAGCCACAAAATGGAGCAATGTGTCCATGATTTCACTGCAACCAGAGATCTGTTCAGATATTGAACAGATAAATTGGTGTGTGTAAACCCACCATTACACCTGTGCAATACTAAGGAAATCCTGAAAGCCTGCACTGTTGGGGGCCCTCAAGGTCTGGAGTTGGGGACCTCTGATCTAAGCCTTTGTGGGTGTTTTTTTGTTAATTACTTAAATTTTCTGCGATAATGACCTTTGGTTTCTCATTGGCTGTAAGCCATAATCATCATCATTAACAGAAATAAACACTGGAAATAGATCCCTCTGTGTGTAATGACTCTTCATGATGTATGCGTTAAACTTCATGTACTCTGAATTGCTGGAATATATGATCTTTTGGATGATCTTCTCATTTATTGAGGTGCACCTGTATTATATATGGGGCGTCCTGACTTTTCTCCTTCCCAGATTGTGTCTGAGAAGATAAGGATGTGACATGTCCAATTATGGTCTGCGGATCCTTATTTTTGTGGTGTCTAAATTCTGCATCTGCCCAGAGTTCTTAAGGGGTTAAGAATAAGTCTGGTCCAAGATGAAGTCTATGGCTCTACCTGGTTTATGGTGATTTTCTAGATTGTCAACAGGAAGTTAGCATGTGACAGGGGCGTCTCTGTGACACCTTCCTAACCTGCAGAGAAGGCTTTAAATAATAGGCATGTGTTATATGATGAGCTGTCATCGCCTGCTGCAAAGTGTGATCATTTCTGGATGGGAGAAGATGATTTGTAGAGAAATTACACCAAAGGAGGGAAAAGCAGAAAGTTTCATCAGAGTGTTGGAGCAGAGGAGGAGGCTGGTATTCTTATGCTAATCCAGTCCTTGGATAAGGAGCAGAGGAGCCCCCTGTACACAATGGAAGTGGAGCCAGGATGTCTGGCCTGTAGTGGAGCTCGCCTTGAAAAGCATGTCAGACAGGGCGCCTGAGGCTGCCTTTGGGGGCAGGAGCTCAAGGAAGAGGAGGGTCCCTGCTTCTCTGCTTCTCTAGCTGGCACCAGGCCAGG
This sequence comes from Allobates femoralis, assembly GCA_033576535.1. Taxonomy (NCBI): domain Eukaryota; kingdom Metazoa; phylum Chordata; class Amphibia; order Anura; family Aromobatidae; genus Allobates; species Allobates femoralis. Next base: position 156,870,114 of record JARQOC010000006.1, read on the forward strand.
AGGAGAGACTGCAGATGTTAATTCAAGAAATGCAGGACCCTGGCTGGCTTTCTTCTGTGTGTGTGTAACCCTTTCCATGATGAAAATATTCCCATTCATGTCTGAGCAGGAACACTGTTAAATTCACAAAGTTGCTCCGATTACACGTAATCGCCCCAGTTTCCTAGAGTCTGAAGAGGTGAACCCCTCACTGCCTGCTAATGCTAGAGACTCCTTCCAGAAGTGTAAGACACAAGGGGTTACTTGGTTTGGGAGAAGGGAGGTCTGATGTTATGTATTAACGTTCTGCTATATAGTTCTGCACATGGACTTATTAACCGTTTCACTATGGAGCAATGTTTGACCTGGATCGCACTGTATGGCTTTTCTGTAAAATATGAAGTTTACATAGTAATACTTGTCTCCCTTGTGATCTGTTGTTAGTGAGCCCAGTCCTTGTTGGATGATTGTTTGTATCCACAATGTCAGGTCCTCTATGAGGGTCACTACTTTTGCCCGCTCGGCAATGGTAAATTCTTGCCCATCACAAGACAGAACACATTTTGTGTTGAAGACAGCATATTGAGGCTCCTAAGGATCACACATAGGGGGCCGTTACACGCTACGATATCTGTAAAGATAGCGCTGAAACGTCATGGATTTTCAGTCACTCTAACGATGTCGTTGCGTGTGACAGGTCGATCTTACAAGCGATAAGTGGTCTGATCGTTCATCGCAGATATGAGATCCGGACCCCACATCAGACGTTGTTGATCATGCAATCTACTGCACTGCAATAACGATCTCCTTTATGATTTTGCCTATTCACAACATTGACAAGCATCAGTCGCTGGTTGTGTGAGCGATACCTGCACACAACATCATTGCTGTGTCGTGAACAATATCTTTACGTGTGACACCTCACTAACGATGTTGTCCACAAGCGCGCACCACTGACATCGTTATTGAGTCCGCTCACAAAATCGTACTGTGTGACGGCTCCCTAAGGGGTTTTTTTTTTTCCGTGTGTGAATTTCTCTGGCTGAAAAATTACCGTATATACTCGTGTATAAGCCGAGTTTTTCAGCACAAAAAATGTGCTGAAAAGTCCCCCTCGGCTTATACACGAGTATATACGGTAATAATAAAAAAAAAATATATATATACCCGGCTGTATACAGCCCCCCCCGTGGTATACCGGGCCCCCCCTGTGGCAACCTGTAAAGGAAGCGATGATTATACTTATCGGGTCGCTGTCGCCGACGCCGCCGCTCTGTCACCGTCCGTCACCGCGCTCCTCCTGGTCTGCATGCTTCCTTCACCGTCGCACAGGAAATGACGTCATTTTCTGTGCGCCGATGAAGGAAGCATGAAGACGGGAAGGAGCACGGTGACGGACGGTGACAGAGCGGCGGCGTCGGCGACAGCGACCCGATAAGTATAATCATCGCTTCCTTTACAGGTTGCCACAGGGGGGGCCCGGTATACCAGGGGGGAGGGCTGTATACAGCCGGGTACCGCTGTATACAGCGGGGGCTGCTGTATACAGCGGGGGCTGCTGTATACAGCGGGGGCTGCTGTATACAGCGGGGGCTGCTGTATACCCCTCTGGGGCTGCTAAATACCCCTCTGGGGCTGCTGTATACCCCTCTGGGGCTGCTGTATACCCCTCTGGGGCTGCTGTATACCCCTCTGGGGCTGGGGCTGCTGTATACCCCTCTGGGGCTGCTGTATACCCCTCTGGGGCTGCTGTATACCGCTCTGGGGCTGCTGTATACCCCTCTGGGGCTGCTGTATACCCCTCTGGGGCTGCTATATACCCCTCTGGGGCTGCTATATACCCCTCTGGGGCTGCTATATACCCCTCTGGGGCTGGGGCTGCTGTATACCCCTCTGGGGCTGCTGTATACAGCTCTGGGGCTGCTGTATACCCCTCTGGGGCTGCTGTATACCCCTCTGGGGCTGCTATATACCCCTCTGGGCTGCTATATACCCCTCTGGGGCTGCTGTATACCCCTCTGGGGCTGCTGTATACCCCTCTGGGGCTGCTGTATACCCCTCTGGGGCTGCTATATACCCCTCTGGGGCTACTGTATACCCCTCTGGGGCTGCTGTATACAGCTCTGGGGCTGCTGTATACAGCTCTGGGGCTGCTGTATACAGCTCTGGGGCTGCTGTATACCCCTCTGGGGCTGCTGTATACCCCTCTGGGGCTGCTGTATACAGCTCTGGGGCTGCTGTATACAGCTCTGGGGCTGCTGTATACCCCTCTGGGGCTGCTATATACCCCTCTGGGGCTGCTGTATACAGCTCTGAGGCTGCTGTATACAGCTCTGGGGCTGCTGTATACCCCTCTGGGGCTGCTGTATACCCCTCTGGGGCTGCTGTATACCCCTCTGGGGCTGCTGTATACCCCTCTGGGGCTGCTGTATACCCCTCTGGGGCTGCTGTATACCCCTCTGGGCTGCTGTATACCCCTCTGGGGCTGCTGTATACCCCTCTGGGGCTGCTGTATACCCCTCTGGGGCTGCTGTATACCCCTCTGGGGCTGCTGTATACCCTCTGGGGCTGCTGTATACCCCTCTGGGGCTGCTCTATACCCCTCTGGGGCTGCTCTATACCCCTCTGGGGCTGCTGTATACAGCTCTGGGGCTTCTATATACCCCTCTGGGGCTGCTGTATACCCCTCTGGGGCTGCTGTATACAGCTCTGGGGCTGCTGTATACAGCTCTGGGCTGCTGTATACAGCTCTGGGGCTGCTGTATACAGCTCTGGGGCTGCTGTATACAGCTCTGGGGCTGCTGTATACAGCTCTGGGGCTGCTGTATACAGCTCTGGGGCTGCTGTATACCCCTCTGGGGCTGCTGTATACACCACTGGGGCTGCTGTATATACCACTGGGGAGGCTACTGTATACTACCACTGGGGAGGCTGCTGTATACTACCACTGGGGAGGCTGCTGTATACTACCACTGGGGAGGCTGCTGTATACCACTGAGGGGGCCTGTATACCACACTGCTGGGGGCTGTATACCTGTGCTGGGGTCCACCCTCGGCTTATACACGAGTCAATAGGTTTTCCCAGGTTTTGGGGGCAAAAGTAGGGGGGTCGGCTTATACACGGGTCGGCTTATACACGAGTATATACGGTACTATGAAAAAAGAAACCTGAGGTTATGTGCACACATTGAGTATTTGAGTATTTTTCTACCTCAGTATTTGTAAGCCAAGACCAGGAGTGGATAAAAAATGCAGATGTGCCCATATTTCTGTAATACTTTTCCTCTGATTGTTCCACCAAATACATGTGCATGTGGCCTAACACTACAGGTTTTCATGGCTGTTTGAAGCCTTTATGTATGGGATAGCTTTTCAGCTTTATTTGATTCAGAAGTCAAATTTATAAAGACTTTTTTCACAATTAGAAAGGTGTTAAGATGTGTTTTTTCCACGTGGTAAAGACCCACACCAAATGCACTGTTACCATTAAGATGAATAGGAAGAGGAATCAAGTGTGTGTAAACCCTGCTACCTCCTCCATAATCATTTTCTAGTTTATGATCATAAACTGCTTAAAAATGCATTGCAGATTTTCATATTATAAATCTTGATTTTGTGACAATTTCACGAACATATTACATAAAATACAAGCTTTAAGGCCCCGTCACACGGGGCGACATCTCCGCCGATTACATTGGCCACGCCTCTACGTCGCCTATTGGCGGCGACATCGCCCCTACGTCGCCTAATGTAAAGGGGCAATGTCGGCGGCTGTGACAGCTCGCCTGGTTTCACATCAGTGATAACTGATGTGACCAGACTTACTTTCCTATACGGGCCGGCGCTGCTGCATCTGATGTCAAAGAGGGGAGGAAGAATCCCCATTAGATTTCGCAGTGTATTAATATACACTTTGAAATCAAATAAAGCCAAATGTATTAAAAATAATAAAGATTGAATACTTACCCGTCCGCTAAGTGTTTTGGAAGCCGGAAGCAGCCGCAGGTATTGACCTGCTAGGACCTGTCGTGATGTCAGAGTGACATTCCGGGCGCTGATTGGCCGCTCCCTCATCACATGACTGCGAGTGGCCAATCTGCGCCCATGACGTCACTTTGACATCACGAAAGGCCCTGTTGATCTTGTACCTGTCTTGCTCTCCGCATCGGATCACCCGAACAGGCCTCCGGAGGGTAAGTATTTGATTATTTTTTTACTTTACATATATTTGCCATTATTTAAGTTAGATTTTGCAGTGTTTATTAATACACTGTGAAATATAATGGATAATATTATAATATATTATAATATAACCCAGATTCTTCCTCCCCTCTGTGACATCACCTGTGGTTATGGGGAGAAGAAAGCGCGGTGTGTGAAAGCACCCACGTATTTCTTTTTTTTTTGCACGGTCGAAAATAGCGGCAAAAAGTGCAACAAAATACACAAATGTGTGAACGTAGCCTTAGACTTACAGTATAAAAGAGACATGGGCACACACACAGACCTGCAAGTTGGAATAATTCATGTGACCCATTAGAGGACCGGAGAGGTGATGCGAACTAATGAGTGTATTAATACACCTACACTATATAAACTGCTCAAAAAATTAAAGGAAACACTAAAAATCACATGCTAGATCTCATTCATTAGATAGTGGAATGCAAGAACAAGAAAACATAAATATGATCAATGTAAATCAAAATTAATATCCCATAGAGATCTGGATTTGAAATGATACTCAAAATCAAATTACAGACTGATCCAACTTCAGTGGAAATGCCTCAAGACAAGTAAATTAGACTCAGTAGTATGTGGCCTCCACCATGCCTGTACGACTGCCCTACAATGCCTGAGCATGCTCCTGATGAGGAGGCAGACGTTCTCCTGAGGAATCTCCTCCCAGATCTTGATTATGGGCCCCGTTACATGTAGCAATGCACCAGCGATCCTGTCAACGATTGGACCTGGCTGGGATCGCTGGTGCGTCGCTACGTAGTCGCTCGTGAGATGCCAGACAGGCAGACTTACCAGCGATCCCCATTCTGCGGCCGACACCCGACGGTCCTTGGGATCGTTCAGATTCTCGGGTGCAGACTGGGGATCGCTGGTCGCTGCCTCTGTCACACACAGCGAATGCAGCCTGGCCAGTGGGAGATCGCCGATCAAAAAATGGTCCAGGCCATTCGTTATCGATTAGCGATCTTCCAGCAGGGTGCCGCTCGCTGGTGTGTGTCACACACAGCGAAATCACTGGCAAGGTCGCTGCTACATCACAAAACCTGTGACGTTGCAGTGATATCGCTAGCGACAAGCTATATCGCTGTGTGAAATACCCCTAAAGCATCAGTCAACTCCTAGAAAGTCTGTGGTGCAACGTGGCATTGGTGGATGAAATGAGACATGGTGTCCCAGATGTGCTCGATTGGATTCAGCTCTGGGGAACGGGTAGGCCAGTCCATAGCAGCAATGCCTTCATCATACAGGAACTGCTTCAACCAAATGAGGCCTAGCATTGTCATGCATCAGAAGGAACCCAGGGCCCACTGCAGCTGCATATGGTCTCACAATGGGTGAGAGGATCTCATCCCCGGTACCTAATGACAGTTAAAGGTACCCCTGAGCAGCACATAAATGGCTGTGCAGTTCTCCAAAGAAATGCCTCCCCACACTGCCAAACCAGTCATGCTGGACGATGTTGCAGGCAGCAGAATGTTCTCCAGAGTTTCCATACTCTGGCACGTGTGCTCAGAGTGAACCTTCTGTCATCTGTGAAGAGCACACGGCCAATGTTGAATCTGCCAATCGCCGTGCACGGTCCTGGTCTGTAAGCACAACACCCACTTGAGGGCGTTGGGCCTTCATACCACCCCCATGGAGTCTGTTTCTGACAGATAGAACAGACACTTGGGTATTCGTGGCCTGCTGGAGGTCATTTTACAGGGCTCTGGTACTGCGGCTCCTGTTCCTCCTTGCACAAAGAAAGTGGTAGCGGTTTAGCTACCATATATACTCGTGTATAAGCCGACCCGTGTATAAGCTGACCCCCCTACTTTTGCCCCCAAAACCTGGGAAAACCTATTGACTCGTGTATAAGCCGAGGGTGGACCCCAGCAGTGTGGTATACAGCAGCCCCAGTGGTAGTATACAGCAGCAGCCCCAGTGGTATTTACAGCAACAGCCCCAGTGGTATGTACAGCAGCCCCAGTAGTTAGTATACAGCAGCCCCAGTAGTTAGTATACAGCAGCCCCAGAGGTATATACAGCAACCCCAGTGGTAGTATACAGCAGCCCCAGAGGTATATACAGCCCCAGAGGTATATAAAGCCCCAGTGGTAGTATACAGCAGCCCCAGTGGTAGTATACAGCAGCCCCAGTGGTAGTATACAGCAGCCCCAGTGGTATATACAGCCCCAGTGGTATATACAGCCCCAGTGGTATATACAGCCCCAGTGGTAGTATACAGCAGCAGCCCCAGTGGTAGTATACAGCAGCCCCAGTGGTATACAGCAGCCCCAGTGGTGGTATACAGCAGCAGCCCCAGTGGTGGTATACAGCAGCAGCCCCAGTGGTGGTATACAGCAGCAGCCCCAGTGGTGGTATACAGCAGCAGCCCCAGTGGTGGTATACAGCAGCAGCCCCAGTGGTGGTATACAGCAGCAGCCCCAGTGGTGGTATACAGCAGCTGCCCCAGTGGTGGTATACAGCAGCTGCCCCAGTGGTGGTATACAGCAGCTGCCCCAGTGGTGGTATACAGCAGCTGCCCCAGTGGTGGTATACAGCAGCTGCCCCAGTGGTGGTATACAGCAGCTGCCCCAGTGGTGGTATACAGCAGCTGCCCCAGTGGTGGTATACAGCAGCTGCCCCAGTGGTGGTATACAGCAGCTGCCCCAGTGGTGGTATACAGCAGCTGCCCCAGTGGTGGTATACAGCAGCTGCCCCAGTGGTGGTATACAGCAGCTGCCCCAGTGGTGGTATACAGCAGCAGCCCCAGTGGTGGTATACAGCAGCAGCCCCAGTGGTGGTATACAGCAGCAGCCCCAGTGGTGGTATACAGCAGCAGCCCCAGTGGTGGTATACAGCAGCAGCCCCAGTGGTGGTATACAGCAGCTGCCCCAGTGGTGGTATACAGCAGCTGCCCAGTGGTGGTATACAGCAGCAGCCCCAGTGGTGGTATACAGCAGCAGCCCCAGTGGTGGTATACAGCAGCAGCCCCAGTGGTGGTATACAGCAGCAGCCCAGTGGTGGTATACAGCAGCAGCCCCAGTGGTGGTATACAGCAGCAGCCCCAGTGGTAGTATACAGCCCCCCCATCAGTATACAGGCCCCCCCACTTTGTGCACAATCCTGTAAAGGAAGAGATTAGTATACTTATCACTGTCCCGCTGCCGCTGTCTCGCCGCCGCCATCGCGCTCATCCGTCTTCTTCCGGTTTCCTCCTCGGTCGCGCAGACAATGACGTCATTGCCTGCGCCGACCGGAGGAAGCCGGATGAAGACGGAGGAGCGCGATGACTGCGGTGGGACAGCGGCAGCGGGACAGTAATAAGTATACTAATCTCTTCCTTTACAGGATTGTGCACAAGGCAGGGGGGGCCTGTATACTGATGGGGGCGGGCCTGTATACTGTATACAGTGACTCGCATATAAGCCGAGGGGGGACTTTTCAGCCCAATTTTTGGGCTGAAAAACTCGGCTTATACGCGAGTATATACGGTACTGGGCTGTTGTCCTCCTTTGGCCCCCTTTACGTCTACTGGAGTACTGTCTCCTGGTGTTTGCTCCATGCTCTGGACACTTTGCTGACAGACACAGCTACCCTTCTTGCCACAGCTCGAATTGATGTGCCATCCTGGGTCAGATGCACTACCTGAGCAAGTTCTGTGGGTTATAGACACTACCTCAGACGCTGCCTCTAAGGAGGAGAGCAATGACAAAATGCAAAAGAGACCAAAAAAACAACCAAAAAAGATGAGAACAGAGAAATGGTCTGTGATCTCCACCTGCAGAAAGGCTCCTCTATAGGGGGTGTCTTGCTAATTTGCGATCATATTTACCCATTGTCTGTTCCATTTACACAACAGTAGGAGAAATGATTCACAACCAGTGTTGCTTCATAACTGGACAGGTTGATTTCAATGAACTGATTGTCTTGGAGTTACATTGTGTTCGAGTGTTTTCTTTATTCTTTGAGCAGTGTGTTTATATTCACAAAGGTTTAGCCCATAGAAGTTTTTTATTTGGAGTGCTTCTTCATATAAAATAAAATCTGTAACATTTTTGCTATAATAGTCTTGACATCATCATTACCTAACACTGAATACCAGAAAGCTACCGTCACACACAGCAATTTCACTTGCAATTTGCTAGTTGCAATGAAATCATGGACACATTGTTCCATTTGTACACAGCAACAAAATAGAACAATGTGTCCATGATTTCACTGCAACCAGTAAGTTGCAAGTAATATTGCCGTGTGTGATGGTACCTGAAAAACAAAAAGCAATGGTGGAATGGTATTTTTTTAGAGGAAATGTTGGTTTTAACTACTACTCATCACACAAACAAGCTCCCATACAGCAATGGTGACTAAAAGGTTTTGGCTCTTAAAGGGATCCTGTCACCCCCAAAACACCTATAAACCTATTAAAACCTGTCCCTACAGCATATTAACACTTTCCCTACACTCCTTTTACCTCCTAAATGCCCTTAGTCAAAGTGAAGAAAAACGTTATAATAGTACCTGCTTAGTGATGATAATGAGTGACTATGCTATTCATAGTCACTCATCAAGGCAGCCCCTCTTCTTCAGATCACGCCTGAATAGGCGTGATCTTCCTCATGGATTCAAATGTGCGCTCCCTGCGCGCCTCCCCGCGCTCCCATTACGTCCGTGCTTCAGGCTGGGGGCAGTATGACGCGATTCGCGTCATTTCCTGTCGCCGGGTGACGTCTCTACAACGGCGCAGCTTTCAGCTTCAAGTGCCGCACTGCGCATGCCTGCGGGAGCGCACTGCGCATGCGTGCGGGAGCCTACACAAAGCGGCCGTGTAGGCTGCCTTGATGAGTGACTATAGCATAGTCACTCATTATCATCACTAAGCAGGTACTATTATAACGTTTTTCTTCACTTTGACTAAGGGCATTTAGGAGGTAAAAGGAGTGTAGGGAAAGTGTTAATATGCTGTAGGGACAGGTTTTAATAGGTTTATAGGTGTTTTGGGGGTGACAGGATCCCTTTAAGAGAAGGCGAGGTAAAAATAAAAGCCCGAAAATGATTTTCATCAGCATTTTGACTGTCAGAGTTTAACACCCGTTTTATTGTTTCTGTTTTCTATCAAGCGTCTTCTATAGAACAAACATGAAAATCGGACCGTGTATGGAATGCACACGGATGGCATGGAGAGTTTGTGTCCTTTTTCTACCCAGACCCATAGAGTAGCATTGGACAGTTTGATCCAGGGCTCTCGGTGTTTTGGTGTGGACCACTCCAAAGATACACCAAGTACACAGCTCCAAAGACTGGTGACCAAAAACGTCCCTCTGTTAAGCGGCTGATGATGATTCAGCAATCACTCGCTTTCCCGATTTTTGTAAACCTGAGGTCTTTAGACATTTTTTTTTCAATGCCATTTTTGATGTTCTATAACCATTTTATGCCTTATTTTTAAGGTTGATTTAGACATCTTCTCAAACAATGAAGGTGCTGTTATTATTTTTAAGCGATACCTTTTGAGGGGTTCCTCGGTGTTCTCTTTTGAGCCTTCCCATTGATTTTTGTTGTAAATTGAACATCATTGGCGGAAAACACCTGAAGGCTTGTTACTTTTTCCAATCTCCAGGTGTTCTTGAATATCTGAAGTGGATAAGGCAGCACTCCTGCATTTTGTTTCAAGTGCTGGAGAGGCGCTTTTACATACCCCGGCACCTACACTTATGATCACCTTTTACTGATGTCTCTCCGGCACCATGACCACAACTTTAGACTGTCTGAAAGTCAGAATTTACGTTATATGTGCTCACTGCAAGTTTATGAGAACAGAGTAAGGCTCTCATAGAGACGTATTGAGTTTTGACATCTGGCACGCTCCATGAAACACTGGAGCTTCTGTCAGGTCACAAGCTGCTGGAGACCAATGGGAGCCGTGGTGAAATCGGGTGAAGACGCTGGAGGGGGACATGGGGCAGGGGACCTAGATTTATAGCTCCACTCCAGGGAAAATAAAGAGAAATTGGCAGAGTGGTGCATGAGATGACACCTAGAGGCCTGAATATATGAACAAATAGTCTTTACTTTTACATAGTGATGAATAAGTCAGCATTTTCTGATCAGACCTGCTCCAAATGTGCCTGGAGAAAAAGAACACTGTAAACCCTCCCTCCCACCAAATCCCCCTGTGAAATAGTGACTGGATAGCTGGGGGTTCCCCATCACTGCTGGCTGTTGATAACATTTGGCCAAACAAAGCCTGACTTGATTGAACACCCATGATGATAATTTGGTTGTCACCAGCACTTCCTGTCCTGGGGCTATCGGCTCCAAGTGTAAACAGGCGCATCCTCTGCTATGTTCTTGGTGATTGATTAAGATTTGATGACTTCTTTTTGTCTCTATATTATATGTTTATATAATGTCGGATGTGAATGCTTCATTGCAGTTTAGATAGGGGCACACATTTTCTGAAATGTAATTGGTTTTACTTTTTGAAACCCTTTTAATGGCCCAAATACATTCATCTTAGGCTAAGTGCCCACTGTGTGTTTTCTTTGTTGCGTTTCTGCACCAAAAATGCAGCATCCACCGCTTTGTAATGAAAGTCATTGTGATTTTCCAAAAGCTGTGCCCTCATGTGCGTTTTTGGGGTACTGCTTTAAATCGCTTGCATTTTTTATGTCCCTGCAATTTTCTTATGCTTTTTTAGGCTTTGTTTCCCCATTGCCAGCCATTCTAATGAGCTAGAAAACACAGTACTATTAAAAAAAAAAAAAAAAAAAAAAAAAAAAGCTTCAAAAAAGCACCAGAAACGCATGGGTCAGTTTTTGAACAGCTGTGTTTTTGTGACTGCAAAAAATCAACCCAAAAGAATATGCACAGTGGGCACATAGCCTACAGGGCCTGTGACACAGAACGCACGCTCCAGCGATCCCAACAGCGATAACGACCTGCCATGATCGCTTGTGCGTCGTTACATTGTCGCTGGGGAGCTGTCAAGCAGGCAGATCTCCCCAGTGATCAGGGGCATGGGAGCCACAACCCACATCGCTGAAGGCGATGTTACAGCGTCCTCCCTGCTTAGCGCTGCCTAGATACCCGCTGTTTATCATAGTTACTAGTGTCCTCCCTGCTTACAGGCAGCGCAGGCAGGGAGGACGCTGGTAACCATGGTAAACACCGGGTATCCAGGCAGCGCGCGTGTTTACCATGGTTACCAGCCAGTGAGGTCACTGATCGCTGGCTTCTCGCAGTCACACACAGTGATGTGTACTGACCAGTGGGAAACCAACGATCCAAAAATGACCCAGAGCCCTTTGTAATGATCAGTGACCTCACAGCAGGGGCCTTATCGCTGCTAAGTGTCACACATAGCGACATCAGTGGAGAGATTGTTGTAACGTCACAGTTACAACGATCTCCCTAACGATATTGTTATGTGTGACTGGACCTTAATGGTACCTTTACACGCCGCCACTGCAGGATGGATACAACCCGCTACAGGCTACAAATGTGGCTTGTCGCAGCAATATCGCCCGTATAGCGGCGTCTGAAGACCGGACGACACAGCCGGCTACAGATACATTTGTATCCGTACACTGCCCATAAACAGATGGCTACATCGCCGATTGTAGCGAGTTGTCTCGGCGTGTAAAGAACCCACAGAAGGGAACGTGGACACCCTGCGATGTAGCTGCAATGTAGCTGAGGCGTCACCCAGGCTCCGTGTTACCCCGCCCATCTGCGATCAATGGAGAAGCTCCTGCGTTGCGATTGGTTGTCGCCGCACAGGGCGGCATATTTAAGGAGCTGACCAGTCACACTACACAATCGCTCGAGCGTGCTGTATTAATCAGCCTCCTGCGATGCCTGCCCAATCATGGTATTATTGCTTTGTCCTATCAGCGTACGGACGTCTCGTAATCCACAATTGTAGCATGCCTATGTGCTGTCCCTGCTGCACAGTACGCCCATAGTAGCTGTTTGTAGCGGTGTGTAAATGAGCTACAGATGGCTGCTTGAGACACCCGGCGATGTAGCTAGCTGTAGATGTAGCGTAGCGTAGCGCACCTTGTGGCGGCGTGTAAAGAGGGTGCGATTACCGTTTGTAACCGTTCGGCCGTGCTCGTGCACGTGAAGTAGCCGTTGGTATCCATCCTGTTGTGGCGGCGTGTAAAGGTACCTTTAGAGTGTTAAGGAAATCTTACAGGACATCTATTGTGAATGATGCATCGGTTTTCTGTTAGGCTATGTGCTCACGTAGCAGTATGTCTGCACCAAAAAAAAAGCATCTCGTCGCTGATAAAATGCTAAATTTTTTACATTTTAGGTGCCTGTTTGGTGCGCGTTTCTTTTTCCCATGTGTTTCTATCATATAGTCTAAAAAAAAAATCTCAGGGAAAAATGCGCAAACAATGGACATCTTGTGTTTTTTTTTTTTCTGCGCCAAAATCTGTAGGTGAAAAAAACCTGAAGGTAGGCACAGCACTTAAGAAAACCATACTTGACTCATGTGTTCACTTCAAAAATGTATTCAAATCTGCAAGTAAAAAGGCATAAAAAATGTACCAATAATGCTACGCACACATAGCCTCAGGCCTCCTTTACAATGATCTAAAGGATTGATCCTCTCCTTACCAATCTCTTGCTCTGGTGCCCGGGACCTCAAGTTACCCAGTTCCAACAAACGGCATTATTAAGTTATATTGCGTTTGCAATAGATGATAGGATAGAAAGATAGAATAGATGCAAGAATAGCATTACCAGCCTCCCTGCTCAGTCTCTCCGCTCATTTGAGCCCAGAATATGCCCAGCAGGAAGCGCAGGAGCAGAGAAGGAGGTGGTTAATGCTTTTATTGCATTTATCTTTGTCTATCCTACCATCTATCTATCCTAGGATTCCTATCATCTATCATTCTCATGTAGCACATACATTTTTGAAGTATCAAAAACATATGCACTCTAAAATAACTCAAATGTCACATTTGCTGTCACAACAGAAACTGTTAAAGCCTCGTCACACGCTACGATATCATTAACGATATTGTTGAAACGTCACAGCTTTTGGGGCGGTGCAATGATGTTGTAACGACGTTGTTGCGTGTGACTCCTAGATACACAAACGATAAGTCGTTGATCGTAGATTTATGAACATGTTCACAAACTTGTCATCCGTCTTCCGTTCAACCTGCAGCATCGGTGTGTGACACTTTTCCAACAATCTCGTTTACAAATTCGCCTATTCAGAAGTGAAGCACATAGGTGATCAAATGACCGCAAGTATCATTCGCTTCTCGTGGAATCGTTGCTGCATCGTTCAATACATCTGTACGTGCGACACCTCAGCAGCGATCACTAAACGATGTTTCAGCGATCTTTGCCAGGTCGGATCGCTGAGACGTTTTCGTTCTACTGGACAGCAATACCGCAATGTTGTACCTAGCTTTAGGGATGTGGGGAAAAAAAAGACCCAGATCACAAAGAAACAAATGTATTGTACTGAATCCCATCCATCCAATGCCTGCATCCCTTGATGGGGAATGGTGTCTGTCTCCACGCACATGACATAATTATGAGACCCTGAAAAATCTACATTTTAGATTGGAGATGTGCGGACTAAACACAAAGCTTTGCACAGTCTACAGTATTGACCCTCGGAGCTCAGGATATCTTTGTACTGCAGGTGCCGAGTACATTGCATGTTGAAGCCTATCTCGCAGCACATGATCATCTTCCAGACTTTTTTTTATTTTAATATGTTTCCCCCCTGTTGTTAGCCTGTCTCCCTTCCCTTGTGGTGATGAATCCTTTTTGTTTCCTAATTACTGAGAAGTCACAGATGTGTGAAAAGTAGGCCACAGGTCGAAGGCTGCGTGCCCCTTACCCAGCGAAATTGGAAATGACAGGAATCCTTTTGCTCCACCACTAATTTGCCCGTGTTAAATAGCTCCAGAGCCCCAATTAAAAAGAAAAGTTCTTAGGTTCTGATGAACAGACAGATTGAGTTATTTATGGTGGAGGCAGCCACCAACCGTAATTGAGGCACATCCTTGAACAAATACAAATTATTCCATTCAGGAATAGCGCCAGGCTGACAGGGTCGTGCAGGTCAAGCTCACCGAAAAAGAGGCCAAATGAAAGCCAAAATTTGCTTTCCATTCATCTGAACACAAATCTCCTTTGTCGGCTTTAACTGTTTAGGTGTGCGAGTTTCACCGCAATTTCTTTGAGGTTTAGTTGTCCTCTCCTCCAGAATTTGGTCCGGTCATTTTTTTCTTTTATTATTTTGTAGTAGTCACAAAGTAAAGTGTGCCTTATATAGTTTTGTTACACGATTACGTGTGGCAGCTAAAATATTTAAATAATGACTCAGTTTAGTAATGGGTGATCCTTCCCCTATCTATAGGCAGCGCAAAACAGCAGAACAACGGAGCAGACTGATATATAGTTTTATATGGAATAAGATCCATTCTAATATGTAATAAAACCGATTCATTATCTGCATCTGAGAACGAGGCCAATCAACTTTCCGAGAATTAAGAATCACCCACTGTCTACAGGGTTGTCCACTACTAGACAACGCCTTCTTAAATACTATAGTTCCCCAGTGTAAAATAAAAATAAGATACTTCCTTACCACACAAAACAGCCCATTATTGACCACTGACTGGCTCTAGTTCGTACATGGCATCACAATATCACACAATCCATGGGAGACTCTGCACCAGTATTGCTGGAGTTGCACTGAGTCTCCCAAGACTTGTGTGACATAGCCGCACTGCTGACAGTCACTAAAGGGCTGCTTCTTTCACCCTTTGTCCAGAAGAATTATGAGAACTGCAGGCCATTAGCGCCTGCTGATAGGCTTCAGTGCTCAAGTGGTACAGCAATATCATGGGAGACCTCATGCCAACTTTGTTGTAACAGCACATACATAGCAATATCATGGGACGTGTAATGCCAACATTGTTGTAACAGCACATTCATTTCACCCGGGAATATAGCATTTAAGAAGGGGATCTATAAATAGTTGACCATTAAGTATTTATTACAACTGTTGCTGACACAGGGGTTTTATTAAATATTTACACAAAACTATATATTAGGCCCCTTTCAGATTAGCCTTTTTTTTAATTTGCGGCCGATCCGGCAGATTTACCGCATCTGCCGTCTAATGGCCGCACTTACTGTACACTTGTGGCAAGCCCCATGCATTTTCTATGGAGCTTGCGGTCCGATCGGCAAGTGCGGTTCTGCTGGATGCGGCAGATCCGTCACTTGCGAGGCGAAAAAAATACACTGTTAACCCCGCAGGTTTTTTTTGCGGCCGCAACTGCCGGATTTGCTGGATCGTGGCAAAACCACAATTGCCGCACTTGCCACAAGCCCCATAGACAGTGCACGGTGCTTGCTGCAAGTGCGGCCGTTAGGCGGCAGATGCAGTAAATCTGCTGGAACCGGACAGAATCGCTGATGTGAAGGGGCCTAAATCTGATTTGGTACTTCTCCTGCTTAAGGACCAGGCGGAAAAGGCTCCATTATCGATGTGTCAAATTATGAATTATTAGATCATTATAAAAATGAAAGTCAATTTCTGTCTTATCACCCTTAGTCATTCATTTTTCTTATTCATTTACAGGATCGCTGCCAAAGAAAGATTTGAGGACATTGCACATCTCCTCTTCTCGGTCTTCTCTGATTTGATGAAATGCTGTCATTAACGAACATCAAAATGACAGAGTGCGTTATGTCAGCTGTGCTCTGTTGTATTTTATTAGTAGTTCACAGTCAAGGTGAGTTACCATGTTTCATGTCACTTTCATAAAACTTGGCTGTGTAGCCTAATATGTAGAAAATTGCTGTACATTTATGTATTCGAACACTTTTCTCTTAAAAGCCATCAATAAAGGGAACCTGTCAACTCCAGGATGTCTCTCATTACATGTTTCACATTGAGAAACGAGCTCGAGAGTAATTTTGGGGATGTTTGTCCCCCTTTATGTGGCAGTATGTTTAGGGTTGGTCAACCTCATGCAGGGGAAGCCAAGCACACCTCGAGTGGAAAAACACTATTAACACCCCTGTGGACTCTACATAAATTATAACCCAAACTTTACATGCTAATATCTCTGCAACTAACGAGAAATTAAAATCTGCATTTTATTCAGTCCTGCAAGCCATTGTTCCATGATGTGGCCAGTTTACCATACCAAAATGGTGAAAGGTTGCCTGGTTTAGCAGGTCAAAAATCCACATGTAACTGATATCATTTTCCAATTCCTCCCTCTAAACTCTCTCTATTGATGTATTTCTTTTATGTATATTCCCCGTATCTTCTGTAAACTGCAAATACAGAGAACCCTTTTATCTGTCACTCACAGTGAATGATCCACTTAGTTCTCTTCTGTCCACTCCCCATGCATGAATATGCATGTCACATCACAGCACAGGAGATCAGTGAGGGGACTGTATTCTCCTCTGCTCTGTGTGCAGCATCACAAGAGGTGAACTACAATACTGACACTGTTCACAGCACAGCAGGGTATCTGCTTTACAGAAACAAATACTTCAGGTCTGCCTGATTTAGACTTGCTCTCTCCCTCCATGGTGATATCAACTGAATAGACCTGTAAGTGAAACCTGACACTGCACTGTTTGCAAAGGGAGGAGAGAGCTGCTGAGAGGGAGTAAATAATTGAACGTTTACACAGCACAGGACTAATTGTCTCTGCTTATAATGGGACAGGACTAAAGGCCCTGTCACACACAACGACCGCTCAGCGATTCCGACAGCGATAACTACCTGCCGGTGTGGAGCCCACTGGGACAGGGTACTCTGTAGCGTCCGGGGTATCGCGGGTAATCACTGTGGTCTTGGTCCGGACCGTCTCCCGAGCCTACAGGTTAAGGCTTTGGGGGTTACTTACAGGGGAGAAAGTCGTAACGCCACCTGTGGTATGTGGTCAGGGTGACCACCGCTGCTGCAGTACCTTCGGGGATGATGTTTGGCAGTCCTTTGATGTAACGGCTCTACACGGGCAGAGCCTGGTCCCCGGGGCAGTGGTGATGATAGTCTATGGATGATGCAGGGTAGGGGTAGTGGTAGAGATAACAGTTTGTGAGGGAGAGTAGGGCTCGAGCGCAAGGATTACACAGAATCACGGTTTTGTAGTTTTCGAAGTCTTTACTGCAGATGGTATTCAGTAGGTATTGTCCACGGAGTCTGTACCCAGGCCGATTGCTTCCCCCACCCCCCACCGGGTCCTTGGCTTTCTACTCCTGCGCTGTGTGTGTGGCCCTGTTGCCACTTTAGCTAGGCTGCCGGCCCTGTCTCTCCTCACTGGTACCAAACTTGCTAGGCAACTTGAGTCTTATATTTGTGTTTCTGACCCCGCCGTGTTGCTTCACTGTGGTACAGTGAAGATATATAATCTTCACTTATCTGGTGTTTGCTGCTTGTCTCGGGCACAATTGCGGATCCGGTCTTTGCGTTTCACCGAGGTGAGTTTAGGGTAACTCCGTGTCCCGGGTGTGTTCCTCTGCTTCTCCTATTCCTCAGACCCTGGCTGGCCTGGAAGTGGACAGTGGACCGTGATTTGGGCCTAACGCAGCCCCTTTACACCCAGGTCCTTTCCCTCAGTCCTCTCAGGAACTGAACTAACTGCCACTTCCTCTCCAACCAGAACATATAGGGAAGCAGCTTTAGCTCCCCCTTCTGGCCTGGAGGCGCTAGTGTAGTGTTGTGGGTTGTGTGGGGAATTAACCCTTAGTGTTGTTACTGTGACACATTAACCCCTGGGGTGCCACACCGGGATCGCTGGAGCGTCGTTACCTGGCTGCTGGGGAGCTGTCAAAACAGGCAGATCTCCTCAGCGATCACGGGCATGGGAGCCACCTCCCACATCGCTGAAGGCGGATGTTACCAGCATCCTCCCTGCTTAGCGCTGCCTGTAAGCAGGGAGGACGCTGGTTACTATGATAAACAGTGGGTATCTAGGCAGCGTGCTCTGCCTACATACCCAGTGTTTACCATGGTTACCAGCCAGTGAGGTCACTGATCGCTGGTTTCTCGCTGTCACACGCAGCGATGCCTGCTGACCAGCGGGAAACCAACAATCAAAAATTGACCCGCAGCACTTTGCAGGGATCAGCGATCTCACAGCAGGGGCCTGATCGCTGCTAAGTGTCACACAGAACGACACTAGAGAGATCGTGGTAACGTCACAGTTACAATGATCTCTAACGATATCGTTATGTGTGACTGGGCCTAAATGCAGCAGATTTCTGCAGGGTCTGACAATGGTGATAACATGGGAACTACAAACGGTACAATATTGATTTTACATGTTTTTAAAAGGTCTGCACAGGCACTATTCACGGGTAATATTAGTATCATACTGAAAAATGACCTGACTGTGTCCCTTTAAGGTCCCGTCTCACACACAACAATCGTTAACAATATCGTTGCAACGTCACCGATATTGTGACGTTGCAGAGAAATCGAAACATCGCGTGACACGTATCAACGACCATCGATAAGTTCGTTGATCGTGCAAGAATGGCCAGGACCATTATTTTATCATTGGTCTCCCGCTGGGCGGCCAGCATCGGCGTGTGTGACAGCGGGAGACCAACGATCAACGACCTCCCAGCACCGCACAGCACACGCTGGGAGGCTGGTAACCAGGGTAAATGTCGGTTAACTAATCGCAGTTTTGCGCTTAGTTACCTGATGTTTACCCTGGTTACCAGCGTTCTTGCTGGGCCTGATCGCTGGTGAGTCTGCCTGTTTGACAGCTCACCAGCGATCAGCTAACGATGTCCCAGCGACTCCCATCGTTGGTCTGATCACTGGGAAATTGTACTGTGTAACGGGGCCTTTACTTGAGCAGCGGCTGCTGGAAGTAAATGAAATTGCACTCTCCTTGCGGCCTCTCTCTTCCAGTCATTGGGGCGGTGCAGTGAGTGCGTCTCTAATCGCTCTCCTGTGTTTTGAATGATAGTCTGCTCTGTAGCATTAGTATGTATAGACCAGGCTATCAATCAATGTTCCGGGGAGTTATTTAAGCGCAATCACTGTATAGTGAACGGTGACTTACAACTCACTGCATCGCCATCATGACTGTTAGGGAGTGACTTTAGGAGGATATGCCATTTTCTTACAGTAGTAGCTGCTTCTGGAAGTTGACTACACAGCATTTAAACATTATTCACCTGCAGAATTCTCCTATATCTGCAGGTTTGTATTTCTTTATGGACATAACAGGTTTCCTCTTACTTTATTAACAATATTCTTCTGTGGGATTGCACATATCAATGAGCCCTGGGCACCCATGACCCTATCATCATTGCACACCAGAAACACTTCACAACTGTCGTTTTTGAGATGATGTTGCAGAGTGGCCAAACCATCGCCATTTGGTCCTTGTCAGTCACGTACAGTGTTGCACTTCCTCACCTTTCTTGCTTCCAACACATCCACTTGTAGAACTGACTGCTCACTTGCTGACATCCTTTGACAACAACTATTGTGCTAAGATAATCAGTGGTGTTCACTTCACCTGTATGTTGTGGACAATCACCTTTAGTGCAAAACTTTGAGGTATCATTTTTGAATCTTAAAGTGTCTACATGGAACGGTGCAGAGACCTAAGCTAGCCATTCATCATAAATATTATACATGTCTGTCCTGATTGTGCGTATATCAGTGAACTACACCTTCCTAGATAAATGTGCCCATTGCTACATTACAGCAGACGGTGAGGTTTTTTTATCACTAGATTGGCGATGTCCCCAATATGGCACCCCATCATCCCCTTGCAGCCCCCAATATGGTACCCCATCATCCCTTTGCAGTCTGATATGTTCTCCCCATCATCCCTTGCAGCCCAATATGGTACCCCATCATCCTCTTGCAGTATCCTCATCATCCCCATGCAGTATCCCCATGCAGTACCCCATCATCCCATGCAGTATCCCCATCATCCCCATGCAGTATCCCCATCATCCCCATGCAGTATCCCCATCATCCCCATGCAGTATCCCCATCATCCCCATGCAGTATCCCATCATCCCATGCAGTATCCCATCATCCATGCAGTATCCCATCATCCATGCAGTATCCCCATCATCCATGCATATCCATCATCCCATGCAGTATCCATCATCCATGCAGTATCCCATCATCCCCATGCAGTATCCCCATCATCCCCATGCAGTATCCCCATCATCCCCATGCAGTATCCCCATCATCCATGCAGTATCCATCATCCCATGCAGTATCCCATCATCCCCATGCAGTATCCCTCATCCCCATGCAGTATCCCGTCATCTCCTTGCAGTATCTCCGTCATCTCCTTGCGGTACCCCCATCATTCCATGCAGTACCCCCATAATCCCCCATGCAGTACCCCCATCATCCCCTTTTTAGCCCTTTACAGCCCCCACCATTGTGCTGATACCAGACACATACATACAGACACACACAGACATACTCAACAATCCTCCGCGGTCCGCTGCTAATCCGTCTTACGGGTGCCGCTCTGTCCCTGTTGCCGTATCCACATGGGTTAATCCAATCAGAAGCCAGCACCTACGGCCCAATCAGTGGTGCATGACGTCACATGCTGGCCTCTGATTGGCTTAACCCGTGTGGGTACGGCAGCAGGGAGAGCGGCACCCGGAAGACTGCACAGCGGCAGCAGGCACAACAGCACCCAGAAGACTGCACAATGACGGTGGGCACAGCGGCACCCGGAACATAGCGGCGGGCACCCGATTTGGCTGCGCGCCAGATGTGGCCATCAAAAGAGCCACATCTGGCTCGCGAACCACAGGTTCCCGACCCCTGAGTTAACAGGTATGTCACTGAACTTGTAAAAATGCCAACTGCTCTCTATAAAGGACCTGTGTGATGTCATGACCATGTGACTGTAATGAGTCGTGGTAAGCGAGCTAAATTATTAAGGGCTATGTAAACTTAGCTCTGCCTATTATAGTCATACTAGATGGTGGCCCGATTCTAAGCATCGGGTATTCTAGAATATGTATGTACAGTAGTTTATTTATGAGGATGTAAGAATAATGCAATGCAAAGCTGGGTATAAATCCCGCACCAATATCGCTGATTGGTCGCGGCCACAGCGACCGGTGACTGGGTGCTGAGTGGGTGAGAGTGGGGTTCAGTGGGGGCAGTGTTGGAGCAGTGTGGGTTCTGTGGTGGCAGTGTGGGGGCAATGGGGGCAGTGTGGGTTCAGTGGGGGCAGTGTGGGAGCAGTGTGGGTTCTGTGGTGGCAGTGTAGGAGCAATGGGGCAGTGTGGGTGCAGTGTGGGGTGAGAGGGGTAGTTGGGGGTGAATAGCAGGATGGAGGAGGCTCCACTTACCCCGACATTGTTCCTCTTCCTCCACTTTTCTTTCTTGCTGCATTGATGTTCGGCAATGAAAGGTCGTGGGGGGCGGGGTTAAAAGAGTTGGTGTAGTAGTGAGTGTGACCGAGAACACTGCCCTAATGTGGTGGGCTGTGTCCTCGGTCTCGCCCATTATGATGCCCCCTCTGTTAACCCTGCTCCCCGCAGCCTTTCATTACCGCACATCAATGCACCAAGAAAGAAAAGAGGAGGAATGCCGGGGTGAGCGACGGGAGAGCGGGGCAACAGGAGCATGGAGCGGGGCAGCAGGTGAAGATGGGTGCAGCGGGGAGGTATCGGGCGGCTACTCTGAATGAACAGCTGATGCCGAAGCATCAGCTGTTCATTTCAAATAGCGGGGCGGGAAAGCCGACAGTGAAGTCGGCTTTCCCGCCTGCTATGGGATTGTAGCACTGTTGCGCCAATCCCAGTCGCAATGCGTCGCCAGGTTTTGAATGCGCACGGCTCTTTTGCATAAGCTGCGCTCATTGGTTGCCGCGGATGGCGGCGACCAATGAGCGCTAGTGAGCTGGCACGCGATTTCGGCCTCAGACAGACACGATTAGGCAATTATATAGTAGATGGTCGTGAAATCACACAGGTCCTTTTACCATTGTCTGAATTTTGACATTGCTACAAGTTCATTTAACTGAATTGTTAACTATTAACCAGCCAGATGACTGCTTGACTGTTTGCCCAGCTAGCTAATGAAAATATTTAGGAATCTAAAAATAAAGGTTTTTAATGAACACTACATGATCTAAATACCATTGGGGGTGGTTTAGTAGCAAAAGAGGACATGATAGGTTCCCTTTAAGGAGGTTTTCTGGAATACATTTCTGTGGACTTTGTGCTTTATTCTTTGTTCACAAGTTGAAGTGGGGATATTATTACTATACAGATCGCCAGTGCAGCCAATCGCTCTGCTGATGTACACTGAGCCCAATGATTGGCTGCTTTAGGTCATGTGACATGATGACATCACCACTGCAGCATGTAAACAAAGACTGGGCAGCAGAGGGTGAGTAAGTCCCCTTTCACACTGGCGTTTTTTTGAAAAGGCGTCAGATCCGCCAAATTTACTGCATCTGCTGCGTCTTCCGCCTAATGAAAAAAAAGCTGGTAACCGCGTTTTTTTTTCGCGCTGCATCTGCCGCAACTAGCAAAACCGCACTTCCTGCACCCGATCGCAGGCCCATTAGACAATGCATGGGGCTTGCTGCAAGTGTGCTGCAAGTGCTGCAGATGTGGTAAATCTGCTGGATCTATCGCATTTTCAAAAAAAGCCTATGTGAAAGGGGCCTAACAGTGCCATTTATTATTGTCAACCCAGTAGGTAAAATGAACATATTCCCAGATAAAAGCCTTTAAGGACACGTGCACACATTGAGTGTTTGTTGAGTTTTATTTTACCTCCGTATTTGTAAGCCAAATCCAGGAGTGAAAATATCAGATGATAAGTACAATAGAAACACGTCACCACTTCTGTATTTATCACCCACTCCTGGTTCTGGCTTATAAATACTGAGGTAAAAAAAACTCTCACCAAATACTCAATGTGTGCATGTGGCCTAAAAGGCTATGTCATCTCGCCAACTGGTGGCATATCACCAGCATAGATAAAGCTTAATAGCTGTGGGTCTTGGTGACTGATCCCCATCACATGTTGCAGTCAGTGGGAAGATACTGGGAATTCTCATACAAATAAATGTGGATTCTGACATGTATAAGGGCCTCATTTTCCAGATAGAAGCAGGTCCCGTTGCTGGGATTCACATCTACTGTACATTTTATGGTATGCTTGTGTTTTATGCCATAAATATGAGTGGGATACCCCTTTAATCTGGCTTAGTTTGTAAGGATCGATTGTCCTTGTCTGTTCTAGGCAGTCATTTCAGATTACATATTAAATTCCCATGTGCCTTTCCCTGAAATTATTGTAGTTCATGACAGTTCAGTGCATCAGTCAATGACATTTAGGGTGAATTCTCATCATAAATTCTTTTCGCATTAAATAAAGTGAAATACCGTAGTTGAGTTTTCTTTGGCACAATTGACCTATGCTATAAATCTGTCGCTTGCAACTTGCAATATAAAATTTGTGATAAATTATGAATTGAAAACAGAAAAACCATTGCACATGTTATAAGGATCCATAAAATAAAGCATCATATTTCTGATTGCAGTGACAGAATGAAACTTGTTTTGTATTTGCATATAATGAGGCATTTTTGATGGGGTACCCTCGAGGTAGATGCTACCTACTGCCACTGTGATCAGGGGTCTCAAACTCCAGGCCTCGAGGGCCGCACATATTCCAGGTTTTCAGGATTTCCATAGTATTTGACGTTTGTAAACAAATAACCAACTGTCACACTCTAAGGAAATCCTGAAAACCTAGACTGTGTGAGGCCTGGAGTTTGAGACCTCTAGATAAAAGCAAAGTACTGCGTTCAAGGCGCAGCTCCAGTCAATCTGTAGCGGTTCCTGCCTGCGTACTGCAGTATTCTTATAATAGGGGCTGTTGTGCTTTTCATCTCCATTCAAAGTGTTTACATCAGGGTGGAGTGAGGTGATGGGTTGTTTCCACATCAATATCAAGATGATTTTCATAACCTGTCCTATCCAAGCAATTCTCCCATTAGCTGTTCATACGAACCAAGATAAGGATAGCAGAACTCCTTTCAATGTCAAATTATTCCTTTATTGAGCCATCAGATGTAACATGCAAAGTTTCAGGCACAGACGCCTGTTTTCTAGGCTAGAAAAAAGGCACCCAGAATTTTTTAGATTTATTATTTTTCCTTTTTTTTTTTTTTTTTTTTTTTTTAAATCGGTTAAGGTTTCAGAAAGCTCTATATTATCAGAGAGTGGATTACCATGACTGAGCTGTTGATTTGGTTGAACACCTCTCTGCTCAACTGATAACACCAGATTCACCAATCACAATAGGTGATGCCTGCCTTCACACTAAAATTTTCACAGACTCATATGACTAAAGCTACCATCACACTAAGCAAGATCGCTGCTAAGTCACAAATTTGGTGACGCAACAGCGACCTCGCCAGCGATCTCACTATGTTTGACACTTAGCAGTGACCAAGCCTCTGCTGTGAGATCGCTGGTCGTGTCAGAGTCACCTGGACAATTTTTTGATCGTTGGGGCCTCGCTTGGCAGCATGCATCAGTGTGTTTGAGAGGGACAATAACCAGCGACATCAATCCTACAGGTCTGAGAAACGGTCTCAACGACCTCCGTATCATTCCGGATTGTTGTTGCGTCACTGGTGAGATCTCTGTTTGACATCTTACCAGCGATCCCAACAGCGACGCACCAGTGATCCCCACAGGTCGTATCTCTGTCGGGATCGCTGGTGCGTCGCCAAGTGTGACTGTACCCTAAGGGTGCTTTCACATTATGTATTTTTCCCTGTCCGCGGGATCCTACTTTTTGTAGGACCCCCACGGACAGGAACAGACACCACAGGAGGTGACCTATTTCTGTGTCTGTCTATATATACATTGCGGGAGTAAACAAAGGGTTAAAAATAAAAAAAAACATGCTCACCTGTCCGACGGTGTCCAGCGCTATCTCGCTCGCTCCTAGGACTGAAGGGCCTGGGTTGTCTGGCAACCCGATCAGCTGAATGGTGCATGCTCAGTACACTAAAATCGGGTCCGAGGAGTGTTCCTGTGTTTCCTCAGAACAGTGCTCCATAGGTCCCCATGTTAATGGGCGCGGATCATGTCGGATCAGATTCTGTCAGATTTGATCCACTGTGCCCAAAATCGGAGCAGTCTCCGATTTTCGGCACTGCTAAAAGTCGGACAAAAAAAGGATCTGACAAAAATCGGATGGCAATTAGGCAAAATCTGATCCGATCTGTGGCCCATAGGGATACATGGGGGCCAAATTGGATTCGTTGCTGTCCGTTTTGCAACGGATCCAAGAAAATCGTAATGTGAAAGCAGCCTAATCATGACAAAAGATGATGTGGGATCTGATCATTGTGGCTATGTACATGTGTTGTTTCTGAAACAGTAGAAAGTTTCAAGACTTCAGTTTTTTGTTTTTAATACAGTTGTGACATGAATAAATAAAACATTGTCAAGATTTAAAATTGAACACAAAAATCTTATTTCTACATCAGTCATGTTCTGATGATGCCGTCCCTTTAAGGCTAGCTTGCATCCTAGGTTTCTTTAAAATGCCACGGAGTCCTACCCATTCCCCATTCCGGCAATGTTTCCAGGATGTCTTCGGGTTTTCAGTCCTGCTGCTTTGCCAGTCATATGTTTTCAATGGCACTTGGTGAAGGGGTCCAGGAGTGTCTCATTTCAGGCTTATACTAAGAAAATAAAGTGTTCTTCCAATGGCGCCAAGCAAATCAGACCGAGAGGAAAGTTCAGTTTATCACCTTGACGAACATAAATGCACACTTGTTCAGATTTAAAATATGGTTTATTTTTTTAGTCCTGTACTTCACCTGTGACACACAAATAAAATGATTAGCTTCATACTCTTTTCTCCTTGACATTTGGAAGCCCTTGTAAACTCGGCCTCCTAACTGGCTGCTGCCTCCAGGATGGGTATTATGGTGGTAGAAACATGGCACTATACAAAGAAAGCTCATCAAACTAAGGTTAGTGCAGACCAATAACACAAGGTTTTAGTCGTAACATTGCTTTATTTGTAATGGGTGATAATAGCTTAAGTGGTCCAAAATATAATGCAGCTAGCCATGTTAAAGCGACTGTCCTATGACCTTAGGGCTGGGTTCACTCGAGCAGATTGGGGTGGTTTCAGGTTGACTTCACTTACAATAGTTTTGGTTGCTGATGCCAGCAGATGATGGAAACAATCGTTGATTTGATGTTTGTCCCAGTATCGGCAGCACATCGTCCATGTGTACAGATATGCTGCCAATAACATTTGAGGACAGGACAATCGTATTCATGATGAGCACCAAATGACTTTAAAGAGAACCTGTCACCCCCCCTAGTGCTTTGCAAACTGAAAGCAGCACCTTCATTCATTCAGTGAAGGTGTCTATAATCTCTCTGGCCCCATTGTACTGCAAAACAAACACTTTATAATGTGTCCCGCCATATATTTAAATGAGGACTTAGCGGTTCCGGTGGGTCTGGTACCCGTGTCCTTTTCTGGAATGGGGGTGCACCGCCTGGTAAAGAGCGTATAAAATGGGTGCAGTGTGACAGAAGGTCAAATGATACTAGGAGAGAGAGAACCTCTGTAGTAAGCACGCACAACCATTACTGGTGAAACAGGTGATTTTATTTAACAGTATACGGACACAATGGGAACAAGAAACAAGAACCCTGCAACCAAATAAAAACATTTAAAAACATACAAATCTCAGTACGCCACATATAGAATATACAGGATCATACATGGCAATATAATTATACCATAGTAAAAAGTGGGTAATTGACACAAGGCAATGTTTTTGGGTGGGTAGTAGGGTGAGGAAGCTGGTATGCAAGGACAGGTTGAAGAAGTAGGCATAGGGTAAATGTATGATATGGTAACTCACACAGTTAGTGGAGAGAGGTTAGGAAGGCACATACAGGGGTTGGACACAATAATGGAAACACTTGGAAAAAAATCAACAAAAGTTAGTTTAATATGGTGTAGGTCCACCTTTGCGTTGATTACAGCCTCAATTCTCCAAGGTATGGATTCATTCAAGGTGATATCATTGGCCTGGCGGATCTCCACGAAATAACACCCCAGATCATCACAGAACCTCCGCCATGTTTTACGGTTGGGAGAAGGCAGTCTGGATGAAATGCTTCTTCCAGCTGTCTCCAAACGTACACTCGGCCGGAGGCCGGAAAATGGGGTAAACGATGATTGGTCTGAGAATATCACACGTTTCCACTGCTTGAGGGACCAATTCTGGAGGTTTCTACACCGCTCTAAACGCTTGGAAACATTTGTCATTGAGAGCAGCGGTTTTCTAATTGCAGATCTTCCGTGGAATCCAGATTTGTGCAGCTCCGACGAACAGTTTTCGTGGAAACTGGGTTCTGTAGGTGTTCATTGAGCTCAGCAGTGATTTTCGGAGCCGTGATCTTGCGATCCTCTCTCACAATTAGCTTTAGAGTCCGACAGTCTCTCTCAGTCAACTTCGACTTTCGGCCGACCTGTGCTTTGCTGCGGACATTTTTCCTTCTCTTTCAAACGCAGCCATTACTTTGGAGACAGTACCTCTTGACACGCCAAGCATTCGGGCACTTTCTGTTACACTAGCGCATACTATACGAGCACTAACAATTTGGCCTTTTTAAAAACCTGAAAGGTCTGCCATTGGTATCAGGTTCTCATCAATGTTTTTACAGTTAATTTACATACACATATCACTTAACACAAATAATCAACTACAAAACATTAACATATGTCACGGTTTGCATGTTTATACCATGTTCGAAGATTATGATGCCAAAACGTCAGGTGTTTCCATTATTTTGTCCAACCCCTGTATATGCAATTGCAAATTTCAAGCGTATTAGTCTCCTAAACACAATTCCCTAGTTGGTATAACAAAATAGGACCACCATATGGAAGAAGTCATAATATGCTTGGCCTGAAATCCACCATTGTAAATGGGCAATTTGTGTGGGAGTTTCACAATTCTCCTTACACGTCAGGGGAGATGAGTTTTGGGTAGTTTGACGTAATCACTTGCTATTATTTTTCCCATTCTCCCTGGAGCTGAATGACAAATCTGCCACAATAGTGAGTGTGGCAACCCTTAACTCCAGTTACTGCATTTGAGAGATGGCTGTTGGTCCGAATTTCTTTTACATATAATTGGAAGCCATCATCAGAAAATCACGCGTTGTTTAAATCAGGTTTCTATATATTTTTTTTTTAATTTTTTGACAATGTTCCCCCAACCCCCTATCACAATCTGTATTGAAAATAAAAATCGAGCTTTCACACTTGCCACTTGGGCCTTAGCTTGTGTTCACATGCTGCACTATTGGTCCGCTATTAGCAGTGGAATGCAGTGACGTTGGCTCAATGCAATGCATTTCACTATTTAGGCATTCAGACACTGCACTTTGTTTAGCTTTTGGGCTGAAAAGCAGATCTGTAATAAGTCACATGTTAACGTCTTGTCGTCATTTCGCTGCACTTTTTACTCACCTCGGTGACCTCCAGTGGTGTCTCCTCATACCGAGGCTGCAGAACCTGTGGAGGACCTTAGACCGCACCATGTGACATCACCTGTCGCCGGCTCCCATGATGCAACACCATCGGGGCTGAAGGACCTGTGATGATGTCACAGAGCCGGTCACATGATCCGTCAGCTGACCGCCTCTCTGACATCATCACAGGCTCTTCAGCCCCATGGTGTTGCATCCTGGGAGCCGGTGACAGGTGATGTATACTCCGGGAGGAGTTTTTTTCTTACACACAGGGAACACGAGGGGACAGGATAGGGATTAGATGAGGATAGAGGAGCGGGGGCACAGAATAGAATAGCGGGGAGACAGCCTAGAATAGCAAAGGGAAGAGATGGAGGAGGCAGCAGCAGGGAAAGACAGGGGACCGCAGGATCCACACGGATCCTGCATAGAATTGGATCGGATGGCTATTTGCCATCCGATTGCAGGGATCTGTGTGGATCCATGCCTGTCCGTGGGATCCTCCTTCAAAGTCGGATACCATGGACAGGCACTAAATAGTAATGTGAAAGCAGCCTACGCAGCCTCTGATGATAAGGAAACTACTGCAAACTCTTAAGAAGTTTGATTCTTAAAGTTTGCGAGGTTAGTGTGAAAATTGTAAGGTTGCAAAGTTGTTTATTAAAGCATGATATTGAAAAAAAAACATTGGCAACTTTTGTAAAGAAATACATGTAGCATAGAAATCTGATGAAACAAAAACTGATTTTCTAATGATATCTCCCATTTAGAGTATACGCACACAGTCTCTTAAACTCAGGCGAGTTTGGTGACTTTTTCAGGCTGAAAACTTGTTGTTTTTTGTTAGTTTCTTCAGTAATTACTGGAGTGGAAAACATTTTTTTTGTTCTTGAAGTGAAACTGACAATAAAGGGGATGTCACACGCGTCTATCGCTGTCAATGTCGCTCGTACGTCACGGATTTTCAGTCGCTCGAGCGACGTAAAAGTGACGCAGGTGCGACATTGAAGCGTGTGACCAAGCGATGCAACCAGCGATATGTCGTTGATCGCCGATCGCAGGTTTCACTGCCAGATGTAAAACCTGTCGCTCATCGCTCAGTAGACCTTGTGCCTCGCTGCGTGTGACACTAAACTCGGCGACATATTTTCTATTTTGACAACGTACAAGCGACTAAATAAAATCGCTCGCAAGATGGCGACATCACCGCATCGCTGGGTCATATTGACGCGTGTGACATCTTACCTGCGATAATTCCACATCGCTCAGGCGATTAATAATTTGTGACACATGAGAGATATCGCGGGCGACATTGACACGTGTGACAGGCCCTTAAGACATCCAAGAGTGTCCCTTGAGCTGTGCCATTGACTAGTATTGTTCATTCTTCTGGTGTCCTCCACTTGGAAGCAGCTATGTATATTACTTATTGCTTCTTTTAGTCACTTGGTGACCTTGGAAACCTGAAGCAGTAAAGACGCTCATTACCCTCTTGATATGTTGAGCAAATCCTTTTCCATAGGAGTACATATGTTAATTTTTGAAGGCATTTTTGCCATGTGCCCATACTGGTCTCAAGGTGACAAGTTCCCAGCTTTCATTGTTATGTGTCGCTGCTCCCCTGCACATTTTTTCTTCTAAATCCCCATATGGTTCCAGACAAATAGGTATTTTTATTTAGCGCTAACCTGTATGTTCGTACAAGGGGGCAGTGCCACATTGTTCTCTGGGGGCATGTTTTTAGGCTGCTCTTATTTATCACACTGCGAGCGCCATCCTTTTGGTAAAGAATATAATAATTAGCATACAATAAAACTGCATATATCTCTTGATCCGTATTAAAAAAATAAATACCATATATACTCGTGTATAAGCCGACCCCCCTACTTTTGCCCCCAAAAGCTGGGAAAAGTTATTGACTCGCGTATAAGCCTAGGGTATGAAATGCAGCAGACCCCCATCCTATTATATAGCGCCCCGTCACTGGTATAGCGCCCTCAGAGTGATACAGCCCCTCAGCAGCGGTATACAGGCCCCTCAGCAGCGGTATACAGCCCCTCAGCAGCGTATACAGGCCCCTCAGCAGCGGTATACAGGCTCCTCTGCAGTAGTATACAGGCCCTCTGCAGTAGTATACAGGCCCCTGTGCAGCGGTATACAGGCCCCTGTGCAGCGGTATACAGGCCCTGTCAGCGTATACAGGCCGGCAGCGTAACCCCTGTGCAGCGGTATACAGGCCCCCTGTGCAGCGGTATACAGGCCCCCTCTGCAGCGGTATACAGGCCCCCTCTGCAGCGGTATACAGGCCCCCTCTGCAGCGGTATACAGGCCCCCTCTGCAGCGGTATACAGGCCCCTCTGCAGTGGTATACAGGCCCCTCTGCAGTGGTATACAGGCCCCCTCTGCAGTGGTATACAGCCCCCTCTGCAGTGGTATACAGGCCCCCTCTGCAGTGGTATACAGGCCCCCTGTGCGTGTATACAGGCCCCCTCTGCAAGTATACAGGCCCCCTCTGCAGTGGTATACAGGCCCCTGTGCAGTGGTATACAGGCCCCTCTGCAGTAGTATACAGGCCCCCAGTGGTGGTATACTGGCCCCCAGCAGTAATACACAGCACCCCCCTCTCCTTATTATGTGTCCCCCAGGCTGCGGCACCTGTCAAAATAACAAACATTTTATACATCACCTTTCCGGCGCAGCGCCTCCGCTCCCGGCTTCTTCCTGCTTGTGCCGGCTTCTAGTGCTGTGACCGGGCGCAGGAGATGACGTCATCGGCTGCGCCCGGTCACATGACACCGGCACACGCAGGAAGAAGCCGGGAGCGGAGGAGTTGTGCCGGAAAGGTGATGTATAAAATGTTTGTTATTTTGACAGGTGCCGCAGCCTGGGGGACACATAATAAGGAGGGGGCTGTGTATTCCTGCTGGGGGCCAGTGTAGTGCAATATGCACTGCTCCCCCCGCCGCTGATGGACGGGGGGATGCCGTGCATATT
Source organism: Allobates femoralis (assembly GCA_033576535.1). Taxonomy (NCBI): domain Eukaryota; kingdom Metazoa; phylum Chordata; class Amphibia; order Anura; family Aromobatidae; genus Allobates; species Allobates femoralis. Next base: position 156,901,881 of record JARQOC010000006.1, read on the forward strand.
CATTACACTAATGAGGCGGCCCCACGTGACCGCCCGCGGTCACTGCGGCCTTCTCCAGCTCCCGGTCACAGCTTCCCCCAAGCAAATACCCAGTGATTTGCGTATAAGCCGAGGGGGGGACTTTTCAGCCCAATTTTTGGGCTGAAAAACTCGGCTTATACGCGAGTATATACGGTAAATAAATACAGCATAAACAGGTGACTTTCCACCAGTGACAGGTTACCTTTAAGGCTATGTGCGCACGCTGGGTATTTGATGCCAAAATTCTCTGCTCCTAATCTGCATCTGCTGACAGAGGAGCAGACTGAAGACGTGCTGTGTTTTTTGCCTTGTGTTTTTCATACTGAAGTTAATGGGTGGAAGGGCTGAAAAACGCTGGCAAAGACGCACCAAGAATTCACATGCTGCAGATTTTCTGCAAGGGACAAATAAGCGACATGCCCAATACTTCATAATTCTCATTGACTTTGCTGGATGCAGACTTGTGACAAATCTGCACCAAAAAAACAAATGCATCGAAAATGCAGTGTGTGCACATGACCATCACATGATCTCAGTACAACATGAGTGTCCAACCGAAGCTCAGCACCTAGTAAGGGACATAGCCTGAATAAAATTTTTACTATGTGTCATAACACATGGATACGTATGCCCGAAATCCTTCTTTATTCATATATGCTAATAAGGCTTGTTATGGCCAAACAGTACTTGTACACCATCCCTCCTGCTTGTTATACATGTATCGCAGCTCCACTCTTCCATGATTGACAGCACTGGCTCCTGTACAGTGAATAACCGGTATACATATTAGTTGCTTGGAATGTGGATGGAGCTGCTCGGCCACACCAAGGGTGCACGGAGAACTTCATTAGCTTATCTGAATAAAGACGGGTTTTGGACATCCACCACAGTGGATAAAAGTAAAATACATATTGGAGCGATGTCCTCTACAAGGTGATTGGTTCAGACACTCCTTTTATATTATTAACACTCCTTAAAATTTTTCTGTACCTTTATATCCCCTTTCATGAATTATTAGCTAGAATCAGTTTATAATCGGCATCAGCCTATTTATCTGCATTATTTTGGCCATACATTACAGCAACAACATTTAAACCCATCTTAACCCCTTCACGACCCTTGGCCCACCGTTTGGGCCATGGAAACAAGTTCGTTCCCGACCCTTGGCCCAGGGGGTGGGCCATGGATTGATCGGGCTCCTGCAGGCCGAGTGAGGGTCTCACTGACCTGTCACTCGGCCTGAAGGTACATGGGGTGTTGTACAACACCCCATGGGGGGTCGATTTGCCCCCACCCCGACCCCCCCGGCTACAGGCGCGGTGATGGGCGCTCAAAAGTGAAAGTGAAAATCACCGCGCCTGTCATGCTTCCCTGCCTGCCCCTGCTCTCCCTACCCTCCGATCTTCTCCCCTGTCATACTCTAACTGCCCCCCTGTCCCCCACCTCTCTATCCTGCCCCCTCTTCATCTTTCTTACCCCCCCCCCGCTTCCTGTCCCTGCCGCGGGCTTCCTCTTCCTGCCGCCCGCCTCCTCCCTCTGAGTGCCCCCCCATCTCCTGTCACCCCCCCTCTTCCCCCTGCCTGCCCCCCCCCGATCACCGGAGCGGCGATCGCCTCTCCCACTCACCCCTCCGGCGATCGCGCTCCATCCTGCTGCACGGCTGGGTCCCGCTCCTCCTCCTCTTCTCTCCGGCCGCTTCCGCATCTGACAGCTCTGTGCTGGAGCTGTCAGATGACTTCTACAGCTAGATCCTGAGGATCCAGCTGTAGGAAGTGATCTGACAGATCCAGCACAGTGATCCACAGTGACCATTATGTGATTACTGTGGATCACTGTACTGGATCTGTCAGATCACTTTCTACAGCTGGATCCTGAGGATGCAGCTGTAGGAAGTGATCTGACAGATCCAGCACAGTGATCCACAGTGACCATTATGTGATCACTGTGGATCACTGTACTGGATCTGTCAGATCACTTTCTACAGCTGAATCCTGAGGATGCAGCTGTAGGAAGTGATCTGACAGATCCAGCACAGTGATCCACAGTGACCATTATGTGATCACTGTGGATCACTGTACTGGATCTGTCAGATCACTTTCTACAGCTGGATCCTGAGGATCCAGCTGTAGGAAGTGATCTGACAGATCCAGCACAGTGATCCACAGTGACCATTATGTGATCACTGTGGATCACTGTACTGGATCTGTCAGATCACTTTCTACAGCTGGATTCTGAGGATCTAGCTGCAGAAAGTGATCTGACACCCCGGGCGCAGTGACCCACTATGTGCATCACTGCGCCTGGGCTGCCAGATCGCTTTCCGCAGCTCGATCCCCATGCATGGGGATCGAGCTGCAGAAAGCTATCTAACAGCCCGGGCGCAGTGATGCACATAGTGGGTCACTGCGCCCAGGCTCTTAGATCGCTGCTCTGCAGCCCGATCTCCCTGCATGGGCATCGAGCTGCAGAAAGCAATCTGACAGCCCGGACGCAGTGATGCACATAGTGGGTCAATGCGCCTGTGCTGCCAGATCGCTTTCCGCAGCTCGATCCCCATGCATGGGGATCGAGCTGCGGAAAGCGATCTGGCAGCCCAGGCGCAGTAATGCACATAGTGGGTCACTGCGCCCAGGCTCTTAGATCGCTGCTCTGCAGCCCGATCTCCCTGCATGGGCATCGAGCTGCAGAAAGCAATCTGACAGCCCGGACGCAGTGATGCACATAGTGGGTCAATGCGCCTGTGCTGCTAGATCGCTTTCCGCAGCTCGATCCCCATGCATGGGGATCGAGCTGCGGAAAGTGATCTGGCAGCCCAGGTGCAGTGATGCACATAATGGGTCACTGCGCCCGGGGTGTCAGATCACTTTCTGCAGCTCGATCACCATGCTGGCGGATCGGGCTCCAGAGTAGCGATCTGAAAGCAAAGGTGATCGAGCGTCGTGGGACCTTCGTTGTGGACTACGTTGGAGACAAACGTCGTGGGACCTTCGTTATGGACTACGTCGGAGCGATCGAGCGTCGTGGGACCTTCGTTGTGGACTACGTCGGATCTTTTTATAATAAAGATGGAGTCCGAATTGTGTCTGTTTTTTTTTCAAATAAAAAGATTTTTCTCTGTGTGTATTTATTGACTATTTACCGTACTAGAGATTCCTAATGGCGGGTCTAACATTGGCCCTATATTATGAATCTCGGGCTTAGTGCCAGCTGCCAATAAAAAGCTGGCATTAACCCCTTTATTACCCAGTTAGCCACCGGCACCAGGGCAACTGGAAGAGCGTGGGTACAGCGCCAGAAAATGGCGCTTCAATGAATGCGCCATTTTCTGGGGCGGCTGCGGGCTGCAATTCGCAGCATGGGGGGCCCAGAACGCTTGGGCCTCTCTATGCTGAGGATTCCAGCCCCCAGCTGCCTAGTTGTACCTGGCTGTTTCAAAAATATGGCGGAGCCCCACGTAATTTTTTTTTCTAGAATTAGTTCTAGAAATTTAAAAAAAAATGGGCTTCGCTGTATTTTTGGTTCCAGCCAGGTATGACGAGGCAGCTGGGGGTGGGTGGCAGTCCGTAGCTGCCAAGTTGTACCTGGCTGGACCAAAAATATGGCGGAGCCCTATGTCATTTTTTTTCTAGAAATATTTCTAGAAATAAAAAAAAAAATAGGCTTCGCTGTATTTTTGGTTCCAGCCAGGTATGACGAGGCAGCTGGGGGCTGGTGGCAGTCCGTAGCTGCCAAGTTGTACCTGGCTGGACCAAAAATATGACAGAGCCCCATGGGTCCCCTATGCTGCGAATTGCAACTACTAGACTAGTATGTTTTTTCACAAAAAGTTTCTTTATTCATTTATACGTCTCAATTTGTGAAGCACATGGTGGTTCAAAGTGCTCACTGTGCATCTAGATATGTTCCCTGGGAAGTCTAGTTTCCAAAATGGGGTCACTTGTGGGGAGCTCCAATGTTTAGGCACACAGGGGCTCTCCATACGCGACCTGGTGTCCGCTAACAATTCCAATTGTTGGCAAACACCAGGTTGCGTATGGAGAGCCCCTGTGTGCCTACACATTGAAGCTCCCCCACAAGTGACCCCATTTTGGAAACTAGACCCCCCAAGGAACGTACCTAGATGCATAGTGAGCACTTTGAACCCCCAAGTGCTTCACAAATTGATCCATAAAAATAAAAAAGTACTTTTTTTTTCCACAAAAAAATAATTTTTTCATTTTTACAGATCAATTTGTGAAGCACCTGGAGGTTCAAAGTGCACACTATGCATCTAGATACATTCCTTGGGGGGTCTAGTTTACAAAATGGGGTCACTTGTGGGGGAGCCCCAATGTTTAGGCACACAGGGGCTCACCAAACGTGACATGGTGTCCGCTAACAATTCCAATTGTTAGCGGACACCATGTCGCAAATGGAGAGCCCCTGTGTGCCTAAACATTAGAGCTCCCCCACAATTGACCCCATTTTGGAAACTAGACCCCCCAGGGAACATATCTAGCTGCATAGTGAGCACTTTGAACCCCCAGGTGCTTCACAAATTGGTCCGTAATAATGAAAAAAGAAATTTTTGTGGGAAAAAAAGTGCTTTTTCATTTTTATGGATGAATTTGTGAAGCACCTGGGGGTTCAAAGTGCTCACTATGCATCTAGATACGTTCCCTGGGGGGTCTAGTTTCCAAAATGGGGTCACTTGTTGCGGAGCCCCAATGTTTAGGCACACAGGGGCTCACCAAACGCAACATGGTGACAGCTAACAATTTGAGCTGATTTTTATTCAAATTGTTAGCGGACACCATGTCGCTTTTGGAGAGCCCCTGTGTGCCTAAACATTGGAGCTCCCCCACAAGTGACCCCATTTTGGAAACTAGACCCCCCAGGGAACATATCTAGATGGGTAGTGAGCATATTGAACCCCCAGGTGCTTTACAAATTGATCTGTCAAAATGAAATAGTACTTTTTTTTTCACAAAAATTTTTTTTTAGCCTAAATTTTTTCGTTTTCACATGGCAACAGCATAAAATTCATCCTAAAATTTGTTGGGCAATTTCTCCTGAGTACACCGATACCTTATATGTGGTCATAAACCACTGTTTGGGCACACAGCAGGGCTCAGAAGGGAAGGAGCGCCATTTCACTTTTTGGATGTAAAATTAGCTCAAAAATTCAAATTGCGCTCCTTCCCTTCTGAGCACTGCCGTGCGCCCAAACAGTGGTTTATGACCATATATGAGGTATCGATGTACTCGGGAGAATTTGCACAACACATTTTAAGATGCATTTTATCCCGTTGCCCATGTGAAAATGAAAGAATTGAGGCTAAAAGAACATTTTTGAGAAAAAAATTAAAATATCCATTTTTTGTTTCCACTTTGCCTTAGGTCCTGTGAAGCACCTGAAGGGTTAATCATCTTCTTGAATATAGTTTTGAGTAGCTTGAGGGGTACAGTTTTTGGAATGGTGTCACTTTTGGGTGTTTTCTGTCATGTACACCCCTCAAAAGAACTTCAAATGTGATGTGGTCACTAAAAAAAATGGTTTTGTAAATTTTGGTTGAAAAATGAAAAATTACTCATGAACTTTGAACCCTTATAACGTCCTACCAAAAAAATTTTTTTTTTCCAAAATTGTGCTGATGTGAAGTAGACATGTGGGAAATATTATTTAATAACTTTTTTCTGTCACATATCTCTCTGGTTTATCAGAAAAAAAAATAAAAAATGTGAAAATTGTGAAATTTTCAAAATTTTTGCCATATTTTTGATTTTTTCACAAATAAACACAAAAATTATCGACTTAAATTTAATACTAGCATGAAGCCCAATGTGTCACGAAAAAACAATCTCAGAATCGCTAGGATCGGTTGAAGCGTTCCAGAGATATAACCTCATAAAGGGACACTGGTCAGAATTGCAAAAAATGCCAAGGTCTTTAGGGTCAAAATAGGCTGGGTCCTGAAGGGGTTAAACCATTTTAACTGCAAATGTAAACTATTTCTTGAATCTGTATTGAGTTTGAATGTAATGTTCATCTGCTGCTAATATTGATCTTCACAAAGTTTGCTGCTTCATCAACTCGAGATTGTTCTAAAGAGTGATCACAAGATATGCAAACATTTAAGCCATTCCTTGCAGTGAAGATTTAATTTAAAGAGGTAGTCCAAAGGCATAGTCATTTTTATTCAAAATTCTATTTATTGTAGTTTCATCATTTAAGTTCTTTTCTAATATACAAGCATAAAAATTCCCTGTTCTTGCCTTTGTAGTATATAACTATGCCTTCGGACCAAACCCTTTAATGACAAAAACTAATTTTCACTGACAACCCATTCCTTTTAGTGATCATATTGTTGACTCTGGAGAAAGTGTTAATGTAGACAGGGCAGGTGATATCACTGTTGATTGTATCCTAAATAGGATTTAGATTTTTGATTGGTTCAACACTCGTGCAGAATTTACTGAAAAATGAAGCAAGCAGTTGTCTACGCATCGCTTAGGTTGTCTTCACACCACGATTTTTTGGATCCAGGGCTGAACGGTGTGAACCGGACAGCCCCGGATCCGATTTTGGCCCTATTGTATCCCTATGGGGTCGGATGGCTAGGGGCTGCAGCCAAGGGCAGATTCACACCACCTGCATGTGTAATCTGCCCACCGCTGCCAATCATTCTCTCCCTGTCTGCAGCATTTAAACAGAGTTGTTTTTTTTTTCTCTCCTGTTTAGCCCTGCCCCTCAGGGGGTGGGCTAACAGATTTTCTGGGAGAGAGAAAAAAAAACTCAGTTTAAATGCTGCAGACAGGGAGAGAATGATTGGCAGCGGTGGGCAGATTACACATGCAGGGGGTATGAATCTGCCCTTGGCTGCAGCCCCTAGCCACCTCCTTAGTGGCTGTAGCATGTAAGTTTTCTAAGTGTATTATCTCGGGGTACAGGGCTGCTCAAGTGCTGGGGGACCTCTTGTCTGCATGCTGCATCCAGTGCTGTAATTAGATCACCATGCCTGGTTTGGTGACAGGTCCTCTTTAAGGCATATTGGAACAGTTCATAGAAAAGCATGATAGTTTTATTGTCCTTTGATTGGTGGTCTAGCTCTGGATTTGAAAATTCTTTAATTGATGTAAAAAGACATTAATCCACATGACAAATTAATTTAAGTTGATGGTGTGATAAAACTGATTGGAGCATCTTCCGCTGTTGCTCAGACTTTGTCCAGATTAAAATATCATCTATGTACCGGTAATAGGCCAGAAGCCTGATAAGAGAACAGGATAAAAAGTCACTTTCAAGCTTGGCCATGAAAATATTTTCATATTGTGCATACGGTCCCTTTTAAGCATGCTCTCCTATATGGGAAGCTATACAGTGTACTATGTCCATTTACTGTGCTAGACTCGGAACCTGTGAGTTAATTTTGCACCCACCAGTTATAAAAATACTGGCTTTTAATGTATCACTTTGGGCTTAGATATTTGGTTTCAGCTTTTGTTTCTCAGTTGACAACCTTTACCCATGTGGCCATGTGATCATCGGCCTTGCACAAATCTTATCAAGCTTTATAAACCTTCCCCTCCTCCCCTGACCAGTAATATCTGAGGCTGTGGTCATCAATATGGAGCCATCAGAATGGAGCAGCTCAGCACTATTGGCGGTTCATTATTAACTCTTGCCCTCTGCAGACCTTCATAGTCTGGATGTGGGGCTTGGAAATAGGCAGTGGGCGGCACTGGATAAAGCCGTTCACTTATGAAAACAAGAAAGGAAATAAAAGCAACTGTTGGAGAAAAGGCTGATTCAGTGCACATTGCCAGACCTCAGACTCCTTTGTGACTGCTGAGGCAATAAAACAAGGGGGAGAACATGTGGAGACAAGTTGTGTGCTGTGTTCTCAAGAATTCCTTGCCACGTGCTCAGCCTTCTAGTATATTGTTCTTTTAACTCAAACACGCCACTTCTTTCATCCTTCTTCACCTTTTTAATTGCATTTCCTTTTATTCATTTTCTGGCAGAAGGTCAGGATATGTGCACATGTACTTAAATTGTTTATTTTCCATCTGAAATTTTGGATGGGGGGGTACAATAACTGCAAAGTGGGTGAAATGCTAACAAATCTCGGAAATTGTAACTGCAATCTTTTTAAAATACGAAGTAACTATGATGTATACTATGATGTACACTATGATGTACACTATGATGTACACTATGATGTACACTATGATGTACACTATGATGTACACTATGATGTGGCTTTTCTGTTTGTTCCATTGGGAAGTCAAAATCCACAAACACTAAACCCTTTAGTTGCAGATTTTACTGCTAGTTGCCAGCAGAATCCAGTAGTCTATATAAGAGTAATAACAATAACAACTTTCCTCAAGGATCAAGCTAAAATCTAAAGTCCCCTTTCCTTACCTCCACCCTGAAATGTATCTCAGACACAGTGTGCACAGAGCCTACGTGTGATATCGGCTTTCTTCATTTGGAGCAGGCTTACATGATTGGCTCTTATAACTTGTAAATTCCGAGCTGCCAATGACTTCATATAAGGTCATTCACACTCTTGTGCTGTATTTTGTCTCAAAAATGAAGGCTTTGTCTTGGTGTTTTAAGGCTTATTGATCTGTATTCCTGAAGCTTTTTTCTTGTCTATACATTGTCTAGCCTTCAGATAGTAATCTGTCTCCTGTGGCAGGTTATGCTGTCTTTTATATCCTTAGGAAGGATCAAGCCCAGCATTTAGTAGAGAACATTTTTAGTTGCGGCTAATTGACTCCAACTTTAGATTTACGTATTAATTATTTGCATTGGCTTTTGATATACAAAGCATCTTCCTGGACATGACCAAAATCATTTTATCAGATCTAGTATGCAGTCTCCAGAACCTCAACAGCAAGCAAATGTCTGATGGCCACAGGTCTGGCCTATAACGCAGCCAGTAGTTAAAGTGAACCTGTCACCAGATTTGGGTTCCCTTTTTTCCAGACCAATGGGCATGATTATAACTTGGTCCGTCCCCTCTCCTCGCCATCCGATTCTGAGTGACATCTGAATCGCCCGCTTGCACATAGGCTTGTCAGGATCGCACCTGCGCACTGTGCTCTGCCCTACTGCAGGCAGAGCTTAAAACTGTTCTGCGCATGCGTGAACTGCTAAGGTCTCTCTGCAAGTGCACAATGCGCTGGCGTAACCCCGAGAGGCCTCTGTGCAGGCGTACGATTTGGATGTCACTTTGAAGAAGCTGTCGGATGGTGAGGAGAAGTGCGACGAACCGAGCTACAATCAAGCTGATTGGACAGGAAACAGGTAATTATAATAAAGGCCGTGAAGTTTCTAAAACTTATTTATTAGGTGTACAGGGGGTAGTTAGGGCATACTATCCACCTTATTAAAATGCAGCACAGTCGCTGTTGAAGGCGGTGCTTTTAAGGTACCTTTACACGCCGCGACGGCAGGCTGGATACATCCCGCTACTTCACGTGCACGAGCACGCTCAAACGGTTACAAACGGTGAACGCATCACCTTTACACGCCGCCACAAGATGCGCTACGCCACGCTACATCTATAGCTAGCTACATCGCCGGGTGTCTCAAGTAGCCAGCTGTAGCTCATTTACACACCGCTATAACCAGCTACTATGGGCGGACCTGGTGCAGCAGGGCCAGCACATAGGCGTGCTACAATTGTGGATTACGAGCCGTCCGTACGCTGATAGGACGAAGCAATAACATCCTGATTGGGCAGGCAACGCAGGAGGCTGAGTAATACAGCACACTCGAGCAATTGTGTAGTGTGACTCGTCAGCTCCTTTAAATATGCCTCCCTATGCAGCGACTACCAATCGTCATGCAGCAGCTTCCACCAATGATCGCACATGGGCGCGGTAACACGGAGCCAGGGTCACGCCTTAGCTACATTGCAGCTACATCGAAGGCTGTCCCGAGTTCCCTTCCGTTGCCTCTTTACACGCCGATACAGCTCGCTACCATCGGCGTTGTAGCCATCAGTTTTCGAGCAGAGCTAGGAAACAGATGTATCTGTTGCCGGCTGTAGCGTCACATCTTCAGACGCCGCTACGACGGGCTACATTGACGCTACAAGCTACATTTGTAGCCTGTAACGGGATGTATCCAGCCTGCCGTCGCGGCGTGTAAAGGTACCATTAGTTTCACACACCCAAATCTGGTGACAGACCTACTCCAAAAGGCTTAAACCATTTTGCTGCAGGTGAAAAAGGCATTCAGATCATATGTAGCCGCTATCGGCAGTCATCTGATGAGCGAGCACTGTACTATTTGTGACACGTCCACTCCAGGGCCGGGGAAGACTCGGGAATCGGGCAGTTACTCGTTGTTCTCTTCATCTTCTTGGTAGCTGTTGTGTCCCCTCCCGGCCATTGCTCCCTAGTTCAGCCACCGTCCGCTAGTTGTGTCGTGTGTTTGGCCACAGCTTCCGTTAGAAGCCTGGGGTCTCCAGTTCAACGGATCGGGCATACAGCATCCGCACCATGTTCAGGGTCAGGTCCCTGTGTCGTCCACCAGCCCCTCTATCTCACCAGATACGGGCATATGGGGATCAATGTCTCTTCCGCACCCCAAGGGCTCGCTCTTCTTCCTTCGCCTTTCAGTCTCTCCCTCTTGTGGGTGAGTGTGGTCCTGCTCCAGCCCACGGGAGTGGACTCCACACCACTTCTACAATCCCGACTTCCACACTTCTCCTTGTCTGTTGTTGTTCCTTCTGACTACTACTACTCAACACTTCCCTGTCCCCTTATATGAACCTGGGTCCTCCTTTTGGGTCCACCCACCGTCTCAGGAGCCCAAGCCTAGGTCTCACATAACGATATCGGTAACGATATCGTCCTATTTGTGACGTAGGAACGATATCCTTACCGATATCGTTATGTGTGACTGCTCCCAACGATCAGGCCCCTGCTGAGAGGTCGCTGATCGTTACAAAGTGTCCAGGACCATTTTTGGGTCGCTGGACATCCCGCTGGTCAGCCCGCATCGGCGTGTGTGACCAGCGGGAAGAACGATCAGCGAGCTCACAGGCCGGTAACCATGTAACAATGCAGCGCGCGCTGCTTAGATACTTGGTGTAACCATGGTTACCAGCGGGGGGCCCACTGGGGGGACTACTGGGGCCACTGGGGGGGACTACTGGGGCCACTGGGGGGGCTTGTGGAGCCAGCTTACCGCTGCCTCCACGCTCCTCTGCCGACGCTTCTGCCAGCGCTTGCTTCCGCGTCACGTGGCTGCATGAATGCAGCCGCGCGGCGTGCGGTCCTAGTGCCCGCCGGATACACACTGTGTATCCCGCGGCACTGAGGAAAGGTGCTGGGGTGCGGGAGGGAGAGGTGCACGGTGCTGAAGTGCGGGAGGGAGGGGTGCAGGGTGCAGGATGACAGCCAGCTCTGTGCTGGCTGTCACCGATGTGGGGGGAGCTCCATGGTCCCTGGTCGCTGGTGAAGTCTGTCTGTGTGACAGCTCCCAGCGACCAGATTACACATGCTCCAACGATCCCAGCAACTCAGGATCGTTGCTGGGATCGTTGGAGCATCGGTACGTGAGACAGGACCTTAAGGGTTTGTGTGCTGTGTGTTTATTCTTTTGTCTCAACTGCCCCAACCCAGCACCTGGAAATGAAAGCAGAGCCACAACGCACCCTAATCGCAGGACTGCAGTACCTCTGATGGTAGCCTACCCGGTGGGGCGCCACACTTAATTCGAGCAAAGAGTATAATGGGGGAACTCAAGCATTTTTCTGGCAGACCCCTCCCACCCCCACCACCACTAGAGGGGCTGGACAATTGCTGAAATTGATGCCTGGACACATCTCATTGCAGATCGCTGCTGGGAATAAATACAAATTTATTTTAAAAAAAGGCTATTTTTGACAAAAGTATAGCAAACAGCAGCGGACAGGTATTACCAGGCTGGGAAGGTACATGGTTATTTGGACCTTCCCAACCTAAATAAACCAACCTGTAACCATCCCAGATCTAGTGCATCCATTAGATGCACCAATTCTGGTGCTTCGTCATGGCTGGAAATTTTTGGCGGGTTGATGACAGCTGTGTAATATTAGCTGGTATCAAGCCCAGGGGTTAGTAATAGAGAGATGTCTGAGACACCGCCATTACTAACCCAGTATGTAAAAAAATGAAAACCCCCAACCTTCATCATGGTGTATTTGGGAACCTCAATTGAAGAAAAGAAGCAGTAAAACATCTACCATCTTTGAGCTGACATTGTGATAATGGTAACATAAGGTGACAGTCTTAACAAGCTCTCTTGCCAAATTGTGCTGTTTATTTTTGAAGTCTGGCGATGTGAGGAGTGGATGTGCTCTGCGCCTCCATGGATGTGGTCAGGATGATGTTTATAGTACAGGGCTGGCGGCCGCTCTCCTCCCCTGGAATGCTGCACTTCTGGCACTTGCTTTACAGCTCAGGACTCAATGCTATGTTCTCTTCATATCAACTCAGAAAATGCAGAAGGAAAAAGGACTATTGAGTTATTAGGGGCAGTCTGGAAAAGCTGTCTGCTTGTCAGGTGGCCAGAGTATTTCTGCGTATGGTTGGTGCAGCACGAGTTTTGGTGTTTAGATACATACAACTATGAGCTCCATGAACTTTTCTATGCACTCAGGACTGACATCAAACAGATAGTACTACTAGTATCACTAACATTCAGTGACATCTCCAGAAAACCACCGCTCGATGAATGAGCTTTCTGAACCTTGGAATAGACTCCAAGTCTGCTTTAATGTTATTGTGACTTTTATTGTATTGGCACAATCCTGCTTATATTTTTAGCTTAACCGTGAAAATTATGCAGTAAAATTTAAAGGGATGTTGAGGATTAGGAAAAATAAAAAGTAACCCCGTTGCGCCCCCCCCAGGTGTTCCTCTCCTCCTAAAACAAGGCCGCTCTTGTGTCAGGGCTGTGTATGGTAACACAGCTCATCTGGGTACCAACACCCAGAGCATGACGTCTCCAAATAAACTGGACGTGACGCCGCATCCACCTCTATAAGATGATACCCAGTCTGCACACTGTACAGTGTTATTTGTCATACACTTCTATAACTGAGCTTCCTATGCCTTGTTTCTTTTCTCTTAGGCCAACCCTCTGACCTTCTGCCACAAAGACCTGCAATGAAATCAAACTCTGACCCTAAGAAACAAGAGAATGGGGTAACCGTGGCTCCTGAGGACACACTACCCTTCCTAAACTGCTATTGTTATGGGTATTGCCCAGAAGATGCTACAAATAATACTTGTATGTAAGTAACAACTTCTTTCCCCATGAGGGGTGTATTGTTTCTATTGAGCAATATGGATGAACCCATTTTCCTCCCAGCACTAATTATACAATCACTCCTAGTTTTATAACCAGTTCATGTACCATTCGTATCGGCTAAGATGTCGGTGTCAGCAGAACCTAGATTATACACGGTAGAAGTACAGACTCCGATGTCTGAAATAGACAATTTATTACTAAGCCCTGAAGTCACATCTGAATAGTCCAAATTCTTCTGTACTGTAATTGGGAAATAATTAGGTGTATGCTGCCATCTAGTGTTCACCACTGGTTGTGCAGGTTTCTTTTTAATTTTAGTTTTGATATCATAGTTTATCTTTTTTTGTTAATCCTATTGCATACTTATTGATTTTAATATATGGATATTCCATAATTCATTTTGTATTTTCTTTGCATTAAATGAGCAACGAAGTCTGCAAATACATATTTTCCATGTGGTATTTCTTTTACAGCATAGCAATATCTGATAGTTTTTATTCATGTCTTGTAGTACAAATGGACACTGCTTTGCCATAATTGAAGAAGATGAGCATGGGGAGATTACATTAACCTCTGGCTGCATGAAGCTGGAAGGGTCAGATTTCCAGTGCAAGGTAACGTTTTTGACAGTTTGTTTTTTGATACTGCGCATCAAATGTGGGCACCACTAATGCATTAAAGGAAGGATGTGAGACTTATGGATGGGTCATCAATATTGGAATGATGGGGGCCAAATGACTGATGCCCCCACCAATCAGCTGTTATCTGTCCTGACGGTGGCCCGATGTAGGCACTGTATAGAACTGGAACACCGGACTTCCAGGCATTAATTAGTGGCCTTCTGCTTTTCTAATACAGACAATCCTCTGTAAAGTCTGTAAATGAATGTGTCTTAAAATATTTGTTCCATGAACAGTTTGTGGAAGGCCATTTAACCCTACTCTGTTTACAAAATATAGGATTCTCCCAAAGCCCAGTTACGAAGGACAATTGAGTGCTGTCGGACTGACTTTTGCAATAAAGACTTGCAACCCACTTTGCCTCCGGATGGAACACCAGGTAATTGAATCTCTCGCTTTTTTTTCTACATATTTCTCCCCCCTCACTCTCCCCCCTCCTCTCTCTCTCTCCCCTCCTCTCTCTCCCCTCCCTCCTCTCTCTCTCTCTCCCCCTCCTCTCTCTCTCCCCCTCCTCTCTCTCTCCCTCTCCTCCCTCTCTCTCTCTCCCCCTCCTCTCTCTCTCTCTCTCTCCCCTCCTCTCTCTCTCTCTCTCCCCTCTCTCTCTCTCCCCTCCTCCTCTCTCTCCCCTCCTCTCTCTCTCCTCTCCTCCTCTCTCTCTCTCCCCCCTCCTCTCTCCTCTCTCTCTCTCCCTCCTCCTCTCTCTCTCTCTCCCCTCTCTCTCTCTCTCCCCTCTCTCTCTCTTCCCCTCTCTCTCTCTCCCTCTCTCTCTTCCCCTCTCCTCTCTTCCCCTCTCTCTCTCTTCCCCTCTCTCTCTTCCCCCCCTCTCTCCTCTTCTTCTTCCCCTCTCTCTCTTCTTCCCCTCTCTCTCTCTCTTCCCCTCTCTCTCTTCTTCCCTCCCCTCTCTCTCTTCCCTTCCCTCTTTTCCTCTCTCTCTCTCCTCTCTCTCTCTCTCTCTTCCCCTCTCTCTCTTCCCCTCTCTCTTCCCCTCTCTCCTCTCTCTCTCTCCCCTCCTCTCTTCCCCTCTCTCTCTCTCTCTTCCCCTCTCTCTCTCTCTCCCTCTTCTCTTTTCTTCCCCTCTCTCTCTCTCTTCCTCTCCTCTCTCTCCCCTCTCTCTCTCTTCCCCTCCTCTCTCTCTTCCCTCTCTCTCTCTCCCTCTCTCCCCTCACCCCACTCTCCTCTCATCCCCCTCTCTCCTCTCTCCCCTCTCTCCTCTCTTTTCTCCTCTCCTCCTCCCCCTTTTTCTCCCTCTCACCCCCTCTCTCTCTTCTTTCTCGCTCTCTCTCTCTTCCCCCTCCCTCTTTTTCGCTCTCACCCCCCCCCTCTCTTCTACTATTTCGTCCCTCTCGTCCCCCCCCCTCTTTTTTTGCTCTCCTCCCCCCTCTTTTTCGCTCACTTTTTCCCACCCCCCTCTTTTTTCGCTCTCCCCCTTCCTCTCTCTTCTCTCTCCTTCACATGGTCAACCTCCACTCCATTCTGCTGAAGCTCATTATCACCCCAGTTTTTAGAATCGCTGGGGCTTATGACAATTGTACTCCCAGTGATTGGTAAGGTGTCCCTTGCTTTACGGATACGAGATAACTTGAGAACACCACTTTAATGCTGCGAGATTGGTCATAGCTGGACACTGGTGGAGGATGAATCATAGCTTGGCCAGAGAGAATAGGCAGAGATGAGACTATTCTATCGCTGCTCCTAGCCGGCGTTTCCCAGCACCAGTCCAGGGATTGACAGATCTCTCCTATGTGTGTACATGGCAAGATAGCCATGAGTCAGCTAGTAGGGTGGTGAGAAGAGCTGACCATGGTCGGCACTAGACTTGGACCCCTTCCTCTGGTCCTAGGCTGACTTTTCAAACTATGTTTCCTTTGAAGCACAGAGCATTTCAGAGTAAAATGTATCTGACATGCAGCCAGGCCCTAATTCATCATCTGACAGGGTTGCTTTAGAAGTAGTTACCGTATATACTCGTGTATAAGCCGACCCGTGTATAAGCCGACCCCCCTACTTTTGACCCCAAAACCTGGGAAAACCTATTGACTCGTGTATAAGCCGAGGGTGGACCCCAGCACAGGTATACAGCCCCCAGCAGTGTGGTATACAGGCCTCCCCAGTGGTAGTATACAGCATCCCCCCCAGTGGAAGTATACAGCAGCCTCCCCAGTGGTAGTATACAGCATCCCCCCCAGTGGTATATACAGCATCCCTAAAGGTATAAACAGCAGGCCCCAGAGGCATATACAGCAGGCCCCAGAGGCATATACAGCAGGCCCCAGAGGCATATACAGCAGGCCCCAGGGCTATATACAGCAGGCCCCAGGGTATATACAGCAGGCCCCAGGGTATATACAGCAGGCCCCAGGGTATATACAGCAGGCCCCAGGTATATACAGCAGGCCCCAGGATATACAGCAGGCCCCAGGATATACAGCAGGCCCCAGAGTATATACAGCAGGCCCCAGAGGTATACAGCAGGCCCCAGAGTATACAGCAGGCCCCAGGAATATACAGCAGACCCCAGAGTAATATACAGCAGCCCCAGAGGTATACAGCAGGCCCCAGAGGTATACAGCAGGCCCCAGGGTATATACAGCAGACCCCAGGGTATATACAGCAGGCCCCAGAGTATATACAGCAGGCCCCAGAGGTATACAGCAGGCCCCAGGGGTATACAGCTGGCCCCAGGGGTATACAGCTGGCCCCAGGGGTATACAGCTGGCCCCAGGGTATACAGCAGGCCCCAGAGGTATACAGCAGGCCCCAGGGGTATACAGCTGGCCCCAGGGGTATACAGCAGGCCCCAGGGGTATACAGCAGGCCCCAGGGGTATACAGCAGGCCCCAGGGGTATACAGCAGGCCCCAGGGGTATACAGCTGGCCCCAGGGGTATACAGCTGGCCCCAGGGGTATACAGCAGGCCCCAGAGGTATACAGCAGGCCCCAGAGGTATACAGCTGGCCCCAGGGGTATACAGCTGGCCCCAGAGGTATACAGCTGGCCCCAGGGGTATACAGCTGGCCCCAGGGTATACAGCTGGCCCCAGGGGTATACAGCTGGCCCCAGGGGTATACAGCTGGCCCCAGGGGTATACAGCTGGCCCCAGGGGTATACAGCTGGCCCCAGGGGTATACAGCTGGCCCCAGGGGTATACAGCTGGCCCCAGGGGTATACAGCAGGCCCCAGAGGTATACAGCTGGCCCCAGGGGTATACAGCTGGCCCCAGGAGTATACAGCTGGCCCCAGGGGTATACAGCTGGCCCCAGGGGTATACAGCTGGCCCCAAGGTGTATACAGGCAGCCCCGCAGTGGCACTAGCCCCCCCATCATGGAAAGAGCCCCCCACACTGTGCAGATCCGCCCCCCCCCCCCGCTGCATTAACTTACCATCCAGCGTCTTCATCACCGCGGGCTGTCGCGTCCTTCCTCCCGCGCTGTCTTCCCGGTCTCATGTGACCCGGCGGTCGCTGTGGAATGACGTCAGCGCGCCGGGTCACGTGAGACCGGGATGACAGCGCGCAGGACCCGCGGCGACACTGGATGGTAAAGCATCGGGGGGGGGGGCTCTGCCAAGTGTGGGGGCTCTTTCCATGATGGGGGGGGCTAGTGCCACTGGGGGGCTGCCTGTATACACTGGGGGGGCTGTATGCACGGCTCCCCCTGCCGCTGTGATGGGCGGGGGAGCCGTGCATATCTAATGAGCGGCCCCACGTGACGGGCCGCTCAGTCATCAGCATCCCCCCGCCTCCTCCAGCCTCCCCAGCACCCGGACACAGCCCCCACACATATATTACCGTATTGACCCGTGTATAAGCCGAGGGGGTGACTTTTCAGCCCAATTTTTGGGCTGAAAAACTCGGCTTATACACGAGTATATACGGTAGTTCATTTGAGAAAAAAAAAAATGGACACAAAAGATACGACACAAGACCTCTAAGGCCGGCTTCACACTACGATTTAATCCGATCTGTGGCTGTCCGTTGTAAACCGGATAGCCCCAGACCGGATTTTGGCCACATAGTATCCTGTGGGGCCAGATGGAAGCCAGATGGCAGCACCCTGCCATCCGGTTTCCATGTGTCCGGGAGGAATCAGATTTTTCTCCTTGACACAAAATCGGAGCATGTAGTAACTTTGTGTCCGGGACAAAAATCTCCCCAAATCGGATTCTCCCAGATCCAGGTCAATCCGGCACTCCCTAAAGGTACCTTTACACGCGGCAACATTTCTAGGAATTTCACTGGCAACTCACTGGTTGCAGTGAAATCATGGACACATTGTTCCATTTGTACACAGCAACAAGATAGAACAATGTGTCCATGATTTCAGTGCAGGTTCATCCCTGACAGCCCCGGATCTGATATCGCGGTGGTGTGAAGCCACCCTAACTTGTATCTAAATCTTGGGTTAGTTAGTTGAACATGCAGAACACTAATAAAGTTAATGTTTTTCTCTGTCCTCCCCTATTTACTGTGATTGCCATCCCGATAGCCACTTCTACTCTAGCTCCCTGCTTTCCTAATGTTACCAGACCCTCATCTTATACATATTGTTACTGTAAACTACTTCAAATGATGCAGACCTCATAGGTCCTCTCTTCACTACCAACCCAACCTTTCTTATTTTCGTTCTACTCTTCATCTCTGACTTGAAGTTAAGCCTTCGTGCTCTTGTGGTATTTTGTGTGTCTTTTTTCCACCTTAGGGTGCTTTCACATCTGCGTTTTTCGTAATTCGCGGCAGATGCGGTGAAAAAACCGCATCTGCCGCGTTTACCGCATAACCGTTCCACTTGCGGCGCGGTTGCGGTTTTTTCTATGCAAAGTATAGGCATACTTGCGGCAAGTGCGGTTTTGCACTTGCGGCAGGTGCGGCCGCGAAAAAAACCGCAGTAAGCCGCGGTTTTTTTCGCGGCCGCACCTGCCGCAAGTTCAAAACCGCACTTGCCGCACCTGCCGCAAGTATGCCTATACTTTGCATAGAAAAAACCGCAACCGCGCCGCAAGTGGAACGGTTATGCGGTAAACGCGGCAGATGCGGTTTTTTTCACCGCATCTGCCGCGAATTACGAAAAACGCAGATGTGAAAGCACCCTTATTCTAAGATTCTCATGGGCAATGGGCACTCTGGCACTTTCGTTTGCATCTGGTTGCACCCAGTTGCTGCCTGATGCCGCCAAAACAGTTTTTTTTAACCAAGTCCAAAAAACAGAACATGTAGTGTTTTTTGGACTCGGTAAAAAAAAGCCTCCTGCTGCATCCAACATACTGATTCATTTTGACCGGATCATTTGTGATCTGGTAAAATTGGATATGGCATGCCTATTGACCATGCTCAGTAACGCCACACACACAAAGTTCTGGCCCCATACCGAACACCTGAATGTTGGGCAGTGACCCTGAACAGGGACTTAATGTGATTAAAGCATCATACTCAACTGTGCCGCTCATTAGCCTAATCTAATATTCACTGCATTGCTGCTGCTGAACAGCCAATCACAGACGCCCATTATCTTGACAGTGTCTGTGCCCTACCCTCTGTGCCAGCAACCAATTAAACGCAATGGGTGGGGCGCAACAACCAATAACAGACACTGTCACAGAGACTGGGCGGTACACAGCAGACCCAAAAGTGGCCGCAGCGGCGACACAGGTGAGTATAATTCTTTATCCCTTTCAACCCTAGGCAATTTTCAGTTTTCCAGTTTTCGTTTTTTGCTCCCCTGCTTCCAAGAGCTATTATTTCATCAATATAGACATATGAGGGCTTGTTTTTTGCAGGACGAGTTGTACTTTCAGATACAATCATTTATTTTACCTTACAGTGTACTGGAAAACGTGAAATAAATTCCAAGTGCAGTGAAATTGCAAAAAAAAAGTGCAATTACACGTTAGTTTTTTAGGTTTTTTATTCATCATGTTCATTATATGGTAAAATTGACATTTCAGTATGCTGCCTCGGGTCAGTTCGAGTTCATAGATACCAAATATGTATACTTTTACTGTTATCTAAGTGGTGAAAAATAAATTCTGAAGTTTTTCAAAGAAAAAGAATTGCACTTTGGCGCCATTTTCCACAACCCGTAGCGTTCTCATTTTTCAGCATCTGGGACTGTGTGACGGCTTACTCTTTGCGTCTTGAGCGGACATTTCTAATGATACCATTTTCAAGTAAATGCGATGTTTTTATCGCCCGCTATTGCATTTGATTGCAATGTTGTGGCAACAAAAAAAAAACAATTTTGGCGTTTGGATTTTTTTTTTCCATTACACAGTTTACCGACAACACCAAATATGTGCATTTCTAAAAATAATTTAAGTTTTATTTTCAATGGGGTGATTTGAACTTTTAGTTTTTTTTATTTTCATATTTGTAAAGAAAAAATGATTTTCTTTATTTTACTTGGCCCACCAGGGACCTTAGTGCTGCACTGTGCGATCGCTTTTCCTCTGTACATCTGCAGCACATCTGTACCAAGGAAAAATCTGCACTTTCTTCTGGTGACCTCACTGGGACATTGCCAGCTATAAGTGATTTCAGACAGCTGCTGGGGTCATCATTGGACCTCAGGCTATCAGGGCAACAGATAGAGGTCCCGTAATCACATTACAGGACCTCCGATCACGGCGTGGAATGGTGCTATCCTCACCTCGGGGTTTTGGATTGCACTGTCAGTGACTGAGCGTGATCCAAAGGGTTAACACCGCTGATCCGAACAATGGTGTTAGCTACATATCTCAGCTGATGTTATCAGTTGGGGTGAGAATGCGAGCTTATTGTGTGAGCTCTAATTGGGAGCAGGACGTGGCCAAGGACGTATATTTATGTCCTTGGTCATGAGTGAGTTAATCACGTTAAGTCCCTGTTTGGGATCCATGTTGAATACTCAGGTGTTTGGTACCGACACAAAACAGGCAAACTGATCTGGACAATACCGGATGGTGCTGGATGAAACCGTATCCGTTTTAAGGGCAAAAATCGTATCCGGTCAGATAAGGTATTCTCCTGATCTGGTCGAATACCAAAACAATGCACATGTGAAGGTGCCCTTACCATATCACACAGTTTCTTGGTGAAACGCATAGAAATTTGGGTTAAAGCTATTCTACTTTACACAATAGGATACAAGCACCATGATGTCTTTCTCCATATTCAGATTTTTCGATCTATGGTGCAGAATCACAGTAATCCCTTCACACCTAGCTGTACCCTATTTTACCAACATATTCAAAGAGAAACAATTTGTAGTACTAAGATTGGAAAGTGCAGCATAAAATCCAAACATACCTGCCTTGTTCTACACAGCCCTTAATAACACAGCAATTCTTTTCAGTAGGTATATTTGGCAGAAGTATCCACGTCATAGCTCTGATTATATCCATTGTGGTCTGCTTGTTAATCATGGTGCTCTTCATCTTCATCACCTGCTTGTACAAGTAAGTTGAA
The DNA here is from genome assembly GCA_033576535.1 of Allobates femoralis. Taxonomy (NCBI): domain Eukaryota; kingdom Metazoa; phylum Chordata; class Amphibia; order Anura; family Aromobatidae; genus Allobates; species Allobates femoralis. The sequence continues at coordinate 156,923,321 of JARQOC010000006.1, forward strand.
TTCTATGAACACAAGTCTCAAACTCTCCAAACGTTTCCACCATCTATTCATATAATTTCAGTTTTACATTAGAATTGTTTTGTTCTTGTAGACACAAACTGGCAACCCAGAGAATGCTGTATAATAGAGATCTGGATCAAGACGAGGCCTTTATACCTGCTGGAGAGTCATTAAAGGCTCTCATTGACCTGTCACAAAGTTCAGGCAGTGGATCCGGTCTTCCCCTTTTGGTAAGTCTGAATGTTCATCGTCTGATAGAAGGAAAGTATTGATGCACTTTCTATAACTATATTCACCAACTACTGACAATTCCAAGTAGTTTGAGGCTCAAGCTTTGCTGTAATCTGGTGTTCTGTACATTGCCATATTACAGGGGTGTACTCCCAGTGAAGGTTTGTGAAGCCTTATCATAATGTGTATGGATCTCATCTGTTCAGTTTTGGGTTGTATATCATTGCATAACCAGCTTGTAGATATTAACGCAGCTTAGCAGACAGACACAAAGTGTAAAAACTTCTCGTTTGGTCCTACAGGTCCAGAGAACAATTGCCAAGCAAATCCAGATGGTGAGACAGATAGGAAAGGGACGATATGGTGAGGTCTGGATGGGAAAGTGGAGAGGAGAAAAAGTGGCTGTGAAAGTGTTCTTCACTGCCGAGGAAGCCAGCTGGTTCAGAGAGACTGAAATCTATCAAACTGTGTTGATGCGGCATGAGAATATATTGGGTAAGTAAAGTCTTAGCATTGTTAAGTAAGATCATGTAGAATCTGTGTGTTTATGCAAGAGAGTTGCACAAATGTATGTCTTGCAAACTACATTTTCTCTGTGGAAATTGGAAACCACCAGGTTGCATTTGATATGTGTCTCTTGTATCCATCAGCTTTTACCAAATGGCTGTCTCTTGAACAGAAAATTAAAGTTACAGTAATGAATCCCTAAGCTGGGTGCTGCCCACCCCTGGAAACTTACTTACCTGCTAATACTTTGCCATCTATAGCGCTGCAGTTGAAAGATTTGAGCAGGACATGCTCTGTAGTGTCACTCCTGGGGGTTTGAGCTACCTGAATAGCAGTGTGTCAATCATCTTATCTTCAAATATAAAGGGGGGGGGGGGGGACAAGAGGCGCAATAGTGCCCTATCACTAGTGACACTAGTATGTATACGGTGGTGCTGTGTGGCCGCTCACCTGATCCAGTTGTGGTCCCCACAACTGGTTTAACTGCGTTTAGGAATCCATGTTCCAAGCTGCTGCAGGACCTCCACCTACCACTGGATCGTGGTATGTTCCAAGAGAAATGATGGGAGTAATGGTGTGTCACGGTCCGCGCTGCTTCTGGATTAGAAACTCACCAAAGAGCCCAGCAAACTTTTATCCTCTTTATTCCTTAATCCAACGCGTTTCAACGCCACAACCCGGCGTCTTCCTCAGGGATATCATCTTATCTTGCAACTTACAGGGTTCTTCCAGCCTTCTTGTCCTAAGGAGCAGACATCTATCTTAAATTTGTGACACACTCTCCCATCAGTTGTAGTTGGGCGAGCACTGAACACTTAAAGGAAAACTGTCAGGTCAAAAATCCATATGCAACTGCTATCATTTTCTTATTACTTTCTGTAAACTCTCCCTATTGATTTATTTCTTTTATTTACATTCCCCTCCTATCTTCTGTAAACTTCAAATAAAGAGATTAATTTCATCTGTCAATCACAGTGAATGATCCACTTAGTTCTCTGCTGTCCACTCCCCATAGGTTGAATATCCATATCACATCACAGCACAGGAGATCAGTGAACTCTTCACTAAGAGGCAGCAAAGATGCTCTGTACTCTGGCTTCTATTCAACAGCATCTAGACTTTAAGATGTTCACACTAAATGTGTCCGACCGCCTGCCTAAAAAGACAGGCATGGCTGGGTCATTGGCCAGCAAGAGTCCAAAGTATATTCATCTGCCTAATTATAGGGAATATTCTTTCTAAATCGCGTATCTCAGAATTTTACATGGAAGCCCCAATATAAGCGCTCAGTGTAGAGCTCAGGGTAAATGTGTTGTAGTGTTGATCTTTGGGAGGCTCAATAAACAATTCTTCTTTATGCAGTTCGTCGTGCTGTATAAGTGATTAGACTGAGCTATTCTTCGGTTTAGCGCAATTACCGGGATACAAAATGAATGTTTCTTATGTTTGACTCCTATCACACACTAAAAAACATCTGATTCTTTATTTTAACATTTTTTTTTTACAACGTTTTTTGCATCCCCCCTTATCTTGAGGGCTTATAATTTTTCTGTATTCCTATCGACAGTCTCATGAGGGCTTGTTTTTTTTACAGGATGATTTTACATTTTTTTTGAGCACATAATATTTTTGATCACTTTCTATTCTGATTTAATGGCTGCAGATTGAACAAAAACCAACAAGTGAGATTTTTTTTTATGCCGTTCATCATGTGGTAAAATATCTCAAGTCAGCGTTAGTCTTCGATTTAGCATGATTAACTTTCAACTCTACTCCGTTCCCCTGCTCCTCCTCCCTCTCCTCTCATCTGTGCCAATGACTTTGCCTCTTTCTTCAAACAGAAGATCGATAACATCAGAAAAAGCTTTGACCTACTGTCCCCTTGGCCCTTTCCCGTTGCCAGCCAGCCGTCTCCATCCAAAGGAAGCTTTTTGACTGAAGACCAACTCTCCTCCCTTCTGTCAAGATCACACCTTGCCACCTGTGCCCTCGACCCACTCCCCTCCCACCTCATCCAGACCTCGCCATAGTCCTCTTTCCAACCCTAACCCATCTCTTCAATTTATAACTCACTACCGGTGTCTTCCCCTCATGCTTCAAACATGCCTTGATCAAACCCATCCTCAAAAAGCCCTCCCTCGACCCATCATATGTTTCAAACTATCGCCCCGTATCTCTTCTCAAAACTACTAGAACAACATGTCCATCTTGAACTGTCCTCCCACCTCTCCTCCTGCTCCCTCTTTGACAGCCTATTATCCGGCTTCCGATCTCATCACTCCACCGAAACAGCCCTAACCAAAGTCGCCATCAACCTACTAACCGCCAAGAGCAAGCAACACTACTCCGTCCTCCTCCTCCTTAACCTATTTTCTGCCTTCAACACTGTAGACCATTCCCTCCTGTTACAGATTCTGGAATCTCTTGGTATCACCGACCTAGCCCTCTCCTGCATCTCCTGATACCTAACGGACTGGACTTTCAGCATCACCCACTCCCACACCTTCTCTTCACCCTACCCCCTATCTGTTTGTGTCCCCCAAGGCTCCGTTCGTGGACCCCTGCTTTTCTCCATCTACACCCTCGACTTCGGACAACTCATTGAGTCCCACAGCCTTCAGTATCACCTCTACGACGACGACCACCCAGATCTATTTGTCTGGATCTGACATCACCTCCTTACTATCCAAAATTTCACAATGCCATTTTATCCTCCTTCTGTGCTCGCTGTCTAAAACTGAACATGGACAAAACTGAGTTCATCATATTCCCTCCCCCAAGTCGCTCTCCCCTATGAGCAGCCACTAATAGTGATGGATAGGTCTGGTACCTCTCCCCAGTCTCCTACGCTAGGTGCCTCGGAGTAATCCTCGACTCTTCCCTCTACTTCAAGCCTCACCCCCAAGCCCTTGCCACATCCTGCCGGCTCCAGCTCAAAAATATTTCCTGGATCCCCGCTTTCCTTGACCATGACACTGCAAAAACACTTGTTCATGCCCTCATCTCCCGCCTGGACTGCTGTAACCTTCTGCTCACTGCTAGCTCCTTTGCACCACTGCAGTCTATTCTAAACTCCGCTTCCTGACTAATCCACCCATCTCTCCGCTATTCCCCAGTCTATCCCCCTCTGCCAAGCCCTTAACTGGCTCCCCATCTCTCAGAGGCACAGGTTTAAAACCCTAACCATGACATAGAAAGCCATCCACAACCTGTCCCCTCCATCCATCGCTGACATGGTCTTCCGATACCTACTTTCTTGCAACCTGCGATCCTCTCAAGAGCTCCTTCTATACACACCTCTTACCTCTTCTTCTCACAACCGCATACAAGACTTCTCCTGTGCATCTGCTAAACTCTGGAACGCTCTGCCCCAACATATCAGACTCTCGCCTATCCTGTAAACCTTCAAAAGAAACCTGAAGACTCGCCTCTTCCGACAAGCCTACAGCCCACAATGAGAGTTGATTCACTGCACAATCTGCTCTACCCTCTTCTACTGTATCCTCATCCATCCCTCAGACTGTGAGCCCTCGCGACAGGGTCCTTTCCCCTCCTGTACCTGTGACTTGATTGTCAATACATACTGTACTTGTCTTTATTTGCCCTTTACACTTGTAAAGTGCCATGGAATTTAATGGAGCTATATAAACAAATAATAATAATTGCAGCACTGCCACATTTGTATGTTGTTGTTTTTTATGTTTTGCCACTTTTACTCAATAAAAACTATCCTATTAAAAACAGCATAGTTTTTGCATCTCTGTATTCTGAGAGCTGTAGCTTTTTTATTTTTCCAAGTAAGAAAGATAGGCACCGGGCACCAACAGGTATATCTATGGAGGTATACAGCTACCTTGGTGTCCTCCAGCTGGCAGGTGTTGCTTGCTTCAGTGAGAAAATGATAATCCACCCACAAGTAGAAAAAGAAAAGCGGCACTCACCCTTTTAGATGCCAAGAAATCCTTTATTTCATCATGGACCCATTGAAGCGGCAAGTACTGTGAATCCGCCGACCCCCACTCCCTCTCCCTGCTGAAATGTCTACGCTAACACAAAGCGAGATGAAATAAAGGATTTCTTGGCATCTAAAAGGGTAAGTGCTGCTTTTCTTTTTCTACTTGTGGATGGATTTTTAATTTTTCCTCTGATGGAGCTGTGTGGTGGCTTGTTTTTTTTTTTTTTTGCAGTGCAAGATGATGTTTTGTATCATTTTTGTCTACATTCATCTTTTTGATCGTGTTTAAGTACTGTTGAAAAGGCATCGTTTTTTTGCAACATTTTAATTTTGTTTTTTTGCGATTAAATAGTGTTATTTTCATCTATACCAAATGTGTACTTAAATTATTTTTACCTATATTTATTGGTATTTTATTTTTTGGAATGGATTCTTGCAATTTTTTTCTTAACTTTTTTATATTCTGTTCCTCTATGGAACTTTAACTTTTATTCTTCTAATCACTGGTCTCATACATTGCAGTATAAATGTATTACAGTACATGACACCTGTCGGATTACTCTGACAGAATTCCTGTTACCATACCTGGCACACCATGAAATCATAGTTATCATGGCATAGAGAAGACAAACAATCGTCCCCCTGTAATTTCCTCATCTGAGTGCCGAATAGGTGAGAGAGGGAGCCCACTCCCTCTCACAACTATCTAAATGCAGTGATCACTAGCAATGGCGGTATCTGGAGGGCTAACTGGCCAAGGGCAACCGACCCTGGGTTTTAATCGGATGTAAGCTAAGCTGAACTCCAGGGATGGTCATGTTGATATTTCAGCACCCCCTGCTGCTCACTTGCTGACTGACTTGCTGACTGACTGATTGACCAATCACAGTGATCAGAGATGGAGGATAGCTGTAATCAGTCCCCACATCTCTTCCTGTATCAGTCAGCTGTTAGTGATTGCTGTCGGCATGGAGCGGTTCTATTTAAATACTTATTTCATCAACCACTCATTTTATAAATCACAGGTTATTTTTCGGACGAAGTACCTTTATGTCCGCGCTGCTGTCAGAAAACATATACCACCGACACGGGACCTCTAGGTATTAGTGATGATTTATTGCCTTATTTCCAACGCGTTTCGCATTTCAGGTTATTCCCTGAGGAAGGAGCTCGGCAAGTGGCTCTGAAACGCGTTGGAAATAAGGCAATAAATCATCACTAATACCTAGACTTCCCGTGTCGGTGGTATATGTTTTCTGACAGCAGCGCGGACATAAAGGTACTTCGTCCGAAAAATAACCTGTGATTTGAGCACCGCATCTTGTGGAAGTACGGTCCCTGCAGCAGCTGTTTTTTTTCCTGAGCGATTACGCTGGTTGTGTGCCACACAACCATATCAGGTGAGCAATACCAGTATTGACAACTTATATCTGTCTATCAAGGATAAGACCCTATTTTTGCGCATTCTCAACCCTTTAGACTCATTTTATAAAGGCATCCTCACTAATGCCAGGACACACAGGGGGCACTGTTGTAGCAGAGATACTGACAGTAAGGGCTCGCTCACGGCACCATATACATGAGACGAGTCCTATTGATGTTTTTGTGGACAGCACTCTGACTAATGTTGTTCAGTTGAGCAGAGCTGATGTCCATTTTTGTTTAGTGACAGAATCGGTCTGTTGGAAAAAATTGCAGTACGCTGCTATTCGCTGCACAAATAAGATGTCACTCACTTATAATAAATAACTGCAATCAGTTGCTTCCTATAACCATCAATAAGCTTCTTACACCTCTCGGCTGGACTTTTGGGCTCATCTTTTGCAAACTGCTCCAGATCTCTCCTATATTAAGGCTCATTCTTCCAAGAGCAATTTTAAGATCTCTACACAGTTGTCCGTATTCATTTGTGGACACATCAGAAATCTGGAGCTTCTGAAGTATGTTTGGGATCATAGTCCTGCTGGAAGACCCATGACCTAGGAAGCAAACCCAGCTTTCTGACACTGGACACTACATTGCGACCCAAAATCATTTGGTAATCTTCAGATTTCATGATTCCTTGCACACAGTCAAGGCACCCAGTTCCAAAGGCAGCAATACAGCCCCAAAACATCTTTTTTTTTTTTTTCCTTGTTCCTGACCCCGCCGTGTTGCTTCGCTGTGGTACAGTGAAGATGTGGGACCTTCACTCATCTGGTGTTCACTGTGCTGCTTGCATCAGGCACAGCATCGGATCCGGTATCCGTTCTATGCGCTTCTCTGGGGTGAGTCTCAGGGGACTCGGTCTCCCAGGTGTGTTCTTCTCTGCCCTGTCTCCTTTTCCTCAGATCCTGGCTTGGCCTGGAACTGTACAGTGGACCATGGGGTGAGCCTAACGCAGCTCTTTTACACCCAGGTCTTTCTTCCTCAGTGCTGCCCTGCACTGAACTAACTGCCACTTCCTCTCCACTCCAGAATATATAGGGAAGCAGCTTTAGCTCCCCCTTCTAGCCTGGAGGCACTAGTGTAGTGTTGTGGGTTGTGTGGGGAGTTAACCCTTTGTGGTGGTGTTACTATGGCACATGAACCCTGGGGTGCCACATATGGCATCCAATGTGAGAACACTTTGGGGACTTTGGTGAAACTGTTGTATTTGCTTTTTCATCTTTTATTGTTTTGTTTTACACACAACGGAAATAAATGTGTATGACAACAGATATAACTGCAATAATTTCTATAATGACTGTATATCTATATATCTATCACACATATGTGACATGGGAAGGAAAGAAGTTAAAGCTTTAAGGTAAAATACATAATATTTGGGCTAATATTTAAAGCTGATTTGTTAAAATAGTATTCTGCCGTCAACCAAGACAAACAAGTATGGTATGTGTTATGGCATTAAATTATCTCTAATGTTGTTTGTTTTTTCCTCAGGTTTCATAGCTGCTGATATTAAAGGGACTGGATCATGGACACAAATGTATTTGATAACTGAATATCACGAAAATGGGTCTTTATATGATTTTCTCAAGTGTGCCACCCTGGATACAAGATCTCTTCTTAAATTGGCCTACTCTGCCGCCTGTGGCCTCTGCCACCTGCATACTGAAATTTATGGCACTCAGGGAAAGCCGGCCATCGCACACCGAGACCTGAAGAGCAAAAACATCCTGATCAAGGAAAACTGGACATGTTGTATTGCTGACCTGGGACTGGCAGTCAAATTTAACAGGTGAATTACAGCTGCTGCAATGGGCAAACCTCTATATTATAGCGATAAAAGGGTTGTAAGGGGGTTCTTCATCAGCTGCAGTACACAGTCCTGGCCAAATGTTTTGTGACTGACACAAGTTTTAGTCTTCACATTCTTCAGTGTCTTTTGATATTTTAGTCAGATTCTTCTATGGTTACTGAAGTACAATTTTAAACATTTCATAAGTTTTTATACTTTTAATTATGCATATATCAAATTTACATGAAAACTCCCTATTTATTGTGTTGACCCTTTTTCTTGAAGACTTCTGCAATTCAACCTGGCAGCTAGATATCAGATGCTGGGCCAAATCCTGACTGATTATAACAATTCTTGTCTAATCTGTGTTTGAAGTTTATCACAACTTACATATGTTGGTTTTATGGCGACCTGAGGAGTTTCCTAGGCCCGAACCTATGAGTGTAATGTTATGTTAATTCAGTCTATTAGTTATCACATGTGTCATGCAATATGATTTCCAACATGCTGGAAAAAGCCTTGCTCACACCACATTACTCCTGGGTGGTTGGAAGAAGTTACACTTAATATTTAGATTCTATTTTTTATTCTTAGGATTGTTCCCCCTCCTTGGATGAATACATGATCTGGGACTCATGGTAGTGATCACCTTTTCTTCCCCAGATAGGCATTCTTCTAAATGTATAAAACAGTCTTAAGGACTGTCCTCTGCAGTCCAATCTCTAAACCTCCGGTAGAATGTCGGTCTGTCTCTGATAATTTTCCTGGAGAGAAGTGATTTCGTTGCTGACACTATGCAAGTCTCCAAAAATGTTTGCCTGACTCAGATGCAGTGACACCTACTGCCATTTCTGAGCAAGCTCTGCACTGATGTTAAATAAATCCAGTAGCTGTAACATCTGTAGAAGAAGGACCTGGCACTTGCTGGACCTTCTTAGATGCACTGAAGCCATCTTTATAGCATTTGAACCTATCCCTTTAAAATTCTTAATGATCTCATAAATCGTTCAGGGGCAATTTTACAAGCAGCAATGTCCTTCCCTGTTAAACCCTTCTGAGGGTAAGCAATGATGACTTTTTGTGTTTCCTTGGAAGTAACCGTGGTGAACAGAAGACAAATGATTTGAAGAACCAAATACCCTTTAAGGCAGCCTGTCTGCTGTTATCACTTTAGAGACCATTCCATAGTTACAGGTGTTACATTCACACAGCTTAAAATGTATATATAAATTATAAGGAAAAAGACTACATTTATTTTGGGGTTAGAAATAGATATGTCCTAATCTTAATTTTCAAATATTTCGTGAAAATGAAGTTTCTATTTAAATAGCAGTGAGTTTATTTCTTTTTTACGGTTGTTACCAAAAATGGACCCGGAGTCTTGTACAGAGTAAGGAAAGCTCCAAACTCTGATCTGGACAATAATTACTGGTGTGTTGTTTTTTTTTTACTGATTGTAGTTAAAGAGGACCTGTCATCCCAGTGGTGCTATGCTAACTGAATGCAGCACTGAATGCAACGTGTCTGCTGCATTCAAGGAAGGGGTCCCCCATGTCTCTAGTCCCCCTGTAAGCTCTTAAAAAGACTTTAAAAAGTGTACAGATAACAAGTCCGGAGAGACTTAATCAGTAATGAGTCATCGCTGTTGCTGGTGTCCTCCCTGCCTCCAGTCCTCAGCGATGACACATACAGGAGGCGGAACAAGAGAGAGCTGGAGGCGGGAAGGACACCAGCAAGAGCGATGACACATACAGGAGGCTGAACAAGAGAGGGCTGGAGGCGGGGAGGACACCAGCAACAGTGATGACAAATACAGGAGGCTGAACAAGAGAGGGCTGGAGGCAGGGAGGACACCAGCAACAGCGATGACACATACAGGAGGCTGAACAAGAAAAGGCTGAAGACGGGGAGGACACCAGCAACAGCGATAACACATACAGTAGGCTAATCAAGAGAGGGATGGAGGCAGGGAGGACACCAGCAACAGTGATGACAAATACAGGAGGCTGAACAAGAGAGGGATGGAGGCAGGGAGGACACCAGCAAGAGCGATGACTCATTACTGAGAAAGTCCCTCTGGACTCGTTATCGGTACACTTTATAAAGTGTTAACAGCCTACAGGGGGGCTAGATCCATGGGGGACCCCCTTCCCTGAATGCAGCAGACACGCTGCATTCAGGGCTGCATTCCTCTTTAAGATCCCATACTATAATATTAAATATTTATTATTATTTCATAATGCATTTTTTTTTTTTTTATAAAAACATAATAGGATGGATGTAACAAGATAATGTTATGGGTTTTACATAGTCTAAATGTTTGTTTCCTGAAGCTTCTAAAACTAATACCTTCTATTATAGACACATTTAAGCCGCTGAAAGACCTTTTAAAATATTTAGGAGTGGGGAAAAAATGAATTCAACACATTTTACTAAATAAAAGGTTTATTATATATGTGTATCTTAAGTATTCATATTTTGAGATGAACAGAACCATTGAAGATCGAGTTCTGGATGTTTAGCTGCACTTCACATAAAGTTCTGTTCTGGACCCATTATATATAAATATATATATATATACTAGCTGTGAGCCCGATGCAAATGCATCGGGATTCTAGAACGTGCATTAATTTGATTATAGTAGTTATAGCTGTTAGCCTGATACAAATGCATCGGGTGTCTAGAATATGTTTATTGTTTTTTTAAAGATTTTTAAATAATAATCGCATCATCAATAGCAATAATATTAGCAATAGCATTATTATTAGCAGTAATAGCAGTATTAATAGCATTATTAGCAGTATTATGAGCATTAATAACAGTATTAATAGCATTAATAGCAGTATTAATAGCATTAAGAGCAGTATTAATAGGAGTAATAGCATTATGAATAGCATTAATAGCATTAGTATGTGCATTAATAGCATTAATAATAGCATTAATAGCATAAATGATAGCATTAATAGCATAAATAATAGCATTAATAGCAATATTATTTGCATTAATAGCATCATTATTACAATTAATAGCATAATTATTAGCATTAACAGCATTATTAGCATTAATAGCATTATTAATAGCAATAATAGTACTAATAATAGTATTATTATTGGTATTAATAGCATTATTACCATAAATAGCATTAATAATAGCGTTAATAGCATTATTATGAGGAGTAATAGCATTATTAGCATTAATAACATTATTAATAGCATTAATAGAATTAAAAATAGCATAGCATTATTAATAGCATTAATAGCATGATTATTAGCCTTAATAGCATTAATAACAATATTAATAGCATCATTAATAGCATAAATAATAGAATTAATAGCATAAATAATCGCATTAATAGCATTAGTATTAGCATAAAGAGCATTAATAGCAATATTATTAGCATTAATAGCATTTTGAATAGCATAAATAGCATGATTATTAGCCTTAATAGCATTATTAATAGCATTAATAGGATTATTATTAGCATTATTGGCATTAATATTGGCATTAATAGCATAATTATTAGCATTAATAGCATTATTATTAGCAGTAATAGCATTATTAATAGCATTAATAATAGAATTAATAGCATTAATATTAGCATTAATAACATTAATAGCATTATTAATAGCATGAATAGCATGATTATTAGCCTTAATAACATTAATATTAGCATTATTAATAGCATTATTAATAATGTTATATTACCATTAATAGCATAATTATTAGCATTCATAGCATTAATATTAGCATTAATAGCATTAATAACAATATTAACATTAATAGCATTATTAATAGCATAAATAATAGAATTAATAGCATAAATAATCGCATTAATAGCATTAGTATTAGCATAAAGAGCATTAATAGCAATATTATTAGCATTAATAGCATTTTGAATAGCATAAATAGCATGATTAGCCTTAATAACATTATTAATAGCATTAATAGGATTATTATTAGCATTATTAGCATTAATAGCATAATTATTAGCATTAATAGCATTATTATTAGCAGTAATAGCATTATTATTATTAGCATTAATAGCATTATTAATAGCATTAATAATAGAATTAATAGCATTAATATTAGCATTAATAACATTAATAGCATTATTAATAGCATGAATAGCATGATTATTAGCCTTAATAGCATTAATAATAGCATTATTAGCATTATTATTAGCATTATTAGCATTAATATTACCATTAATAGCATAATTATTAGCATTAATAGCATTAATATTAGCATTAATAACAATATTAATAACATTAATAGCATTATTAATAGCATTAATAGCATAAATAATAGAATTAATAGCATAAATAATCGCATTAATAGCATTAGTATTAGCATAAAGAGCATTAATAGCAATATTATTAGCATTAATAGCATTTTGAATAGCATAAATAGCATGATTATTAGCCTTAATAGCATTAATAGCATTAATAGGATTATTATTAGCATTATTAGCATTAATATTAGCATTAATAGCATAATTATTAGTATTAATAGCATTATTATTAGCAGTAATAGCATTATTATTAGCATTAATAGCATTATTAATAGCATTAATAATAGAATTAATAGCATGATTATTAGCCTTAATAGTATTAATAATATCATTAATAGCATTATTATTAGCATTATTAGCATTAATATTAGCATTAATAGCATAATGAGTAGCATTTATAGAATTATTATTAGCAGTAATAGCATTAATATTAGCATTAATAGCATAATTAATAGCATTAATAGCATAACCGTTACACTTGCGGCGCGGTTGCTGTAATCCCCATAGAAAGTATAGGGGGACTTGCGGCAGGTGCGGCAAATGCGGTTTTGCACTTGCGGCAGGTGCGGCCGCGAAAAAAAACGCGGCTGACTGCAGTTTTTTTCGCGACCGCACTTGCCGCAAGTGCAAAACCGCACCTGCCGCAAGTCCCCCTATACTTTCTATGGGGATTACCGCAACCGCGCCGCAAGTGTAACCGCATCTGCCGCGTTTGCCGCCTAACCGTTACACTTGCGGCGCGGTTGCGGTAATCCCCATAGAAAGTATAGGGGGACTTGCGGCAGGTGCGGCGGCTCAGGCAGCGACTCGCAATGGTCTCGCGGCCATTGCTCGCGCTACATGAGCGGTAAATCGCTAACTTGGCCAGCGACTCTCAATGGATCCCCATAGAAAGTATAGGGGGACTTGCGGCAGGTGCGGCGGCTGAGGTAGCGACTCGCAATGGCCTCGCGGCCATTGCTCGCGCTACATGAGCGGTAAATCGCTAACTTTGTGGCCGAGTCTCTGGTTCGATTTTCGGCCAGCGACTCGCAATGGCCGCTTCGCGGCCATTGCTCGCACGTGGTGACGTCACAGAGTGACAAAGCCACGGTCTTTTTCGGGGTCCGACACGGAAGTGCCTACGGCAATTATATAGTAGATATATATATATTTTTTTTTTTAATTTGAAGCTCTATCCATGGCACTGACAAATGTGACTGGAATTGTACCAAAGGAGTGCACAAGGCAAGGATTCTTGTGGACCCCTCCCTGAGGAGAGGGTCCCCAATAAACCAACCCTTCCCTCATAGCCAGAAAGCTACAGTGAGGGTCAGGGACCTTCAGTGCTCTCCTTAGCTGAAGCTTGGGTGATCATTATCGTTGCTCTCTGCGTCCAACCAGTCATCTTACCCAGTGGAGCATTGAGTTCGGCACGCTGTCCGGTTCTCAACAGAAGCTTATCGTACCTCCAACAAAGTTGTTGGTTTCTCAGCCCGAAGCTGACCAGACCTCCGGGGTTATAGAAATTTCCCTTCCTAGCCCAAAGGCCAGGATAGGGAGGGTGTGCTCAGAACATAGGCAGAGGTACAGCGTGCTACAGAGGCCAAGACTTTCTAGAGTGCCAACTCTAAGTTCAGACTCCCACCAGAGTGACCAGTCCTGGGGCACATTGCATCATAGCCCTCACACATACCCAATTTAATGGCCTCAATCCTGGTAGGGCCATGTTTTCCCCTTGATGGATATATTGGCCCCCTAGAGTACTAACAAGTGCAACCTTCCAGTGTGTATTTTGTATCAATGTACTAGGACAGCCCCTCTCTTAAGGCTGCCTTTTCAAAAGATACTACACTTGATCTTAGCCATAAGGCTGAAAATCAATACCTTTACTTGACCAGAACCTCATTGGAAGTCACTGATTGGGCAGTTCTACTCTCCGTTCACATAATGCCAGCCATACACAAAAACCCTTCCTGGGAAGGGAGGGCAGGGTTTTGTAATTTTTTTTTTTTCTGGTACACACTACATCCAATAACGCTGATTTTACCCTTAGGGTGAGCCGATCACACACTGCAAACGAATTGCACTAGGCCACGCACCGAGTGTACCCCATGTTGGGAAACCTGGCGATGTTGCTCAGGTGATCTGCCTGCATCGTCCTGTTTGACACCGCAACTGCGATGTTGCCGGCAACTTCCCCATAGACTCCCATGTTATGGATCGCTGCCCGGGTAGAGTTTAACCCTTGCATCGATAGTTGCCGGCGATAGCTCTGCGTGTGACATCACAATAGCATCCATGGCACGCACCAAAAAAGTGCGCGCTCCCATGAGTTGCCGACGATATCGTCCAGTGTGACGGTACCTTTATTGCTTAGATAAGATTGTAACACCGTGAGTGTATGTGCTCACCTGGTTCGGTTGTGATAACCCACAACCAGTATGCTCGCCTGTACAGCTGCTGCTGGATCCACACTTACACGTGCACAGTGGTGGTGTATCCAGAAATCCAAAGGGAGTAGTGCTTATATGATCCGCGCTGCATCAGGATGAAGGAAGACAAGGCTTCTTCAATGTTGCTCCTTTATTCCCTACACGTTTTGGTGACGTCCCTGAGGAAGGTGCAGGGATTGCACCGAAATGTGTAGGGGAATAAAGGAGCAACATTAAAGAAGCCTTGTCTTCCTTCATCCTGATGCAGTGCGGATCATATAAGCACTACTCTCTTTGGATCTGTTGATGTTAATGGCCACTTTCCTTCCATAGTTATCATGCCTCAGTGCTGTTTTGCTGTTTTAACATTGTTATAACTATCATGTAAAGAATTTGTTCAAATTTCACAAAGCAAACATAATTTTCATCATCATTAAAAACAGTCTTGCATTTTCCTACATATTTTAAAAACATAATTTTAACATTGTTCTCTTCATCAACTCCGCTCTGGCAGATTCCTAAGTAAAGATCCTGTTTCTCGGCTTCTCTTGATGTAGGCTTCTTGTTATCACTGAGAACGTCTACTAAAACAAACACTCCTGAGCTAATTTCTGATTTTTTTTATTTTATCCAGCATGTTGGGCCTAATATCTGAAAAATGATATGTTGTACATGTAGGCAAATACTCTTCAAAATCTCGAGGAACCGTACCTCACTGTATTTAAAACATTTTTTGCTTGTACAGGCAATTTTTACGCCCCTGCAAATATGGTTATCCGTGTCATGGAGTGTGGGAGTACCCAGAGGAAACCCATGCAAACACGGGGAGAACATACATAGGCTGCCTTCACACTTGCGGACACCTCCACAGCATCTTGGGCACGGCGACCGCATGCTGAGAGCAGACACCGCGCGTCCCTATGTTTTACATGGGGACGCATGGTGATGCGCTCGGCTGGTGATTGACGTGCGCTCTGATAGACTTCCGTGTGTGATTTGTACACATGCGGATGCTTGCGTTCAAATTACACATTCTCGTCTGCACCCTGAACACGACTTGACAGAAACATGGTCAATGCTGATGCGTTTGTTTTTTTTTCTCAATATAAATGAAATTTTATTACATATGCAAAATAAAACCTACACTCTTTTAGATGATATATTGGTGAGAAAAAAAAAAAAAAGATGATTTTTGAAAAGCGGAGAGGCCAAAACAAGATGACAAGGCATTGCGGCCCTTTTAGGTCTGATCATTGAGAGGTTAAAAAAAATTGATTCTTGAGCGGCTGACATGTGAATGATAATTTTTGGTATAATATACTATATAAGATCTCTAAAAAGCTGTTTCAGTATTTCCTTATAATCCAACTAAATTCTCTGTTATGTCTGTGAAAGGAATTTAGATGCAGAAAAGACACCCTGTGTAATCCTAAGAAATCCTTACGCTTCTTTTCCTTTCAGTGACACACATGAAGTCGATATTCCCCTGAACACTCGCGTTGGCACAAAGCGGTATATGGCACCTGAGGTCCTGGATGAAAGTTTGAATAAAAACCATTTCCAAGCGTATATTATGGCCGACATCTACAGTTTTAGCTTAATCGTATGGGAAATGACCCGTCGCTGCATCACAGGAGGTAAGTTATCTTTTAAACTGCTGAGTAACCCCTTCACGACCTGTGATGCGAGCTCACTTGCTGAGCTCTTCTCATTTCCTGCACTTGTCAATTGTTTTGATCAGCGATCCGCCCGCCGTGGTTAACCTCTTAGATTGCACTGCCAAACACTGACATCGCAATCTAGCACGGCACAGACTGTGTTATTCTCTGCCGGCTTTGGTCACCCTGTGACGCAAAGACGGGGTGTCGAAGCATTGCCATGACAGTGTAATGTCCTTTGAGGACCCTGGATGCTGTTATGACTCACTTCTGTGAGTGCCAGCCGAGCGCCTGCATTCACAGAAAATGATCATTTGTGCTATTCAGAGACTTCATCAGCATGGTACTGTACAGCACAAGGGATCAGGCTGAGCAGTGTTAAGGCGACCTAAGGGCTAACTAAAATAAAGTAAAAAAAAAAAAATAGTTTTAAAAATATGAAAAGTATAAAAAAAACAGTTCAAATCACCCCCTTTTGCCCCAATGAAAATAAAACACAAAAAAAAACACATTTGGTAGAGCTGCAATCAGAAACATGGAAAGATATGAATAATAAAAATATGAAAAATTAGAAAAAAACATGATTTATCAAAGTATAAAATCAGTTAAACAGTGTAAACTACGTGACTGAAAAAGTCAAAAATGAAAGTGCAAAAAATGGAAAAGGCAAGGTTGTGAAGGGGTTAAAGAAGCCCTAAGATTAACTTCTTTTGTGTAGTGTCAGTATGTTAATATACTTCTACCGCTGCCATCTCCAGTATCCAGCACTGTCTGCTCCTCCTCTGTGGTGTCCCTTCTCTTCAGACACTCTGGTTCACACTGCCCCCAGGAGTGACTTTAGTAGGCAAGTCTACATCAGAATGAGGCTCCATAGACTTACATTATAAAAAAGTCTTTAGCTCATACATAGTGCATCAAATAGACTGGAGAATGTGAAGAGTGGGGATCCAAGAAGAGGAGCAGAACACTCCAGGATTTTGGAGAAGGCGGCAGTAGGTCATAATAAAATATATTAATATACTACAGTGCATCTCATCCTTGGGCCACCGCTACATGCTCTCGTCCCCCGGCTCCACCATCTTGTCCTAGGCTGCTCAATCTTGTCCCTGGCTACATCTCCCCCTGGACTGCTGCTCATCCCATGGTAACATCCCATCCCGGACTACTCTTCACTACTGTCCACTCGTCCACCAGTGCAACTCTCCTTCCTGCTGCACTTGACCCCTGCTGCGTCTGACCCCCCGCTACCCCTCATCCCCAGCTCACCATCTACAATGTTTCCACTCCTTTGCACTCTCACTCCCATCCTTCTCCACTTCCTGCTTCCCTCGCTCATCCCCCCACTCAGCAACAAAGTACTCCATCCTACCAAACCACTCACCCAGTTCTCTGAGCTATTCCTTCAATTTCAATCTTCCATATCCAAACAGACACCCCACCACGTAAACTCTCCTGCTCCCACCTGCTAACCCTCTCCCTACTCCTCCTGCTCGCTGTCGACATTTCCCCTAATTCCGGCCTCCCCCACCACATTCCCACAGTCACCTACACCCCTCCCCCATGACCCATCACCCAACCCTCGTAACCTCACCATCACCCAACCTCGCAACCGCACCAACCTTCAACCCATTCCCCTAGCCCCTGCTTCCCTAATCTTCCTGCCAGGCGCACTCTGGAACACCACTTAGTCTGTAATAAACTCCCATACATCCACAAACTCTTTATCTCTAAACAAACTCTCATTCCTTGGCATAACAGAGAACTGGCTCACCCCCTCCGACACAGCCTCCCCTGCTGCACTATCTTATGGCGTATTCAGTCTTTCCCACACCCCACCCCTCCGACAAACACAACGGAAGTGTCGGCGTACTCCTGTCCAACACCTGCTCCTTTGCCCCCATTCCACTGCCTCCCTCTGCTACTCTCCCCTCTTTCGAGACCCACTCCGTCCACATCATCTCCCCCTGTAACCTTCAGCTAGCCGTCATCTACTGCCTCCCTAGATCCATCCCCACCTTCCTCGACCACTTCACCACCTGGCTACTTCATTTCCTGTCTGCTGACATCCCCACCATCATTATGGGCGACTTCAATATCCCCATCGACACCGCCCACCCAACCGCCTCTCAACTTCTCCCTGACCTCCTCCTTTGGCTCTCCCAATTCTCCTCAACGGCCACACGCTGGACTTCATCTTTACCTGTCTTTGCTCCCTCACTAACCTCACAAACTCAACCCTCCCCCTGTCTGACCACAATCTGCTGACCTTCCCCTCCCTCACCTCCCCTACTACGCCACCCCCTCTCTACAAACTCGATCACCCCCCCGCCGAAACCTAAAACACATCGATCTACACTCACTCTCAGAATCCCTTCTCCCTCTCGCCCACATAACATCCATACGCGACAGACACTGCCACCACCCTCTACAACACCACATTAACCAAGGCCTCGACCTAGCCGCCCCCCTCACACACCACGCTCCACACACTAACAGGCAACCCTGGCACACCACCCTCACTAAAGACCTGAGACGGGCATCCAGGGTTGACGAGAGGAGTTGGAAAAAAATCACACTCCACTGAGCACTTTGGACTGTTCAAACAGTCCCTCACCGCCTTCAAGTCTGCACTTGCTGCCGCCAAACAAACCACCTTCTTATCCCTAATAACCTCCCTGTCCCACAATCCCAAACAGCTTTTCAAGACCTTCAATTCCTTACTCCGCCTGCCCCCCCCTCCCTCTCCCCTTATCTCCACTGAAGACTTTGCCTCCTTCTTCAAAGAAAAGATTGACAGAATCAGAGACAGCTTTGACCCACTGTCCCCACAGCCTCCTCTCTCGCCTATACTGCCCTCTCCTTCCACCAGCTGCTTTCCCCCCCCATAACTGAGGATCAGCTCTCCTCCCTCCTGTCAAAATCACACCTCCCCGCCAGCGCCCACGACCTGCTCCCATCCCACCCCAATCCCAACCTCACCTCTGTTATCATCCCAGCCCTAACTCATCTTTTTAACCTATCACTTACCACTGGCATCTTACCCTCAGCCTTCAAACACGCCCTGATCACACCCATCCTCAACAAACCATCCCTCGACCCCATATCTGTCTCCAACAATCGCCCCATATCTCTCTCCCTTTTGCCTCTAAACTACTTGAAACAGCATGTACAGTCAGAGCTGTCCTCTCACCTCTCCTCCTGCTCCCTCTTCGACCGCCTGCAATCTGACTTCCGATCCCTCCACTCCACTGAAACTGCCCTGACCAAAGTCACTAATGACTTACTGACTACCAAAAGCAAACGTCACTACTCTGTCCTCCTCCTCCTCGACCTCTCCACTGCCTTCGACACTGTTGACCACTCCCTTCTACTTTAGATCCTGAAATCTCTTGGCATCACAGACCTTGCCCTCTCTTGGATCTCCTTATACTTAACGGACCGGACCTTCAGTGTCACCCACTCCCACACCTCCTCTTAACCCTACCTCCTATCTGTCGGGGTCCCCCAGGGCTCGATTCTGGGACCCCACTACTCTTCTCAATCTACACTCTCGGCATAGGGCAACTCATCGAGTCCCACAGCCTCAGTACCACCTCTACACCGACGACACCTAAATCTGGCTGTCTGGACCTGACATCGCCTCCATGCTATCCAAAATTCCACAATACCTGTCCGCCATCTCATCCTTCTTCTCCGCTCGCTTCCTTAAGCTGAACATGGACAAATCTGAGCTCATAGTCTCCCCCATCCCCCCCCATGCCGCTCCCCTCACTGCCCGACCTATCCATAGTCATCAATGACTGCTTTCTCTCCCCAGTCCCCCATGCCAAGTGCCTCGGGGTTATCCTCAACTCTTCCCTCTCCTTCAAGCTCCACATCCAGGCCCTCGCCACCTGCTGCTGTCTCCATCTCAAAAACCTCTCCCGGATCTGCACTTTTCTTGACCACGACACTGCTACAACCCTTATTCACGCTCTCATCATTTCCCACCTTGACTATTACAACCTCCTGCTAGCCGCCTCCCTGCTACCTCCCTTGCGCCTCTCCAATCTATCATAAACTTCGCTGCCCGTTTAATCCATCTGTCCTCCCGCTATTCCCCTGTCCTCCCCCCTCTTCCGCCCTTCAATGGCTCCCTGCTTCCCAGAGATCCCGGTTTAAAACTTTAACCATGACATACAAAGCCATCCACAACCTGTCCCCTCCATACATTTCCGACATGGTCTCCCGATACCTACCCTCACGCAACCTGCGATCCTCCCAAGATCTCCACCTCTACTCCCCCCTCATCTCCTCTTCACACAACCGCATTCCAGATTTCTCCCATGCATCCCCCATACTCTGGAACTCTCTGCCCCAACACATCAGACATTCTCCTACCCTGGGAACCTTCAAAAGAAGCCTGAAGACCCACCTCTTCCGCCAAGCCTACAACCTCCTATGAGACTCGGTCCACCCACCGCCTCATGATTGGCACCTCCCCCTCCTACTGTATCCCCACCTGCCCCTCATAGATTGTGAACCCTCGTGGACAGGATCTTCTCCCCTCTTGTATCTGTACGACCAAATTGTCCACATTTATTGTACTTGGTTGTCTGCTCTTTTAGCATGTAAAGTGCCATTGAATTTAATGGCGTTATATAAAAAAAAATAATAATAGTATATGCAGGTTTTGGCAAATAAAAAAGTTCAGTAGAGGGATTATTTAATTCACTTGGACTAACATCTCCATCCATTCTCCAATTAATTAAGGAATTGAATGCCCACCTTCAATGCGCTGCCAGTCAGCTTGATCTAACACAATAAGCTAAAACAAGGTGCCATTCACAGCAGCCCTTAGTCTATTGGTGCATTGTTGAAAGCGGAGACCATCATTTACTTATTTCTGATCAACACTATTCTCTTTCAGGTATTGTTGAAGAATATCAGCTGCCATATTATGATATGGTGCCAAGTGACCCATCTTTTGAGGATATGAGAGAAGTTGTGTGCATTAAATGTTTACGGCCCACTGTGTCAAATAGGTGGAATAGTGATGAGGTAAGTGTCTGGGTTTCTTCACTTGCTTGAAGAGACTTTTTGTATTACTTAAAAATCACAAAGGATGAATTGTGTCCTTAGAGTTTTCATTTTTTTTTCCTTATGGTATTTCCTCCCATGTTAGGGGGATCCGACTAAAATCTGAACCGGATGCCGGGTGCTGAAGTTCAACGGCGCCCAGCGCTGAACTTCAGCACCTCTAAAGCTCCCGGCTGATATTTCAGAACCGTGGCTAGCTCCTGCTAGCCGTGATTTTGAAATTTCAGCCAGGGACAGCTCTTGCAGCTGTGGACTGCCAATTCCAGCAGAAAAAAGGACCCAAGGGCATATTTGCCCTCCAGTTCTGCTTGTCTGGAGCTGTCAGGCTGTGCCTGGTGCTTCCTGCATAACACCGGACACAGCTTCAAAACCGTGGTGTGAATCCTGCCTTAGGAAACCTAAGGGTATGGCTATAAAGGCACTGCTCTACTGATTTATTAGGTTCCTTTAGTATAGATGTTCGCAGCCTGCTTATTCTTTAATGATCATTAACATTTTGAGTGTAATACGCTCTTCATGCATCGTGGTTGGAATGTATGGGATCTTCAGCTCTCGCCCCTCATCTTCCTCTTTTCTTCATATATTCTTACTGTTTAAATCCTCACAGTGGGTCTTGCAAACATTGAGTTCCTGTTGCGCTTCAGTAAAACGGTGTCTGCGCATGTACAAATTTAGATATCTGCTCAATGACGGGCTGAGATTTCAATCTACACCGTCCTCAGTGCCATGTTACTAAGGCCCGCCGGAGGTTAATGTGTTCAAGTACAGCCTGCAGTGTCGACACAATCACATATTGCAAACTCTGCTCGTCATTGAGCCGAGATATGTGTCTGCCCATGCGCAGTCCTGTTACTGAAGCTGCTTCAAATTTTAAATCACTAGGAATAACTATGATCAAGAGGCAGCTTCGGGCCATGATAGAGCTGAAGACCCAGGCAGATTTCTATGCTAAAGTACTGGAATCTGAGACTCCTCAGTGGTTGATACCTTTTAATGGCTACCTGAAAAGATGGGAAACATAGCAAGCTATATGGACACTGTGGTCCCTTCGTCAGGCTGATAATGACACAAATTCTGAAGGCACAAACATATATACATAAGCATCCACAATATGTAAATCTTTTTATGGCCAAGCTTGAAGGTGACTTTTTATCCTCTTGTCCTATTAGGCCTCTGGCCTACTACCATTATATAGATGATGTTTTAATCATCTGGACGGAGTCTGAGCAACAGCTGAAGACTTTCCATGAACACTTTAATCACCATCAACTTAACACTCAACTACTCCCACACTGAAATCACCTTTCTGGACACCATCATTAAGCTACAGAACAAGGGGTCACAGTGTCCCGAAAGCTTGCTATGTTTCCTATCTTTTCAGGTAGCCATTAAAAGATATCAACCACTGAGGACTCTCAGATTCCAATATTTTCTATCTACTGGCTAACACGGTATAAACATTTTTTACCTATACTAAAGTACCTAATATATCAGAATAATGCCTTTAAGCCCATAACTTTAGTTTACCATACCTGATCCTAATGACAGGTTCTTTTTTTTTTTTTTTTTTTATTTACTTTTTCTTAAAAAGTAAAGTGCAAATTAAAGCAAAAATTAAGCTTATATAAATAACAAGGAAAACAAGCTGCTAATACGCTAATGAATCCAGGCCCCAAGTGTCTACAGATTACTAAGTGATATTCCCATCTGTGACTTTTACAGCATATAAACAGAATATACCATACATATTCTGATACATGTGCCTTTCTCTTTTGGGGACAAAACACACATCTGTGGGACTTGTAAAAGTGTTTTGCAATTTTTGAAACTTGTATATAGAAGTAAATTAATATGTAGTTATGTAGACAGTCCCATCCATTCCCTGCAGCATCAGGCAGGCCGTATTCTAGAGAAAAGTGCAGTTCTGAAGGTTTCTATCAGACATATTAACCTTCCTAGCGTTATTCCCGAGCCTGACTCGGGGTTAACATTCACTACCAGAAGCGTTAACCCCGAGTCAGGCTCGGGCTTACCCGCGTTCGCGGCAGATGCGGTGAGAAAACCGCATCTGCCGCATCTACCGCACCTGCCGCACTTGTGCCGCACTTGTGCCGCACTAGCGGCGCAGTTGCGGCGCGGTTGCGGTAATCTGCATAGGAACCAACCACCTCTGATGACCCTCATACATTGTTAATATGTGCCCCTGCAGCCTAGTAAACCATTAGCAGCCCTGTTGTTGTGGGC
This sequence comes from Allobates femoralis, assembly GCA_033576535.1. Classification (NCBI taxonomy): domain Eukaryota; kingdom Metazoa; phylum Chordata; class Amphibia; order Anura; family Aromobatidae; genus Allobates; species Allobates femoralis. The sequence continues at coordinate 156,946,920 of JARQOC010000006.1, forward strand.
AAAGTGGCTGCAGTAGAAGTGCGATAATGATGGTATATACTTACATGCCTGCGTACTTGAGGGCGTCTCCCTGTGTGTGCTGGCACTTGTGGGCTGTGCTCATCATGTCTGCTCGCCCCCTCCCTTATGCACGCCCCCTCTCAGCCTGCTATAGTGATGTGAGGCTGATTGCGTCATAAAGGGGCGGGGCTAAATCGCGGCATCACGGTAGCCCCGCCCCTTTATGACGCAATCAGCCTCACAGCACTATAGCAGGCTGAGAGGGGGCGTGCATAAGGGAGGGGGAGAGCAGACATGATGACCACAGCACAACAAGTCCCAGCACACACAGGGAGACGGCCTCAAGTACGCAGGCATGTAAGTGTCTAAAATCATTATCGCACTTCTACTGCAGCCACTTTGCACACAACAACAGTGCTGCTAATGGTTTACTAGGCTGCAGGGGCACATATTAACAATGTATGAGGGTCATCAGAGGTGGTTGGTTCCTATGCAGATTACCGCAACCGCGCCGCTAGTGCGGCACAAGTGCGGCAGATGCGGTAGATGCGGTTTTTTAACCGCATCTACCGCGAACGCGGGTAGCCCGCTTTTAGCAACAAATTCCAGAAATAAACAGACCGCCAGGGAGGTTAAGCAATACTACTTCAGTCCAATCAATGGTCATGTGTGCCTGTGCAAGGAGTCCACATCATTGTACAGAGAATGTACTGTAGATACAGATTTTTCCTGTTCTAACAAGTTTAATTCTTCATTTTTATTTTATTTTCAGTGCTTAAGAGCGATATTGAAGCTAATGGCTGAATGTTGGGCTCAAAATCCTGCGTCCCGTCTCACAGCTCTAAGGATCAAAAAGACTCTGGCAAAAATGGTAGAATCACAAGATGTCAAGATTTGACAGTGGGAACTTGGGGCTCCAGAAAAATAGAACTCTAAACCGAGGGAGCGAAGTGCAAGAAGAGGCAACTGAAGACTCAGCGGCCTCCCGGATCAATTTTGCAGGCTGCTATATAAAGACTTAACTCAGTGCTGTGTAGAATAATGTGCCGAGAGCTTCTCCGTCACCAAGAGCCTCTGTGTACATCAGAACAGAATATTTTTGTTTTTTATATTTTATCAAGACTTTTACAACAGACTCAGAGTTCCAGTTTTATGAGTAATGAATTGCATGTTCAAGTTATATTGCTTTCTGTGAAAGCAGCTACCACCAGGTTAAGTTTTGTGTTCGCACCCTTGTGGAGAAGAAACAATTCCGCGTTGCCTTTTTACAGTTTCTACCTGAAGCAAGATTTTCATTTGTGCCACCAATAATTTGCTATGTTTCTATTTTAATGCAAAAACGCCAAACTAATATTCCTGATCTCTCTCAAACGCCCTGTGCACATTATAGATCAGCCTTTACGTCCAAATTGTAGTAGATTCCGCTGTTGTTAACATTACTGGTCTGTAAAGTCCAAAGGCCTTATTCATCAAAGTTTTCCCACTGGAATTCTGGCATAAAAGCTTGGAAAAGTTGCACAATTTAGACGCAAAGTAGATTTGTGCTTAAATTTTGCAACTTTTGGTGTTTTCACATCAGTTTCTGCCAGGTCTGATAAAATTAGTGAAGCTGTGGCAATCTGGACACCAGAACTCGCACTCTAGTACATGATTGCAGTGAGAGTTCTGGTGTAGAGCACACCGCTGATCAGATGCCAAAGATTCATGAATCAAGAGCATCTGACTCCAGCACATCCCCTCATCAAGACCGGTGAGGAGCTGGGCCTTAAGTGCTTATCATTTCTCTCTGTCCAATCAAATATAAACAGTATAAAGGCTATTTTCACCTTGGTAATTACTTTTTTTTTTTTTTTTTTTTCCGCATAGCTGAAAGTAAAAAAAAAAACAAACAAACCTGTACAGTAGATATTAATTTAAAGGGACACTATCAGGTCAGTTTTTAGTATGATACTAATAGTATCCTTGAATAGGGCCTGGGTATACCTTTTCAAAACATGTAAAATCATTATTCCACCCTTTCTAGTTTCCATGTTATCAGCATTTTCAGACGCTGCAGACATTACTTCTCTCCATTATATTCACAAAGGTTTGGGTCACACTGGTTATGGACCCACATTTACAGCCAGCTCTGAAACCAGACAGCGTTAACGGCAAGCGCTGGCTGGAAACGTGGGTCCAAAGAAACCCTGTTTACCTTAGTAGCAGCCGCACACAGAGCTGCTGGGTGGCCGCTTTTCCTCCACGCACAGAAAATGCCTGCAGCTTTTTCCTGTGCGCTTCTGAAAAGCAGCCATCATGGAGCTCTGTGTGCGGCTGCTACTAAGGTAAACACAGGGTTCCTATGGACCCACGTTTCCAGCCAGCGCTTGCCGTTAACGCTGTCTGGTTTCAGCGCTGGCTGGAAATGTGGGTCTATAACCAAGTGTGAACCCAGCCAAAGGAATAACCCAGCTGTGTGAAACTGTCATTTAATTTTGTACTCCTTCTCAGCAGCTCTCTCCTCCCTTTGCTCTCAGTGCAGTGTCAGGTTTCAGTTTCCATTCTGGAATGAAGAGAGCTATTGCAGGTCTGCCTTACCTGATCTAGATAAGGTGTCTACTCCGTTTGTTTCTCTAAGCAGAAATCCTGCTGTGCTGTGAGAGATTCTAGGTTTTATTTGACCTTTTGATTTTGCTGCAAAGAGAGCAGAGAGAAGGAGACAGCCCCCCTCCACCTATTGATCTTTTGTGCTGTGATGTGAATATGTGACATGAACATTCATCCTGTGGGTAGTGGACAGCAGAGAACTAAGTGGATCATTCACTGTGAGTGACAGATGGAATGAATCTCATTATTTGCAGTTTACAGAGGATAGGAGGGAAATATAAATAAAATAAATACATCAATAGAGCGAGCTTAGAGAAAGTAATTAGAAAATGATATCAGTTACATTAAACATTAAATGGTCCCATTGTTTATTATCTCCAACTCCTATGCGGAGCAGTTCATCACTGAGACAATAAATAAACCCTGTGTAGCCTGGTTGTATGGTCACACTTATTTCTAGTTATCTGTGAAGGTGAGAGTAGTTTTTATACCCATGCTAAAAATTCCTACCAAACCAAATTATGTCAGGCATATTCGAATGATACTGAAAATAAGAGCACATGTTCCAGTTGAATTACCACAGTATTTTTTTTTATAAGCTATAATGAATGTTTATTACATTTTATGCTATTTGATATGCTTTTATCCTATAAATAACCTGATTCCTGTGCCACGTTATTTTTTTTTCTTGCTTATGGCAAGTAATGATGCCAAAATCAAAAATTATTTAAAGTACCGTAGTCATGCTGAATCCTCCATTCACAGTATTAGTGATAAACAGGAGGGGTCTGAGAGCTGCTTTTACCCCACTGAAAACAACTGAGCGCTCACCCTTTCTTGTGGGGGTCAGAATTGACCGCTTTTTCATGTGTCAACATAACAGACAAGGACAGTTGTGTTTTTATTATTTTTTCTTATATGCCATTAGTGTGCAGTTCTGGTATTGTTCATTAGTTATATTAAAATGAATGCCATATGACTTCTTTAAAGGGGTTGTCCAAATTTTCAAAGATGGGGTGCACCACTGATTACTATGGGTTGTCTCTTATTTGTAGCAGTTCTCTTTATTTCAGTGAATGGTAGAGAGCTGCAATACCGCACAGAGCCTCTAGAAGAGGCGACACTGTGTTTGGTAGAAGGCAGTCGTGGATAATCCCTTTATTTTGCACATTACTTTAAACATGCCCATTTACAACTGTTGTTTTGTGGATTTTTGTGCCAACTATGTAGAGCTGGGTGCCACATGGCTGCGTTAAAGGCCTATCCTCTGTCACCACTGCCTTGCTCTGTAATGATGAGGGACAGACTTCTGAAACAGCTGACTACAAGTGGGTAGAAATTTATTTTGGAAAAGATGCTGGTTTGATTATCTGAGGGAAGGCTGTACAGTGGTAGTGCCATTTGTAACTGTAGTATTGACCAGGAAAAGGTTTGTGAATATGCGGATAATGAAATAAAAATATATATGTAATATATATATTACACTCTTCTATATATTTAACCAGACTATTTTGTACATGCATGCCTGCATTGTATATTGTGGCTCGCTAGGCAGAAATTTGACTTGCATACATTAGTATCCCAGAAAATAACACATTATTCTTGGATGCTGAAATGCACCTAAATCTTTTAAGTTAAATAACGCAACATCTAATAACTTCTGGTTTTAGGACTGCTCCGTGTTAGCATGTCAGGAAAATGGCCGCATTAATGAGGTTGAGTCTTTCTAGAACAGCATAAAATAATTGGGGCTGATGTGCAGGACTAGTGTATAAGAAAAGTGAGTAGTTGCCACCTTCATTTCCAAAGACGTCTGAAAAAGATGTGGAATATGACTGGTTTCTTGGGCCACTCATCGACCTTTCTCCACTGTATGTGAACAGACAACAGAACAAATGTGTAAGACTAAGTAAAAAATGCCATATCCAGCTATAGAATGCCAAATTAGTCAATTTTCAGATGTCTTTAGGAGATTGAAACGAGTAACTTGATTGGTGCAGAAGTAGAGAGAAGATACAAGAGTCACTTCCAGTGTCTCGCCAACACCATACCGGGCCATTGTCTTACAAGTAGTCTGAAATGAAACAGTGGCCTTTGTAATGTCATTTCCATCTAATCTGCTGACCCTGTTTGATTTTATGTCATAAAAATATCTCCACAAATAATGCTTTCTCCCAAACCCTTATTGTTTTGTTTTGTTTTTTTGTTCCTTTAGTCTTTGTCTAGGGATTAAAGGACATCTAGTGCAGCCTGTGACCACGTGTTTTGTCCTCATGTACTAAGGTCTGATCTGATTTCTGTATTATAATCTGTAAAATAAAGTAACACTATAGATAATGTAGCAAGTGTAAATAGTTAAGGATTTAACATAAAGCAGTGGCTAAGATGATGTATATGCCAAAAGTGTAGAATAACCTTACAAAATGTAACACTAAATGTATTTTGTACAGCATCTGCTTTCAAAGGTGCCTTATATTAAGTTTACCATAAATTGCTTTGTTCTGTACACAGACAATGTCCAATGTATCATTTCTAAGTAAATAAGCTTATTTTAGTAATCGCTTGTCTCTGGTCTTCATTGTGAGCTGTTCTCATAACTGGTAGGATTGGTGATGCATATTAGATGCCATAACAAAGGGTTGTCTATCTAGAGTGGGGATTCTGGTTGTGCTCTCTTCAATCCCTTCTACTGTACGTGTAAGGCGCTGTGGAAAGTGCGCTCCTTTAAACCTCCGTACATATACAGCACTACGATCACACTGTCTAATAAGTAAAGTCAGTGAAATCAGTGGTTATATCCTAGCTGACGCCCTGCAGTAATGCCTATGATCGGGTTTAGCACCGATTGTGAGTGTCTAACCCTTCTGATATCACTGCAAGAGTGACACCGGCATCAATCTACTTATTAGAGGGAAAAGGCTACCTCTTTCCTCTGATCGGCGCAAAGCAAATGCAATCACCTTGTACCGACGGTCTCTGGTGACCTGGGGCCCAAATAATGGCCACAGGCTTACCCAGGTACTGTTTCCTGCAAGGTCCTTTGTGCAATTCACCGATGTAATACCCTGCAATACAAATGCATTGCGAGTATGAGATCAGCAATCACACCAGGGACAGTTGTTGTTCCCTAGAAGGACTATATTAAAAAAAAAATCTGTAAAATATTGGTTTAAAAATCACTGAATGAACAAAAAACATTATAAAAATAAATATACATTTATGTAAAAAAAATAAATCAAATTACCATACACATATTTGGCATCGCAACATCCATAACAGCCAGGTCTATAAAAGTCACACTAATTAACCCATTCAGTGAACACCGGAAAAAAAATGGGCCCAAAAAATCTTGTTTTTTTTATTATACTGCCTGGAAAAAAACACAGCGTGCTATAAAACAATTAAAAAGTAGCCAGCAAGTAAAGATGGTTTTGCTGCAAACATCTTGTCCCACAAAAATCAAGCCCCCACTCAGCTCTGTCAGTGGACAAATAACCTACAGCTTTCTGAATAATGTGATGCAAAATCGATTTATTTGTTTTAATAAAATTGTTTTGGTGTAAAAGCGACAAAACATAAAAAACAATATAAATGTGGTATTGCGGTAATTATACTGATATAATGAATGACATCTCATCCATTTTTTACTACATGGTAAACGTTATAAAAAAAATAATAAAATAAAAGTAACTTCTTTTTTTTGGTTTATTCTGCCTCCTAAAATTCAGATTGGAAGACTATAAAAAAACAGTATGAGCCCAAACATTTTGCCAAAAAAAAAAATTCAACTTGTCCCGCAAAAAAAGCAAGCCCTCACATAATTTTATTGACAGCAATATAAAAATGTTATAACTCTTAGGGCCCTTTCACATCAGCGTTTTTCGTAATTCGCGGCAGATGCGGTGAAAAAACCGCATCTGCCGCGTTTGCCGCATAACCGTTCCACTTGCGGCACGGTTGCGGTTTTTCCCATAGGAAGTATAGGGGGACTTGCGGCAATGCGGCAAGTGCGGTTTTGCACTTGCGGCAGGTGCGGCAGCGAAAAAACCGCGGCTGACCGCGTTTTTTTTCGCTGCCGCACCTGCCGCAAGTGCAAAACCGCACTTGCCGCATCTGCCGCAAGTCCCCTATACTTCCTATGGGAAAAACCGCAACCGTGCCGCAAGTGGAACGGTTATGCGGCAAACGCGCAGATGCGGTTTTTTCACCGCATCTGCCGCGAATTACGAAAAACGCTGATGTGAAAGGGCCCTTGGGGTACCGTTACGCGTCGCAACATTGCATGCAATTTCACTTGCAATTTGCTGGTTGCAGTGAAATCATGGACACATTGTTCTATTTTGTTGCCGTGTACAAATGGAACAATGTGTCCATGATTTCACTGCAACAAGCAAATTGCAAGTGAAATTGCATGCAATGTTGCGACGTGTAACGGTACCCTTAGATTACCACATTTTATCTTTTTTTTTAATGTCTGATCGTAACAAAACCTAAAAATTATATAAAACGTATGTCTGTAATTGCAACCAACCTGAAGAATACTTTTAACAGGCTGAGGAAAAAAATTGCAGCATGCTGCGATTGTCTGCAAGTCTTGGATCACTCACATCCATATAAGTCTATGGGTGCAAGTGAAACATTGGACTACACTCAAGATCTATGCAGAGGCCGACAATGGAGGAAATTGTGAGATTTCCTGTGATCGGATCACAGTTGCATAACATTCAGTTCACGCTTGCAGTAGAGCCTGAGCTGAGGATCATTAGCATAACGCATCTTTTACCCTTGCATCGGATGCCTTATGCCAGTCTGTCTCCAGCCTTAAAATGAGGCACATGAAAATACTTAAAAACTTTAAAAAAAAAAAAAAAAGTGAAAAGTATTCTAGGAACCAGCCCTGTAATTCATCAGGTTTGTGCACCACGATTTTTCCTTTGGGGGCAATATATAGTAACAGTGTATCCGCAGGGCCACGGGATGCAAAATGTCACCACGGTATGCTAACCTGTTTATGGCTAAACTAGAGCAAGATTTTTTTGGCATCTTGCACTGTCAAACCTCTAGCATATGTCCGCAACATTGATGACCTACTAATCTGGACAGGCTCAATGGAGGATCTGCTTACCTTCCACAACATTTTCCACCCAACCATTAAGCTCACCCTCAACTTTTCAAAGTCCCAAATACATTTTCTTGACACAACCATATAGATCTAAGGCTGACTTTACACCACGGCGCAGTCCGGTTCGGGGCTGTCAGGCATGAACCTGACAGCCCTGGACCGGATCAGCACACAGAACCGGAGGGCCAAATGTGCCCTCCGGTCCTGTGTGCAGCCGGATGGCTGTAATTGCAGCTGCAGCTGCTGATTTTTCAAGATCCATGCTAGCCGCGGTCCTCAAACAACAGCGGCGTGCAGCTGCCGTTATCCGGTTCCCGGATTCATCCAGACCGGGCAATCCGGCCCCATAGGCTCCCATGGTAGGGACAACCGGATTGCCCCAGATCCGAGACAATCTGGGCAAATCCGGGATCCAGCTTTTTGGGGCGATTTTTTTTATTTTTTTTCTCCCCGGACACAAAAACGTTGCAAGCAACATTTTTGTGTCCGGTGAGAATAATCCGAATTCTCCCGGATTCATCCAGAGAGATGGAAACCGGATGGCAGAGAGCTGCCATCCAGCTCCATTCGGCCCCATAGGCTACTATGGGGCCAAAAACCGGTCCGGGGCTGTCTGGTTTACATCGGACAGCCCCGGACCGGACCTTGCTGTGGTGTGAAGCCAGCCAAAAACAATACTATACAAACGTCTATTTACAATAAACCCACAGGATGTCCGGCATACCTGAAATAGAACAGCATTTATTTAAGACACACAAAAAAATCAATCTACAGTCAAGCTCTGAGGTACATTCGGATCTGTTCAGACAATAAGGATAGAAAATTGCACCTGCTATCACTGAGGAAAACATTCCTACAACAAGGATACCATCCCCTGGTAATAGATGAACAGATCCACAGAGCCACGAGGATCCCAAGAAGCAGCTTCCTGGATTACAAACAGAATGAGGACAACAGGGCGTCTCTTGTGGTCAACTACAAACCTCTCACAAACATCCTAAGGAAAATTGGTGCTGATCTTCAGCCCATATTCCACAAAGACCACAGACTGAAAGCAATATTCCCAGATCTGTCAAAGCTCTCCTACAAACAGCCCCCCAAATTAAAGGGAACCTGACCCCTAAAAATCATCCCCCAGCCTCCTCAGACCTGTCCCTGCAGCAGACTAACACATTTCTAGGCATCCCTTTGTCTGAAAACTGTGTGTTTGTAAAGATTAGAAAAGTCATTATATTACCTCCAGAACTGTGACTTCTCAGAGCTTGAGAAGTCGCAAAAGACTTTCCCTCTTTCTGCTCCTCGCCGCCTGCATCATAATTATGCACGCCCCGATGGACGTGCTAAAGAACAGAGAGCCTCCGTGTCACCTAAATGGGCGGTATAGCCGCTATGACGCTAATCACGTCATATCTGGCTATACTGACGTCAGTACACCCATTGGGTTGGTTTGTGGCTGCTTATCAGGGATGAGCTGCCGTGAACCAGTTTTGCGAGCTCCATACACCGCGGAGCAGAAGAAAGAAGTGTGCTCTTTTATCATATTAATAACAAAGGCGGCGAGGAGCAGAAACAGGGAACGCCTTTTGCGACTTCTCAAGCTCTGAGAAGTCGCAGTTCTGGAGGTAATATAATGACTTTTCTAATCTTTACAAACACAGTTTTCGGACAAAGGGATGCCTAGAAATGTGTTAGGCTGCTGCAGGGTCAGGTCTGAGGAGGCTGGGGGATGATTTTTAGGGGTCAGGTTCCCTTTAAGGAATATCCTTGTCAGAAGTGTCCTCACATCACCATCAGATGGGCGCATTCCCCTGTAACAACAAGAAATGCAAGACTTGTACCCACATATCACCAACAGATACAGTCCCTATACTCAACACAAATCAGGACTATAGAATCATTGACTATTTTTTCATGTACATCCTCCAGTGTAGTGTACATGATACAATGTACAAGGTGCATTGCAGGACATATATTGGGGAAACAAAACAAAAACTACATAGACATGATAAAAAATTAGCTAGACACGCCAGTAGGATTACACTTCTTTAGACCTGGACACAGCATGGTAGACTTAAAAGTCCTAATATTATAAGGTCATTTTTAAAAATAACAGAGAGAGAAAAGTCAGGGAATTCAAACTCATAAGAATGTTCCAATATCTAACAATGGGACTCAATTTAACGCCTGGGTTCATAACTCATTACATGCACCCAGTTCACACCTCTAATGGTACTTTTACACGCCGCGACGGCAGGCTGGATACATCCCGCTACAGGCTACAAATGTAGCTTGTAGCGCCAATGTAGCCCGTCGTAGCGGCGTCTGAAGACGTGACGATACAGCCGGCAACAGATACATCTGTTTCCTAGCTCTGCTCGAAAACTGATGGCTACAACGCCGATGGTAGCGAGCTGTATCGGCGTGTAAAGAAGCAACGGAAGGGAACTCGGGACAGCCTGCGATGTAGCTAAGGCGTGACCCTGGCTCCGTGTTACCGCGCCCCATGTGCGATCATTGGTGGAAGATGGTGCGTTGCGATTGGTTGTCGCCGCACAGGGCGGCATATTTAAGGAGCTGACGAGTCACACTACACAATTGCTCGAGCGTCAAATATTAATCAGCCTCCTGCGATGTCTGGCCAATCATGGTATTATTGCTTTGTCCTATCAGCGTACGGACGTCTCGTAATCCACAATTGGAGCACGCCTATGTGCTGTCCCTGCTGCACCAGGTACGCCCATAGTAGCTGGTTGTAGCGGTGTGTAAATGAGCTACAGCTGGCTACTTGAGACACCCGGCGATGTAGCTAGCTATAGATGTAGCGTGGCGTAGCGCACCTTGTCGCGGCGTGTAAAGGTGATGCGTTGACCGTTTGTAACCGTTTGAGCGTGCTCGTGCACGTGAAGTAGCGGGATGTATCCAGCCTGCCGTCGCGGCGTGTAAAGGTACCTTTAAAGTCCACTGCCACCTCATCTACATTAGTAACAAAAACCTTAATTTAATTTCCTTGGCCCATCTCTACTTAGCACCACCTCATATCTTGCTGTGATATTTCTTTTAATGTTGTCTCAATAATTCATTTGTATTATTGTCTGATGAAGGGGCCATTTGAGCTCTGAAAGCTTGCAAATACAATTTTTCTGGTTGGCCAATAAAGATATCAATCTTAGAATACTTTTCTTTTTTATTTTTTGGGACATAAGTATTTACATTGATTTTTCTGGTACCGGTACCACAATATTATTTTGTATTGTACTTCAATGAGTAAGATGGGAACACTGGACACTCTGTGGTCTATGATATGGTGATGTCCATCTTTTCAAGCATGAATAAACCACAGTTTTGTACATCTCTAAAAAGAAGGTCTCTGCCAAACAAAGGCATTATAGAGTCCAAAGTAACTTTGCTGCCTCGTTATACAGCAGTGAATGGATCTTTTGGGGATTTCATGTGAATCATGTCACTTGGAGATTTAGATGGAAACCCTGATTTAAGTGCTAATTGTAGAGCATAGGATAAATGTGATAAAAAATGTTATGTTTCCATTAAAAGCTTGAATCCAATCTACAAAAAAAAAAATAAAAAAAATAAGCCCCCACTCAAGTCCGTCATGTGATAAAGAGGACTTGCGGGGAACAGACTTTTTGGAGAGCAATTGGACGACATCATAAAGGAATCCACAGGTGGGAAGTCCACCTCCTTGCCCCAATCAAAGGTGCAGAAGTCTGGCCAACGTCAGATGCATGCCAAATTTCGGGCCTTTCGTCCCTCTTCAAAGCCCTCCTCCTCCTCCCGTTCAGACAAGGATCAGAAGTCACACCGGGCATGGAGGACTAAGCCTCAACAGAAGAAGCCTACCGGCGCCTCGGCCGCCAAGGCTGCCTCCGCATGACTCGCTGCCTCTCCCAGCAGCATCCTCGGTCGGTGGCAGGCTCTCCCAATTTGGAGACTTCTGGCGCAGTCATATCCAAGACCGATGGGTAGTAGATGTCATCTCCCACGGCTACAGGATAGAGCTAACCTCGCATCCTCCGACTCGCTTCTGTCTCTCCTCACCCCCGCCGGCAAGGGCCTCGGCCTTTCGTCAGGCGCTGGATGCCTTGAGACAGGACGGGGTCGTGATCCAGGTTCCCTCCGGGGAACGCTTCCAGGGGTTCTATTCGAACCTCTTCACGATCCCCAAGAAGGACGGTTCGGTAAGACCGGTTTTGAATCTCAAGCTTCTCAACCGACACATGAGAGTCAGGACTTTCCGAATGGAGTCTCTGCGGTCTGTGATCGCTTCACTGTCTCAGGGGGACTTCCTAGCCTCGGTGGGTGTCAAGGATGCCTATCTGCACATCCCCATCGCTCCTGCACATCAACGTTGGCTGAGGTTCGCAGTAGGGGAGGAGCACTTTCAGTTCGTGGCTCTGCCTTTCGGCCTTGCCTCTGCACCGAGGGTCTTCACCAAGGTGATGGCAGCAATGGTGGCTGTCCTGCATTCCCTTGGCCACGCAGTAACACCATACTTGGACGATCTGCTGGTCAGAGCTCCCTCTGCGGAGCAGTGTCACCTGAGTCTCTCAGTAACTCTAGACACTCTGCAGCACTTCGCTCTGGTCATTCTGCCTTTAAACAAGCAGATGTCGATTCAGGAGGAAGTCCAATTCCTTATGCAATCAGACTCAGTACCCATCAGGCGTCTGATACACGTTCTGGGAAAGATGGTGGGGGCCATCGAAGCAGTACCCTTTGCGCAATTTCTCCTGCGTCCCCTGCAATTGCAGATCCTGCGCGGATGGGACAAGAATCCTTCTTCTCTCGACAAGCACATCCCTCTGTCGCTGTCAACGAAGGAATCCCTCCATTGGTTGCTGCTTCTCATTTCTCTGTCACGAGGCAGATGCTTTCTGCCCCCCTCTTGGTTGGTTGTGACCACAGACGCCAGCTTCTCGGGTTGGGGTGCCGTGTTTCTCCATCACAGGGCTCAGGGCACCTGCGCGGAGCAGGAATCCACCCTTCAGATCAATGTCCTGGAGATTCGGGCCATTTACTTGGCTCTGCTGGCCTTTCAGAGATTCCTGGCGGGGAATCAGATTCGAATACAATCCGACAACGCGACCGCGGTTGCTTACATCAACCACCAGGGAGGCACTCGAAGTTCTCAAGCCTTGTCGGAAGTCCAGCGCATCCTGCATTGGGTCGAGGACAACGACTCGTCCATCTCGGCAGTCCACATCCTCAGGGTGGACAATTGGGAGGCCGACTATTTAAGTCGTCAAGGTATGGACGCGGGCGAATGGGCACTCCACCCAGACGTCTTTCAGTACATCTGCGACAGATGGGGAACTCCGGACGTGGACTTGATGGCCTCTCGGTTGAACCACAAGGTTCCGGTCTTCATGTCTCGCTCCCGGGACCGCCAGGCAGTGGCAGCGGACGCTCTGCTCCAAGACTGGTCCCAGTTTCGCCTTCCTTATGTCTTCCCTCCCTTGCCTCTGTTACCCAGAGTTCTACGGAAGATCAGAGCAGAATGTCGACAAGCCTTGCTCATCGCCCCAGACTGGCCCAGGAGGGCCTGGTATCCGGTCCTATTACAGCTCACGGCGGGGGATCCGTGGAAACTCCCGACCCGGCCAGACCTCTTGTCGCAAGGTCCGTTCTTCCACCACAATTCAGCGGCCCTCAGCCTGACTTTGTGGCCCTTGAAGACTGGTTGCTAACATCTTGCGGCTTTTCTTCTGAAATAGCCGCCACAATGAGACAAGCCAGGAAACCTGCATCTGCGAAGATTTATCGCAGGGTTTGGAAGATCTTCTTTTCTTGGTGCCGTATCAAGGTAAGTTCTCCTTGACCTTTCTCTCTTCCGACCCTTCTTGCTTTCCTGCAATCAGGGTTAGATAAGGGTTTGGCCCTCAGCTCCCTCAAAGGGTATATTTCCGCACTTTCTGTGCTGTTCAACAAACGTCTGGCTGGGCATGGGTCAAACCCCAATGTCCAAGGTGTCTATAATTTTGTTTTAATTATACTGTGAATAGGTGGGTTATACTGGCTAAACCAATGGTGGGCTTACAGGGTTGTCCTATGTCACACACAGTCAAACGTTTCTTTTGACACCCTCTCATGGGTTGGTAGTCTATACCATATACAGACCCCCCTCCCATGTAATCCACAATACTCAGATAACCATGGACTCCAATGGCAGAACCACTTGGTGGGCTTGCCAGATTTATCTTATGTCACACACAGTCAAACGTTTCTTTTGACACCACCCTCTCAAGGTTAGTTATCTATACCAGATATAACCCCCTCCCATGTAATCCACAATATTCACTGACCCTGGTCGTCATAACTAGTATCACCTCTCACAGTAACAATGCAAGATTCAGTAGTTATAGATCAATCAGTTATCTCGGATCCACTGTCTTGTACTCAACGCGTTTCCACCTGTCGGTGAATAACAGGTTTTATCAGGAGTGACAGTCCTTTCCTTTGAGGTGCCTGCAGGTCTCTTTGTATAGTCCTCAGGTTGCGCAAGTATAGGTAGATGAAGATATCATATCTCTCCCTTCTTCTCGCGCTCCTCATCCCAGTATAAGTGTCTGGGGGTTTTCCTATCTCCAGATAGCCGTGCACGCTGACCGGGGTGTTAGATATCACCTCCGGTCCCTTAGTGATAACAGCGCTGTTATCCGAGATAAGTGATTGATCTATAACTACTGAATCTTGCATTGTTACTGTGAGAGGTGATACTAGTTATGACGACCAGGGTCAGTGAATATTGTGGATTACATGGGAGGGGGTTATATCTGGTATAGATAACTAACCTTGAGAGGGTGGTGTCAAAAGAAACGTTTGACTGTGTGTGACATAAGATAAATCTGGCAAGCCCACCAAGTGGTTCTGCCATTGGAGTCCATGGTCATCTGAGTATTGTGGATTACATGGGAGGGGGTCTGTATATGGTATAGACTACCAACCCATGAGAGGGTGTCAAAAGAAACGTTTGACTGTGTGTGACATAGGACAACCCTGTAAGTCCACCATTGGTTTAGCCAGTATAACCCACCTATTCACAGTATAATTAAAACAAAATTATAGACACCTTGGACATTGGGATTTGACCCATGCCCAGCTAGACACCACAAGAGAGTATGGAATGCATGACCTGACAACTCCCCAGATATAGGTAACGATACTAGGGTGAGCCGTCGTGGAGCGGGGACACCGCAAAAATTAGGTGTAGAAAACTCCGCTGTCAGGTAGACATGAATACAGGGTAAGGGTAGAACATTCCTCCCTGTTTGATGTATGTTTGTAGACACCAGGTGTGGGCGAGCACCTTTTTGTTAATTTTAACAATACGTTATTAAAAGTTACATTTTAAATAGTGCACTTTATAGAGTATTTGGTTAAGTCAACTAGTCACTAGTCATCAATTTTTTCAAAAAATAAACAAACGTCTGGCTAACCTCCCTCAGGTGAAGACGTTTGTGCAAGGAGCAAGTCACATCGTTCCTCCCTACAGACGTCCCTTGGACCCCTGGGACCTTAACTTTATCCTGGCGGCGTTACAGAAGCCGCCTTTCGAACCCCTAAGGGAAGTGTCTCTCTCCAGACTTTCCCAGAAAGTTGCTTTTCTGGTGGCCATTACCTCTCTTCGGAGAGTTTCAGAACTGGCTGCCCTGTCGTGCAAGTCTCTGTCCCTGGTGATTCACCAGGGTAAGGTGGTGCTCCGACCTGTGGCCGAGTTCTTACCTAACGTGCTTTCCCCGTTTCACCTTAATCAAGACATTGTCCTACCGTCTTTTTGTCCTAATCCTGTTCACCAGTATGAGAAGTCTCTGCATACCTTGGACCTGGTCAGGGCTGTCAGGATTTATGTCTCCTGCACGGCTTCCTTTCGCTGTGCGGACGCCTTGTTCATTCTCACGACAGGCCAGAAAAAAGGATCGCCGGCCTCCAAGTCTTCTTTGGCTCGGTGGATCAAGGCTCCTATCCAGGAGGCCTACCTTTCCTCTGGAACGCCCTTACCTGCGGGGATTAAGGCGCATTCGACAAGAGCTGTGGGTGCCTCGTGGGCTCTGCGTCACCAGGCTACAGCTCAACAGGTGTGTCAGGCGGCCACTTGGTCCAGCCTACACACCTTTACGAAACATTATCAAATTCATGCGTATGCCTCGGCAAACGGATCCTGCAGGCGGCGGTCGCTCACATGTGATTGATGCTGCCACGCTTTGGGTCTTCTCCCACCCAGGGATAGCTTTTGGACATTCCAATGTCTGGGTCTCCCAATGGAGCGAAAAAGAAAAAGAGAATTTTGTTTACTTACCGTAAATTCTTTTTCTTCTAGCTCATAATTGGGAGACCCAGCACCCACCCTGTTGCCCTTTGTGCTGGTGTTATACATGTCGCTTTTATGGCCTTGTTGGCCGATACACTAAAACCGGGAGGTCCGGTTATGAAGTAGGTTTTATCCTCCTTCCTGCTTATGCACCGAACTGATGGGATTTCTCCTAGAGGGGGTGTATAGGCAGTAGGGGAGGGGTTACACTTTTTGTTTTAAGTGTAGTACTTTGTGTGTCCTCCGGAGGCGGAAGCTATACACCCAATGTCTGGGTCTCCCAATTAGGAGCTAGAAGAAAAAGAATTTATGGTAAGTAAACAAAATTCTCTTTTTCCGAGCCCTGCCGTGTGCGAACAGTAGTTTTCCACTATAAATATTTATCGTTGTAATCACAAGAAATTGCACAACAAATTCTGAGGTCTATTTTCTCCTTTTTCCCTTGTGAAAATGAAAAATATAGGGCTAAGGGAACATTTTTGTGGGGAAAAAGTCATAGCCACTCTCACTTTAATCCGCACATGACCTTGGACATACTGGTACTTCCAAAGTCGCCTCTCTTCCTTTAATGCGGGCTCACGTGCTAAGTCCACGTCTTTGCCCGTACATGTCTGCTGATCTGATCAGCCGACATGTACCTCTAACAGCGGCAGGCAGAGCGGAGAGCTGCCTGCCACTGTTAAGCAGTCAGATTGTGCTGTCAAACTATGACTGTGGTCTAACATGGCAGAGAGTGCGCCATTCCCTGCACCCATGAAGTGATGTGAACTGTCTTGTTCGTTTGGACAACCTTTACAATTCTCAGCACAGTGCCTAGTGGTGTGGCTTGAGCAGAGTTAAAGGCCGAGGGGAATGCCAATTGTTTGCAGATGTACAAATACACTATAGAACTGTAATGGGGATTTATGATTATGGAATACTAGATGGTGGCCCGATTCTAACGCATTGGGTATTCTAGAATATGTATGTAGTTTATTAATGAAGATTTAAGAATAATGCAATGAATACACAGGATTTTCCAGGTAAAATACAAACATTATCATTAAATGTTATTGCTTATAAAACTTAATACAACTGAACAAAATTATTAAACAGATTATCAAAATATATAAACCATTACAACAAATTGTGGGGTATTAGTTTGTCTTTTGGTCCAAAACACTTAAGCTTGTGAGCCACTACACGGCTCCCCACATCTCACAAGTCCTATCCACTAAATTCATATTTAAAGTGAGCAAAGGACACAAACAGAAAATTACTTTTCTTACCACAGCAGATTCAGGTCTGGAGACCATTACACTCAGTGCTGTGTGCAGCTTTGCCCAGGTTATACATGAAGGCATCATGAATGCAGGACACCAGCCCCAATCGCTAGCAACCTCCTTTCTAACAGAGGGAGTGACCACTGGTTGTCCTGCAAACAGAATGGGACTCATATAGGGAGCTGTTCACACAGATTTGCACAGTGTATGCCCAGCCTCTTACATTAACCCCTATCTCAGAAGGCGGGCTGTTATGGCATTCAACAATATTTTCTCCTTCGCGTCATTGGGGGACACAGACCGTGGGTGTTATGCTGCTGTCCACTAGGAGGCGACACTAGGCAGAATCTGCAAAAGAATTACAGACTCCTCCTCTGCAGCATTACACCCCTGGAGCAGGAAGTGCCTCTCCAGTTTTTGCTTAGGGTCTGAAGGAGGGACACGCTCTTAAGGTACCTTTACACGCCGCGACGGCAGGCTGGATACATCCCGCTACTTCACGTGCACGAGCACGCTCAAACGGTTACAAACGGTCAACGCACCCTCTTTACACGCCGCCACAAGGTGCGCTACGCCACGCTACATCTATAGCTAGCTACATCGCCGGGTGTCTCAAGTAGCCAGCTGTAGCTCATTTACACACCGCTATAACCAGCTACTATGGGCGTACCTGGTGCAGCAGGGCCAGCACATAGGCGTGCTACAATTGTGGATTACGAGCCGTCCGTACGCTGATAGGACGAAGCAATAACATCCTGATTGGGCAGGCAACGCAGGAGGCTGAGTAATACATGACGCTCGAGCAATTGTGTAGTGTGACTCGTCAGCTCCTTTAAATATGCCTCCCTATGCAGCGACTACAATCGTCATGCAGCAGCTTCCACCAGTGATCGCACATGGGGCGCGGTAACACGGAGCCAGGGTCACGCCTTAGCTACATTGCAGCTACATCGCAGGCTGTCCCGAGTTCCCTTCCGTTGCCTCTTTACATGCCGATACAGCTCGCTACCATCGGCGTTGTAGCCATCAGTTTTCGAGCAGAGCTAGGAAACAGATGTATCTGTTGCCGGCTGTAGCGTCACGTATTCAGACGCCGCAACGACGGGCTACATTGGCGCTACAAGCTACATTTGTAGCCTGTAGCGGGATGTATCCAGCCTGCCGTCGCGGCGTGTAAAGGTACCATTACTCTTTACCATTATTTTTACTTTTTGAAGCTGCATTTTTATTTTTGAAGGGACATGTCGACCACAGATACCTCCCCAGACCCACAGTTGGAACTCTGGGTCGAGCTATTTTGTCTGCTAAGGGCTATTCCTTTCTCAGCCCTCCACTGTTGGAGGTGCAGGGTTAAAGCGATTTCCAGACCTGCCGGTTCTGAGGCCCGCATTCCTCCCCAGTCCCCACAGATGGGGCTCTGGGTCGCAGCAATGCTCCATGTCCCCACCGCAAGCAGCAAGACAGATGGGAATAAAAACCGGCAGAGATGATCCCACTCCTCAGCTCCCCACGGTTGGGGTGCTGAGTTGCAGCAGACAAGTGTCCTCTGAAGGTGGACGCAGCATCCCTCCCTAATTCCCCCTTCGGGGCTCTTAGGTCGAGACGCCGCAAGGTATGGCGCACAGTGGCACACGGCTGCTCTGCAATTCGCTGCAGCACGCCGCGAGGGGTCCCCTCAAAATGAGCTGCGGCATGCTTCCCAAGACAGACATGCTGCAGCACATCTCAATGCTGCAGCACAGGAAGAGCCAGTTCAACTGATGCTTCCCCCAAAATGCTGCAGCACATCTCAATGCTGCGGCACACCAACTCTGCTGCATACTCTGATGGGGCCGGCACAGGTTGGGCAGCAGGCACAGGTGGACAGCAGGCACAGCCTACATGTCCAACAGTGCAGAAGCTGGGGATGAGAATCCCGCACCAGGCCCCACAATACCTTGCCCTTACAAAGGAGCCTCACCTAGCTGTCGTGGGAGCAGCCTCCGGTGGACCAATCCCTGTGCCTGGCGGGGTCTCCGCAGTTCCCGGCCGCGGACCTCCGCGCCGGGCCTCTGCCGCTCCCGGGCCCGCGATTCACGCGAGGCCCCGGCTTCGGCCTAGCCGCTCATCATAGGGCTTTTCCCCGCCACCCCGCCCGCCTCCGCCTGACGTCAGACCTCTCGGCGTCAGCACAGGAGGCGGGACGGGGCTAGTAAGAGGGCGCCTTTTCAACATTGTTGGCGCGCTCTTTTGCGGCTCCGCCCCCCTTCTTCCCGCAAGCCGCCATTATAGTTCTCAGCGCTGTCGCCACTGTATAGCAGCGGCGCTGCGGCAGACAGCGCTTCCATATGTGGAGGCACAGGCTGCCCAAGGGTTGACCAGCATAAAAGGGGGCACACTGCCAGGCGCAGTGGTGTGTGCTAGGCACACACTAATGTGCAGAGCCTGCAGATACCTACTTGTCCGCAAGGCTGGCACTTCAGTGGACACAGTGTCAGGTGAATGGTCTGCTGCAGCACACACTAGAGTGCCAGCAGCCCGCAGTCACCTTGTCACCGCAGCGCGTGTGCATATGGGGGCACTCTAACAGGCGGAGGGTCTGCTAAGGCACACACTCATGTGGAGTAGCCTGCAGACACCTGCTTAACCCCACAGGGCTTGCACTTCAGGAAGCGCAATGCCAGGTAGAAGGTCTGCTGTAGCACACACTAGGGTGCCAGCAGCCTGCAGTCCCCTTGCCACTGCAGAGCGTTCGCATGTGGGGACACATTCACAGGCGAAAGCCTACCAGAGCGCACAGGGGGTAGCAGATCCAATGGTTCCCTTTCTTGCCACCGCTGCGTTACCCTTTTGTCCCTATCCTACTGGGAGGAAGTGTTAAGGATTTATGTTTTATTCCTCAAGGATCCGCAGCCACTATAGTCACTTCGGTATCACAGCATCTGCTGTGCAGTGTACACAGGGACTCCCAGAGGATAAACAGTACAACCTCACTGTGCAGCAGTCTCCAATAGCACGGGATGTACCCTGCGGCAATTCGCCCTCTGCACGCTGTGCAAGGAACACCGTCTTACTACGCAGGGCAGTGCAACACACCATATGGTCCAGCACTGTTTTTTTTCTCCCTGCAGTAATAATTAAAAAAAAAAAATAAAAATATATATATATATATATATATATATATATATATATATACTAGACAAAAGTACTCTGCAGCACACAGCTACTGCCAATGATGTACATGTGCTAACAGCTATATATACCTGAGAAAAAAGTTTAAAAACTTACGTTTTTTCAAAAAACTCAAAAATCTTATCTTTTTATTTCTGAAGTTCTTGGTACACACATTGGCCAATGTCTGTTCGCTCACCGACTGCGACAAAGTGACTTCAGGTCCAATGAGTCCTACTCTGATATCCCTATCCTCCTTGTCCGCTCCCCCACTTCTCAGTGGGCAGACATCACCTCGACCCTAGATCACCTGTGGTCAATGAGGGTGCAGATTGCAATAAATAAATAAATGTCCCTGATTCCCGATGTCATTCACATCCCGGATCCCCAAAGAGGTACGGGCAAAGTGTCTACCGGACGGGTTAGGTTTCTCCCCACCCTGCCAGATGCAGGTGCCTGTTGGTACACCTGCCAACCTTATGGTTTACCCTGGAGGGAGTTAATAAAGGAAACACGGACATGTCTTCTTTTCCGCCCCCCCTAACGTTAGCGAAGTTCAGTTGTTATCAAACGTTTCGAAGAGATCGTCCAACATACCCCTTCCAGGGCCTCCACACAGTTGGCACATCTAGGTTGTGGTGGACTTGCTATGCGTTAAACTGACAGGTTCCTTCTTCGGGCCCCCACGGTGGAGAGCCCAGTCGACAATGATGTAACCTGCAATTACCTGACAACCATAGGCGTCCCAAGTCTGTTCGCCAATCCTCAGTAGACCCCACATCTGGAGCTCCGGTTGGCGGTGACGACAACCAAGTCTCACAAGTCACAGGCTGAAACACCGTGATTGGCAGCGGCACGTGGAATTGAGCTAAGGGTCTCAGGAACCTTCGACCCATAGCATACTCCTTACTCTCCTCCCCACTGTTGGGGACTCGGGTTGAAGTTGCGACCGCACAAGGTCTAATCGGCCTCCATCCCCAGACTACTGAAACGAAACTCCTAAGTTGCAGAATGTGGCACACAAGCCCAGCTGCCAATCCCCTCGCTGCACCTATATTAGGTACTCGGGTTGAGATAACACGCGCGATGCCTCTGCTCAGTCCGCTTCAAAGCAGGACCTCGCAGACTCGCGAATACATTAACCCAATGGATGGGCCCTCCGGCCCCCCGTGTGGCTCTGGTCCGAACCTTCTTCCACGCAGTCAGTCCCTTCTCGTCTCAGGAGTTAAAAGTGTATACTGTGTGACCTAAAGCTCATAAATACAGCCTGAAATTGGAATTGTCTATACTGCATTCCAGGAGTCTCCCATATCAGGACGACTTATTCATCAATGCATGATTTTCGGAGTCTGCGAACGCTGCCGCTTCCACT
Source organism: Allobates femoralis (assembly GCA_033576535.1). Classification (NCBI taxonomy): domain Eukaryota; kingdom Metazoa; phylum Chordata; class Amphibia; order Anura; family Aromobatidae; genus Allobates; species Allobates femoralis. The sequence continues at coordinate 156,968,738 of JARQOC010000006.1, forward strand.
GGACACGTTAAGAAGACTCAGTTGGCGGATCACCCTCCATGAGTCTACCACAATGCCAGAGTACATGTGGCAGCACAGCACACAAACTCAAGGAGTCCCGGCTCCGCTACGTATTCCTGATCACATATGGAGTATCGGCCATATTGGTTTTTCCCAGACAAGGCATGGATTCTTCGTCTGGGACTCCGCTCCAGCGGTCTCCTCAATGCTTCACAACGGCTATAAGAGTCCTAGACAGGATGGTGGCAGCATGGGAGGCAGTTCCATAGCCTCAGCTGCACCTACGGCCTTTTTCAACTATACATACTTAGACATGGCCCAGGAACAGGATGTGGGGCGATGTACTCCCATCACAATGCACATGCTAATTGTCCCGCCCACACACGAGGATGCCCCTCAATCTACAAAGATTCGGGCAGTATTTCTAGTACTGAAATCAGTTACCTTCTGGCAGTCGGTCTTGCTAGGATATAGTCGGACAATGCCACAGCCATGGCATATGTCAACCACCAGGGTGGAACCCACAGTCTCCAAGTGATGACAGATGTTCGCGACATCCTTCACCTGGTGGTATCCTTGAACATTGTACTGTCAACTGTTCTCATACCAGGCTAACCCGCCAAGGGACGGACTCAGGGAGGCGGTCCCTTCATCCAGATGTCCTCTGTCAAGACTGTCAGCGCCAGGAAACTACAGATGTGGACCTGATGGCCTCACGTCTCCATGCTAAGGTTCCATCCTTTCTGGCCAGGTCCTAGAACCTACAGTCAATGTGACAGACGCACTAGTCCTAGACTGGACCTGTCTCCGTCTCCCCTATATTCTTTCCCACTAACAGGATAGTGCGGAAGGGCAAACAAGTATGTCGCCAGATCTCCCTGTATTTCAGACTGGCCCAGGTGCGCTTGGACGGAAATTTCGTACCAGCAGTACCAGGACAACTTAAAAGAAGTTCAAACTTGCTCTCTCAGGGCCAGTTCTCGCTCGGAATTTCTCAACTCTGAAAATAGTAGCGTAGCCCTTGAGACCTGGAATTTAACCCATGGGGTTTTTTTCCCTGGATGTTGTAGCGCCCATAGTCACAGCAAATAAACCAGCCTTATCGACAATATTCCACGAGTGTAATCGTTTTGTTTTTCTTTATCTCCGAGCACCTCTAGGGGTCATTCCCCTCTGTCCTTGAGGTCTCTCGCACAGCAGGTTATCACCCTTAGCATTCTCATCCACACAGTAATGTGTTTTGGTGCCAAATTATTTTTCTCTGCAGAGGTATCGGTACTTTCAGCACTCTCATGTAAACCATCTTTTCTAGTCTTCTACCTGAACAAGACTGTCCTACGGCTGGTTCCATCCTTCTTATTAGGCGGTATACTCCTTCCACCTCACTGGAGACGTCTTTCTGTCATCGCTGCGCCCGACTCCAGTCTGTGGTCGTAAAGGACCTACATATGCAGGACCTACGCATCTAAGTACCCACGACCAGTGCCTCTCTAACAGGTCGGATTCTCTTTCTCCCCTTTTTCCAGAGGGCAGAAATAATGACATGTCAGTCTCTAAGGCTCCTCTAACCAGGTGGATTCGTCTAACCATCCAAGACGCTTATACCGTCGAAAACTCATCCCTTCCGGCAGTGTCACGGCACATTCTACTACGGCCGTAAGGGCTTCCTGGTCCGTTCGGCCCAGGTGTCAGTGCAACAAGTGTGTAGACAGCCAAAAGGGGTCAGTCTACACACATACTCAAGCCACTATAGGGCTTGACGTGCCCTCCAGGCGGCTGCTGCCCACCTGTCGGTGCATAGTTCTTCACTGACCATGCTCAGTGTCAATAGCTCCCTTTGTTCTTTCCCACCCAGGGACTGCTTTAGGACGTCCCACGGTCTGTGTCCCCCAATGAGGCGAAGGAGAAAAGGAGATTTTTGTGTACTCACCGTAAAATCCTTTTCTCTTAGCCTCTAATTGGGGGACACAGCACCCACCCTATTGCCCTTGAGGGCCTTTTCTGCAGTTCTCACATACTTCTCAGAAGTTACATGTTTACACATATTTGCCTATTATATCTCTGTTAACTGTTGGCTGTTTAAACTTGTGCCTGTTTAATCCAGGCCTTGTAGTACTGTGAGCCTGTTTAGTTACAGGCCTTGTTATACGATTATTGCTTTGTTAACTCTTCACTGTTTTCCACATACGCCTGCTTAGTTCAGGCCTTGTGGTACTAGTATTACTCTGCTAATTCTTATCTGTTTACACACGTGCCTGTTTGGTTCAGGCCTTGTTACGCGGTTATTACCTTGTTAACTATATTTGTTTACACAGGTTGCCTGCGTAGACTTCCTGTGTCACTGTTATTATCTGTTAACTCTCCTACTGCTTTAGCACAAAACTGGAGAGGCACTTCCTGCTCCAGGGGTGTAATACTGCAGAGGAGGAGTCTATAACTCTTTTGCAGATTCTGCCTAGTGTCGCCTCCTAGTGGACAGCAGCATAACACCCACGGTCTGTGTCCCCCAATTAGAGGCTAAGAGAAAAGGATTTTACGGTGAGTACACAAAAATCTCCTTACCTGCTGGAACAACTGCACCCATATGGCCCAGCAACAAAAAGAGTGCAAAAAAAACACAATGACAGGTGCTGAAACTGTGGAAATGTAGTTTTCAACATACAACAAATGTTGTATGTTCCAATATGTGTTCCAATATGGCAGTCAGGGTACTACCGCTGCTCGCAGCTGGGAGATGACGGTCATCTCCCGGCTGCTCACAGCTTGTGGTACCCCGACCGCCATATTGGAACACCCAAGTTATGGGTATTCCGAAATGGCCACCGCGCCGCTTCGCTGATTGGTCGCCGCACTCAGCGGTGACCAATCAGCGATCTTGGCGCGTCTTTTAAATCGTGCTTCGTTGATTGGTCGCCATGGCTCAGTGAGGCGGGATTTAAATGACGCGCCAAGAGCGCTGATTGGTCGCCATGCTAATTGGTCGCCGTGCTGATTGGTCGGCACGTGTTTTAAATCCCGCTTTACTGATTGGTCGCTACGGCTACATCGCCGCTGACCTCCGTGCGGCAGGAGATGACCCGCGGCTACCGTCGGGAGATCAGCGTCTAGCGCCACTGATCTCCTGACGGTAGTGGTGACGTTTGTGGTTCAAATCTTGTGCCAATTAGCGGCTGAATTGCGCCAGTCGCTGATTGGTTGCCGCGCTCAGCGGCGACCAATCAGCGATGCGGGATTTCCGTTACAGAGACAGACAGGCAATTATATTATAGGACTGGGTGATGACACTCAAACACATCAAAAACCCTGTGATATTACCCCTACAATAATACAAAATGCCAGGGGCTGTCTGCTGTCTCTCACACTCCTTGCTCTTTTTGAAACTGAATCTCGCCAAAACTGAATTTCTCATTTTTCCTCCCTCTACTAACCAACCGATACCCGACATGTAAATTACTTTTAATGGTTCAACCATAACACCCAATGCAGCAGGCTTGTTGCCTTGGGGTCATATTTTACACCAAACTTTCCTTTAACCCCTATATGCAATCACTCACTAACTCATGTTACCTGCACATTAAAAATATCACCAGAATTGGACCATTTCTCACCTTTGAAAATGCATACAAATTTACTGTCGCTCTTATTCATTCTCGTCTGGACTATTGCAATTCCTTACTGATCAGTGTCCCACCAGCCAAACTTTCTGCCAGTGTCATTTTTCTATCCAGTCACTTCACCGATGCCTCCACCTTATCCTAGTCATTACACTGGTTTTCCATCCACTACCACAGGGGTCCCCAACTCCAGGCCTCGTGGACCGCCAACAGTGCAGGTTTTCAGGATCTCCTTAGTATTGCACAGGAGTTGGAATCATTACCTGTGCAGATGATCACATTAACACCTGTGCAATACTAAGGAAATCCTGAAATCCTGCACTGTTGGCAGCTCTCGAGGCCTGGAGTTGGGGACCTCTGCACTACCAGATACAATACAAACAACACACTCTCACCCACAAAGCTCTCCACAGTTCTGCACGCCCCCTATATCTCATCCCTTATCTCTGTATATCTCCCTTAAGGTGGGGTCACACGTGGCGATTTCGCCCGCGACATCGCCGAAAAGTGACGTCACAGCGATGTCGCGGGCGATATTGCAAGTGCGTCGCGCTGTGTGACAGCGCGACGCAACTGCAAATTATCGCTGGTCGCAGTTTGAACATGTTCATAAACCTGTCAACCTGTGACCAGCGATTAGGCTGGATCGCGCCATCTGACACTCTTGGCGGTGCGATCCAGCCTATATCGCAGTGTTTCTGAGCCATCGCTCCGCCCACATCGCCGCCGCATCACTGGCAACGTCGTGCCGTGTGACAGCTGGCCTGCGATGTCGGAAGCGAGCGGGCACCCGCGCATCGCTTCCGACATCGAAGGCCAGATCGCCGCGTGTGACAGCACCTTTAGGGTGAGTGCCCACAGGACATTTTTGATGAGTGTTCTGCATGCAGTTAACCATTGGTTTTATGGTAATTTCTGCTAATTTGTTTCTGCGGTTTTCATTCCCAGCAAAACCAATGTGTTTCACAGAAACGCTGTGCCCACACATTGATTTTGCATGTGTCAAGAACTGTCAAATACCTGCATTTTTGGTGCGGATGGGAGAGAATTGACATGTTAATTATTTTCCTGCGTTTTTGCTTCAGTCAATGGAAAAAACGCAGGAAAAACGCAGCTATCAAAAACGCAGTAAAAACGCGCAGCAAACACGCAGCAAACGCAGACAAGATCATAGCTAATCTCCTGTCAAGGACTCTAGGATCCTCAGGTTTTGCTGCGTTCAGGACTGCTTAAGAAACGTCCTGTGGGCACAATTTGAACATCACATTTCCAAGATTTATCTCATACTGTGCCAGTGCTCTGGAATTCACTACCCAAAACATTGTGGCTAACATCTAGAATACCTTAAAAACACATCTGTTTAGACAGGCCTATCACTAACCTAACTTTCCCCATTTCCCCGTTGTTTTAATCTGTATTGTCGTTATTGTCTGTACATTGCCCCCCCACAAAAATGTAAAGTGTTGTGGAATATGTTGGTGCTATATAAAAAAAAATGATTATATTATTGCTAACCCACAAAATATGAACTTCCACGGGTCTGCCGATCTCTAATGATCAGAAAGTGAGTACGCCACTGCTCAATACTTGATTAAGCATTGTGATGCTCATGTGCGCTTGTTACTTGATCGAGTATCGCGGTTGCTTGGGCACCATGTTTGAATTTCCCCGCCATGTTTTGTGGCCGTTAGGCAGCCAGTGAGGATTGCCTGTCATAAACTGTTATGCTGTAGACATAATGGCTAGTGACATTAGTGTGATTGGCCAGCCTCATCGCGTCATTGGGTCCTATATAAGACCCGGTGACACTTTGGTCGTCATATGCTCTGGAAGCAGTTCAGGGAGCATTGATATAGGAGAAGGAGCGCTTAGATTAAAGCATGTATGTAGAGTTTATTGCCTTACAGTCCTTCTTTAGGTATAATGCTGCTGCAATCTAAAAACAAAAGTCCTTTTCAGGTCTACATGCTGTCTTTTCTCTAGTGAAACCAGTTACCTGCATTTAGTGTAAGGATAGCTGGTGGAGATAGTTTTAGATGACAGGCATATAGGCAGGGTTTATTGTCTTACAGTCCTTTTATAGGAATACTGCTGTTGCAAACTAAAATCAAAATTCCTTTTTTTTGCTACATATTCTCTATTCCCTATTAATACTCGAAAATTTGCAGAGATACCATGTATATACCTAATTTAAAATGCCCAGGCCCTGCGTTAAGGGACAGGCAAGTGGACGTGCAGCTGATGGTGCATGCAGAGGCGAAGGCCATGGGTCATATAATACTGTGCCTGCTGTGGGAGCACAACAAAGAGGCTCATTCCTAAGACCTATCTCGCTGTCCCGCATTGCAGGGGGTGTAGGACACCACTGTTGAAGCCAGAACAGTGCAAACAGGTGATAATTTGGATGGCATATTATACTTCCAGTGTATTTCCGAGCACTTCTATGTCATCCACACGGTCCAGTTGTTGAGGTGCCCAGTCGTACATGGCCCTGGTAGTTGAGGGTGAGGCAGGGACATGTTGCATAGCATCGTCATATTCTCTGAGCTTGCCCTGGCTGGCTCCACAGTGCAAACGTTCAGTTCAGTGTTACCGTCAACAAGGGTCAAGACAGTCAATGAGTCAAAAATGTTTTAAAACAGTTCTTAACCTTAGTCTTGTGAAACAATGGCACACAGCTTAAACATTACTCTTTTGGGACTATTTACATTGATATAATTTGCTGCAAACTGCTCTCCTCATTTTGTCACCTCCAAACTCTCGTCCTTCATCATCATTGTAACCTGCCATGAATTCATATGGTCTCTATTAGCTCCAGGCTTATCCCACCCATGGGGATCTGTCCCAAAGAAACCATCAGGGCCACCACAAGACAAAGTTGTTTCTCCGCTTGCACTGTGATGACACGTTCAGCCAAGTCTATGCTGAGGTCTACGTAACTGTCATCGGAGGAATCCACTGCTGTCTGAGGTTCTGTCAAAGGCAGGGAACGAGCACCAGTACCAAGAGGCGCACACCCACTTTTTGTTCCTAAACCCAAATCCTGGATTAAGCGTATGCAAAAAAAAAAAAGAAAATCAGTGGCACTCACCAACTGTAATTTTCAATCCTTTATTCTTTCCTAAAATAGCAGAAGGTAAACAAGTGTGTTGAACACACGAACAGCTGTTGTCCGTGAAACCCGTGTCCCGTTTACCTCTTGCTATTTTATGAAAGAACTATATGGGAGCCTGATGCTCTCGCATCGGGTGGGTGGTAACATTACGATGGGGGTGGGCTCTGTGTTGCTGGGGACGACGACTGTCTCTCCTGTTTTTTTGAACCTCACTCTCTGACCCCCTGAGCTGCCTCTCTGCCCCCCTGTTATGATCCGGTGACCTTGGAGCTGCATGAATAAAATTTGTAGGAGAAGTGGTACCTGTACTGACTGCAGTTCCTGATTTAACTCCGCAACTAGAAGTAGCCGTGGGATCTGACTAACCATACCCTAGACACCTCAACATGGCCGGAGAACTAGCTACCCCTAAAGAGGGAAACAGGAATGCTATCTTGCCTCAGAGCAGAACCCCAAAAGGATAGAAAGCCCCCCACAAATATTGACTGTGAGTAAGAGGAAAAGACACACTCAGGCAGAAAACAGAATCAAGCAAAGATGAAGCCACTTCTAGCTCGATAGATAAAGACAGGACAGGATACTATTGCAGTCAGTATAAAATCCCTTAAAAAATATCCACTGCAGATAATACAAAAATACCCTGAGTCTACTCAAGACTCGGCCCCCTCTAGATCTGCAAACCTCCTGTGAATCCTACAATTCTCAATATATGTATACTGACACAAAAAGCTGAACAAGCCCATAACAAATGAATAGCACAAAAATCCTAGGAAGAAAACGTCCTAACAGAGAGCAAGTTAACACAGCATGCACTCTGAGCAAAAATAGACCATTTCAGAAAACAAGCACACAGCATGTGTGCCACAAAAAGACTAAGCCATACACTTAGCTTGGAAGTCTTGCAGCAGGGCAGGAGAGACCCGACAGAGGTGAAACACCTCCAGGAACATTGACAACTGGCAAGGACTGAGGAAATCCTGCAACCTTAAATATCCCAGTCAGAATTGCAATTATCCAATTCCCCTGACCAAGAGTGCAAAACAGGATCAACTGCATTACCAGCCACAACCACAGGAGGGAGCCCACAAGCAGAATTCACAACACCCCCCACTGTGCTGCCTCTCTGCCTTCCCCCCTGTGGTCACACTCAGGGCCCCCCTGGTCGCTCTCTGTCCCCAGGTGCTGCCTCTCTGCCCTGAATGTGATGTGGTGAGTGAGTGCAAGCTGAGTTGGGTCAGTGGGTGCACATTGAGGAAGGTGAGGGGGTGAAGGCTGAGGGGGAGGAGTGCGGGCTGAGGGGGGATGAGTGAGTGAGGCCTGAGGAGGGAGGAGTGCGGAGTGCGTTCTGAGGGGGGATAAGTGAGTGGGGGCTGAGGAGGGAGGTGTGCAGGTTAAGAGGGATGAGTGAGTGGGGGCTGAAGAGGGTGAGTGAGTGGGGGCTGATGGGGTGAGTACAGGCTGGGGTGACTGGGGGCTGAGGGGTGTCAGTGAGTACAGGCTGATGGGGTGAGTGAGGGGGATGAGGGGTTGTCAGTGAGTACAGGCTAGTGGGGGTGAGTGAGGAGGGACAAAATCTGTGGTGGGAGGTGTCCGGAGATGGTGCAGGGACATCATATGCGGCCGGGTGTGGGAGCAGCGGTGGCGGCTTGCTGGCGGCGGTCAGCTGTTGTCAGTGCCATCGCCATCCTGCTCCATATTAGCACACCCAGCATCTGGATGTTGACATCGGGCAGCCCCGGACCTCATCACACCACTGTGTGAAGCCGGCCTTACACAGTCTCAGCAGTCAAGAGTCTGGACCACTTAATTCATATTTTGTCCCTCCTTCCTCCCACCATGGCAATTCTTAGGACACAAGTCATCCTACACTCAGACACTCCAAAGAGTTAGTTACATATCCATTCATTGATTGTGACCTCTCACCCTGTGTATTTCAAGAGGGACATGATGAGATCGTGAGAAGTGATGCCCAAATATTTGACAAGCCGTGGTCAATAGAAGACAACAGTGAGGAATGGCACTGCGCTTTTCCTACCAAGAGATGTAGAAATGGTACAGAAATTTCTGCAACCAAATACTGCAACATGTTCACATACTTAAAGAACTGACATACTGCAGATTATTTACTGCACCATATCTGCAAGTCCCAAATAAGCAACATGTGTATGACACTTCGGGATTCTCATTGACTTTACTGAAATCAAGATTCCTTTCAGCTTTTGTGATAAATCTGCACTGAAAAATGCATCAAAATTGTGAAAGAACCACAATGTGCACATCACCTAATACTCTGACAACATTATTCCCAGCAGCAACCTAGGAGTCGGAGATGCGTCCAGACATCTTCCCCATGATGTTTCCATCCATTTCAGCAATTTTGCTGCCCCACTCTCCCAGCCCTCTTGGCAGGGTCTTCTGGAAAATTGCTTGAGTTTCTCATTGACCTCCTTTATACTCTGTGCTCAATTCGTCCCCGTCTGAGTGTTAGTCCTGCTCAATTCGAATACCAAGCACTCAAGTATTTTAGTGTTCGTTCATGACTAGTTCTAAATGATGATTACTGGACATGAGAACTTGGTCTAAAGATACAGTTAGTTTTGTTTAGCAAAATGTGAACATATCTTTACCCTGGGAAGATGCAGAGATTCATCCTTTGTGGATTCAATTGCTTTATCGAGAAATACACAAACTGGTAAAATACACTTAACTCCTTCCCAACCTATGACATTGTACTACGTCATGGGCCGGTAAAGGGTGTTTTGATGTGAGCTCGGGTGCGGAGCTCACACCAAACAGCCAACATCTCAGCTGATGTGATCAGCTGAGATGTCGGGCTAACAGCACCGATCGCATCCGGGATCCGATCAGTTCTCTTAACCCTTTGGATCCCGCCGTCAATCTCTGACAGCGGGATCCAAAGGCATTGCGGCGGGGAACGCGCTGTTCCCCACCTGCACCGGAGATCCCGTTATAGTACCGCAGGATCTCTGGCGTTCATGTGACAGCCCGGGGTCCTAGCTAGACCCCGGATGCTGTCACAGAGCACTTCCGAGTTGTGGTTGGCAGGCACTGCCAACCACAACAAGTCCGCACTTCTGAGAGATACAGATGAGCTGCAGCTCATCTGTATCTCTCAGAAGTGATCGGACTGTGCAGCAGTTTGCCTCTCTATGGGGCAGTGTAAAGATAAGAATGAGTTAGAAAATAAAGTTTTTAAAAACCTGTAAAAAAAAAAAAAAAAACACAAAAGTTCAAATCACCCCCCTTTACACCCAATCACAATAAAAGTACCGTATATACTCGCGTATAAGCCGAGTTTTTCAGCCCAAAAATTGGGCTGAAAAGTCCCCCCCTCGGCTTATACTCGAGTCACAGTATACTGTATACAGTGTATACAGTATACAGGCCGCCCGCCCCCATCAGTATACAGGGCCCCCTCGCCTTGTGCAGCCAGCCTGTAAAGGAATAGATTATTATACTTATCCCTGCCGTTGTCCCGCTGCCGCTGTCCCGCCGCCGCTATCGCGCTCCTCCGTCTTCATCCGGCTTCTCGTTCCTCGTGCGCAGCAATGCGTCATTGTCTGCGCGCCAGAGGAGGAAGCCGGAAGACGCTGGATGAAGACGGAGGAGCGCGATGGCGGCGGCGGGACAGCGGCAGGGATAAGTATAATAATCTATTCCTTTACAGGATTGCGGCAGTAAGGGGGGGCCCTGTATACTGATGGGGGGGCCTGTATATACCACAGGGGCTGCTGCTGTATACTACCAATGGGGCTGCTGTTGTATACTACCACTTGGGCTGCTGTATATACTTCTGGGGCTGCTGTATACTACCACTGGGGCTGCTGCTGTATATACCACTGGGGCTGCTGCTGTATACTACCACTGGGGAGGCTGCTGTATATACCACTGGGGCTGCTGTATATACCTCTGGGGCTGCTGTATACTACCACTGGGGCTGCTGCTGTATATACCACTGGGGCTGCTGCTGTATACTACCACTGGGGAGGCTGCTGTATACCACACTGCTGGGGGCTGCATACTTGTGCTGGGGTCCACCCTCGGCTTATACACCAGTCAATAGGTTTTCCCAGGTTTTGGGGGCAAAAGTAGGGGGGTCGGCTTATACACGGGTCGGCTTATACACGAGTATATACGTTTATTAAAAAAAACAAAATAAACAAATATTTGGTATCACCGCATTCAGAATCGCCCGATCTATCAATATATTAAATCCGTTAATGAGAGCCGTAAACTCCGTAACGGAAAAAAATCCAAATGCCAAAATTAAGTTTTTTTGGTCGCCGCAACTTTGCTATAAAGTGCAATAACAGGCAATCAAACTGCGGATCCACCCAAAAATGGTATCATTAGAAATGTTAGCTTTAGACGCAAAAAATAAGCCATCACGCAGCCCTGGATCCTGAAAAATGAGAACACTACGGGTCGCAGAACATGGTGCAAAAAGTCAGGTTTTTTTTTCTCAAACGTCTGAATTTTTTTTCACCACTTAGATACCAGTAAAAGTATACATTTTGCGTGTCTACGAACTCGTACCGACCCAAGGCATCACCCCGTCATGTCGGTTTTACTATACAGTGAGCATGGCGACTAAAATACCCAAAAAACATACATGTTAATGCACTTTTTTTGCAATTTCACTGCACTTAGAATTTGTTTGCAATTTCCCTGTACACTATATGGTAAAATAAATGATTGCATATTTAAGTACAACTCGTCCCACAAAAAACAAGCTGTCATATGTCTATATTGACAGAAAAATAAAAAAGTTATGGCTCTTGGAAGCAGGGGAGCAAAAAACGAAAATGAAAAATCCCCGGGTCATGAAGGGGTTAACATAATCACTTTGGAATTTGTAACACATAACTATTGTACATTTTGTAGAACAAAAGAATGACATGAAAAGTAAAATACTTTCATGAGTGGTGAATTTCCATTTAGCCACTTAGTGGCAGCATTGAGCCATTTTAGACAACATTTTAAAGCCACATTGTTCAATGAATATTCAATAGGTAAATAAATGTATATGGCTTAATTTATAGTTTTCACAAAAGCAAAGGGGGCTGCAGTTCAAGAATCATCATGGATTGGACCAAAAATTTAATTGTCATCAAATCTGATCACATACTTTTGGGCTGAGGATTACCTAGTATAAGCTATAGACCATGGTGGCTCAATGGTCAGCATTGCAGTATCTGGGTTCTGGGTTCAATTCGCACCAAGGACAACATGTGGCAGCAGTTTATATATTCTGAATATGTTTGTGTAAGCTTCCTCTGGTTTTCTTCCGTGCTCCATAGTTCCTCACTTAAATGGTAACTAAAATGAATGTGCAGAAATACTATAGACACAAGTGTTTTTTTAAAGGGTCACTAGAGGGAAAAGGGTCCATCCAGGGGTCTCAAAGTTGTCTGGGTATATGGGCCGCACATAGAAAAGGTTTTAATTTGCTGAACCGCATTCTTTGCTGGAGAAGGTGATATTTTTAGTGATACCATATTTTGATCACTTTTTTATAACATTCTTCGCTCGATTATTTTTTTGAATTACATTCATCGTATGGGTTATAGCAGTTTTATAGTTTGGGTTGTTATGGATGTCGCAATAAGAAAGTGCACTTTTCTTGTTTATTTTTAGTTTATATATAATACAGCATTTTTTGTGGTAAAAAATACATACTTTTTACATTTTATTTTACATTTTATCCCCTTCTTGTAAGTGATATCATCTTACAATTAGCAACATATAGTAATTATAGCCAACATGTTGCAATAACGAGCCTATCCTGGTCCCCATCTTGTGATTATATCTCCCATCCTGGACTTCATCTTGTAGTAATATCCCCATCCTGATCTTCTTCTTGTAGTAATGTTCCATCCTGGTCTTCTTCTTGTAGTAATGTCCCCATCCTGGTCTTCTTCTTGTAGTGATGTTCCCATTCTGGTCCTCATCTTGTAGTAAAAAACCATCCTGGTCCTTTTATTGTAATAATGTCCCCATCCTGGTCCCCTTCTGGTAGTAATGTCCCATCCTGGTTCCCTTATAGTAGTAATGTCCTCATCCCCGTCCCCTTCTGGTAGTAATGTCCCATCCTGGTTCCCTTCTGGTAGTAATGTCCCATCCTGGTTCCCTTCTGGTAGTAATGTCCCATCCTGGTTCCCTTATTGTAATAATGTCCCTAACTGGTCCCCTTCTGGTAGTAATTTTTTCCTGTTCCATATTAATTAGTAACTTTTTCCTGTTCCATATTATGTAGTTACTAGCTGTGAGCCCGATGCAAATGCATCGGGATTCTAGAACGTGGCAATATTATTCGCATTAATAGCATAATTATTACCATTAATAGCATAATTATTAGCATTAACAGCATTATTATTAGCATTAATAGCATTATTAACAGCAATAATAGTACTATTAATAGTATTGTTATTAGTATTAATAGCATTATTACCATAAATAGCATTAATAATAGCGTTAATAGCATTATTATGAGGAGTAATAGCATTATTAGCATTAATAAAATTATTAATAGCATTAATAGAATTAAAAATAGCATTAATAGCATTATTAATAGGATTAATAGCATGATTATTAGAATTAATAGCATTAATATTAGCATGAATAGCATTAATAGCATTATTAATAACATTAATACCATTATTAATAGCATTAATAGCCTAAATAATAGAATTAATAGCATAAATAATCGCATTAATAGCATGAGTATTAGCATAAAGAGCATTAATAGCAATATTATTAGCATTAATAGAATTTTGAATAGCATAAATAGCATGATTATTAGCCTTAATAGCATTATTAATAGTGTTAATATGATTATTATTAGCATTATTAGCATTAATATTAGCATTAATAGCATAATTATTAGCATTAATATCATTATTATTAGCATTAATAGCATTAATAATACAATAGATAGCATTAATAGCATTAATAGTATTATTAATAGCATGAATAACATTATTAATAGCATTAATAGCATTAATAGCATTATTAATAGCATTAATAGCATAAACAATAGAATTAATAGCATAACTAATCGCATTAATAGCATTACTATTAGCATAAAGAGCATTAATAGCAATATTATTAGCATTAATAGCATTTTGAATAGCATGAATAGCATGATTATTAGCCTTAATAGCATTATTAATAGCGTTAATATGATTATTATTAGCATTATTAGCATTAATAGTAGCATTGATAGCATAATTATTAGCATTAATAGCATTATTATTAGCAGTAATAGCATAATTATTAGCATTAATAGCATAATTATTAGCATTAATAATAGCATTAATAGCAATATTATTAGCATTAATAGCATAATTATTAGCATTAATAGCATTAATAATAGCATTAATAGCAATATTATTTGCATTAATAGCATTATTATTACCATTAATAGCATAATTATTAGCATTAATAGCATAAATATTAGCATTAATAGCATAATTATTAGCATTAATAGCATTAATAATAGCATTAATAGCAATATTATTTGCATTAATAGCATTATTATTACCATTAATAGCATAATTATTAGCATTAATAGCATAATTATTAGCATTAATAGCATTAATAATAGCATTAATAGCATATTATATTGCATTAATAGCATTAATAATACATTAATAGCATAATTATTAGCATTAATAGCATAATTATTAGCATTAATAGCATTAATTAAATAGCATTAGATATAGCAACATTATTTGCATTAATATAGCATTATATATATTACCATTAATAGCATAATTAATTAATGCATTTAATTATGCATTATAATAGCATTAATAGCATTATTATTTGCATTAATAGCATTAATTATTACCATTAATAGCATAATATTATTAAGCATTAATTAATAGCATAATATAATTAGCATTAATAGCAATTATATTATGCATAATAGCATTAAATATAGCATTAATATAGCATTATATTAGCATATAATATTATTGCATTACATAGCATTATTATTATACCATATTAATTAGCTAATAGCATTATATAGTAGCATTACATAGCATATTATTACCATTAATAGCATATTATTAGATTAGCATTAATTATTAGCATTAATATAATTGCATTAATAGCATTAATATTTACCATTAATAGCATAATTATTACATTAATAGCATAATTATTAGCATTATTAGCATAATAAGATTAGCATTAATAAGCATATAATTATGCATTAATAGCATTAATATTACCATTAATAGCATAATTATTAGCATTAATAGCATTAATAATAGAATTAATAGCAATATTATTTGCATTAATAGCATTATTATTACCATTAATACCATAATTATTAGCATTAATAGCATAATTATTAGCATTAATAACATAAATATTAGCATTAATAGCATTATTATTAGCATTAATAAGCATAATTATTAGCATTAATAGCATTATTATTAGCAGTAATATCATTATTATTAGCATTTTTTTTTTATTTTTTTTTTTATGTTATTATGTATAATTTTTTTTTTTTTTTTATTATTTTTTAATTATTTTGTTTATTATTAAATTAATTTATTATTTGTTATTTTAAGTGAGCCTGAGCCTGAGACACAGTTCTCCTTCAGGTCCGCTCAAAGGGCTCATATTATTAGCATATTAATATATTTTTTTATTATTATTTTTTATTTATTTTTTTATTATTTTTTATTTATTTTTTTATTATTTTTTAATTATTTTTTTATTATTTTTTTATTATTAAATTAATATATTATTTGTTATTTTAAGTGAGGCTGAGCCTGAGACACAGTTCTCCTTCAGGTCCGCTCAAAGGGGTCATATTATTAGCATATTATATTTTTTTGTATTATTATTTTTTATTTATTTTTTTATTATTTTTTATTATTTTTTTTATTAATTTTTAATTATTTTTTTTAGTATTTTTTTTATTATTAAATTAATTTATTATTTGTTATTTTAAGTAAGCCTGAGCCTGAGACACAGTTCTCCTTCAGGTCCGCTCAAAGGGCTCATATTCTTAGCATATTATTTTATTTTTTATTATTATTTTTTATTTATTTTTTTATTATTTTTTAATTATTTTTTTATTATTTTTTAAATATTATTTAATTATTTTTTTATTATTAAATTTATTAGTTATTTTAAATGAGCCTGAGGCTGAGACACAGTTCTCCTTCAGGTCCGCTCAAAGGGCTCATATTATTAGCATTTTTTTTTTTTTATTATTATTTTTTATTTTTTTTTTTATTATTTTTTAATTATTTTTTTATTATTTTTTAAATATTATTTAATTATTTTTTTTATTATTAAATTTATTAGTTATTTTAAGTGAGCCTGAGGCTGAGACACAGTTCTCCTTCAGGTCCGCTGAAAGGGCTCATATTATTAGCATTTTTTTTTTTTTTTTATTATTATTTTTTATTTATTTTTTTATTATTTTTTAATTATTTTTTTATTATTTTTTAAATATTATTTAATTATTTTTTTTATTATTAAATTTATTAGTTATTTTAAGTGAGCCTGAGGCTGAGACACAGTTCTCCTTCAGGTCTGCTGAAAGGGCTCATATTATTAGAATTTTTTTTTTTTTTATTATTATTTTTTATTTAATTATTTATTATTTTTTATTTATTTTTTTAATTATTTTTTAATTATTTTTTAATTATTTTTTTTATTATTAAATTTATTTGTTGACATACATTAGCGGTGTGTCGGCGAATTAACGGCCGAGCCCCTGGTTCTATTTGTCGGCCCGAAAATCGCGGACACACCGGTAATGTATGTCTATGGGCAGTGAGGTCGAATTCTGATTGGTCGGCGTCAGCGACCAATCAGAAATCGGGCTGACTGCCCATAGACATGCATTAGCGGTGTGTCCGCGATTTTAGGGCCGACAAATAGAACCAGGTGGGCGGCCATAAAATCGCCGACACACCGCTAATGTATGTCAATGGGAAATGAGGTGCTCTTCTGATTGGCTGAGGGCAGTAGACAGCGACCAATCAGAAGAGCGGCTCACATCTCATAGAGATAAGAATGGCGGATTTTTCGTCCATTCTATCTTAATGAGAAGTGAAGAGGACGTCGGAGCTGGAAGTTGGCGGAAAGAAGACAGAAGACCCCGGGGGCCGGACGAAGAGCCGGAGATGGCGGAAAGAAGAGAGAAGACCGGCGGAGGACTTGTGGATCGGACGGATGATCAGATGACTAAGAAGGCATGTAAGTGATCGACGGGGGCGTTAGGTTAGGGGACAGCGGGGGCTTCAGGTGTAGGGCCTTAGGTGTTAGCGACAGCGGCGGGGGAAAGCGGCGGGAGCTTAGGAGGCGGCGGGGCTTAGGGGATAGGGGCTTAGGTGCGGCGGGGCTTAGGTGCGGCGGACTTAGACTTAGGGGGTAGGGGCTTAGATGCGGCGGGGCTTAGAGGGTAGGGGCTTAGGTGCAGCGGGGCTTAGGGGGTAGGGGCTTAGGTGCGGCGGGGCGGCGGCGGACGGTAGGGGCTTAGGTGCGGCGGGGCTTAGGGGGTAGGGGCTTAGGTGCGGCAGGGCTTAGAGGGTAGGGGCTTAGGTGCGGCGGGGCTTATGGGGTAGGGGCTTAGGTGCGGCGGGGCTTAGGTGCAGTGCGGACATTGGGGGGGAGGGGCTGTGCGGACATTGGGGGGGAGGGGTTGTGCGGACATTGGGGGGAGGGGTTGTGCGGACATTGGGGGGGAGGGGCTGTGCGGACATTGGAGGGGAGGGGCTGTGCGGACATTGTGGGGGGGTGCTGTGCGGACATTGTGGGGGGGTGCTGTGCAGACATTGTGGGGGGGTGCTGTGCGCACATTGTGGGGGGGTGTTGTGCGGACATTGGGGGGGTGCTGTGCGGACATTGCGGGGGGGGCTGTGCTAGACTGTGGATGGGGGCTGGCGGCGGAGGTGTGCGGGCAGTGAGGGGGGGGTGTGCGGTGCTGGAGGTCGGTGCGGGTGTGGGGAGCGTTGCTGGGCTGTGGATCGGGGCTGGGGGGAAGCACAGGGGGCAGCTGCATAGTCGGAGGTGGTGTGTGGGTAGCGGGGAGCAGAGGCGGCATTGGCGGCCATTGCGAGTCGGCTTAAAACTGCTCGCAATGGCCGCTTCGCGCGTATCCACATGACCACGCCGGAAGTAGCGCCGAGAGGGGCGCTTTTGTGATTCGCGATTATATAATAGATATTCTCCTCCTAGTCCTCTTCTTGTAGTAACATCCCCATCGTGGTTTCCTTCTTGTAATGTTCCCACTCTGGTCCTCATCTTGTAGTAATGTACCATCCTGGTCCTCATCCCAATGTCCCCATCCTGGTCTCCTTTTTGTAATAATGTCCCCATCCTGGTCCCCTTCCTGGTCCCCTTCCTGTAGTAATGTCCCCATCATGGTCCCATTCTTGTAGCAATATCCCCATCCTGGTCCTCATCTTGTAGTATTGCCCCCCATCCTGATGCCTTTCTAGTAGTAATGTCCCTAACTCTGGTCCTCTTCTTGTAGTAATATCCCCATCTTGATCACCTTCTCATTCAGCTGCCCAATTGTAGTTATATCCCCATTCTGGTCCCTCATCTTCTAATAATGTCCCTTATAGTACCGTTTTTCACATATACATAAATAAACACGTATACAAAGATTTTTCTCATGTGTCCGCCATTCCCACCATGCGGCCCGCAGGCACCTTAGACCCCTTGAAGATCACAGCCCAAGCCAGCGGCTGCCGGTGCCCACACTTTACACTTGTATTGCCGGCATGCACAGAAACAAACTCTCTGCACATCCAAAGCCAGACTCTGGCCAATGAGAGGCCAGCAGCTTATGTTATACACTGATGTCAACTGTGCCCAGCGGCTACCATTATTATAACTGAGCAGAGCCTTTCCCTGACAGTACCGGCAATACAACTGAAGTAGAGCATGGCCGGTGGCGGCCGCTGGATCTGGTTGCAATCTTCAAGGGGTCTATGGTGCCTGTGGTTTCATGAAGCAGCCTCGGTGGCTACATGTGGCGTGTGGGCTGCGTGCTTGATGCCCCTGGTCTAGTCTATACTTTTATGTGTTTTGAGAATCTGAACAGGTATGTGGTCTCCACAGGTGCTATAATGGACAGCTATGAAACAACTACTAAGATTTCTTTTAAGGCCACCATAATGCCTTTCCAGAATGGGCATGTAAAGAGAGTTTTGCTCTTCTCTTCATGGCGATCTCAAATTAAAAACAATAGTTATTTTATATGGGCTCTTGCCCAGTGTGAAATCAGGAATCTGATAAATGTGAGCAGGCTTGGAGAATTTATTACGAAACTACATAAATAACAATTTTATAATATATTATTGTTTTTGGTCATTCTTTTTATGGCCACAGTAGTTATAGTCAATCTCATTAGCCAGATTTCTCAGATTGTCACATAACTTACTTTATAGCCATTTCTTTCTGAGAATTTCATGCCAATTACACCTTTAGAAATATATTTAATTTGAAAATTGTGAAGAGAACGTAGGTGCACCACATGTACCGGGGTTAAGATTGAGGGGTGCTCACCATGCAAGGGGACCAAACATTAAGACAGCGGACAAGACATGGCATACAAATGGAGCACACCACTATACTTTAAAAGTGAATACAAAAATACATTTTATTAAGCACATATGCGGACAGTGAGTTAAAAACATTTAAAATAATCACACGTATGTATGGGGGTCCTCAAAAGAAATATAGCATAGTGTAAAAAGTGACAATTTCTGGCCTTAAGTAGTATAACATATGTTATATGGGCACAGAGGTGTACAATGCAGTGAGAATCATATATGTACAATTTCCCAATAATAACAGGTCATATACAGGTACAATGTGGACTCAAGAATGTATAGTCCAACAGAGTCAAAAATCAAACGGTACTAAGTGTAGACATCCTGTTTCAGGAAGGGGAATATATGAGAAATAATGCCCCTTACCTTGCACCTATACATAAATGTCACTTAGGGTACAAAAGGGATGGGTCATGGGAAGCAATGTAACCAAGTTCATAAATTCAAACAGAGAAATGCAAGATACCATAGTTAGTTATACAGTTGTGGCCAAAAGTATTGACACCCCTGCAATTCTGTCAGATAATACTCAGTTTCTTCCTGAAAATGATTGCAATCACAAATTCTTTGGTATTATTATCTTCATTTAATTTATCTTCAATAAAAAAACACAAAATAGAATGAAGCAAAAAGCAAAACATTGATCATTTCATACAAAACTCCAAAAATGGGCCAGACAAAAGTATTGGCACCCTCAGCCTAATACTTGGTTGCACAACCTTTAGCCAAAATAACTGCGATCAACCGCTTCCAGTAACCATCAATGAGTTTCTTACAATGCTCTGCTGGAATTTTAGACCATTCATATTTGGCAAACTGCTCCAGGTCCCTGATATTTGAAGGGTGCCTTCTCCAAACTGCCATTTTTAGATCTCTCCACAGGTGTTCTATGGGATTCAGGTCTGGACTCATTGCTGGCCACCTTAGAAGTCTCCAGTGCTTTCTCTCAAACCATTTTCTAGTGCTTTTTGAAGTGTGTTTTGGGTCATTGTCCTGCTAGAAGACCCATGACCTCTGAGGGAGACCCAACTTTCTCACACTGGGCCCTACATTATGCTGCAAAATTTGTTGGTAGTCTTCAGGCTTCATAATGCCATGCACATGGTCAAGCAGTCCAGTGCTAGAGGCAGCAAAGCAACCCCAAAACATCAGGGAACCTCCGCCATGTTTGACTGTAGGGACTGTGTTCTTTTCTTTGAATGCCTCTTTTTTTCTCCTTTAAACTCTATGTTGATGCCTTTGCCCAAAAAGCTCTACTTTTGTCTCATCTGACCAGAGAACATTCTTCCAAAACATTGAAGGCTTTCTCAGGTAAGTTTTGGCAAACTCCAGCCTGGCTTTTTTATGTCTCGGGGTAAGAAGTGGAGTCCTGAGTATCCTACCATACAATCCCTTTTTATTCAGACGCCGATGGATAGTACGGGTTGACACTGTTGTACCCTCGGACAGCAGGGCAGCTTGAACTTGTTTGGATGTTAGTCGAGGTTCTTTATCCACCATCCGCACAATCTTGCGTTGAAATCTCTCATCTATTTTTCTTTTCCGTCCACATCTAGGGAGGTTAGCCACAGTGCCATGAGCTTTAAACTTCTTGATGACACTGGGCACGGTAGACACAGGAACATTCAAGTCTTTGGAGATGGACTTGTAGCCTTGAGATTGCTCATGCTTCCTCACAATTTGGTTTCTCAAGTCCTCAGACAGTTCTTTGGTCTTCTTTCTTTTCTCCATGCTCAATGTGGTACACACAAGGACACATGACAGAGGTTGAGTCAACTTTAATCCATGTCAACTGGCTGCAAGTGTGATTTAGTTATTGCCAACACCTGTTAGGTGCCACAGGTAAGTTAATTACACAAATTAGAGAATCATCACATGATTTTTCTAACATTGCCAATACTTTTGTCCACCCCCTTTTTTATGTTTGGTGTGAAATTATATACAATTTGGCTTTAGGACAATTCTTTTTGTGTTTTTTCATTGAAGACAAATTAAATGAAGATAATAATACGAAAGAATTTGTGATTGCAATCATTTTCAGAAAGAAACTGAGTATTATCTGACAGAATTGCAAGGGTGTCAATACTTTTGGCCACAATTGTAAGTATCAAAATTAAGTAGTGAGAATGGGATTGTGATATAAGTCAGCGGCTAGCCGCCCCCCATATCCGGGTAGATCATAGGTGCACAATGTGGCTGGGTACAATAGTTATTGGTTAGATAATACAATATAACTGGGACCAAACGGCATCCAGTGATGGCTACTAGTGATGAGCGAGTATGCTCTGCGCTGCTCGGTACTCGCACGAGTATCACTGTACTCGGGCTATTCAGCGAGTACCGAGTAATCTCGCAATACTCGTGCTGTGCTCGTGGTCCTCATCCCTGCATGTTGGCGCTCTTTAGAGAGCCAGCCCACATGCAGGGATTGACTGGCAGTCACTGCAATGCCACAGCCATGTTAGTTGTGGCATTGCAGTGATTGGCCGGCCCGCACAGCGTGACCGAGCCTTTATAAGACCCGGCCACGATGTGCTCTGCACACAGCCATCCAGACAGTGAGTGTAGGGAGAGTGTCTGCTGCTTAGGGACAGATTTGCGGCCCTCATAGGTAGATCCGGAGCAGGGCTGCAAATTGCTTCTGACCACAACAGTCTTTCTCAGGACTAATCTAGGAGGATATAGGCAGGGTGATCCAGATCGGAGTCCAAGCTTTCCTGTGACCTGAACAATCACCAGACTGTTGTACTTGATAGCTTTATACAGGTTAGGGTCTAAAATCCAACTTTCCTGTGACCTGAACAGACACCAGACTGTTGTACTTGATAGCTTTATACAGGTTAGGGTGTAAAATCCAACTTTCCTGTGACCTGAACAGTCACCAGACTGTAATACTTAATAGCTTTATACAGGCAGGTTTTAAAATCCAACTTTCCTGTGACCTGAACAGTCACCAGACTGTTGTACTTGATAGCTTTATGCAGGTTAGGGTCTAAAATACAACTTTCCTGTGACCTGAACAGTCACCAGACTGTTGTACTTGATAGCTTTATACAGGTTAGGGTCTAAATTCCAACTTTCCTGTGACCTGAACAGTCACCAGACTGTGATACTTAATAGCTTTATACAGGCAGGTTCTAAAATCCAACTTTCCTGTGACCTGAACAGTCACCAGACTGTTGTCGCTGTATACAGGCAAAATGCGCAAGGGCATTGGCAAGGGCGTTGGCAAGGAACAAGGAAGTGGACGGGATGGTGGTGCAGGCAGAGGCTGAGGTCGTGTGCAAGCACTAATTTCGCAACAACAAAGTGGCACATCTACTCGCTCGCACGTCCTGTCCCAAATTCTTGGGGCCCGCAGCAGTACACCGCTCTTGAACCAAGACCAGTGTCAACAGGTTGTTACTTGGATAGCGGATAATGCTTCAAGTCAGATGGGCACCTCCACAAACACCCTGTCTTCCACACGGTCAAGTGTCAGTAGCCGTGATACTGCACTGCACATTTCCCAACCTGATCCTCCTTCCTACCACCAGGCCGAGTACACGTCCATGGACATTACTGATCCCACACTAGGACACTCGGAAGAGCTGTTCACGTATCCATTCGCAGAATCTGGCCTCTCGCCAGCTCCTGTTGAAGTGGGTGATGAGATGGTATGTACAGATGCCCAAATATTTGAGAGGCCACGTTATCACGAAGGGAACGTTGGCAATGTGTCTCAACAAGGGGTGGACGATGATGAGACACAATTGCCAGGAAGTCAGGAGGAGGATAAGGGTGCGGAAGAGGAAGACGACGTGGAGGATGATCCAATAGCTGACCCAACCTGGCAGGAGGATATGCAGAGCGAGGACAGCAGTGCACAGGGGGAGGGAGGCGTAGCATCCCAACAGGCTGTAAGAAGCAGGGTCGTGTCCGCAGGCAGAAGGCAGGCAACCGTTCCCCGGAACAACAACACGACACAAGGTGCCTGTGCAAATGTTAGGTCTTCCGGAGTCTGGCAGTTTTTTAAGTTGGCTCCAGATGACTCTAAAAAGGCCATTTGCAACACCTGCCATGCCAGCATCAGCAGGGGTATGAAAACTAGCAGCCTGACCACCACCAGCATGATCAGGCACATGTCAGCCAAGCACCCGACTTTGTGGGAAGTACAACAGAGTCGAGGAGCGGTGCTTGCTGATGTCACTGCTACATCTTTGCGTGTTGTGCATGTGAGCCAATCCCCTGTCCATGCTAGCCGCGAACAAGCCTCCGGCCCTGCACCTGACGTTGCCCACGCACAAATAACACCACCATCAAGCACGTCCTTGTCCCAGCGCAGCGTTCATTATCCATTCAGCAAACCTTTGAACGCAGGCGCAAATACGCTGCCAACGCCCCACATGCCACAGTCCTAAATTATCAGATTTCGCGACTGCTTGCGCTAGAAATGTTACCTTTCCGGCTGGTGGAGACTGAAGCATTCTGCAACCTGATGGTGGCTGCTGTCCCACGTTACTCGGTCCCCAGCCGCCACTATTTATCCAGATGTGCCGTCCCCGCATTGCATAACCACGTGTCCCAAAGCATCACACGTGCCCTGAACAACACTGTTTCAGCCAAAGTCCACCTAACCACAGACACGTGGACAAGTGCTTGTGGGCAAGGCCGCTACATCTCCTTGACGACACACTGGGTTAATATTGTGGAAGCTGGGACCCAGTCTGAGCGAGGGACGGAACACGTCCTTCCCACACCAAGGATTGCAGGCCCTACCTCAGTCATGGTTTCACCAAGACTCTACAGCTCCGGAATGTCATTCTCCTCAGCCTCCTCCTCCTCCTGCGCAACCTCATCCACTTTACCCTCCACACCAGTCCCAAGCTGGAAGCACTGCAGCACTGCCTCTGCGAAGTGGCAACAGGCTGTGCTGAAGCTAATATGCATAGGTGACAAACCCCACAATGCAGAAGAGGTGTGGACAGCTCTGAAAC